>OY757309.1:34110337-34836170 GCA_963583905.1 Stenurella melanura
GTGTGTGTGTGTGTGTGTGTGTTTTTTATTAAGTAATTTTATGACTTTTAGATATTTGCTTCGTTAAAGTGGCTAAATCTTAAAAGTAGGACCCTCTTGGTAAAAATACTTTGGGGTGATCCTACTTGTTCCTAGTAAATTTCTCTTTCGATCAGACATCGCGAAATTTATATTATAGTTATGTCTTTTATTACGGAGGCACAGGAATTTTGTCTCCCGTTGTATTGTAAAGTAAATTTATGAATTTTAGATTTTTGTTTCGTTAAACTGATAAAAGTTTAAGTACAGGCTCTCTCTCGGCCATAATATGTTAGGTAATACTATTATTAGATGTCTAGTATATCAGAGTAAAAATTTGCGGCCGACCTGTTGTACTGAGGCTATTATATTCGCTTTGATCGGATTCGCTAATACAACATGCATCGTTAGGTGTCTATTTTATTATATGTCGATACTGGGGGAACTGGTATATGTATCTCTACGGCCTTTCCAGTTACAATTCTTCGATTATCCATTTGAAGTTGGAATATCTTGTTGGTATATGTAAGTAAACCTGCTTATGAGTCATAAGGGTTATGTCATTGATTATTCTTAGCAGTTACTACGCCTTTAAACATCTAAGGTACCCGTGTGTGTGTGTGTGTGTGTGTGCGGGTGCGCGCGTGTGTGTGTGTGTGGGTGTGTGTGTGTGTGTGCGGGGGTGTGGGTGTGTGTGTGTGTGGGTGTGTGTGTGTGCGTGTATGCGCGTGTGCGTGCGTGTACGAGTGCATTTGCAGTGTACCTTGCAGTTTGAATTCCTGGAGGTGAGACATTATTTATTTTTAAAATTAAAAAGTACCAGATCCTTAACTAATGTGGCGTGGTGCACCCACCGAATAATTGATTTTAAAATGTTAAGGACACCTCCGCGTGTGTTATTCAAGTCTAAACAACCAAAAATATAAGCGAAAATGATTTTAAGTTAATTTGTTCTGCTAATCTAGATGCTCTGATATATATTTTACTTGCTATTCTTACCATAAGATAAATATATTTCTTGGATCTATGATATTTTTCGTATTGACATGTTAAATGATGCCTCTTGGTTTTTTTTCATTTTATTTTAATGAACCTTAGATTTTGTTTCATAAACTGTTTAAGGTAAGGGTCTTTTTTGACACTTTTGTGTCAACTTGATATTTAGTGTACTTCGTAAAATTGGCCTCCATGAGGTTGAAATATTCTATTTAATCGAATTCGTTCATGTAGTATGAATTGTTAGGAGTCTATGTTATTATATGTTCAATGGTACTCCACCTATCTTGGAAATGTATTAGTATGACGTCATAGATAGAAAAGGTGTATAAAGTAAAATTGGCCTTCATGAGGTTGAAATATTCTATTTAATCGAATTCGTTAATGCAGTATGAATTGTTAGGAGTCTGTGTTATTATATGTTCAATGGTACTCCACCTATCTTGAAAATGTATTAGTATGACGTCAGAGATAGAAAAGGTGTACAAAGTTTCCTACTGCGCATGCCTTCTATAACAGCTATAATATTTTTTTCCTATAAATATCCACTGTACGTGTTTTAATATGCTGACTATAATGTTTTTTCCTAAAATCCTCACTGTTCATAATTTTTGTTTTTTTGACTACCACACTGGTTTTCCCCTCTGTGCATGCTTTTCTCTATAAGTTTGTGTATGTAGCGTCATTATCGGTTTTGGATTGCGCCTTCGTAATAGAATCGGGTAAACATATTAATATTATTATATGATGATTAAACTTAATTTGGCTTGCCCATTACAGTATTTTTAGCATTATGTGGCATTTCTTGCTATATCTTATGAATTTTAGTTTTTGTGTTGATTTGATTTCGTGGAAACTTAAATATGAATATCTGAAACTTTTTAAGCTCCTTTGTTTATTAACCTGTAGGGGAGTCTCTAGTTGTCTTGTCTTGAGTTAATTTTAATTTTCGTTTCGCTGTAAACAGGGGTAAAATTTTATTTTGTATTGTGTTTGATATCTAGCATGCTTACGTAAGATAGGGTTTTATTTTCAATTTTATTTAGGTTTGACATCGATAACTCATAAATATGAATATTTGCAATTTTCTGAGATTTTGTTGATAATTTGACATAGGTGTACTGATATTTCACTAAATTCCTAATGATACTTGAAATTTAGAATAATATGCGTGCAGGCGAGTGTGTTCTTACCTAATGATACTTCGAATAGAGGGTCATTTGAATTGGTGGAGGAGTCCTTTTTTGATGAATTTTAGGTTTTGTTTCATAAAATGGATAGAGCTTAATGGTTAGTATACCTTCGTAAAATTCGTCATCATGAGTCTAGAATATTCGGTTTAATCAGCTTCGCTAATACAGTATCCATCGCTAGGGTGTCTATTTTATATGTTCAGCATGGTGCGATTTGTTCTTAAAATGCAGTAGTATGACGGCAGAAATAGAAAGGCTGTACACTGCGCATGCGCATGCCTTCTATAGCAGCTATAACATTTTCATTATAAATCCCCCTGCGTGTATTTTCCTATTACGTCTATAATGTTTTTCCTAAAATATCCACTACTCATATTTTTATTTGGCTATCATGACGTTTTTCTTCGATATTTCCCAACTGCGCATGCTTCTCTTGGTGCGTTTATGATTTTTTGTGTACACCCCCCACTACTTTAAAATGTATGTATTTGAATTTATTATTCTGTTAACGTCTTGTGTTATCCTTATCTTTAAAATCCATCGGCTTGATATAATTACAATTACCAAGTCAGCATTTATTTATTATATTACTGCCTGATGCCTGCCGACTTGTTAGGACCTGTCCTTTTTATTATGCAGCCGTGTAATTATTTTATCTCTGGATAAAAATACTATTTTCAAAGTATAATGAACTTCATTAGTTATGATTGAAACAATGGGTTTATTCATTCGCATAATATACTAGGTAGCGATCTGTACCTTACTGTTTTTAACTTTGATTAGTAGTTATATGTCTTTCATTTAATTATACAATTTTATACTATAATGTAAAACTTTCTATCACCACGATATTTTAGGAAGTTCCCATTTTTGTTCTAGAGAATTAACCATTGTCTTAGTTTATGTAATATTATTTGCCTGAAAAATTAAAATAATATACCATGTGTTTCCTGAAAATCGGTTGTGGAATGATACCTTTCGTGCATGGCAGGTTATCATTGATTTATTGATGTGTAGCTTATTGTATGCCTTGGGGAAGTAGTACAATTTTTATAATATGTTATCAATTTATAGGTGTGCGACAAATGATTTTTGAATCTGAAATACTTTTACACCCCAGAATAAATTTTTATTAGTCTGTAATAAGAATATCACTTTACAATAAATATAGCGCTCGGCTTCATTGGGTAGACAATTTTTCAAGTTCTGGGTATCCATTACTAATAAACCTGTCTGGAATATTATTTCATACCTAGATTCCGTTAATGTCTTACTTCGACTCATAGACTAGTATCCATTGTGAATAAAGTTTTTATTGTAATCATCGAGATGATGTCCCTGTACTCAGCTGAATTTTTTATCTAGCTAAAATATATACTAAATTATTTTTCTGTACTTCCTCATTTTTTCGCTGGTGATTTTATTGTCGTATCTTGGCTGTGGTGCCTCTTAATCTATAAAACTTATAAATTTGTTGAAGTATGTACGAATTTTTTTTTTTGTATGTTATGCATTGCTTTGAGACACTCTTCCATTTTGTTTTTCGTCTTACTTTAACATTTTGCTTCTGTGGGTACATTTCTTTATAAATACTGCACCGGCGAAAGCTCTGCTGGATATATTAAATTCCATGTTTGCTTCATTGATATGAGAATAAAAATTTGCTTTTGAACGTAATAAACTAAAATATTTGTCTAGAAGAGGAGTATGCATTATCTAACTCGATCATCGGATCTAGATGGACCTATTGTTACATTTTAAGGAATTTAAATAAATTTCATTACGATAGGCTTTACTGCGCATGTGTGACGTCGTTCTCTAGACGGAATAGTAAATAACACCATTATAGATATTGAAGCCAATGTCTCGATAGCTTATGCGATAAGACGTTGTACTTTCAACCCAGAGTTCGTTAGTTCGAATCCTGATGGCCGCTGGATTTTTTCATTGAAAATAATTACAGGAAAATTATATGTATCATGTGACCCCTCTATCGGAAGATATAAGTATTCAGAGTTTAAAGTAATGATTGTTAGATGGCGCTGTTGGACCATTACAAGTTGAACTATGTGGGCAACAGCCGAAAACTTAGGGAGAGGCCCTACTGCCAGATTAGGGTTGTGCCAGTTTCCAGAATTAGAAGGCGGGCCATTGCCGAAAGTAGGAGGTTGGCTACTATCAGCCTAAATTAGGAGATGGGGCGCTTGCCCAAAAATTAGTAGGCGGGTCCCTTGCCCGAAATTTAAGGAGGGGGCCTACTGCCAGATTAGGGTTGTGCCAGTTTCCAGAATTAGAAGGCGGGCCATTGCCGAAAGTAGGAGGTTGGCTATCAGCCTAAATTAGGAGATGGGGCGCTTGCCCAAAAATTAGTAGGCGGGTCCCTTGCCCGAAATTTAAGGAGGGGGCCTACTGCCAAACTATGTGTGGGCCTACGGCTAAATTAGGAGGCGCGACCGCTTGTTAGAATTAGGAGGCTGGCTATCTGCCTAAATTAGTGACTGGGCCACTTGCCCCAAAATAGTAGGCGGGTCCCTTACCCGAAATTTAAGGAGAGGGCCTACTGCCTAAATTAGTGGGCGGGCTAACTGCCCTAAAATTAGTAGCCGGGTCCCTTGCCCGGAATTTAAGGAGAGGGCTTGAATTTCTGGACAGTACTGTAGATTCCATATTTGAATTTCCCGCCGTCTTGAATTTCCCCTCGGTATTGTAGATACCATACTTGAACTTCCCACCATCTTAAATTTCCGGTCTATAATGTAGATTACATATTTGAATTTACCGCCATCTTGAATTTCCTGTCGTAGCCATCTTGAACTTCCGGTCAGTATTGTAGATTCCATATTTGAATTTCCCACCCTCTTGAATTTCCGGACGATAATGTAGATTACGTATTTGAATTTCCCGCCATCTTAAATTTCCGGTCGCCGCCATCTTGAACTTCCGGTCGGTATTGTAGATTCCATATTTGAATTTCCCACCCTCTTGAATTTCCGGCTGATAATGTAGATTACGTATTTGAATTTCCCGCCATCTTGAATTTCCTGTCGCCGCCATCTTGAACTTCCTGGTCGCCGCCATCTTGAACTTCCGGTCGGTAATGCAGATTACATGTTTGAATTTCCCGCCATCTTGAACTTCCGGTCGCCGCCATTTTGAATTTCCGGTCGGTAATGCAGATTCCCTACTTAACGACTGTCTGGACTGTCTGTCCCAAGTGCCGCCATACCTACTGGAGGATAACTGCGTTTAGTTATATGTTTCGTGGGAACACAGATGCTTAATATGGCTTCTAATATTTCATAGAATTTCTCACAAGCTGAGTGAACATCAGAGAATTCTGTTAAAAGTTCCAATCAACATCAGAGAACATTTGTTATAACATGAGAAAATTAGCTTTTCTGAAGTTGTACTTATAAGATGCATAATTTTTGTAGCGATTATTTCCGATACCAAGAACATTATAATTAATAAGCAGAGCAGGATAATGAAGGTCCTCTCCAAGAAGAATATCAGGGGCTTGTACTACCTTACAGGCCTTTAAAAATGAATTATTATTTGTTTGCTTATAATTGTATTGAAACATTCTTTATAGGATTTTGCAAACAGCAGAAAAAATAACTATCTATAACTAAAAGAAAAACTTTGTGTAGAAATATTAATGAAATCTTTGCATTCTTTCGATAACCTGAATTCTGGTTATGCTAGCAAATTAAAATCCTAAAATGAATTTGTCTAATTTTAGGATTTTAATTTGCTAGCATAACCAGAATTCAGGTTATCGAAAGAATGCAAAGATTTCATTAATATTTCTACACAAAGTTTTTCTTTTAGTTATAGATAGTTATTTTTTCTGCTGTTTGCAAAATCCTATAAAGAATGTTTCAATACAATTATAAGCAAACAAATAATAATTCATTTTTAAACATGCATAGAGTATATAGGCTCCAATACTAGTTAGCTAATAGATAGGTGAAGTTGTTTTTATCAGTCAATGTCAAATATAATAATTTCACACTTATTCATAGAAATTGTCTTGGTTTTGCATGAAACATCTTTATGAATGGCTTTATGTCTTTCTGATGAGCTCCAGAATAAGGGCGAAAAACGTTTCAAAGGCTAAGCATTTCCAGGAAACAGAATGATAGATTTCATGAAAATGTAATCCATTGGAATGAACAATTTTTTTTTTAAGACAAGGTAGATAAATAAATTCATTTTAGGTCTTTGTTCTCATTTTTAACTGAATCTTCATAATCGTAGGGGGTTATGTGGATACTAGTTTAATCTGCATGGCCGTAGGGGACTGTGTGGATGCTAGTGTTAGAATGAGAATTGTCAAATAAGAAATTAGACAAATTCATTTTAGGATTTTAATTTGCTAGCATAACCAGAATTCAGGTTATCGAAAGAATGCAAAGATTTCATTAATATTTCTACACAAAGTTTTTCTTTTAGTTATAGATAGTTATTTTTTCTGCTGTTTGCAAAATCCTATAAAGAATGTTTCAATACACTTACAGGCCTTGTTAGATAAAATAACTCAAGTAACTTGTTGTTTGAGTTCCTTACAGTATTGGACTGCTCTAAATTTAAAAAGTCATGAAAATTTAAAATTTCTTGAGTAGCAGGCGACGCAGTACTACAGTGATGAGAACAATAATTCGGCAGATTAAAATCACCCAGAATTAAGATATGTGAGTTATAAATAAAGTTAAGAGCACAAAATGTATCAAAAACAGAATTGTAAAAGTCAGATGGCATATTTGGAGGAATGTAAAGTGTAAAAATATAGAAGTGATAATGATCTAATACTATTTTTACTCCTACAATATCAATTAATGACAAGTCATGAAAATTACTGTGTTTTAAATTTAAATTTATTGCAGTACTGCTAACTTGTCGCGGTCTGATCTAAATAATACATAATTATCGTGTAATATTTCATTATTCTGAATATTTCAATCCAACCAGGTTTCGGGGAAGGCAAGTATATCATAGGAACTCGCAAGAAGAGCATCATATAGAGAATTCAGTTTCGTATTTAAACCTCGTACGTTCTGATAGTAGATTGATAGACTATCATTAATGGAAAAAATATTGTTATGGATATGAAGAGCTGATTGTAGAAGCGGTGAGTTCATTTGTTGAAGGATCGACGATTAATTGCTATTGATATCCCAAGTCAGTTTTTAAGTTGTGAACTGCGTTGTTATAACACTGGCATTTTTCGTGATCCCAGGCGGCATGATCTATGTCGATGTCAACTTTCTTATTTTCTTTCAGATTGATACACTTAATGCACTTGTGATTAACAGAATTACATTGATCCATAGCATGATTTAAACTACAGTTAGGACAAATTATTTCTTTTTTACAGAATTTTTTGAATGATTGAAGCCGTTGCAATCAAAACAGCGCAGAATATCGATCGCGTCATATACTTTACATAAATCTAAAGCCACCAGTAAATAGCCATTACTAATTACCTCATTATAAGATGTGATATCCAACGGCAACGTTGTTTGATACATGTTCTTATTTTTTTTTGTTTGCCAGATTTTTGTGACAAAGCATTCCGACGTCTTGAAAAATTTCATCATTTTGTTTGAGAATTAATTTCACCAGAGCGTCAGCAGTAAATCTTTCCGTTAAACCTACAATTCGTACAAGAGGATGTAATCCTTTAACTTCTCTAATGTCGTATTCAGACGACATCTTTTCTTCTACGATTTTTTTGAATTTAGAAACTTCTTCGGTGGTTTTACAACCCACCAGTATACCGCCATCCTTAATATGTTTAATTTTATTAATATTTATGTCAGAGCGAGACACGTAGATGTAATAATAGCACTCTATATTTTTCAACATACTTCATAATTTTATTTTTTATGAGTTAACTACAAGGCAAAGGAATCTGGAATCTGGCAGAATGAAATAAAAATTGTGTTAAATTGAAAAATCCGGGTTTACGGAAAATTAATACGTTTTAATTTCATATCTTGTGATATATAAAAAATACAAGAACTAGTTTGTTTCCCTTGGCACGATCGAGTGAGGGAAATATTCATTTTAACTTACTTTAATAGCTATTTATGCACCAAGTGTGTTATGTAGATTATAACGCCCGGAGGATAACATGATGCAGCCCGAGGGTCTTTGGCCCGAGGGATGCATATTGCCTGATGGGCGCTGTAATCTAATAACGCTTGTTGTGCATACAATATTTTATTTTTCAATTTTTTAATGAAAAATTGACTTTTCATTTTTTAAATACATTTTTTCAGTAGTCTATGACATTTGTTGATACAATGACCTTTATTAATTGTGCCTATCAGTATGTTGTGTACTTTAAAATTTAGCAAACTAGTTCAATGCTGCTAGCTTTTTCTATTTACCCTTTTTACCAAGTAGTCTATGACACTATCCGTACAGCTTGAAAGATAACAATGTTATGTGCAAAACAATGAGAGCTTGTATTTTTTTTAAGGAAAAATTTAGGACTTTCTTGTTGCCAATGGCCATATAATGGAAATTCAAAAAATCTGTACTAGTTTTTGTAAATATATAGCATTACTAATATGCTCTAATTTTTTAGCATTTTTAAAGCAGTCGTTTTTAAAAATATACCTACTTTAAATGGCCAATGCCATCAGGAAAATCCAAAATTTTTTATTTAAAAAAATTACGAAACACTCATTGTTTTGCACATAACATCGTTATCTTTCAAGCTGTACGGATTGCTTGATTTGCCCGGGCATCGCTGTTGATTCCGGGCATCCACGGAGGTTCGTTCCAACACGCAGCTTGGTCGTCCGTCGAACAGGCCCAACGGACGGCCAAACCGCGTGCCGGAACCAAATCTCTGTTTTATATGCTGCCGCACCGGCTACATACATCGGGTTGGACATTGGACATGCTTGTTACCAGCATCGAGAACCGTATGACGCATGGGGTGTGAATATAGGATGGGAAGTGTAGGTGTTTGAGAGATGCTTCTTTTAAGTTTCCGTGCTTCTATTAAGTTTTCATTTGTCACCATCGGTTGGGGTGTGCAGATGTTTGCGAGAAGCTTCTTTTCAATTTCCATGTTTCCTTTAAGCTTCCATCTATCGTCATCTTATTTTTATTCTACTAAGTTTTCTGTTTCTTTTGTTTCTGAATCTGGCAGCTTTTATTTTTTATTTTATTTTTGTTCCTTTTTTGTTTTTATTTGTTAATCGCTCCACAGGTAAATATTCATTTACAGTGGAGTTGCCTTTGCCCTGGCGTTTCCTTGAAACAATTGGTTTCAATATCAGGCAGTTTTTCCATTTCATCAGCTATATATTATGTTTATTACCGAGATATTATGTTTAATACCTTTTCAATTTTGATCACCATTTCTTGTTTAAAATGTAATAAAGACATAAATAAATAAACCAATGCTAATGCTACATAAACAAAACTTATCTGTTTCATTCACACATCTGGTTGGCTGTTGCTTATTTTATACCACCCACTTCAAGAAAGGACGGATCCAGGTATGGATTCTGCGGCCAAGCAGTACACTTTCTCGGGTTGTTTATGTACACTATTTTATGTTACTTTATTCAACCAACATAATTCAATCAAATATCAACTATATGAAATATACACACCCGCGCTAATTTATATTAATCAATGCAGAATCGTTCACGCCTTAATTCAATACAATTTCGACGTTTGTCACCTAATTCGACAAACTTTGAACTCTTTCAAGCTGTACGGATGGGACAAAAATCATATCAATGAGTACTTCAAGCTCTTTAATTTCTATTATATGTATTTTTAATATTGTACCGATTGTTTCTGAGATATTTGAGATTTAAACATTATATCTCGACTGATAAACGTTCAAGCGCCATTTTTGAACTATCATATTTTTAGAACTATTCATCGCACAGAAATAAAGAAAAATTAAAACAGATGTAATTTCGTAATTCTATTTTTTGTACCATACCACTTTTTCCATAAATGTAAGACTTTTGACTTATTGAGAAAAACAGTCTTAGGGAACCAATTTTTTGAAGTTAAAATCGTAATCTTCAAATCGTTATAACTTGGAAAATATAAATTTTCATGAAAAATTGTAATCCACCTTTCTCTTGCAGTATGATGCTATATCAGATTCGGTGGTTACTATTTTACTTCTTTGCCAACCCTTCTAGAGGGGTGGGAACCACCCCCAAGCAAAAAGCGGCAATTTTGAAAGGGCAAAATTTTTTGTACTCAGTATTAGCAACTCTATGCAAAAAATTCTTGAAAATCCATTCATTATAACTGGGTTCCGCCATTTCTTACTTTTTGTGTCTAAATTGCACTCGACTGCAAATCCAAACCATTAATATGATAAGGAATATGAGACATTTATTCTTTCTTTGTTTCTCATATAACAGGGCGTTATGGCCATAACGTCTGCTCATTATGCCCGTGGTCATAATGAACATCTTTATGGTAATCGTATCCAAGGTATAATAAACAAATAATATGCAGGTGAAAAAAATATATTTTTTTTGAAAGGATGGAGTTCTCAATTCGACCCGTATGTATGTATCTCTCTTTGCACATTTGTTTAAACATGTGTCTGAAATCACGTAAGGTATCTATGGAAATTATTTAGTAAACCATTATTTAGTTAACCATATGCGTTTCATTATGCTACGTCTAGTATAAGATGAACAAAAAAGGGAAAATGAAGGGTAAGGGCCCATAAGAGGGTTTTTCGGCCCTGAGGAAGCGCGGCTGCGCAAAACTTTTATCTTTACCTATGTATAATTTGTATCATAGTGCACTTCATAATGGTGTAACGCCCTTGCGCTCATATAAAAAACGTAGGTCGTCACTAAAAATGGGGGGGGGGGATTTTTGTCAAAAATGCAAAATTGTGAATCTTTCAGCCCCTGAGAAACAAGAAATTACTAGAATAGTATAAATAATATACATGAAAACTCAAAATACGTAGGTCTTAAATGCAAAAATTCGATACGCGCGATCAGCCCGATGTTTTCTTCATTTTTAGGGCAGAAAATCCTCCTTACGAACCCTCATCCTTTATCGATTTGAAAATTTTCTACTTCTGGCGGAGTCGCCGGTAGTATCCAAGCATAAATTATAATAAATATAATTAGATATTTTCAGAGATATAACTGAAAATATCCTGAATCAGTGCCGGATTTCCCAATAGGCAATGTTGGCAGCTGCCTAGAGCGGCAAATTCTTTGGGGCGGCATACCGCCAATAGATTTTATAACTTTTAAAGAATAATAGAAAATAATTTTTATTATTCATTTTATTATGATTTTTGAAGGAAAGTAGTAATTATCCAAGTAACAATTTAAATGCGTTTTAGATTTATTCAGGTTTTATCAGTGTTTTATAATGGCCACTTCATAAACCACCGATTTATGCCAAATGCACTTGTAAAGTTGTAAAAAAGCCTTCAAGGACTTACATTAAAACTAAATGATCTTTTAGTCGTTATTGGCTTACGATTGACTTATCAAGGTATTTGTCAAGCCTTCAACAAAACTTTATAGCTGTTAAGTTGAAGTTAGGAGCATCAAATTTTATAGAGATTAAGCAAATGTTGGTTTTATCATTGATTTATGAAATTAATTTGAGATAATTGTTAATTAATGCTGGGTTATAAATCTAATATGCTTTGAAATCACTAAGTTTCAGGTCGAACTTTCATGAAATAAACTGCTTACTAGAGTTTTAATGTAGCAAACAAACATCTGTAATAAAACAATCTTAAGTATAAAATCACTTGGTTTACCTTTGCCCAGACTATAATGTTTTAAAATAGGTAGCTTTAAAACTGCAATAAGATAGATATATAAATATTCGTCAGCATTTTGTTGGTGTATGTGGCGCAGTGATCGATGATATATTAAAATATCACTAGTTAAACCAAGACAATTGATAAGAAACGGGAGAGGCGAGCATCTAGTCGACATATACCAAATAGCGTCTCGGCAAACTGATATTTTAGGGTATATTATCCGAGCACCATAAATTCTATACGTTTTAAAGCTGTTGTGTTATGTGCACAAATGGTTTAAAATTGATTTTAAGATAAGCCTACAAGTTTCAAAAAATATATTAAGACCAATGGAGCTTAAAATATACTTTTACAAAAATAAATCGACATACTTAAAGCGCAATTGGTAATGTAATAGGCGTTTTAAGATAAAACATGTTTGAAGTAGGATTATCCACAGCTTATAGGGTTTATACATGCAGACGCCATTTTATTTCCAGCCGTCGAGAAATATAATGGCCAGACATATTGGCAATGTCCCAGATTGAACAAAAAAATGTAATTTGTATCTAATAGAAATGTTTTATAGAAACAATTTACATATACTAAACCATATTATGGGCAGATGATAAAGCTCTGTTTATTTCTTAAGTCACAAAAAAATTATTTATATATATTTTTTTAAATTGTGTTTTTAGGGAGCGTACGAATTTTTAAGAACTATCTAATACGTGTTTTAGCGTAAACTTTTATTAAAATTTTAGCCCACTATAAGTAGTCCCATTAATTCATTACAAGTAGTGCATCTTTAACTGTTTTTCTGAACTGTTCTTAGTAGTCGCCAATTGTCCATTTTATAACTTATATATAACTATAGCGACCCATAATTCATGTAGAATAGATTTATTTGCACTTATTTTTACTTCATTAAATACAAAAAGTCGTCGCAAAGCATTTGTGTGTGCATTTTAAGTTTTGATATAGTGCCTATCCTGAACCAAGCATTGTTTTGTAATACTCTTCAGATACTCTCTGAGTAAAGCTTTAGATAATTCGTTAAAACTTAGTAGTTTTAACAAGAGGTACGTAGGCTCTTCTCTAGATGGGCCCCTGTACTCTTATAACGGTTTTAAATCTACTTTGTAGAGTTCTTCCAAACTACTTATGATTATAAATAGTCTTGGAAATTAGTTTTTAGGATATCTTATAGATTATTTTAAAACTACAATTGTTACTTGGGATTATTCACTACACATTGTTGTATGTACAAATACCTTACTGAAAAAGGACGTCAGATTCAAATCTACCTACGGGCAGAAAATTCCAAAATCCGGCCCTGTCCTGAATTTGATGTCAACAGTTCAAAGTTAAAAATGGCGAATCCAAAAGCGTTACCATATAACTTTTGCAGACTTACATGAAATTGACCACTAGGAAGGGTGGAACATTGTTTTTGGACAAAATTGAAAAATCGGTTACTAAAAATTAAAAAATAAAATTTCACCATCATTCCTTTAATTGAACGTTATTATAGGTAGGTACTCTTCTCAAACACAAAACGAGTATATTGCATTTTATCGGTACATTTATAAAACCGGCAATATTACTCGTAAATAAGAACTATTCGTATCACTCTGTTGAATTCTTAACAACTTTCCAAATGCCCGTCCGTCTGCCTATCTGTTCGTCCGTCACGTTTCTTGTAAGCACGACAACTTAAGAACAAAAAGTGAGATTTTATTGTAATTTGGACAGTGAGTTAGCTAGCGGACAACAAAACCAATCAATAAATAAAAACGCTATTAATTATTTCAATAAAAAAAAATCTATTTATGCTTTGTAAATAAACAAAAAATGGCTAAATTATTTACAGAAAATACTACGAAGAGTATCCTATAGAATGTGAAACAATTATATAAAAAGTGCAGTAAATCGCAGAAGAGTATAATGGTTACCTATCATGTTTTGCTTTTATGTATATCATCATAGTTGGTTTGTCACTAATTATTCCTAGTTTAGACAGATTTCCATGTAAACCGATTTTTAAGCTCAATTCTTAGAGAACCATAGCTCTCTTGGGAACCATTTTCGGACATATGTTTTGGACATCCCGTATACCAAGTTCTCACATTTTTCGTTTCAATTTTTCCTCACGAGATTGAGGCGTTAGACGAAAATAATGAAAAGAATCTGAAATAAAGTTTTTTAAATAGATTTTTATATGACACAATTTTCTGTAAAAAAATCAAAGTCGTTAGGAAACTCATAAAGTTAAAAATTTTAAAAAACTTTTACAAGCAGTCTTATGGAAAATATGTCAACCCAGCATGCAAACGGTACATTTTAATACAAATAACTAAATAAAACACACTACTATGTTTTCTACTACATAGTGATAGAAAACATAGTAGTGTATTTTATTTAGTTATTTATGCAAAATAATTAACTACCACAGAGTAATGGGTCCTTCAATATATTTTTTGGTACATTTTTATTTATAGCAAGTAACCAAATAATGTCAGCAGTTCCGAAAACTAACTATGTAAAGCAATGATGTTTTACGCATATTTTAATATTGTTTCCAATTTAATTAGGAGACTTTTAATAAATAAAAAAAAATATTGAACACTTGTAAACTGTCAATTTTTTCTTTTCGTTAATGATTTTTTACTGATTTTTTAATTATTTAACGATTTAATTTTAATCTTTACTGCTTTTCATCTTTTTTTGTTTAATAATTACTGAATACATTTGTAAAATACACAGATATTTACATAAATTTATTTTCTTTTTCAAAAAGTTTGGACAAAACATCCAAAAGTTAGTTCATTAAGTAAAATAATTAAATCTACATAAATAATTAATTAATAATAAAAATTGATCTATGCATGCCTTTATGACAATAATTATTGTTATCATCGACTTGTAACCTTTTGTAATAATTTATTATGGAAAAGTTCCGATATAGAATTCGACTTACTTTTGGTTGGGACTGTAACGCCTCAACGTCCTTAATCATAAATAACACGACGTTCTCTGGAGGCGTGCTTTGAAGACTTGTTGCCGAAATCTACAAAAATTTTCTTCCCATCTCTACAGGGTACTGAATCGATCGATATAGAGAAAAGCATGTAATAAAACATTTTAAAAATTTTGTGAGTTACTAAAGTCATAAAATTCTGAGTCGAAAACATGTAACATACTCTATACCTAAATGAATGTCTGCCCTGACAGCCAAATATTCTAAAATTATCAAATATGCGTTTTACAGTGTTTGGTGATGGCTTTTGTTCTTGTGGGTATCGAGTAGCAAATGTGTTACGTGTTCTTGTACTTTATCACATCTTCCATAAATAACAAACAAATTTAAACAGTCTTAGGTATTGTAATTTAAACATGCTGGCATGTTTTGACAAAAGGAATGACTGACATTAATGATTGTTTCTGATCATGGCTAAGTTGATGGCAATTCTTGAACACTTAAGAAAATCGCGAATATTTTAAAAAGTTATAATTTTAACCCCTACAATACCTATACTAAAAAAGAGAACTTAATTTTACATAAACTGATGAAATAAAATACAGGGTGTTGCATTTGAACTAAGAAAGTTTTCGAAAATGTAACGTGAAGAATGGAACACTTGGTGTACCATGAAGGAATTTATTTTCATTGTATAGCGTAACTCATTTGGTGTTCTCTCTATGTGCCAAAGAGCAAATGAGGATCTCCTACACGAAGAAAATTATTAATATCAAATATCTCTGAAACTGCTGAATTTCGGTATAGAGTAAGAGGTTAGGGTTATTTCGAGAAGTTGAAAATATATATGATATTCTATTTAAAATAATCAAATTGGTATCGACTTTCGGTATCACCGGAAGTGCCACATACTTGTAATTATTTTGGTTGAATTGACCACACTGATTTTAGTAACCTACAAAATAAAAAAAAAATTATTGGATACTTTTCCTTATATCGATCGACTCAGTTACCGGTGAGACACTCTGTATAGCTTCCCGATCTACCTCATCCGTAACAATTTTAAATAAATACTTAATCCTTGGGTTTGTCGCTTAGATTCTTCTTAAGGCTTCGTATAAAAATATCTAATAGTGGTAGCAAAATTACATATTTTTTAAATTCGTCTTTCTCATTACATAAATTCTCCTACATCAGTAGCCACCGTTTTTATTCGGCGATAAGGTTTTAAGCCTATCGTTTTCAGGGATTGATTATTAGTCATTTAAAACAGTTTACTTTATTATTGTTATTCATGTTCATAACTTAATCAATCTTTTTCGCTACAGATTTTCAGATTCAGAGATCTATAAGTTAGTTCGGTTTCTGAACTTTGGTCGTTATAAATTACGACTTTCGCATCCTATTGTACATATATTTTAAATGATGTATCCCTATGTTTTAATATTTAAACATTTAAAAAGATAGTCACATCTGAAGTTTTCATTAAGATAGGGAATATAAAGTTTTCTATTGTATATTTGTATATATAACAGCCATTGATGTCCAATATTAGGATTAAAATAGAATTTAATATTTGATCAGCGTCTTTGAAATCAGTCTGCAAAAATTACTACAGAAGGAGGACCATATGATGTGCAAATAAAAGAAGAATATATATTGGAAATGTTAAAAATGAGAAGTTTTCCTTAGAACGTATATTCTTCTATATTTTGCAGGAAATATAAATTTGATTAAACTTAAAAAATAATTGCATAAACATCCTTCTTTTTAGTAGCATGGCCTTACAAACAAACAAAAAATTCAAAAGACATAAATTATGATATTATTTAAAAATATTACATACAGAGCAACTAATTGTGCCTTTCACAGCTTTATTTGTTTGTTAAAAGCCAATGCTCTATGGAATTAATTTGAGGTCTAAAATTTTAGTATTAACAACTTTATTTTTATAGTAAAAGGGATGCTTCAGAAACCAATACATAATATTTTTATCTTGTTATTCCTGCAAAAATATACAGTCTTTTTTTACACTAAAAAAGAATGGCATTTTACATTTCCTCGACGACTATTCATCTTTCTGTAAATAAAATTCAGGAACTCAAAATTATTAAACAGTATGAAAAATATATGTCACAAGTTAGCTTTTTTTTAGCAGTTCATTTTCTTATTTTCTTTTAAACTCCGGTTGTTATTGGTACTTATTAACCTATCGATATTTAATTTGTCTAATCTAGGAATAATAATTAGTGACAAACCAATGATGATGTATATGAAAGCAAAATAAGCTAACCATTATACTATTCTGCAATTTACTGCACTTTTTATATAACTGCACTTTCTATGGGACGCTCTTCGCAGTTCTTTGTAAATAATATTGGTTTTAGACATGTTTTGTAATTAAACACAAAATGAAAATGATTCCCAAGATTGCTGGTTCTCTGAGAATGGTGCTTAAAAATGCGTTTATACTGATTATTTACTTCGAGGCAACTTTATAGAACTTGGTTCATAATTTTGCATTATTAATACTTATTTTGGGTAATACTAGTCAAAAATAATATTATCATAGGCGAAGAAACGAAGGATACTTCTTATTATACCATTCTTTTCTACATTTTTTTTGTAAAGCGTATTACTGTAATAGTCAAATATAATGAATCTGCACGAAAGACGACTTCCTAAATATATAGAAACACCAATTTTATCAAAGAGGGGCGGTTACACATACGTCTCCTTCCAATTACACCAATCATGTGTGAGTGACGTATGGTTTAGAAAGACTTATCTGCGTCATAGTTGGCGATTACATACAGTACCTCGAAGATACTCCATGAAAAAGTTGCAAAAAAAGGTAAACTTGAAAGTGCTGTGACAAGGACGAGCCCTGGATACCCCCGTTTTCGAGGGCGCTGAATATGATTTGTGGTATCTTTAAGCCTCCCACCCCTTGGGAAGAACCCTTTATCGCGAAAAGCCATTGCATTCTAGGCACGCAAGGGCTTATCGAATATTTTATTGAAAGTGTTTTCCCTCGAAAGATAGTCCATGAAAAAGTTGCAAAAAAGGGGTAAACTTGAAAAGTGCTGTGACACGGACGAGACCTCGATACCCCCCGTTTTCGAGGTTGCTCAATATGATTGTGATATCTGTAGGCCTCCCACCTGAATTTGGGAAGTACTTCTAATCTCGAAAAACCATTCCATTCTAGGCACGCGAGGACTTGTCGAATATCTTATTGAAAATGTTTTCCCTCGAAAGATAGTCCATGAAAAAGTAGTAAAAAAACTTGAAAAGTGCTGTGACAAGGGCGAGACCTGGATACGCCCCGTTTTAGAAAGTGCTGAATATGATTGTAATATCTTTAGACCTCCCACGCCCACTTGGGAAGTACACGTAATCGCGAAAACTCATTAGATTCTAGTCACGCGAGGGCTTGTCGGAACGGGTTTTTCGGGTAGGCCGTATGGAGTTTGACCTTCCAACATATTATCAACCATCGAGGTCGAAACTACACCCTCCCCTCATATTAAAATTTCCCCAAAAATATCAAAAATGATAAAAATTTGATTCTATTCGTTCGTAAGGGTGCTCAACACAATAGCAACATACAGTTCTCCCTTACAATCCACTAACCACCCCCAAGTCTCCGAAGCTACCCCCTTTTTACACTGCATGCCTCGGCACTCAATTTGCTTTACAATACCGAAATCTTGTCAAAAACCTACGATTCAATCATTACTCACATGGCCAGTAGCCAGAAATGTAAAAAGGGAGTGGTTTCGGGTATTTGGAGGTGGTTAATGGAAGGTAGGGGAGCAATGTATGTTGCTGTCGTGTTAACCACTTTTGCAAATGAATAGAAACAAATTTTTATCAATTCTGAAATTGTTGGGGAGATTTTACTATTAGGGGAGGAGGTAGTTTCAACCACGGGAGTTGAAAATATGGTGGATGGTAAAGTCCATACGGTCTACCCGAAATCAACGGCAAAAGAATAATGCGAGTGTTTTTGCACTAGCACTGTATACAATTAAGAACTTGTTTAAGGAATAGTCGTCAGTCGATTTCCCCAAAATTGGATTTGGTAATATTTTTCGACTAGGTAGACCATAAAATAAGAAGAGGCCATTTTTAATGAAGCTTCTTACTTGAGCACGAATATTTATGAAGGCATATTTCATTAAAGAATATTAGTAGAAACTTAAAGAAAGCAAATATGAATGATAATGAAAACACGAATTTAAATAAGCAGATAACTGTAAGAAACTAGAACGCAATGTACCTACAGGTAAGCGGGGACTACTCATTGTAAACATGAATAGGACTCATAAATTAACTTCGACGTTGCTCCGTGGATGTTGAGAAATGTTGTTTAATATTTTACAAACAGTATAGAAAGTTTCTAATCTTTTGCATATACAATTTCCTCCATATACTAATTTCCCATGAAGCACATCGAAATAATACTTGGTTATAATTTGTAACTTATTATAATGACATATTTCTCCTCAAAGCGTGAATTTAATTTTCAAATAAGATAATTCCGCTGAGGTAATCTCAAAAATAATCTACTAACTTAGTCAAACAAATACTTGTCGATCCTGGCAAATTTTATTACAATTATGGTAAGGTATCGATTACTTTACTGCGGTATTTTCCTGGAAATTGGATTAAATGAGGGAAGTATAGTAGCAACAAAAGGAATTCTTATTTTGATGCCCATTTTTCAATAATGCCTTGGAGTTTCTAAAATATAAATCAATTGAATAAGAAGGTATTTGCTAAGAATCCTTTTATTCATAACGTCCTGGCAGGCGTTTTGTTTTCCATGTATTTTTCTAGTTGGTTTCGCTTTGCCGTGTAGCATATCTGACAGTATCTTGTCATCTAACACAATTGCCCCTGTTAGGCGCACACCAAAGCTCTTTCTCATTAGCCCTTTGATGACATGAGTCCAATAGTTTGGAGGCAGTCTTCTTTGCCTCTTGCCATCTAATTTTTGAATTACCAACTATTCGATATTGACTTCTCTCGCCTGGCTCGCCTGTGTAGGTCCTTCGAAATCTCGAATAAACTCGGGTCATTAGCATGACTCTGGCTATTTCATGTAGTTGAGGTGTTAGTGAGGTGAGGTAGGATACCAGTTTTAGTGGCGAGATCTTGATCGGCGAAGTCAAGGCACGCCGAGCGAGTCCACCACTTGGATAGGGGACCGTATCTCATTTCGCTTTCCTAGTTAAGTGGTAGAATAGCATTAGCTTAACTTCGCCAGGTCGTTAAAATAAATAAGGCAATTAAAATTTAAAAAAATAAAATAGAAACATGCATTTGATTAAGATATATTGGTTGAATGCTGCATCACCTGAAAGCGTATATAAAGAACTTGAAAAAGGAACAGCAATATAATATAAGCTGTGCACTATAAAGTTATCTTTCAGTGAAGGGCAACGAGATGGTCACTAAGAAGGTTGAAGCAACGAGTGCAAGTAGCGTAGAAATTCTGCAGAGGGAAGGTGCCAACATATGCACACGGACGAGAAGATAAGTTCTATTTATTAGTTTATTCATCCTTGTCAAATGGTCCACATATTGGGCTTATTTACGAATATGTAAATGTCTCTCAGGGTAAAGGAGTTGGGATCTGCTTGATATACAGAGCGTCCCAAATGTACTTCTACATCTATTTTTTTATTTTTGCATATTTCACTTTTTATTTTGCTTTACCTTGGCGGATCAGTACAAAGGGTGTCTCAAATGTTCTCTCGGGGCCCATCCTTGCACTTACACTGTAAATGGCTATTTACCTGTGGAACGGTTAATAAATAAAAGTTTCTTGAGGCGAACTAATGTATGTCTTGTCAGAAAAATGAAATGGACTCAGTAATGCAGGACGTTGAAACGAAAACTCAAATTTCTGGGAAGCATGAAACCATATATGGACACAAGCGGGCAGGGGGAGGTGCACACTGCTATATTCAGAAACAGAAGACTCAGAAGAATAAATAAGGAGATGATGATAGGTGGAACCTTAAAAAAAGCATTGAAACTTAAAAGAAGCATCTCACAAACACCTACACTCCCCATCCCATATTCCTACCCTATGCGTTATGTGATTTTGCTGCTGGCAACAAGCATGTCCCATATCCAATCCAGCGTATGCAGCCGTTCCGGCGGTATATAAAAATATCCAGATTGAATGTCCGGAAGTGCCTACCTTACGATGGCAAATTAATCAATCAATCAATTAATCAATCAACCTACCCAGACCTACATCTCTAAAGCAACAACACATCATTTGCTTTCCTAAGGACTCTTGTTTCAGGAGCATAAAAAAGAAGATAAGCAATTAGTGCATCATTAAGGCGAAAACTGGTAATTCACTTTATATCAAAATTTTTAGGCTTAACAAAAACTAAAATTTACAAATGGCAGCCAAGAGAAATAGCATTGCTTACATCATTAGGACTACTGCCACTTATCTTGTCCAGGACATAGACTACTGCAAGTACCATTTTAAACAATATAGAAATTCGTCATGACTCAACCTAGCAAATTTAACAATTTTTTTTATGTTTTTTTGTGTGAGCACAGATTTAGTTCTCTTCATGCTGTTCAGTTATATCCTTAAGAAAAATTATCTTAAAAAAATTTGTACTTGTGTATTTAAGCTCTTTAGTTCTTGTATAAACAACTTCACATATATTCTGGATATTTTGCAAAACTCGCCCCCACTTTTCCATGCGGTAATGGGAGACCAACTGGAATAATCCATAAGTAACAAAACGTTAGCCAATATAGTGTAGCAACGCCCCCCTCCCCTTCAATAATAACTTTTTCACTACTAATCACGTTAATAAAATACTTAAACATCGTTACGATGCTCTAACGCCACTGTTATTTCCTTATTTCTTACATTGAACATTTAAGGAAATCTCCCATATTTAAAAAAATTGGAACTTTAACCCCTATAATGCCTAGGTGAGTAAAGAGGGAATTTCATTTTACATAATTATATGTAAAAACTACAGGGTATTCCATTTGAAATAAAAAAAGTGTTTCAGGTTTGAATTTGACAAAATGTAACGTAAAAAATAGAACACAGTATACTATTACGGAATTTACTTCTATTGTACAGAGTAGCTCATCGTATGTTCATTCCATGTGCGAAAGAGCAAATAAGAATCTCCTACAGGAAGAAAGTTATAACGGTTCTCGCAAATCATATCACCTGTCAAAATTTTTATTAGACGTCACATACAAAAACGTTCGCCAATATGGTATAGCGACGTCCCCTCTACCCTTTAATAACCACTTTTTCACTACTAATCACGTTAATAAATTACTCACATATCGTTACACTGCTCTAATGTCACTGTTATTTCTTTATTTCTTACATTGAACATTTAAGGAAATCCCCAATATTTCAAAAAATTGTAACTTTAACCCTTACAATGCATAGGCATTGCTCATATAGATGAGTAAAAAGGGAATTTAATTTTACATAATTGTATGTAAAAAATACACGGTGTTCTATTTGAAATAAGAAAAATGTTTGAGATTTGAATTTGACACAATGTACCGTGAAAAATAGAATACTTATAATAATAATAATAATGTTTATTTGGAATTAAAAGATTATAAAATGTAACAATAAAGATATTTACCAAATAAACACTCGGATTTCGCAGAACTGCTCTAGTTGACACTTGTTTGCGATTTTGAGTGTGTGAACATTTCATTTTATACTTGTATCTAATATCTATATACACATATACATACATACATACATACATACATATACGCATACATATCGAAAATGATTACTTATGCAATATAACACTGCAAATGTACATGCTACATATAAATAAATAAATAAATAAATAAAATTAGACATGTAAAAATATAAACAAATACATCATAATAATTTTAATCGGTTATTGAAAAGTTGCCTTGCAAGATCTTGTTTATTTTGTCTCTAGCAAATCCTAAAATCCATTGTTTCACCTTTCTTTTAAATTTGAACATGTTATTTAAATTTCTTATTTCATAAGGTAAGTAATCATACAATTTTACGGACAAATAGGTGTGATTCTTTATCCCAACTGTTTTACAGACTTTGGGTTTCACAGTAATTGTATTTTTTAATCTAGTGTTATAATTATGTTTTTTAAAATCTACATTTTTTTGTTTTTTGCAGGTTTACCAACAGAGAGCATCCATATAATTGTCAAATATCCATGACAGTCATTTCTTGAAACAAACTATTGCTAGAGTACGTGTATTCTTTATTTAGAATAATTTTTAAGAACCATTTTTGCAAAACATTTAATTTATTTAAATAACAATTAGCCACCCCTCCCCAACCTATTATTCCATAAGTCAAATGTGATTGTACTAATGCAAAATACAGTGTTTTTAATTGACTAATACTTAGGAACTGTTTTAGGTATTTGAAACGTGATAATAAGCCTCTGGTGTTTGTCAATCACAATACCCAAGTATTTTATTGATTTTGCTTCCTCAATGGTTAGACTTGCTGTTATATTCAAAGGACCGAAGTTGGGGAGATTGTTCGCTAAGGATGTAAATGGAAGGTATTTCGTTTTCGTGTTATTTATAGTCAATGTATTTGTGTCAAACCTATTTTTGATATTTTTGAAATCATTTTCTACTATTTGCTTTAGGTCCTGCCACGTGTCTGCACTATAAAATATAGCGGTATCATCAGCAAAGCTTAGAATTTCACCTACACTATTAAGAGTAAGTGGACTGTTTATGTAGATAATGAATAAAACCGGTCCTAAAATAGTTCCTTGAGGGACACCCCAATTTATAATTTTTGAATTACTCTCAGTCTCACCAATTCTTACATATTGGGTTCTCCCTGTAAGGTAACTTTTTATGAGTTTGAAAGCATTTCCCCGGAATCCAAGATTTTGCATTTTTGACAATAGACGTTTGTGACAAACGGTGTCAAATGCCTTTGCTAAGTCAACAAAGACACACAAAGATGGCTTATTTTCATCTAATTTTTTAAATATTAAAGCTGTTAAATAGGCGATAGCATCTTCTGTGGACTTTTTTTTCCCTGAAACCAAACTGCTTGTTAGATATAATATTAAATATATCTATAAATTTTACAATTCTATTTTTTAATATCTTTTCAAACAATTTGGCAACATTAGAAATTAGTGTAATAGGTCTATAGTTAATTAATTTCAGTTTATCACCTTTTTTATATAAGGGTTTAATAACTCCAACTTTTAATATATTAGGAAATATCCCTTGTGCAAATGAATTATAGATTAAATAAGTGAGTGGTTGCTTTATTTCATTGAGGGTTTCTTTTAGGGTTTCGGCTTTAATATTATCGTGCCCAGGTGCCTTTTTTTCTTTCAAGCTGTTAGTGATCTCTCTTAATTCAGTTTCAGTTGTTGGTTGCAAGTATATGGAATTTTCAAGGTATTTTTCATTACCAATAAGTTGATTTTTATTTTGTATTTGCTTTGCTAAAGTTTCACCCATGTTAATATAGTGTTGGTTAAATGTATCGGCTATATTTTTTTCATTTTTAATGATTTTATTATCGGACTCTATTTCTTTTATAATTATTTCAGTATTACTTTTATTACAAATTTGGTTTACAGAATTCCAAAGTTCCTTTGTAGAGTTGCTATTTTTAACTATGATACTATTATAGTAAAGCTTTTTTGCATTTTTAATCAGTTGCGTTAGTTTGTTTTTATATTTTTTGTATTGATCGACTATTTCTGCGTTTTCTGGATTTAGTTTCATTTTGTGACATAAAGAATTTTTTTCTTTTACAGATTGTAGGAGGCCTGGTGTTATCCATTCTTTTTTACCTTTAATTTTATTCTGTTTTTTAATACATTTAGTGTTTTTACTTATATAGAATGTGACTTTGGTATTAAAAATTTCCCACTGTAAATTAATATCTTCCTTTTGATACATGTCTGTCCACTGTTCATTTTGTAACTCGCTTTGTAACTTGATATAATCTACGTATCTTTTGGTAGTAAAATTTTTGTTAGTTATAGGCTTAATATTACTATTTATCTCTGTGTACAATAAAATTGGGTAGTGATCTGAGATTGGTGTTTGAATTATAACATGGAAAAATTTGTTATCTTTTTCTTGGTATACTATTACGGAATTCATTTCCACTGTACAGAGTAGCTCATCTTATGTTCGTTCTAAGTGTGAAAGAGCAAATAAGAATCTCCTACACGAAGAAAGTTATAACGGTTCTTGCAAACCATTGCATTTGTCAAATTTTTCATAAAACGTCAAATATCTCTGAAACTGCTGGGTTTAGGTATAGGGTATGGTACATATTTCGACTCAGAATATTATGGTCATTTCGAGAAGTCGAAAATATATGGATAGAATCTTCCATTTAAAATAAGCAAGTTGGTATCGACCGGAAGTACTACACGCTTGTAATTAAATGGTTGGATCGGCCACACTAACTTTAGCAGCTACCGAAATTTTCAAAATTATTTATTACATGCTTTTTCCTACATCGATCTATTCAGTTCTTGGTTCTGTTTTTACTGCCGTACTGTAGTGTTTATTATCGTACCACTGGCCATTCTCAACTACGTGTGTATTTTTATGTATATTCTCTCCATTAATATAGGTTACTATTACCGTATAGCGTAGGTCAAGACATTAAAACTTATTACTGTGAAGCGTAGTTATCTTTAGTAGTTCAGGTGACAATTTCGAATTTTTGCGTATATGATCGTAAGCTAATAAACTGATTTAAAAATCGCTTCACTCTGCCCTTAGTAAACACAGAAGCACGGCAGCGGCTGATGAAAGCAAGCTTATATATAATGAACCGTTAAGGGCTAAAATTGCCGTTGGAAATGAAGCCTGGCACTCACCTTTTTCTTGACCTGACTGTTGGGAGGTGGTTTCAAGACAGTGGACTGTGACGGAGCTGGCATACACATTAACTTAACGTTTCACACTTATTGTTATTTATTTTTTATATTATTATGTTTATTAAGAGTTTATTATTTTATTTTAATTTTACAGCGCGATGTTTTAAGAGCACTTGAGCAAGCGGGTTATTATATGTTCATTCCACACTTGTTCTGTCGATTTCTCCCCTCTCCCCACAACCGCCGTGTAGGTTTGTGCCAGGTAAAGAGGGGGGCGCGGGAATAAAAAAATGAATTATGACTATTAAAAATATATTAAATCTATTGTTAAAATTATTTGAAAACGGCAGTCTTGAACGTATAATGAAGTGCTTCTTATTAAGCAATTTGTTCGTAATGAATAATGATTGATATTTCTTGTATGTTTTTCATATCAGTATTTCAGTATTTCTTCCTTCATTCAGCTTTACTTTAGTTTATTCTCACCCATCTGCATTTGTTCTCAGAGGGTGTTTTCATAATCTCCAAAAATATATTGACGAAACTTTGCAACTCTAGTTCTAATACTTCATGAGAGAACATTTTTATTTACAATTTTCTCATGTAAGACAAACAGGAGTTAACCTGAATTTATTGTTAAAAACTATAGGTAAATTGAAAAAACATAAATAAGATACAATTCAGTACAAGGAAGCCACGATATATAAATATACGCTTCAGACTTCTGGTTACTTAGTAAATTCAATTTATTATAGGGACCACCCGGTACGCATTAGGTATATAGTATTGTTATATTGATTATTTACTTATTTTTGTCTATTTTGTTTATAGATTCTTCCTTGCTAAGTTAAAAGTGCATGGGAGGTCTTGAAATAAATAGAGTTAAAAATGTATACGAAAGTAGGTTCGTTAAAACAAGAGATTTGTTGAAATGAATACGTTCTAATTATTGTATATTATAACAGGAATATCAAATGACACATTGAAAATATATCACTATCTGTCGTGTTATTGTATTCTTCGCAAATACAACCGGTAATATCGCTCGTAGAGAAAGAAAATTCTTATCACTTTGTTGGTGATCGAATTCTGAACACCTTACAATGTATGTCCGTCTGTCTGCACGTCCGTCCTTCGCGTCTATTTTAAGAACGATAACTTAAGAATGAAAAGTACAATTGTATTGAAATTCAGACGGCAAGTTTGTGTTAGCTTGAGGAAGAACCTTATTGTTTTTTAACAAAATTTATCAATAAATAATAAAGTTATTAATTATTTAAATTAAAAAAAAAAACCGCTGTTTTGTAGTTAAATAAAAAATGTCTAAAACGAATATAATTTACGAGAAAACTGCAAAGAATACCCAATGGAATGTGCAACAATTATATAAATACTGCATTAAATCGGCGAAGAGTAGTTAGTAGTTAGCTTGTTTATTCCTTCCTTCCGTTGACGGGATTAGAAAAATAATTTACCCATATATTCCAGTATTTGCCCAATTAGAGTGGTACTTACGTTTGCTTATAAATGGACAATGTGAAATATTATCATGACAAATAAACTGATGGAATTAAAAAGAGAAAATTTAATTCCCTCTAATTCTCGTCTGCCAGTGTAATTGGGGTATGTGCAGTACATATACTCAAGTCGGGGGTGATTACCCCCAGGTCCGGTGGCTTTTGAGGGGGCTAGGGTTTGACCTGAAGTTGGAGATTAATTTGCATTTGCATTAGGTAAACCGAGAGCTATACTTTGGAATGATTAGTGTGATGTAAATGACAATGAGTTCTGAATGATTTGCATAGTTTATAATGCGATAAAAATGAAATTGTTAGGTAAAGGAATATCCCCTCTGCTGTTTAAAATTTCTACCGTGGTGAATATTTACGAAAGATTATCACCCGTCGCTCTTCAAAATTACGAGCGAGACAAATATTGAAATCTAAGGAATATCACATCCCCGCTTTTCAAAATTTGGATCGAGGTAAATATACAATTTTAAGGAATACTGCCACACACTCTTTGAAATTTTTTATACAGATTTGTGAATGCCATCCCTCGCTCTTCGAAATTTATATTGAAGATTGGTTGGAGTCGTATGTTACTACGCCCCGGGCCCCGATTTTCTCTCGACGGCCCTGCATATACTAACTAACTGTACGGACAGATATCGATAATTATTCGTTTAAAGAAAATGCCATCCCCCTCCATATTTTCCCACCATACCAAAAATTTCCAGAGAGAAAGAAGTTTCATAGTTATATGCTCTCTTCTATTACCGTCATTACCGACTGGCAGGCGATAACTTTTCGTCATCGAATTTGCACGCCATTCCTAGATTAAATGTCTAAAACTAATATTATTTACAAATAAACTATAGAATGTGCAACAATTATACAAGAAGTGCAGTAAATCGACGAATGGTTAGCTTGTTTTTGTTGGATTTGCAGTTGTCGTCATTAGCGGCACGTACGGAACCGATACCCTAATAATAATTTCATTAAAAACAACGTTGAGAGCGGACTCAAATAAACCTAACTAAGTTGTAAGAGGAAACGGAATCGTTATTGCACCGGAACTGTTTTTCTTAAAACCAATATTTAATTATAAACAGTTTCGTTTTCATTTTTTGAGAGTGCGTGTGCTTCAAGTCTGCAATGAAATAAATGAAGAAAATATCCCACAAGATATACTAGAACACTAGAAGATGTACAATCGAGGGACTTCGTTTGTTGCTGAAAAAATCTTGCAAGAGATATGACTATGAATATTCATACGTGACAAAAGAAAATGTTGAAAAGAGAAAGTAGTACATGGAAATCGTACCAAACAAGATGTGTTGCCTTACATCAAACGAGGTAGTTCTGGTTTTTTCATATGTTGGTAGTGATGAAATGGTAATGACAAATCCAAGTTTTCCACCTCGAAAGCCCTTCGGATCATTGTTAAGTACTTGAAAATCCATCAAATTTTTAGTTTTTCTCAAATTTTACCACCAAGGACCTTTGTTATGGGAAAAATATCTATATACACTTTTAAGTGTACTAAATTAACAATAAAATGAGAATAATTTGGTCTTGGTAGGCCAAATAGTTACTAAGATACGGCCATTCAAAGTTTTGCAAAATTAAAAAAAAAATGGAAAGAGGGGTTGATCCTCAAGCCCTGCTGGATATGATTTCCTGTAACCGCAAAAAAGGTTTTACCAGTAGTTGTGGTTGCAGGAAAGCAGGACTCAAATACTCAGCTGTTTGCAACTACTGCAGTGGCCAATCCTGCGAGAATATACCAGACCTGATGTGTGACGACATTGATAAACCATTCATTGATGACCCACCATCAGATGACGATTTCGACCTGCCTGGTCCATCAAAGATATACAGTAAATACCAGTAATAAATTTCCCTCACTATACCGTACATTAAATACAATGAGGTGTTTCATAATACTACATACATTTTAAATATTAATGTTTTAATTACTGAACTGTTTATTTTTATAAATTAAAATGCTTATTTCACTAACTAAGGGTACTTCATTTTCCAAACACTTCTAATACATATTACCTCAACAACTTTGAACAGCTGTATCTCAGGAACTATCAAGTCTATTTAGACCAAATTAGTCTCATTTTGTTGGAAATTTAGTGCACTTTAATAATTTATAAGGTGACTCTTGCCATGAAATGGATCCTTACGGGTCATCATAACTGTCGAAAACTTAAAAAAAAATGTAAAACATCCTTTTTTTAGAAATTTTGCAAACTTTTGAATGGCAGTATCTTAGAAACTAATTGGCTTACTAAGTCCAAATTGTCCTCATTTAATTGCAAATTTAGTCTACTTAAAAGTGTGCATAGTTTTGCCGTAACACAGGTTCTTGGTGGAAAAAATTTATAAAAACTGAAAAAAGTCCTAAAATTTAATGGATTTTCATGTGCTTAATAATGATCCGAAGAGCTTTCGAGGTGGAAAACTTGGATTTGTCATTACCATTTCATCACTACCAACATGTAAAAAAACAGAACTACCTCATTTGATGTAGTATGGAGAAGTCTGGAGGGCCTAGGTCCTTTAGTTCTTCAAAACACACAACTGCAGATGCCGGGAGAGGTTAAATACCTTGGAGTCACTATAGACTCCAAGCTTACCTGGAACCAACACCTAGACAGGATAATACATAGATCGGTAGCCACATTGGCAACCTGCAGGCGATCATATGGCAAAACATGGGGGCTCAGGCCTAGTGTATTGCACTGGCTTTACACTAGTGTTGTAAGACCCACCATTACGTACTCTGCTCTAGTCTGGTGGTCAGAGACAACTCAGACTACTGCGGCGAATAAGCTGAGACGGGTACAAAGACTGGCTGGCCTGCTTAGGAATCACAGGTGCTATGAAGAGCACCCCCACGGCAGCCTTGGAGACCCTATTAAACCTCCCCCCACTTAGCATAGTGATCCAGGGAGAGGCCAGAATGGGGGCATATAGGCTACTCAAATACCTCCAATCTAAGATCGGGAGGACATTTGAGGATAATAAACACTGTAGAAGACCCTCTATTGAATATGACGTCAGACTACATGGTACCAAAAATCACCTTTAACAAGCCCTTCAATATCACCATTGGAGATAGGAAGGATTGGTCAACAGAAGCTTCTGACATACTACGAAAGGGCCTAACCTGGTATACTGACGGGTCTAGGACAAACACAGGAGCTGGAGCTGGAATACATGGTGAAAGACCCAGGGCAAGTATAAGTCTTTCCCTTGGGCAACACGCCATTGTATTCCAGTCAGAAATTCTGGCTATAGTTGAATGTGTACGCGAGAATGCAAACCGACAATATGTGAATCAGCAGATCTCCATTGCATCAGACAGTCAGGCAGCACTTAGAGCACTAGCCTCTAACAAAGTGTCATCCCGACTGGTATGGGACTGCCATGAGAAGCTGAAAATTCTGGGCGAGCAGAACAGAGTCAAACTACTCTGGGTGCCAGGACACTCCAGAATTGACGGCAATGAAAAAGCTAATGAACTTGCTAAACAAGGGGCATTTCTAAAAGCTCAACCAGAGGAGTAATTAGAGACTGAGTCAAAAGTAAACACAGGAACCACTGAAGGAACATTCCAGGAAATCGACATGGAAAAACACTTATTAAAGGTCCATGTGCAAAACAAACTGAAGAACTGCTCACAATGAACAGGACGCAGTTAAGACTAATAACAGGACTTCTGACGGGACACTTTCCTGTAAAGAAGTACCTTATACAATCGGCAAATTCGACGGCAACCTAGACTGCAGGCTATGCAGCAAGGAGCCGGAAACGGTCGACCACGTCATTTTTTACTGCGAGGCATTGGCTCGCAGAAGATATGGCATCTACGGGCAAACACGAACAGACCCGGAACTTATCAGCACCCGTCCGACCATAGACCTGTATCATCTGATTAGAGGTACAGGGGTACTAGAGTGGGCGGAGTGAAGCATGGCAGGGAGAGCACAATAAGCCCAGGAGGCTGCAGTGCCCTCGGAGTTTTCTACTAACAGACGAGCCCTGGAAAAAAAAACCTCATTTGATGTAAGGTAAAATGTACCAATTCCATAGACTAAAGAAAAACAATATAGATGCTGTCATAGCATATTTTTCTCATTAGACAAAAACATTTAAATAACAGTTTCGTCGAAATATTCGGTATTGACGGAAATTTTAGATATTGTAGACTATATTAAATACCCAAAATTAATCGGTTCGTACAGCGAGAAGCAACCGGTTGCTAACTAAAGAAGGATGATACAGTTTTTTAGGAAATACTATTTCCCTTTAGGCGAGGAAAATGATTACCTGCGACCATATAATTAAGGTTAGTAAAATTTACTTTCTACTACACCCTAAAAATAGCTATTTGTGCAACAAGTTAAGAAAGTATTTTTAACATTGGAAATGTTAATGTTCGCGTATAGCGTATAGGACAAAAGTTACGAGATTTTTCCAAGGCCGTCGAGATGAAAGTATCAAGGTCAGAGGACGTAATACTGAGTGAGAGCCTGTTACTATGTGGGAAGCGAATGCGGTGTAGTCAGCGCCGATCGATATCGTACCGCCTGTTCAACAAAAGGCGGTACGGAGAGAGCAAATCTTATAGTATCGAGCCGAGACGCATTAGTGCTACTGCGGCGGACGAGTAAAGAAGCGTGATCACTTTCGCTATTTATTCCCTACCCTAGTATTCATCATCAGCCGTACGGTTGGCGCATAGGTAATTTGCGAAAGGTCCCGGGTTCAAACTCCTATGCCTGCTGAATTTATTTCTTTAATTTTGTGACGATTAATATATTTTTTCACAAATTCTTTTCTATGATTTCTTTATGTTAGGTTAGTAGGTTTTTATTCTTCTTAATAATAAATAAATTCATTTTTTCATGTGATTTCTTTAGGTTAGGAGGTTTTTATTCTGATATCTAATTGTTAATAATTATTAGCGCCGCAGGCAGTGTTAGCGTCGCAGACAAAGAAAAGGGGGGCTCGGGAGGTGTCTCCCCCGCTTTTTTTAGTTATTTTTGCAACAAGTACCTAAAATCATGTTTTTTGGGACGGATCGTAGCTGTTTGCGGACGAGGCGAAGACGAGTCGGGAATAAGTTTATGTTTTATGTATGGTGTTATCATTTACAATGTCCCGATGGCTGGATGGATGGAAGTTTGGAAAAATGATTGAACCGGGATATTTTTAGAATTTTCTGTTTGGCATTTGTGTACTTACTTTTTTTGACAATAAATAATTACAAATTAAAAAGTTGGATCAAGATCTAATTTCGTTACTAGGGAATGTTAGCTTTGAAATGAGTAATACATATAAAAAGTTTTAGTGCAAAATAGTAGTTTCTGCAACAAGAGTGAATATGATAACCATATCGCATGAGAAAGAATATTGAGCACGACGCTGTAGGTGGAGTGCCTCAATCTTTCGAGTGTGATATGGATAATTCACTCGAGTTGTACAGGATACTTTTCCTACGACCAGCTTATGAAAATAATAAAATACTTTACGATATATTTTTTTATTGGTACACTTTGAAATCGTAAATACTGGTGTTATTACTACAAGAAATGGAAATAAGAATGGGCTTGTTCCATGATATTCTTTTTAAATGGTTTTTATACTTTTTCATATAGTATTCGATATTCTCATTATACACTTAAAATTTCGTATTATTAACTTTTTCCGTTCTCGAGATATAAGGAGTTGAAATTAGTAATAGTTGCAAAAACCGAGCGCTCATTTGTGACGTCACTATACGCAAGTGACGTAAGAAATATGGCTTTCTGGGACCTTTCAAATTTAACCTGAAAAGTCGAAAAACATGGAATTTTTAAACGCTGTTAACTAAATAAATACGTCGAGTGGAAGTTCATTCTATGTGTCTACGGAAAGGAGAAGGTCGGCGATGAATTCTAATCGTAAATTGCAGGGTCGAAATCGAAAATTCGTTCCGGCAGGAGCTAGAGAAAATTGTAATTTTTTGCCATTTCACCAAATTGTACTCCCCTACTGTCAAGTAGTAAGCAAAACAAACAATACTTCGAAAACACTTATAATTATAACCAATAAGGAGCATCAAGTCTATTGAGATCGCCGTGTCTATGCGTATAGTGACGTAGCGCCTGGCCACGCCCCATTTTCGCGAGATGGAAATTTGTAGTAGATTTTAAGATACTAAACGTGCGCATAAGATTCTGATTTTTTGCAGATCCATTAATTTATACTTGCACTTTCGATTTATGAAATAAAAAAAAATGCCGAACAAGCCCATTAAGAATATAAAATGGTTGAATTTGTGATATGACATCAAGATACCTGTCAGTGTCAAATGAGGAATACAAAAATTAATTTGCAATCTGTCACGTAGGATTAATTATTGTCACTACAGTTGTTACTGATTGTATATTGCTTTAAAATGAGTTCTAACATTGATTACTTAAATAGAAAAGCAGATTCGCGGTTAATACCGCAAGAATTCCTGTCAGATCAATAATTAAAAAGTTGACATTTTGACTCGGGTTGTAGTTGTTGCCATGGTAACTTTAAAACACGCGCGTTTTTAAAAGTTGGATTTAAACACTCTAAGGCGTACTTTAAATAAGCAAAATAGGGTACCAATAAAAAAATTATTAAACATTAACACAGACACTAAGAATTATTTTGAGAGTTTACAGCAATAACTTGAACTTTTTGAAACGAATAGTTGGCTATGTACTTAATATACGAACTGACTTTGACAGCTTATGCACTAACTTGAATTTTTTGAAACGAATAGTTAGCTATGTACTTAATACACGAACTATGATTGGTCGATTTCATATCCATCCTAGATAGAATATGAAATATATCGGTTCAGATAACTGGAATGACCTACTTATCCATCCTACAGACCATACAGAAAACAGCAAACATACATAAGAGACTAGAAACATATCTTTTTTCTTCAAACGTTAGAAAAAACATGACATTTCTTAACCCATTTCGTAATAGAGTCGGGTACGATTTAAACTGACTTGTGTCATGGCCGCTAAAATGTCTGAACTAAGATTTTATTTGATGCATAAGAAATTCCAGTAGTTCTCAAACAGTTCTCAGTAATGATGTCGCTAAATAATTAAAAAAAAAAATTGGAAAGATATTATCATAAAATGTTAAGATTATTAATTTAGTAACTTCATAATTTTAGTGGAATTCTGATTATACAATGTCCTTAAAGTTGGCTACATATGGGAAAAATGTATTTTTGACGTTTCTAAAAAACTCTATTGGGGGTTCGTATATGCATGTCCAACAACAAAAAATTACATTTTGACACATGTCACCGGTTTGGCAGGACTGTAAAAAATAGTTGACCGTGGTACCGAAAAGTGGGTCAAATTGTTAAGATATCGCAAAATCTTATGAAGAAAAAGTGCATATAGATACAAAAAGGACCCATGTATCAATTTTGAAGCAGATACGAGGAAAATGAAAAAGTGCAAATTTTACCTCTACCATTAATTATCATAAACTCTTGTGTCTATTTCACAAATATTTGTTATTAGTTTCGACAAATACTTTATGTATTTTAGTTGAATAAAGGTATTTGCATGTAAAAAAAGAAATGAACCGCTAATATAGCATTTTTCAGAAATCTCAATAATACAAATTTTTTCCATATGTAGCCAACTTTACGACGGACACTGTAGGTATATAGGTTCGGGAACAAATGAAACTGATAACAAAAAATGAATTGCCCAATTCAGTCAATAATAATGAGTGGTCAGAAAAAGAAATCAAAGACTAATATTGCTACAGTCCAGCAAGAGACACGGGAAGGTTTGGTAATTTCTTGCCAGGAAAAGATAGGATCGTAGTATTAGTAGGGGAGACGATGTCAATAAAAATAAAGTATTTCATATAACAAAAAAAAATCTGAAATCTCTATGAGAATAACGAAAATAAATTATTTTTCTTTTAGCGGTAATAAATAAAAAAATTCTGGTTCACAAAATAAATATTAAAAAAATTAACAATAATTTTAAAACAAACAATTCTGAAAGAACAACGCACTGACACGTTTTCATAAACACTAAAACACCACATTTGAAGAATTTATCTATTCGACGCACGTTTCACCATTCGTGTATTAATACTTACATAACGTAAGAAAGTAGATTTTATTAGAGATAAACACGCGCTAGTAGTAATAAAAGACACATTTTTGGGGAAAACAAAGTTTTAACAAAACTCGCGGCGCAGTTTAATAAAATAAAAATTTTAGAAGGAAAATTATTAACTTATAATAATTAATCAAATAAAAAAAAGTGGAAATGATTGGGGATCGATCTCGCAACAACCCTATTTATATTTATTGCTGTTCGAGCAAATCAAATCAAAACAAATTTATTTTTAAATTATAGTATAAGTACAAAAAATGTGTCTTTCCCAGGCAATCGCTCCGGAGCCAGCCAGACATCCATAGCATTTCACACCACGGCAGTGGAATGGCTGGATGGGGCGAGGCCAGGTCAGACTTGCAAGAAATTAAAATAAATGTAAACTCATCTTTGCAGAATGCAAAATAAATAACAAATAACTTAGGAATATGTAAAAGGAAAAGTAAACTTAAGATAATTAGTATAAAATGCAAAAAGCAGGTGTATCTTATCGATTGAGCTACGCGATCGTGTTTATTCTACTCTAAAACGTGTAATATCTACGTACTAGAAAATTGTAAGACTTAGTAGTTTGACATTGTTCGTTTGACGGATGAATATCCACTATTTACCACTGAAAATAACTTAAATAATTCATATAAAGACGTTTTTCATATTTAGAGTGGTGTTAGTTCATGGAAATAAATAATATTCATCGTTAAATTGTTGTGAAGCACCCTGTATCAGTTACTGATCGACCTTTTTGTAAAACGCAGGTGACTTACGACACCTAATTGCCTACATTTTAATTAAAGTTGTAGAATAGTATTTTGGGATTTTACTGGAAAATACCTACCCCGTAGCTTCCACCAACTTAGCTACAACACCCTAAGAAACAACCCTTTCGAGAACCGCATTCGGTGTCACAACAAAATCACGCAGTTTGAGAATCACTGATTTCATGACTATGTTTCTGTTTCTCACTCCTCCGTGTACATTTCATATTTCCGTCTCAAAAGAAGTGGGAAATAATATTGGTAGACATACATTGACAATGTATCTAGGCTATGGCTTTAAGTTTGTGTGCAAGAGATAGTCAAAACGTATGTGCAATATTAATTCATGCATCGGTCTTTTTAAACTTGACCCGACTCTATTAAAGTTTGACATTTCAGACTGATGTGGCTGTGCGTTGCTATTAGGAGCAGAGCGGCAGAAAAAGAACGTCAGAACAATATATCCATAGCAACGGGTATTCTGGTTAATACGCTGGCCAAGCGATGTTACATGACTACTTGGCCCTAGAAAAATTAACAATGATATCACCGGTTAAGGTGATAACCAAAGGCAATTCAACCAACACACAAGTAGTGACGGCGAACGGCTAGCTGATCTGGTGCGTGGCTGGGATTTCGTGGGTTCAATTAATATATACTTTTTTAAATCAGCCAGAGGTTGAACCAATATTTTTGTGATATTTTACCTAGCTAGTTAGTTCCAACACTCAGAGGCAGCTTAAAATGATGTAAATATTATGAGCGCCATCCACGGAAAATTTAAGAGTTACTGCTACCCCTGTGATGGTGAAACCAACCGCCGTGGAAAGATTTGATCTTATGGCGGACAGACAAACAAAAAAAAATTGAATTTTACGATAAAAGATACTTATTTATTAACTTCAGAAAAATCATCAATATAAGAACAAATCAACGAATTTAATCAATATAAAAGGTGTAAAATAATGTTATCAATTATGAAATAGAAATATTAAGTAATATTATTACAATTTCCAAGAGAAAATATTTATAGCTTAATTAATTTATCATTAAAAGAAAAGAAATATCGTGTGTAATGAAAGTTATACAGTAAATATTACACAAAAAAAATATCAATGAAATTCTCAGAATCTCACCAATCCTCCTGATGATGGATAGATAGTGGACGAGGGCTCCTGGTGAGTTCTGGTAGCTTTTCCTAAGAGCCTCTTCGAACACAGACTGCTCCTCGACGTGGTTTGACGTCTTGCTAACCTGTATAACGCTAGGGTTTTGCTGTTGGTTGGGATTGACTGGACTAAACTGGACTTGACTAAACGGAATTTCAATCGACTATGCTGAACTTTACTAAACTGTGTTTGACTGGACTATCCGTCTTATGAAATCTAGCAGGCATTTAATCATCAAACGAAAGAAGTGGTTTTCCACGTGTAAATTATGTAGACTATTTCGGTAAATTATTTAAATAATTTGTATTAACTATGTAAATTATTTATTAATTATCTATATAATCATTTATTTAATCAGTTATTAAAATAATCAGTTATTTGATCATTTTTTAATGTAATCAGTTATTAACTATATAATCAATTGGCAGCAAAACTCTACGTTTGGGAAGAAGAAAAAATATTATCAGCACATGTTTCAGAATTATGGTTGTTTAGTTAGCAGAAATGAAAAATATGGCTAAAGGCCGTTAAATACTAATGAGAGGAATCAAATAAATAAATGTAATTACCTTTTATTAGATAGATCACTAAGAGAAAGTTTGATAACAGCAGAAGTGACACAACTCGTGACTGAATGATTATCAAAAACTAAGTCAAAGTATATGCTGCTACAAAATTGGCTACAGAAATGGCCAATTCTGCTACCAGCCAGCTAATAAAAGTGATATCCCGTCTCAAGTCTCAATTAACATATTAACATACTATAAACTAAAAATTACTAAGAATTTGGTCTGCGTTGTTCTATGCAACCCACAATACTTCCTGCAGTATATTTGGTTTAACCAATAATTAAGAAATAAGTGCTGTGAAATACAGATATATTTACTATGCGATCGAAGTGTCTGTGTTCTACGAGAGCTGTTAGCAAAAACTGGAATACAAAAAGGGTTAAATGATTGAAACCTGAAAATATAATAAATATGTACATTCCTAAATTTAAACAGATTACCTACGATAATTTAAAGTCTGGCGTTTTAGGTACTAGAGTATGGTAAATACCTGTACATATTTCTCAAAAATTCATTTTGTTTACAAGAATTTACTAAAATTACTTCAAGTTGCCAGATGTATGCAACAGCGATATTAACACAATGCGTTTTTGGTGGTGAAATCCTAGATTTCTTATCTTTATTTTCTTTATACCTAATCAACGTTTGAAGAAAAAATAGCATGTTTTATTCTAAGTAAAATCTACTTGTTATTATGACTCGTCACACAAGTGTCGCTCTTACTCCTAATAAAGTAATATACTATTCCATTCCAGTTAGGAAAAGTTCGACTTTTGGTAACTCAAATTAGTATTGAAATATGTGACAGTTTCAAACACCAGGTCAGTAGAAAAAAATTGAATGCAATCCGTGAGTATCCAATGTGCCATGGTCACTCATGGGATTATCGCGCTCATTTACGGCTCGTATGTCAAAACACCCATTCGTAAAAAAGTATCACTTTACACACTTTTGCATAAATAAATAATTATTGAATATTTAAATAATTTTACGGGATTATCTCCGTTTATGCGAAAATTATAATACGTTAATTATTTCAAATTAATTTGTGTTAAAATCAATAAACCTGTATATAACAATATCTTTGTCCTCAAATTATATAAATAATTTAATGGTAAGCTCAAAAACCTAAACAGACTGCTGTCATCACAAATTATAATTAAATTGGTTTTCGTTGTCACCTCGTGGATATTAACGTAGCAGTTGCCGTGGTAATTTGTTGGGGAGGCCGAAGGCGTGGTAGATTTTATTGTGTTGACACTGGGTCTAACGAAAGTGCTCTGCAAATATGCCTTTCGTATTAACTTATCCCTCATAGCCGCGCCTCTAAATGATATTGGTTTATTTTAGGGCAGCAATTCACGTATTCACTCTAATACAAACAGTACATACGAACTGCAATATTGAATGGTGGTTAATTTTGCATATGGGGTAGAATTGCCTTTTCTCAATACATTGAACATTTTGAAATCCCTATTAAGAGAAAATTTATATATACAATATTTATGCAGTCACAGAAAAGATAAAATAATTAATTCATTACACTGATTGATCTTTATAAGTCAATTTAGTTTCTAGTTCTTTATAAGTCTAATTTAGTATCTGTTCTTCTTCCTAGCCTCCTAGGTAAATAATATCACTGCCATGAACTACAAAATGTACACATTACACTTACCATGGTTTTTGTGATTAATTGGACAAAAATATGCATTTAAATTCTAACTGGTTTCTACATCTGTAGTTTGCTTTCATCAGAATCTACACAATTTTTTTTGTAACCTAATGACTTATTAAGTCTTACTTCCACATCCACGTAGTGGATTGTAAGCATCCTAATCGTAAAAAAAATCAATTTTTCTTTCGTTGAAATAGGTTTAGAATGTCATGAAACGTCGAGACTTTAAATTTGAGCGAAGAAAAATATCTGTCTGTCTGTCTGTAACTTTTTTTGTCCGCATGTTATCTCTGGAACGGTTGAAGATATTGACTTGGAACTTTATACACGTATGTATTATAACGAGATCTGAAAATGAATTGAACATATCCGGTGAAAGGTTGGGGAGTAAATAAGTGTAAATATGGGAAAATAAATAAAGCAAGCTGGTAAGAATACAGAAACTTGGGATTTGCTGTACATACTAGAAGCGCGAATCTCACATTTTTTTATAATACTTTTCAACTCCCCCCACTACCCCAGTCCATTATTAAAGGGGTTCGTAAAATGAAATTGAGATATTCACTTGAAATTTGGTACACATATATATTATATCATATCATTTTTGTATGGTCTCGTGGACAATAAAATTATTATTATTATTATTATTATTATTATAACGATATCTGGGACTAACTTTTATTTTGAGATGTTTTCGTTGAATGCTTGGCTGTTAAACAGGGGTAAATAGGGGAAAAATAAGTAGAGCAAGCTGGTAAGTACAGAAACTTGGGATTTGGTGTACATAGTATAAACCTGGGCTTCAGATTTTTCATAATATTTTTCAACTCCTCCACAGACACACACCTACTCCATCATTGAAAGGGTTGATAAAATAAAATTGAAACTTTTACTTGAAATTTGGTATATGTATGTATCATAACAACATCTGAAATTAGATTATATCTTGAGATGATACGTTTAAGGGTTGGGGGTTAATTAGGGGTAAAGCAAGCTGCTAAGAGTACAGAAACTTAGAATTTGTTGTACATACTAGAAGCGAAAGTCTTAGATTTTTTTATAACATTTTTCAACCCCTCCACCACACCCCCACTACTTTATTAAAAGGGCTGATAAAATTAAATTGAAATATTCATTCAATATTCGGTCCACGTATGTATTATAATGACATTTGGAACTAGATTATATTTTGAAATGACTCCGTTGGGGGTCAGTAGAGATAAATAGGAGAAAATCTGTAATTCAAGCTGGTAAGAGTACATAAACTGGAGATTTGCAAGCTAATAGGAATCCAGAACTTCATTTTTGGAGTATTTGCTAAAAACCAACCCTCCAATTTTTTCGACATACACTAATAAGTCAACCAATCTACCACATGTACTAATGCTCTCATATGCATGTAAATATGTCACTGGAACTTTTGGTCAACAGAACGCTCAATCTAACTTGTTTATATATATCGTTCTATATAGTATTATACAAATAACTCTAGCAAGCAAAGAAGAAAATATACGTGTGTGCGAGTAAAAATTAGTTCTAATTCAGTAATTACTATAATGTGTTATAACGACATCTGGAATTGGATTATATTTTGAGCTGATTCCATAGAAGTATTGGTGGGGTTAATAAGAGTGAATAGGGAAAAATAAGTAAAGAAAGCTAGTAAGAATCCAAAAACTTGATATTTGGTATGTGTACTAGAAGCCAATGCTTCAAATTCTTTCATGACATTTGACATTTGGTGTATATACTAAAAATCACGGTTTCAATTTATTTTATGACATCTAGCTCCACCACCCCTACCCATCCCCAACTTCATTTTTAAAGGAGTTAACAAAATGAAATTGTGATTCAAACCACCCTCATTACTTGAATGGGAAATCTGGATGTGGAGATAATGATTCCTTATACAACGATTTTTTGGTAAGAATTCTCTCATAATTAGGTAAAGGTGAATAATTTGGCAAATTTTTAGAAAACTTTAGAATAACAGTAAAATTAATTTGATGTATTTGCCGTTTTATGATCACTTTTTCCTTATATCAAACCTTTTTATTTGATTTACAGATTAAAATATGAATCTTTTCATAAATTAGACACCATTAAATTTATTCTGTTTATTTTGGACAAAGATTTTCCTAATATCTTTTTAAACAGCTATAAATATGTTATATATGAAACGATCATGTAACACGTTAATTTAGATTTAGATTAATATCCTCTTTAATGTGTGTTAACTGTTAACCACATCATAAAATCGAAAATAATTTTGTTCCTTCGACATAAAATTTTCTTAAACTTGTTTTCATAATGTTTACACGAACCCCAAATAGACGGAAAATCTTTTATGTATTGCAATCAAAGCGTTGTAAAGATGGCGGTATATAAAAGTGCAGCTGACGTTTGACATTGGCCAGGGAAGCTATGATGATCACATTTCCCAGTAAAATTTCATATTGGTTTCTTTGAAGCCACCGACTATTTCGAATTATTATGAACTTAATGACATACTTATATCACTCTGAGAACGTACATGTTTAATGGTATCACATCACAAACGTTGTTTTGTTTACTCTAAACCGTATAGATCTTTTGAGAGAACTTGATTAGTACCAGATGATAAGCTGCTGATTTTATAAACTTTCCATTTTCTGTGCCGGATTTGTTTATGTTTCACCTAACCTTTGCCTTTGAAACAATTTCGTACTCGATGCTTAAAAGTATTTGTTTATATACACAGGCATACGAAAATATATCTTTAATAGTAGTAATTTGTTGATGTTATTTTTCTTTGAAGTGCCGAACTTTTAATTAAAATGGTATGAAAAGGCCGAGTAAGAGTAACGAAAATAATAAGCTCGAGTGTCGGATAGTACAAAAAAGCATATGAAAGAACCACGATCCTATTTAAGTGAAATATCACTCTTGTTGTTTCTATTGTTTGCTATTAAAGCCATTTGAAATTACGCTATAAACGAAGAATCGTTGGTGTAACCAGAAGTACACACCCTGCAAGATGTTTTTTACAACAGATGTTAATACGAATAACATTTGTTAATTGAGCAATTTGTTTTTATACGATTTTCTCGATAACTGCTAATCCAAAAAAAAAATTTCAAAGAAAAAAGTTGCCTGTAATATTTATTTTGAAAAATTTTCCGCTTGCTATATTTACCCATGCAAATTCTCGTATTTCATCGACATGGCCTTAGAAAAAAATTCATACATTCCTCAGTTATTAAAACATGTCCTTCATATTAACACATTTTGTTAACTAATATGTAGTGATAACGCAGTAAAAAATTGAAAACAATAACTTAGGGTGAGTTAAACAAAAGCATATGGCTTTCTCATTTTTATTTTAATTAGGTTTTTTTCTTCCTCGATTTTGCCATCGGTTTCTGTTATGTTAATGCGGGCTTCCATTCCATTAGTAACTATTGTTTTGTTTGCATGTTGGTTAAATTATCATTATTATTATCTTTTTTATGTGATTAGCATTCCTAACTATACTTGTATCTATTATCTCTCTGTGCTTCAGTGCATACATGTGGATCTATTTGGAGACGTGCTAGGCTTTCGTGGAGTATTTTGAGGATCAGGCTAGTTACTGATATTATAATAGGGACACTGTGAACGGAACTCTGGTTCCTGGGTTTTCTGATTTCTTCCACCAGTGGTTTATATTTTTCGATTTTTTGATGATGTTTTTTCTTCAAGTTGTTACTATTAGGAATGAAAATTTCAATGACATACGTGGTTTTCGTATGTTTGAGTCTTAGCGTTATGTCTGGTTTATTGTGTTATTGTTCGATCAGTATGTACTGATTTTCCTGTTTCAATACAGCCTAACTTGCTCCTTATCTTGGACAGGAGGGGGCTCGTATTTATAGAAAGGAGTTCTATGCTCTTTTAGAGCGTATTTAATGGCTATTTCTCAGTGAACGACTTTTGTAGTATTATCGTGGCGGTGGATGTAATCAGTGGCAGCTAGCATCCTGTTATTATGTGGTCAATGGTCTCTTGGTTTTCTTTGCACTTCCTGCATCTCTCTGATACGATGTTAGCGTCTTCTATAATGTATTTCATGTACTTTCTGGACATGACTGCTTGGTCCTGGATGTTGATCATGTAACCCTCCGCCTCCGCAAATATGTTTCCTTTCGTTAGCCCTTTCTTAGATGCTGCTTGATCGGCATGGGACTGATTCAATGGTGTCTTCTATGTAGCTCCTTTGCTGGCCATAATTCTTTCTTCTCGAGGTTTGTATGAATATTGTTTTGGGGTTGTATGTTTCTGTATTTAAGGTTAAGTGGCGTGTATCTGGTGTCTGCGTGTATGATGGGTTTATGTAATTGGCTGTCCCGTTTTCTAAGGTAAGAATACTTTCCGAGTATCTGTGTCTCTATGATATAGTCTGCAGCATGGATATCAGTAATTTATTTATTTATTTATTGCAGACACTGCAAACAGGTAAGATACCCAATTACAGAACAGAAATAAAGGCATACAAAGCATTAATTACATAATATACAACAATATAGAAAGAAAGTAAAATGAAGAAAAACATTACTTAAATGTACGAACTATGAATAACTAATGATACGAAGAAAGAGAAAAAAATAACATGGGAAATGTTTAAATATAAAAACTATATATACATATATACACATATGTGATTCAAAGTAAATTAAGAAAAACAAAGACAGTCACTGGTTATTTAATTTAGAACATTTTGTTTTATGTCACTAAGGCTGCAATTAAAAATATCGAAGTCATTACATAATTTGTTAGAAGTATTGCAAATCGTATATAAAGGTGAATTACTTAGTACGTTGGTACGCGGCGTAGGTAAATAGAAAACTTGGTGATTACGAGAGGTTAATCTGGGAACGTGAAAATTAAGCTTACTAATTATTTCGGGTGTGTCAAAATCATTGAATAGTAATTTAAACAAAAATACTTGAGAAAAGTACGTACGCCTATCCTCAAGAGTAGTCATAGAATATCTTTCAAGCAAGTTACTTTGCGGAAAACCAATCACTGGATAGGTACCGTCGGATTTGAACCACAGTAATTTAAGAAATCTACGTTGAACTGCCTCCAAGTTATTCTTGTGAACATTATAACTGGAACTCCAAATTAGCGATGCATACTCAAGTTTCGATCTGACGAAGGATTGGTAAAGAATTTTCAGAGTATCGGTATTAGTGAACTCTCGACTAGTACGAACGATGAATCCAAGGGCTTTGGAGGCTTCGGACACAATGGTATCGATATGATCAGTGAAGGAGAGTTTACTATCAAAAGTTACGCCGAGGTCGCGAAATGTTATAGGTCTTTGAAGTATGACATTATTTAACCTGTAATCAAAAATAAAAGGTGATGTTTTTAAAGAAAAGGACATTACGTTACATTTACTAGGATTCATGAATAATTTATTTACTATACACCAGGTGTTTATTTTTCCAAGAGAAGTCTGAAGTTGAAAACAGTCATCGATTTCATCAATTACTGTGAAAATTTTTAGATCGTCGGCATATAAAAGATGAGGCAAATTAATTTCGTTCACTATGTCGTTAATAAATATGTTAAAAAACAAGGACCCCAGAATAGATCCCTGGGGAATTCCAGATGTGGCAGCAAATTCGATCGATTTGAACCCATTTAATGCAACGTACTGACTCCTATTCATTAAATAAGATTTAACCAAAAGGAGCAAAGAATATGAGAAGCCGATTTTTTCTAATTTATTAAGTAACAACTGGTGATCAAGTCTATCAAACGCTTTGGAGAAATCGGTATATATGACATCTACTTGCCCACGTTCATCTAAGGATTCAGAAATATATTGAGTTACACAGAAGAAATTTGTTGTTGTTGAACGCCCTTTCATAAATCCATGTTGATTAATAGAGATTTTGGTGTTAATCGAATGATATATTCTATCATGAAGTAATATTTTTAAGACTATACAGAAGGTACAAATGACAGAGATTGGTCTAAAGTTCTCAATATCTAGTTTGTTTCCCTTTTTGAAGATGGGAAATACTTTGGAATATTTCTATAGGTCGGGAAATAGGCAGTTTTTTAAGATTAAGTTAAAAATTAGAGTTAGAGGATATGCAAAGTTGATAGCGCAATCCTTTAATAAAAAGGCTGGAATGGAATCAGGACCGGTCGTCATTTTGGGTTTAATTCGTTTTAGAGCCTAAATAACCTCATCTTCACTTATTGTTAGGTATATCGTTCTCAATGTGATGTTCCTCGATATCTAATGAGGACTCATTATAAGATTGACCGAAATAATTGGCAAATGCATTTAGTATTTCAGAGGGAATGTTTAGCGAAGATCCCTCAAAGAACATCTCTTCAGATACACTGGCCGACCCTTTTCTACTTTTGATGAAAGCCCAACATTTATTGGGATCATTTTTTATATTGTCTTCAGAGTTCTGCACGAAATTTCTGTAGGCTAAATTGGTATCATATTTTATTTCCCTTCTGATGTTTTTGAGGTTATTGTGTATAAGTGGATCACTGGTTCTTGCATACTGTCTCCTAAGACGTTCTTTAAGGCTAATTTTTTTTATGATACTGCCATTAAACCACGGAGGATATCTGCCGCTACGAGGAGAAGTCGATTTCTTAGGTACACAAGATTCAAATACAGAGTCAAGTTTGTTGTAAAAATGAGTGCATGCATCATTGACGTCATTAAAAGAAGAGAGGGAGGACCAGTCTATGTTGAGAAGGTTTTGATACAATTTGGAGAAATCACATTTGCGGAAATTATAACTAACGTTATGATTGGTTGGAAAATTATTATTAAGGTTCTTAACAGTACTTATTTCAGTTGATATGATCAGAGCAGGGTGATGAAAATTTTCATTAGTTAACGGATCAGGAGATTGAGATACATCACAGTTTTTTTTGTGTAATACTAGATCAAGAATATCGTCATTGCCATTAAATATTGAGTTGTATTGAGATAAATTATTAATGTCTAGAAAATTGTTCAAGGCTCTAATTTGGGCGTTAGATTTTGAGTCTTTTAGGTAAGATGCATATTTGGGGATATTAAAATCGCCCAAAATGACTATATCATTATCGCTATTTTATAAATACTTCAGGGTAACTAGTGTCTCAAAGAAATATTCAAAATCGGCAACAGGTATACTCGGTGGTATGTAGATGAAAAATATGTAAAGAGACTGATAATTATTTAAAATTTTTATACCTAAGATGTCGATGGTAGGTATGTTGTTAAAACCTGCAGTATCAAGGCTTAATAAAGAAGAAGTGTATTTTATATTTACTGCTAATAGTACCCCTCCATCTTTTGATCTATTAATGGCAGCAAAATCTCTATCTGAACGAAAAACATTGAATTTATTGCTGAATAGTTCGCTATTAAGAACGGAGGAATCTAGCCAGGTTTCGGTTAAAGCTATCACGTAATGCATCTTCCACCTGCTTCTCTGGATATGGTCAATCTTTCGATGGATGATCTCGGATGGTAGGTACAGTAATTCTGATGTTGTCTGTGTTCCTTTGTTTAAATTCTCGAGATCGGTATTACTCCATTTGATGGGACCGAAGTAGTACTACAGTAGGGGAATGGAGTAGCTATTGATAGCTGTTCCTTTATTCCCACTGCTGAGATCTGCTTAAGACGCTTTTCGCATTTTGCTTTTTGTTCTGTTTTTACCTTACCATGTTCAATATGGGTGGGTTGATAGTACCCTAGGTATTTATAAACTTCTCCTTCATCAATTGCCTCAATGTGCTTATTTTCTGTTTTAAGGCTATAAACTTCCTACTCTTTATGTGTTCCTTTTTTAATCTTTTGAGTTTTACATTTGTTAATCCTAAAATATACGCATATGTCTTGACTGTAGGTTCATTATTAAAATAAGAGAAATGGTCTGCGAAAATGGCGTCAATTGTTATTTATAATAATTGATCTATTCGACGGTTCATTGTGAAACTCAATAGGACTCTAGTCTGACAGTGGATTAATTTAAATTTTTTATAATGCCTTCGCATTTAAAAAAAATAAAATGGATCTGTTAAGGATTTCAACGTATACAGTGCGTCCGTACCTGAAGAATCGCTGATATATCTACTATACCCTTTTAAGGTAGATCAGCTGATTTAATTTATTTCTTATTAATTTCAAAATTCGGTTTTGAAATTAGTAACAAACAATAGATGAAATTTCACTATAATGCGATACATAATATTACGTTTTTCTTTGTACTCTAAAAAATACAGTAAAACGTTTACAAAACTCCTGAAAATGTCAATGAGTTTGTCCGTGGACAATTCGTAGCCCTCCTTTTAACGGAATTGAAAACATTTTGTATAATAATAGGGTTGCTGTTGATTCCTTCAGTTCTTTCTACACATTTGACTTGAAGATGGGCAAACTTGAATGATTTATTTTTTAAAAGGGTAAAAAATAAGTTGCTTGGAAAAATGTTATATACTCTTGGATGGAATTCAAGTATAGAACTAAAACTAATTGAACAATATTTAAAAAATGGCTTGTAATGTGTCGATTGTGTTAGATGCTGTATTCGGTTGGAAATACAATTAGTTGATTTGTTTAACTACAGCACTCGGGCCTCAAGGCCCATTGTGCTCGTAGGGGTCTATGGTTTTGCGTGGACTTCAAACCACGGTCTTGGGATATCAACTTGAACGCCCCCCGGCCATCTCACCGCCTTTCTGGTGGGCTAACAGCCCTTGGGATCTTCTCTGCAGCGAAGACAGTTACCCTGTGTCGTCGGCGCCGCCTTACTAAGCGACTTAACGGCCCGGGACTGTCTCAGTCGACAGCCTACCGACTAATAGACGAGATACATGGTCATCCATCCAAATGCCGGATTCGGCCAGCATGCCTTAACATCGCTGATCGAGTCTCAGAAATTAAACCGGTGACCGTATCTCGTCCCGTTAAAAATAACCAACAGTAGTTTTATTGACATGAAACTGATTAATGAAGGAATTAGAATCTCTTCGTTGGTGTCTGTGTTCGGTGTTAAAGTTCCCTGGCATGTGAGGTCTGAAAAAGAAAATTAAATATCTTATATTTCTTCTGTGAGGCGCATGATGACCTACTCATGATATGTAGTACGGTGGCTACAAGCTGAAGAGTAGACAACAGACGGATACTTGCAGAAATATCAACGCCTTGCCTATTTTGAGATTACAGAGTCAATGTGTTCCTGTCCCACAACAGCTACAAGAGCAATACTAGATCCATTTCCTCTATATCTATAGGTGGGGAAGGAAGCAACACTTCATGCGCTAAGACTGCACCAGGTACTCAAATTCAAACCAGATGACCGATTGGTCACTTGTCCATGTCCATGAACAAACCCGTTGACACAATGCCAACCATGCAGGACTTTCACAGTCCTTTTGATATGCTTCTTGAAAACCGTAAAAGAGCAGGATCTACGTTTTATAATTGATGAGAGGGTCACTGATCTAATACTCGGACGGATCTAAGATGGCTCAAGATATGTGTGGGGGTAGCGGGTTTATTTGAAGGCTATCAAGGGTCTCAGTCAGCACCCAACTATTTTCCAGAGAGAAACTTATGCTGTGGATCTATGTGCCCAGGAATTTAAAAACAAATGCATGTAAACTTTCCATATAAACTGTCTGATACCCAGGCAGCATTAAGGGCTCTCAGTTCTTACACTTTTTAATCTAATTCTATGAAATAAAGACTATTATCACTAATATGGCCTGTAAATGCAGGCAATCTTAGGTCCTAAAATAGTAAGATAGCAAAAGACGTCCTCTTGATGAAAACCAAGTGATGAAGTTCATAAATTATTCCACATCCTCTAACGGACAATTGAAAATCTCAAGCGTTGTAAAAATAGTCTAATGCATTTAGAATTTAGTTTTTGAAAAAATGGACGAATCGGGATTTTTGCCCAAAGTGGAACTTGTGGAAGGGGGATATGGGTAGAGTCTAAAATCAAAAAGTCGAGACTGTACCTGCGGGCTTCCGGTCGCCATCTTGGAAAATGCGAATGACATTGTATCTCCGTTCCTGTTCGTTTTTTTGGAAAATTTGTAAGAATTAATGTTGTTGAAAATTACTTTATCTTTCATTTTTAATTTAAATTTTTTGGATTTAGTTGATTAATTCGCAGAAGATTTTTTAGGTGTAGGGGAAAGCTCTTAAATAATCTATAATCTACAAACTAGGTTAATGGCACACTAAATACCACCTTTCTATAGATGGAGGTGGGCTTCAACATAAAAATGTCAATATGTCATATGCTGAAGAATTAACACAAACTTCGGAAATGAAACCAGGTTTTGTCGGAAAAGAAGATTTTTCAAAAGAGATCGCCATCAAAATTGTTCTGAAGCCTCTGACAAAATGCCATTCTGCATGAATGATTCACCTCATGGAGTACTGGCACTCAAGTAGGCAATATGAAAATATGTTGTTTTTCTTCAAAGTATTGCCAACTTACCATCTAATTATCCTCGAAATAGCAACAGAGGGGCATTTTCTATCATCTCTCTCACATTTTCAATAAGTTCAGGTGGGTGTTCCTTTGCTCGACCACTTTCTTTCGTTTCACGCTGCCTGTATTACTGAAGACTTTAATAAAACCATCCAGGAAACCTACATCGAAATGATAAAAGTAAATGCTCTGATTCTTCAAAGAAAAAATGTTACTTTACAATATAAGTATATGCAGAGGTGCATTGCGAAACACAAGTCGAAGTTCACTCGAGTGAGTATCCTACCGCTTAATCCTTGAACTAATAATACATTGTAATTCTAAACATTAGCCTGAATTTCGCTCCCCACTACCACATCTTCTGGTACCAACGTATCACGATAATAATTGCTTCATATTTTAGCAAAGCTGTTCCACAACTTCGCGAACGGTACTGCCTGGAATAAAGCGATTAATATCTAAAAGATAAGTAACAAATTAGGACATACACATTATTAAGATAAAAATGGCACAATGTTGCACACTTACACTCGTGAAATATCAGTGTATATACCTACTTAAACTATCCATTTTTTACAAAATTTTTAATGATGAAGATATATAGTTTATTTATTATATACATATAAGTTCTATAATAATATGCTGTTCTGTGAATTGCTGTTAATATGCTTTAACAAGATATGTTATAGAGATATGGAGGCATTCGCGAAGAAATAATATTATAATATAAATAATAGGCATGTATTTTAAAGCTGCCTCTCTCATGTTAAGCCTTTCAATTTTGTCAGATTGTGTGAAATATGATTAAATTTTCTGATTCCATTTTTTATGCATTTGGGGAAAACAGATATTCTAAAAACGAGTGGTATGGTATGAGTGCTTGTACTTTGTGATATTCATCTTATCAGAAATCCCAGATCACAAATATTTCCAGGTATTCTAATTCTTTGTGTACGGCTGAAAAAGTTTACTGCCTTTTACGCCTATATTGCAAGACTTCATATTAGATAAGAAGATAAAGTAGTCGGAAGGTATTGTGATGAAAAATAACGAGGAAAAATGAGGAAATTTATTCCTAAATTCCTCTAAAAAGTGTTTTATAAAATATTGCCATTGTCCATCAACATTTACGGACTGAAAGTATAAGTTGGGTATGAAAGTTTTGTGTTAGATATATAATCTTCTGCAAAGTTTTTCGCTATTTGACCATAACAATGATGGTCTTGGTTTAAATAAGATATCATCTAAGTCCTGTATTTTCAATTGAATGTCAATATTTGAACCCTCCTTATAATTTAGTTCCAATTTTAAAATTTTACTAAAATATTAAATACGTCAATAAAATTAGCGACAACTAATGTTCAATGCATCAGAGTTAAAAAAAATAACTGAGAAAGACTGCTGGTATCCGATGCTTATGCAATCATCAATAAGATTAATATTATAAACACTGACAACGTCAGCAAGAGATAGGCCGGAACGTCAAATTCTACGTCAGAGTATATTCTTGCTACTCTTTCAACGTGGCTTTATCTAGAATTGGTTATCGAATATGAGCTTTATTTATGCAAAAACGTAAGATTTATACCATATCTGTTGTCTTATTTATTATAATAATAGTATGAAGTATGTTAATTTGCAATACTTCTTAAAATTACTTAAAATTAATTTATACAACCTTACAATTACAAATATGATCTGCTGTGATCTCATCAATCAAACAGAGTAACAACATATATTTTTTTGGAACAAGATTGGAAGGATTACTTCATAGCGTAAGAAAATAAAAATGTAATAATGTAATTCCCTGGGAATCAGGAAGTAACATTAATTTTCAGCTGTGACTCTATAAAATGAGTATCATTTGAACAATACACCCTACTCTAATGGACAAGACACTTAATCCTTATTACTGTCTTCTTCAATCACGGGAGTCATGTTGCATTATGCAAACAATTTACTGGGGATTTCAGCAGATCTTATAATTTTTGACAAGTATCGTGCATGTGATAAGTAATAAATAATAGCATCTATATAAGAACAACAGCCAAGTGCTCTTCGACCATTGGCGCACTCACAACAATATCTTTTAATTTCCGTAACGCCCTCATTGTTTGGTGTATAATCAATTAAACAGTTATATATTTTCCGACGAATGTGTCTTGATTTGAATGAAGCATCAATTAGATGTGAAAAATACTTTGGCTAACGAAACTGAGGAAACATTCACAGATTTCGCAATCCTTGCAACTATAGGGACATTGGAAATAATAACACCATACACACAACATAAACTTATTCCGGACTCGGCTTCGCCTCGTCCGGAAATAGCTACGGTCCGTCCCAATAAACATGATTTTAGGTACTTGTTACAAGAACAACTATTCGCTATTTGTCAAACTTTGTGAATCCATGGCGACTACGATTGGCGCTGACCACAACCGCATTATAACTTCATGTTCTCCGCGAATACTCATACTGTGCCCACTTGATCAGTATTACGTCATCTGATCTTGACTCTTTCATGTCGGCGGCCTTGAATAAAACTCGTAACTTTGACCCCATATACGAACATTAACATTTCAAATGTTAAAAAGCGGTGGGACACCCCCCGCACCCCCTTTCTTTGTCGGCGACTCTAATACTTCCAGCAGCGCTAATAGTTATTAACAATTAGATAGCAAAATTAAAATTGTAACGATTTTTTTTTTCGTTTAAGCACCTGTGACACAAATTTAAATTACCCGCGGAAAACGCCAACGCAAAGTCAACAAGTGCGCATACGCTGGTAGAAACATCACTGAGGCCATTTTTAATATCGAGGCTACTTTGCTACTTCACTTTCGCTTCCGACGCTGCTGGTGAGTTGAGATTGTTTACTTATTCTTTTAACGAATTTTGACGTTATTGATATTTTGAATATATTTGATTATTAAATGAGATCATGTTATTGAGTTAACGTTGCTGTATAGTTAGTTACTTTTAGGAATTTTTAAAGCATATTCCGTGTAATAATTAATTTTTATTGAGGCACGCGTTGTCCGATTTCGATGTCCGCTGGACACATGTATTTTGTTAACTCATTAATTATCGTGGCAATTTGGTATTTTGTGGTCGCTTGAGACACAATACTGTGGTGTTTTATATAGTTTTTTAGATTATTGTGGACGAGAATTAAATTCGGTGATTTTTAATTAACCACGTTGTGCAGTAACCCAAAAGACCAAAGGGACCGACTGACTAAGGCAGCAAAGCGCCGAACTACTTCGGTAAATCTCTCGTAGGTGAGTGAACCTTAGTTTTATCATTTGATAATCATTAAATAATTTGCGTAAGTGTTCACTTGTCCCACGTGGGTTTGGCGTTGCACTGAATATTCGGGGCTTTTGTTTCTGTATTCTGGGTTCCTATGTTTCATTTTTTTATATAATCAAGGGATAAATTAGAATCTTTGTTTCTTAATCGTATGCAGACAATCTTATCTCATTAAGGGTCGAAAACTAAAGTCATTTTGTCGCATTTAATTAATTTAAGAGATAATTTTTTAATAGTTTATTTTTCGGAGATTAAGCCCATATTTTTCTTGCTATATTCGTTACAATATTAGTTTTTTTTCAGACAGTAATTCAGATATTTTCTCTCTAATTCAGTTGTGCTAAATTTGGTTACATTTATTAAAATTTTTTGTCATAACCAGTGTCAGCCATTTTGTGAACGGCTAACTTTCATGAGAGTAGAGTTTTCTCATTTGTTCATTTCCTTCATTGTTGTATTAATCAGTAACTTATTTATATATTTGCAGAAGTAAAATTTTACCAATACTCAGGTTTTTTTTGTCAAATTGCTAATAGTTTGGTTTTGCAGTGACCTTCGACACCATAGTTTTTTTTGTAGGTTTTCTTGTATTTCTTTTATCTCAAATAAAATATCTTGCCAATTAATTTTTCTATTAGGCTGGAATTAATATCTAAAGTTTTCTTTTTCTCACAGTTTAAAATTGTCAACTGGTTCTTTATATTACCCCTTTTTCATGTCCAACCGAAGCACCGCAAGAGGAGAAGTTGGATAAGCGAGAACTTATTACTCTATGGTTGGACATTTTCTTCCAAACGCAACGTCTCCCTGGACAATCCTCGTAGACCAGGACACGATCATTATTTAGTCCTCATTCCTAGGTACCTGTGGCCATCTCCAGGGTTCGACCTCGTTGGAACTCTACGCTATCCACAAAGTTGAGTAAGCCTAAATCTCCGTAAAACTTCGATCGTTTCTTAAATTGTAATTTTTTTTATTAATCTTCAAATTTAATTTGTTTAAATAATATTCCTGTTTTTGTCTGTTAGTTAACTAATTAAATCCAATTTTTCACCATTAATATTTTTAATACTTTGTAAATATTCTTGCTCTTATACTTATGTTAATATATTATTTATTATATATTTGATTTAGATTGTTTCTCCTCCTGATAAAGTTTGCAAGAGTGTTATGTACTGAATACGCTGGCGTCCAAATTATTTGTAGTTTATTAAATTTTTGTTTGGTTAATTTGACAATCAAATAATTGTTTAAAAAAATATATCTCTCTTTTCGCCACAGAGTGACCCTCCACCAGCCCTGAGCTAACTGGTTGCTACTCTTTCATAGCTTCCTCAGCAGCCAGCTGAGAAAGTTGTGGTTGCAAAATCTACCTAACAAACCTAACCACCTAACAATCCCATGAAAGTTTGAAATCATTATAGGAAAAGAAGGAAAACATTATTTCTGCCATCAAATCAAACCTGAATTTGTGCAAAAATTCATTAATCGTTACAAAATAAAAATAAAAATTCGGCGTGCACAGGAGTTAATAAAAAATCGGGTTCCTATCAGGCAAATATTCTAAAAGGTACAGGTACAGTCAAGACACATTCGTCGGAAAGTATATAGATGTTTCATTGACTATGATTATAGACCAAACAATGAGGGTATTGTAGATATTAAAAGATATTGTTGTGAATGCGCCAGTGATCGAGGAACAGTTGACTGTTGTTCCCATATAGCTGGTACTATTTATTACTTGTCACCTACAGGATACTTGTCAAAAATTATAAGACCTGCAGAAATCCTCAGTAAATTGTTTACAGAATGCAATATGATTCCCGTGATTGAGGAAGACAGTGATTAGATTAAGTGACTTGCCAATTGGAGTAGGGTGTATTGTTCAAATGGTACTTATTTTATTGAGTCACGAGCTGAAAATTAATGTTAGTTCCTGATTCCCAGGAAACTACATAAATATTAGGGGGCCAAAATTATATTATTATTTTCTTGCAATTATGAAGAGTGTGAAGTAATCCTCCAATCTTATTCCAAGAAATATATGTTGTTACTTAGAATATGAGCATATTACAGGAAAGAAATAATGGTGTTCCATTGAATAGTTCATGAAGAAAAAATTGTTGCAAAATGAAAGTAATTTTTCCTTTATTATTAAATTTATTGAGTATACATTTCTTTTATAATCGACATAACGCCCTGGAATACATATATTTTAGCTCCCGAATACGGCTCATTCACATTTGAGGAAATACATTTTATTCATTGTTCAAAATTCTTTGACAACTTTTATTTAAAAAAAGTTGGCATTTGGAGTAAATTATTCTCGTAATTGTAGGAACTTACCTTCCAAATATGAACCAAATCCAAGCCGTGGCAGCTAAAGCATGCTTATCCGGCAACGCTCTTTAAACGAGTTCGGTTTTGGGTTAGTTTAACTCAGTTTTTTAGACGTCACTGTAGATAATGGATGGTTGTGTGTCCCGTTTGTTGAATTTTGAGAGTTCTCAAAGTTACATTGTATGCTATATGTACTTTTAATTGAGTTCAGCATTTTTTTTTAAATAAGAATTTCTCAATTCTGTGTTTTTTTAGTAATCATTGCCCTAGAATGGCTTAAGTGATTTCTACACAGTGAAATATAATCGCAAAATAGCTTTCCTAATCAAGAATTTGGCGAATGCGCTAGTGATAACGGAAACCGATTTGGTTGGAATTGCATTGACATTTTCGGAGTAGGTAATACCGAATCATAAGTTAAAAATTCAAAATGGCAAATTTAATAAGGCCGCGACAATTTCAAAATGTTGCAAATTTCTATGGGATATAAGAATTTTCCGATGTGTCCGCTGCTTAATAAAAGATGTAAAATAGAATGCGAAAATTTTCCCAAATCATTTTACAGATTTTTACATTCTTTGTAGCCCGAGAGATATCGTCACAGAAATTTGTACTATTTGTAAATGGACAAAATATTCCTTAATAGGTTGTCGATGATCCATTGAATACCCGCCCATCATTCTGCCGGTCTGGGAGCGCTGCATTTGCCGGCGAGAGGCGGTTTAGTCAATGACCTGACAGCGGTACTGCCAATTTACGACACCGACAAAATACCAATCTTTCTTTTTCTGTAGAGACATCACTCGACCCATTTATTTTGATCTTAATGTTTGAAAAAGGGATGTTTTTGCAGTTTTGCCTTCTCCAACAAGATCATAGTCAATTTTAAGCTTTGGATCCGCCGTAGCCCATCGTGTAAAGCGGCGAATACCTTAAGTGGATTCCCGGCTTCGAATCCCGCACAGTGCTTTTGTTTTATTAATTTTTTTCTTGCTTCTTTGCAGATATTTTTGATTCCATAATTACTCTTCGCTTATTTCTATTCGACTAATGTTTAAAATTATAAGTTTTTATCAATTTTTCTGATTTTTTGGCGATACATCAGGAATCTTTCTAGTTTATTTTCTGTTCTTGATTAGGTATGGTGGCATAACGGCTAGAAGTAAAAAAGAATAAAAAACTGTTGTACACGATGGTGATAAGACCGGCCATCACATACGCGGCGCCGGTATGGTGTAGCATACCGGCCACGACAATGCGAAAACTCCAAGTTTTGGAGCACAAATTTATGCGCCTCATTTCAGACTCGGGTAGGTACACCTCACTCAGAGACTTATATGACCGATGCAATGATATCACACCACTAGCGGACTTCGTTCGGGAAACATCACAAAAATTCTATGCCTTTCAACTGGGCGAAAGTCCGCTTACGCGCAACATTACCCAAATCAGAATGCATAATGCCCCTTTCCAAATTAAACACCCATTACCATACCAGGCGTTGCCTATCTTTCGGCAACCTCTCTAGCCAAACTGCCTTCTACCAAAACTTCTCACTACCACACACTTTTCACCACCATATATTTTAATCATACCTATCCCTTTCATATTCCTAATTGTTTGTACTCTGTTTGTATTTTTGTAATTTTTGTCATTTTGTCATTTTTTGTTAATAAATCCCCTCTCGACCGAGAAATTTGCAAAATTAAAATCTATTAAAATCTAAACTTCCTTTCCCAAACCAAAACTTCCCAATGGCGAGTAGACTGTTGCGTGAAAAATTGTCTCGAACGGGTTTTTTGATTAAGCTTTTTCCCGTCTCACCAAATCAAAATTTAAAAAAGTGAACTACGCGAACGAACGCTGAATAAGTGATAATTTTAAATATTTTGAGCCCGCCAAGCAGGCAGAACAGTCAAAGCGCTAAATTTAAGCCGCCACAGGCGGCAGGAGTTTTAGCCTTTTAGATATAAGTTTTATTGAGCCGAACCGGTCGCGATCCGCCCAACCGCACTAACACCACGGCGCTGCGCGACGTGGTTGTACGGTTGGCCACGGATCTCGATCCGGGGAGGCAATGATTGTAAATATAAAGTTTTACTAAATTTGTTATGATGATGATGATGTTTTCGAACCACGTACCGGGAATTTGTTTTTTTACTTTTTTTTTACATTTTCAGTCATAGTCTAATGCTAAAATATTACCTATACATCACATGAATAAATTTTTTTCATTTTCATATTTGATTAATTAAAGAGGGTTTCTCGGAGCTTCATTCAGTTTTAAAATAATTTTGTTGAAATTCGATACAAAAAATTGTGCGAGAACATTCATAATTTAAATTCGGATTTAATCAATTGATAGAAACCGGATCTACAAAAGCTTGATGCAATTTTGTCAAAGAAAACATACAGGGGTTCGTCAAAATGAAAAAAAGAAATTATAACATTTTATCTTTATGGTCTGATTCGACTGAAATTCGATATGTGAGGATTATACCTCGATATTTACTCATGTGATATAAAGGTAATATTTTAGCATCAGATTCCTACCAAAAATGTAAATAAAAATTCCCGGTGCGTGGTTCGAACCCGAACTTCCTGTTTGACAATCAGAACACAATCAATCAATCAAAACAAATTTATTTTAAATTAATAATAATAATCCTCCTTAAGCACTTCTGGCCGTTACGCCACCATACCTACTCAAGGACAGAAGATAAACTAGAAAGATTATTTCCTTATGTATCGGCAAGAAATCATAAAAATGATAAAAATTTATAATTATAACACGTTAGTCGTATAGAAATAAGTGAAGAGCAGTTATAGAATAAAAAATATCTGCCAGAAAGCAAAAAAAAAGGCAAAACTCCAAAAGCATACATTTTTTAAACGTTAAGAACTAAATAAATACGTCGAGTGAAGGATCGTGTGATGTCTTTACAGAAAAAGAAAGATTGGTGTTTTGTCGGTTTCGTAAATTGCGACGGCAAAATCGGAAATTCGGATCGGCACGGGATAATCAAAAACGGCTTTTTTGACATTTGTGACATTATCGCTGTCAGGTTATGGACTAAACCACCTCTCTTCGCCAAACGAAGCGCTCCCAGCCCTGCAGACTGATGGGCCGGTATTCAATGGATCATCGACAACATATTAAGGCACAGTCTGTCCATTTACAGATAGTACATGTCTTGTGACGCTAGCTCTCGGTCTATTGCTTACCGAAAGAAAATATTATAACTGTGAAAAAAAATCACTAGCTTAGATTACTTAGAAATTGTACATTTCAGGTTATCTAAATTTTGAAAATTAAGGTCAACTCGACACATTCAACGAAGGGTGCATAATGTGAGTAAGTGATTACTCCTTTGGTTTTATGAAGTTCTCTAAGGAAAGGTGGGATCATTGTATTAAATCAGCACTGCGAATTTCTTAAAAATGTCTCTGTCGGTGCGGTGGCAAGTTTAAAAGTATGCCTATAACGAATAATTTCTGGAATACATTTTCAAATATCCCCAATTTGTCGAATCTGGTAGGTAAAGAGAATCGAGGACCTACAGTTTATAGTGGAGTCCGAACCACTCCTTGGGGATAATTTTACTGTTCAAATCATTTCTCAGTAAATAGGGTTTAAACTCGCCTCGCTATGTACGCCATTTTGGAAGCTAAATGAGCTATCACTCAGTATTTAAAGATATTCCAATTTTTAACTATATAATAGCTCAACATGGCACTGGGCGAATGGACACGCCACCCTAGCCACTGTTTTGAATATAGATAGATAAATGATTTCCAATTTTGGCTAGCAGACTTATTTTATCGCTTTTCAAACTGTAGCGATTGGATTATTGGTCGGGGTTTTTAATAATATATCATTATATAAGCGATCATGATAGCTATTATTCACGAAGAAGATGTGTGAGTCCACGAGCCGTAGGCGAGTTGCGCAAATCGTGAATAATGGTCATAATCGTGAATGTAATACTATGTTTTTTCTACACCTATTAAACAAATAAATTAGACTGAAATTTGATAACATTAATCGGTACCTACTCGTAAGAAGTGCATACGTTGGAAAACGTAAACAAACAATATGGCGATACACTTGGTCGTCACTGTTGTTGTAGATGAACCTAGTATCGTTTGGTTTGATGGACACGACAAGGATTTTATATAATTTAGGCCGGAGCCGTGTCGCCGCTACGATACTGATTAACTCTACTCACAAGGGGGATTCAAGATACCCTTCAGACTCCCCAAGACGAAAATAGACAAAATTATACTTACTGTGATTACTACAGTCTGCTCTCTCCGTCGAAATCTTATGTCGGGAGGTGCACTTGTAATGAATATATCTTATAATTAGCACTTTCTCAGAAACACTTCTTAATAATTAAGTCCGTCGACGGATTCTACGAGTATTCGGACAAGTACACAGACTTGGCAGGTTCAAAGTGACCCGCGGAAAGTAATTGTCCGACTCACGCCACAGAATCGCACGTCGGTCACAAATCTTATAATTAATGGATCAATAAGAAATCGAATTCAAAACATATTTCCATTTATTAAAATAATTCATAAAATGTAAAAAATATTAATATTCAATACTTCGCTAATGTGTATAAGGCAAACATCAAACAGCACCACCACTCGGCAAGCCGTTACCTCCCGTAGGAGTGTAACTCATCCAGCGTCCAGAGAACTATGACAATCGACTGTACAGAAAGATTCAGACTCCTAATTAGTAATATTTGTAAAATGTATGCGGAACTTTTTAAAAATTATTCACTTTGAATTTTGCACTAAAATTATCGAAATGATTGTCAGGATGCTTAAACAAGTTATCTATATGAGTTCGATGGTTTCCCTGCTTTTATAAACGTACTAACGGCATCGAACCCTAATATACTTTTTTCCGTCGACTCGCCTTCGAGCGACTACTATGGCGCTGTCCGCCTGAGCCGGGACAAAAAGCAATTTGGGTTTGTCGGAATTGACCCTCCGACTTTGAATTCTTTGACTATTTTTCTGTACGTTTTAGGGGTTTTGTATAAGGATTATGCTCCAACCCTTTGAGGAATATTAAATGAGGATTTTTCTTTTTTATTGGAAAAACCGTCCCATCGATTTTTCCTAAATTTTGACGTTTAAAATAGCTACTCGCTACATCCTGACTGAGGATTTCGACCTGTGAAACACCAAATTCGTGGTACTTTCGAAAAACCAAATTCGTGGTACTTTCGAAAAGTCAGATTCGTTGTACTTTCGAAAAATCTGTTGGACGGAGCAGTTTTCCGCCCTGTGTGATTTTATTCGTTGTACTTTTGAAAAACCAAATTCATGGTACTTTCGAAAAGTTCGTCGGGCGGAACGGTTTTCCGGTCCGTGCAACTTGAAATTTTTGCCAATTTTTGGAGTACTTTTGAAAATTCGAACGACGGAGCCCAAAGGCGATTGACCGTCGTCCTCGAGATGAAAAATTATTATCAATATTTTGGTCATTTTTAGTGAAATAATTTTTTACGCCGATCTCAACTTAATATGATGCCAAAGGTGTTTAGAAGTCGTTTTACTGGTTTAAATATCATTTTTTCATAGGATTGTTGTCTGAAATTACTTTTATTGTAAATTGGATATTTTTTCAAATGGATCGTTTTACTTGGTTCAATAACATTGTCAGCGAGTTGATTGTCAGCCGCAGCATAGTAAGAGTTGATCGCGATTTAAAATATCATTAAATCAGCGAAAGAGTGAGTTTTTATTGGCCCGATGCAGTGAATCATGAATCGATAATTCACTACAGTGCATTATAGGTACGATTTTTCACCAAAATTTTTGTAATTATTAAACAGGCGTGGAATAATAATTTCATTTTTGTTGTTTTGTAAACTAGGGTAGACATATTCGGGATTTGTAAACTTTCCTTTCTTTTATGAATATACTTTTACACTTTTTCACCAATGGCTCTTTCTTTAAATTTCTCACGTAAGGTTGAGAATTGCTTACAATCCTTCTTCATATTTTCCATTTATTTTTATACATGTAAGAAAGTAGTTCGGCAACATTAATAATGTTGATTTTCATATACTACATATAGTTAAGTATTTATATATTGCACATTTTCAAGGAAATTAAATGCATATAATTCACTTATTGACATATTTAAATAAGTTAGTACATAACTTTATTTTTTATAAAGACGTAGGAAGTGTTTCATTCAAAAATCTTTCTAAAACTTTGCCTCCTTTAGGGAATAACACGGCAAGGTTTAAACAATATTTAGATGAGACCGTCTTATATTCGTAAGGTAGTGAATTGGGGGAGAGTTCTCTTAGAGAACTTATTCTACTAAAGCTCAAGATGAAAATTGCATGAGAAGCAGATTGCTTTAGGCTCTGACTATGCACTCTTCTCTGCCTCTTTTCCTTTGGTATGCTACAAAACAGATTAAACTGCTTACATTAACCAAATCATGAAATATACATAAATGTAAAATACAAAATATAGTCACGGAAATTAACATACATTATTAAGACTGATACTTACTTCCTGGAGTATTGTCGGGAGATTTGAAATGTTTCCCTTAAATTGTAATGTTTTATTTTCCACTAAATATTCATATATCGATTTTCGTATGGATATAGAATTAATACAAGAATACATATCCATATTACCAACAAACAAATTAATATAGTAGGCTACTACTTTAAAAGACTGAAGTGTAAGTTCCAAATTAATCACACAGGCACACAAAGAAAAAAGTCAATTTTATGAAGTTTCACATATATTTTCTTACTTTTTATTGGGTATTTTGCCACTGAAAAATATTTAAAAATTTTAATGAAAAAACCTCTGCACCAAACGGATCAGACAGAGGTTGGTTCTTGAATAGTTGACTGTTTCAAAAAGTCTCACGCCTAAAAATATATAAACTAGAACAATGTAATAAACTAAAAACTGAAAATGAAAGCTATAGGTAGTTAACGTTTCAGAAGAGAATCTACTTCCGTTCTCAAAACTTTTTTGGCCGTCAACCATGACAGTTCTTTGTTTATGTATTTCCATAGTCACGTGAGATATTAAATTATATTTATCTTATTACTTCCACATCCACTTAGTGGATTGGAAGTATAGTAATCGCAAAAAAATTTTCAAAAATTTTTATTCGTGAAATAGGTTTAGAATGTCATGAAACGTCGAGATTTTAAATTTGAGCGAAAAAAAAATTTCTGTCTGTCGGTCTGTCTGTCGGTCTGTAACTTTTTTTGTCCGCACGTTTTCTCCGGAACGGTTTGAGATATTGACTTGAAATTTTGTACACGTATATATTATGACAAGATCTGGAACTGGATTGTTTTTTGAGGAAATCCGGTGAAGGGTTGGGGGTTAAATAGGGGAAAATAGGGAAAAATAAGTAAAGCAAGCTTGTAAGAGAACAGACACTTGAAATTTGGTGTATGTACTAGAAGTTAAGGGCTAAGTTTTTTTATAATATCTTTCAACCCCCCACCACCCCTACCCCATTAATGGGGTTGATAAAATAAAGTTGAAATTTTCATTTGAAATTTCGTACACGTATGTATTATAACGACGTCTGAAATTAGATTATATTTTGAGATGATTCTGTTGAAGAGTTGGGGGTTAATTTGGGGTAAATAGGGCAATATAAGTGAAACAAGCTGGTAAGAGTACAGAAACTTGAAATTCGGTATAAGTACTAGAAGCCAAGGCGTCAGATTTTTTATAATATTTTTCAACCCCCACCACCCCTACTCCAATATGAAAAGGGTTGATTAAATAAAATTGAGATATTCATTTGAAGTTTGGTACACGTATGTATTATGACGACATCTGGAACTAGATTATAATTTGAGATGATTCCGTTGAAGGGTTGGGGGTTAAATAGGGGTAAATAGGGAAAAATAAGTAAAGCAAGCTGGTAAGACCACAGAAACTTTAAATTCGGTGTATATACTAGAAGCCAAGGTCTCAGATTATTTATAATATTTTTCAACCCCCACCACCCCTACTTCATTATTACAAGGGTTGATAAAATAAAATTGAGATATTTATTTGAAATTTGGTACACGTATGAATTATAACGACATCTGGAACTAGATTATTCTTTGAGATGATTCCTTTGAAGGGTTCGGGGTTATTTAGGGGTAAATGGGGGGAAATAAGTAAAGCAAGCAGGTATGAGTACAGAAACTTGAAATTCGGTGTATGTACTAGAAGCCAAAGCGTCAGATTTTTTTTGTAATATTTTTCAACCCCCACCACCCCTACTCCAATATGAAAAGGGTTGATTAAATAAAATTGAGATATTCATTTGAAATTTGGTACACGTATGTATTATAACGACATCTGGAACTAGATTATAATATGAGATGATTCCGTTGAAGGGTTGGGGATTAAATAGGGGTAAATAGGGGAAAATAAGTAAAGCAAGCTGGTAAGACTACTTTAAATTAGGTGTATATACTAGAAGCCAAGGTCTCAGATTATTTATAATATTTTTCAACCCCCACCATTATTACAAGGGTTGATAAAATAAAATTGAGATATTCATTTGAAATTTGGTACACGTATGAATTATAACGACATCTGGAACTAGATTATTCTTTGAGATGATTCCTTTGAAGGGTTCGGGGTTATTTAGGGGTAAATAGGGGGAAATAAGTAAAGCAAGCAGGTATGAGTACAGAAACTTGAAATTCGGTGTATGTACAAGAGGCAAAGGCCCCAGATTTTTTGATAATTTATTTCAGCCCCCCACCACCCCTACTCCATTATTCAAGGGGTTGATAAAATAAAATTGAGATGTTCACATGAAATTTAGTACGCATATGTATCATAACGACATCTGGAACCAGATTATATTTTGAGATGATTCCGTTGAAGGGTTGGGGTTAAATAGGGGTAAATAGGGGAAAATAAGTAAAGCAAGCTGGTAAGACTACAGAAACTTGAAATTCGGTGTATGTCCTAGAAGCCAAGACCTCAAATTTTTTGACAATATTTTTCAACCCTTCCACTAGCCTTACTACATTATTGAAGGGGTTGATAAAATAAAATTGAGATATTCACTTGTAATTTGGTAGACGTATATATTATAACGACATCTGGAACTAGATTATATTTTGGGATGATTCCGTAGAAGGGTTAGGGTTAATAGGAGTGACTAGGGGAAAATAAGTAAATCAAGGTGATAAGAGTACAGAAATTTGGGATTCGGTGTATATACTAGAAACCAAGGCCTCAGATTTCTTTCTAATATTTTTCAAACTCAACCACCTCCGCTTCATTATTAATGGGATTGATAACATCAAATTGAGATATTCACTTGAGATTAGTACACGTATGTATTGTAGTGACATCTGATTGAGATGCCTCCATTGAAGAGGTGGGAGGTGAATAGTAGAAAATAAGTAGGGTGAACTAAAAACTTCATTTTTAACGTATATGGTAGAAACCAACTCCTCCAACTTTTCTATGACATCTGCCCCAAATATTATTAAAATTCTATGACCAATAATTTCCACATACTAGAGTGCAAATATCGTCAAGATGTTTCCTTTAAAACGACTTGGATGAAGAATCTGGATGTGGAAGTAGTGATTCCTTAGGCAGCGGTTTTTTTACTTACTTCGTCTCTAAGGATGGGCAACCAACTAGTACAAAAATCTATCGAATAATTCGAAACGCATCTATCCTAGTTTAATAAAATAATCGCGGATTCTTTAAGTTTTCTTTTAGTTCCGTTGCTCTCTTTTTCCAAAATCTTCGCTGAGTCCCATTTAATCCTGTGATTATTATCCCACGCGTGTTCACAAATTTAGGATTTTTAAAATTCTCCCCTTCTAGCGTAATTTTTATGTTCAAGTCTTACGTTGAAAGGTCTAGATGATTCACCTACGTAATGTTTTTCGCACTCACACGGAACACTATAAATACAATTTTTTGAATTTTGAACAATATTTAGAGGTTTGGTTTTTGATAAAAGGTGAATCATCTCGACCTTTCAACGTAAGGCTTGGTGAACATAGAAATTACGCTAGAAGGGGAGAATTTGAAAAATCCAAAATTTGTAAACACGAGTGTTATAATAATCACAGGATTAAATGGGATTCGGCGTAAGATAGGTCTATGATAGAGACGGTAAATAACCATTAAAAAATGGTGAAAGTGTAATTTTTTTATTTAATAGCTTTTTACACAACTAGTGTACTTTACTTTTCAATTATTCCATTATTGTTCTAACAAAAAAGAAAACTGCTATAAGTAAAAATGTAACATTTTGTAATGCTGACTGTAATGTTTGCAAAGAAAAGAATAACGATGAATTCACTGTTGGCCATGAGGCAAAGATTTAAATAATTCTTTACACAGAGTGAAAACAAATCTTCATATTTTCATTCAGGTATTTTTGGGATCATTATTTAAAGCATGAAGTTGCATATTGGATATGCTACTTTCTAAACGTTTCAGAGTAATGTAGTCGTATTATTTATCAAGATGGCTTTTTTTTAAATGTTGTATTTGTACAGATTTTGGTCACCATTACTTCCGTCATATCTGGCTACATCACATTGCCTCGATCAGTTTCTCTAATTGTCAAGATACTAAGTTGCTTTAAAAAAGACTTAAAATCTTTAAAGTCATTATAATTCATTGGCATAACTCTATAGGGCTGTTTCCGTCACACTAATCAAATTATAGGGTGAAGCTGGACAGGAATACATATGTCCCCTGCAGAAGAAATTGCACTATGAGCAGAATCACCCTCGTTGTGTCCATGTGAAGTTTCGAAATATCATAAAAATATTTCTTCTAATGAGAAAGAATAGAGCAACTCTGGTTAAAAGTTGCGTCCTCGGAAGAACCACTCTTACTTATGGCCCTATTCCAGACAAAGCAGAAATCTTCTTTATTAGCAATATCGTAAATTGTCAAGTTGCAATTTAATAATAATCGGCTTTTATAAAAAATTGGGCTTTCCTTTGAAATAGGCAGATATAAGACTTGCTGGACATCAACTGTTCCATATAACATGCTTTTATCTTTTTGGGCTTCCTCCTTACATTTAGATTTAATTTTCCTGACAGTGGTTTTTTCTGCAATATGAGCATTGTCTTCCAAACTATTTTTCGTCTCCTGTTCGATAAGTTACACATAGTGAACATTGATCCCCCTTGGGTGACAGGAAAGATAAGTTTTTGAACAGACTTATCTGTTTTACGCCTTTACGTGAGAAACCATGTAGAGACTTTGGCAGATACGCCCTCAATTATTATATCGTTTGTGGCGAAACTATAAGATATACAGTTGCGCCACTTCGTGAGATGAAAAGTGTACCCATGGAGAGCCTAGAACCGGCGTAACTCAATTTTGCATTTTTTGTTAGTTATGCCCATACGTTATAAGGGAGGCGACTTGTATGTCATTGTGCGAGTCCTGTGCACAGGGTGAATACTTATTTATATTTTTAACCTCCTCATTTATAAAATTGGGGAGATTATTGCAATTAGTAAAAAATCTAAAACTGAGATAACACCAGGTGTTTACGTTTTGGGGTTCCAGGAATACAGGAAAATGATCTTAAAAAAATCTCTGTATGTATGTATGTTTATGGACAGGATAGCGATGAAACTAGTGAACCAATTTTGATGGAATTTTGTACATGGGTAATATTGGTACAATACATGAGCTTAAAATCCGATGACGTTTGGTGTCCTATTGGCACATTGGCATCATTCAACATAATATATAATTCTTAATATACCTTTCGTAAGTAGACGTTAGTTTGATTTCTTTGGTATCTCACACCTTACTCCTTTTCTTTTGTTTCGCTATGGTTGATCATTTAGAATATTGTTAAATCTATCATTTCATCTACGTAGGCTACAGCATACCCACCCAGAGTGTCTTACTGGGGTAGTTGATGTCAGTGTCAGAGCTTTAAGCTGAATAATTTCAAATATATTGATAATACAATGTGTTAAAGGTTAGTCTAGTCTTGAAAGCATGTGTGTGAATATACTGCTTTAGTTTTTACTCATGATGGTACAAGTAGAAGTAGATATCGGTAATTATTTCTTTTTAATGAAAAGAAGAATGGTGCCGGATTGATACATTTTTTAAAATTGGGTTAAGATAAAACCTAGTAGTATTATGGTATCAAAGCGAAAAACACTTTAAATCGACCATATCATTCGTAATGTTTTTTAGCTTTTTATATTGTGCTCAAAAATGCTTGTGTTCGCTACAATTTTTTTTTTTTAAGAAAGCAAGGGAACTGTTTTCTGTACTGATTACCATAAAAGATAAGAACATTATTTACTTAATGAATTTTTTTTAGCGATAGAAACTAACACCGTAATAGACAATGACTCCTATTATTGAAGAGTAGGGTAGTCTTCCAGGACTGCATTTTGTAAGTTTTGCGTCGTAATTAGGTTTTCTGCCTTTAACAACCCATTTATTATTAATGATTTGGTGGTTCCCGAATTATTACAAAAAACTCGGTCTTAACGTAAGATTTTGAATTTTTATATGAAACAAAAATGTCGCTATGTTTTCAGAAATTCCTTATACCATCGCATATGTATTTCTACAGTAGGTAGATATGCCACGGCCTTTTTCTGTGTTATGAAAATGTCTTTGTAATATTTAATTATTGTTAAAAAGCTAATTCTAGTTAGATACAAATTACGAGTCCTACAACGGAGAGTTTAGGTTGTAGCACCCGCGGAACGTAGATTTGCATCTCACAGTCCATCGGTAAATAATCCGGTTATTAACTAATTAAGGAATATTCGTTAACATTTAGTAGAAAGGTTCCAGCCGCTTTCTGTAGCTCCACATTTTTTGTTTAACCTCAAGACGCCAAAGCCCGAGCCTATATTATTTATTATAATATAGGTAAAAATGAAATATTTCATTCTCCTTCATATTTTTTTAGCATTTTATAGCCGCCATTTCAGCCATCTTGCAGGTTGGTTTATGACCATTTGTATATCAGATTCGTAGTCAGCGATCTCAAAAACCCCCGAATAACAAGATTTATGTAAATTGGATAGAAAAAAGTTTTACCTATTAAGAGTTAAGTAAAACATGACCATTTCGGCTAAGCTCAATAATTTTTGTTAGTATAATTCAAAAATCGGCTCTCTTACGTTTTTTAGAAATTGTCTAACGAGTATTTAAAAAACATATATACCAATCGGTGGCGAGACAAGTGCTCTAGATAACGTTGAACGAAAAACTTGCAATTTGTGCCACTATGCGTCGTCCACACGACTGTTGATCACCTCAACTTGTCGACGCTGCTTCGTTCTCCACATTCGTTTTGCTGCTGTCATATGGGCCTTTTTGGATTCCTCTTTGCCTTTGAATTGTTTACCAGATTTATTTACTTTCATTTTTTAATATATTTCGGCATGTTTAAAATTTAAGGGAAGTTAGATCAAGTCCTCATTTTATCACTGAATATTTTTTCAATTGCTTCCACTATTGTCGCTATTATAATTTATCGAGCTCTGTTAAATGACCTCACCTTAAATCACCTCAGGCAACGTCCTATGTGCATACGATATCGAGCTATACTAATTTGTCCGCGCGGCGAACCGGTAATATTCCACTACAATTTGGCGGACATGTTGTGGTACGTGTGAAGATTTGTGTGCTATACCCAAAATTGTAACTTCGACTTTCGGCTAGGTTCCCCCATACTTCATCCGCGGTGTCAAACATTTTCGGTCAAAAAGATTTAAGTATTTTCATTAATTATCATGATGCCATAATTTCAAAAAATGCGTTCGATTTTGTTACTGTACTGTTTTACACCGACTTCAATATCATAAACCAACTCCTTCGTTGTAGTCACACAGTTCCGTTTCAATGAATTCCATAGCCTCTGTAAACTAAATGAAGTACTCACTCTACAGCTCAACCTTTTGAAGGACGCGGAAAGGATTGTGAAAATGAATCGGAGAATCAGGCTGCGTTTGTTATGACAGTGTCTAAAGCTCGAGATGGAGCTCTTAATTAATGGGTTTCTTTGTTTGGTTTGAAAATAGCAAATGTATTGGCAGCCCGCGGCAAAGCGTTCGACCGAACAAGCGTATCACGCCAATATCGCACCAACCACCCCATTCATATATCCTCAGGGAAAATACATATATGTTGTGTATTGTGTATACAAATAAGCGAATTTGATGCTCTACATACTTGTGCACTTCTAAATCTGTGTCATTTTCTACATTCAAATTTAAATCCTTCATACAAATAGAAAACCATGTAGTGCATTAAATATATAAAAATCAGTTATGTATGCAATATTCATTAAACGTAATCCCGCTGACTTTTCAGTAAATACATTTGTACTGTTTTTAATAATTTAGAGTGTGTTATAAAGCTGTTAATATTTAGTTAAATTTGGTATATTTTAAAATGTTATTTCGTACTAAATGTTATTTGGAATGGTAAATCAAAAAGTTATAATACATTTTTAATGAACCGCACGAATACAATTTCGTTTAAGTGACTTAAAAACCATAATATAGAACTACAACATATATTTTGTATACAGAATGTACATACTGACACAATTTTGAAAAAGTACTGTATTAACAATAATTGTCACAAAATCCATATGAAATATTGTCCACAACCAGAGTTATATATAATTCACTTATTTGAGTAAGGATGACCTAAGCTAACAATTTAATAGCCCTTTTGCTACCCATCAATTCACAGCCACACAAAAATAAAAAAGTGGGGTATGCTTTTGATGCGATATATCATATCCAGTGTATTTTTGCCTGCTGATCACGAATTGATCCATCACATCCTCATTTTTTTCTAACCTCAAAAAATAGGTGAAAATTAGTAAAAATCGAAAAAAATGCACTCGTAAAAATGCAAAAAAAATAATATATTTTTTTATTTAAATCTATATTCTTATGTATTTGAATCCGTTTAACTCAAATCCACCGCCAGAATTGGGTCAGACCATCTTGTTTTTTTCCTAACCTCAAAAAGTTAGCTGGATATCATGATTTTTGAAAATTCAATCTATTTTTACCAAATTTAGTACCCGGGCACCCAGGGGTTTTTGGGGTCGCTGATCACGAATCTGGGGTCAGATATGCAAAATTTGGACAATGTACAATAGTAACAATAATTTTCACTGTAAGGTCTATTCCGTATTGCTGTGTGGTATATTTGATGGCCTTCTTATTAGTACGGAACAACATTATTTTGCAAAAACTGCAAATGATGTGGGAAACCAATTCTGTAGCCTGGTGTAATAACTCAATACCAAAACAATCCTTATACAAGTGTTTAATCTTATCCGTAATGGGTACCTACCGACTTACTGAATACGTATTTACAACAAATATAACAGAACACATCACATTCTTGATCACAGCGATGAGATTCCTTTGTACCGTGAGACTGTTTTCTTGTAGCATTATACTTACCCTACATGAGCCAAGTCACCCGCACATGAAGAGCTACGGTTGTATGATGACGACGATTGCGGGCCTGCTTTCCCACCCTGACCAATCGCCGATACTGGGTTTCCGAGTCCCTGCATCGTAATTCTTTCCCTTCTGCCTGCCATGACGACATGAAAGCCATTATCCAGGGACTTTGCCGATAGTGGAACAACTCCATTGCCTACCGTCACCACGTGGAGGCGCCCTGTATGCAGGCAGAAGGATAAAAATGCAGAGAACAACTTATACAAAAAACAGCCAAGATCTAGAATAAAAGTTGAAACATTGGAAACATGAATTTAGTCCAAATCTTAGGATTTCTATAACTCTTGGATCTTGAATTTTGCAAATCTGACCTCAGATTCGTATTCAGCGATCCCAAAAACCCCAGTATACCGAATCTGGTGGCAATGGGTTGAATTTTCAAGAATCATGATATTCAGCTAACTTTTTGAGGTTAGGAAAAAAACAAGATGGTCTGACCCAATTCTGGCGGCGGATTATAGTTGAGCGGATTCAAATACATAAGAATATAGATTTAGATATGAAAAATAATTTTTTTTGCATTTTTACGAGTGCATTTTCCTCGATTTTTACTAATTTTCACCTCTTTCTTGAGGTTAGAAAAAATGTGGATGTGATGGACCAATTCTGACATCGGATTCGTGATCAGCAGACAAAAATACACTGGATATGATATATCGCATCAAATGTATACCCCACCTTTTTATTTTTGTGTGGCTGTGTTATATATGAAGTGGTTAAAAATATTAAATTAATTTTATTTTAAAGCCACAATTTGTGCAAGTTGGTTTTTCAATGTCTGGAAGGTAGCAAAAACTTCTAGAAAAACAGTATTAAACAACAACAACAAACAAATTTTCAAAGTATTTAAGGAAAAACAAAAAAGACAATTTAATAATAAAACGCAGATTAATGGTACATGTTACCATCTCCTTGCACGCGACTAATGAGAGTGTACTAAAATAAATTATGATTTTGTAGACCTCTTTATTCTAAAGAAGAGAATTCCTCTTATTAAAAATTGATTTATGAATTATTACGTTTCTCAAGGACTTTTGACATACCAAATAAAACATAAGTATGTGTTAGTTGATGGCTGAAAATAAATGGGCCAAAGATCTGGCAAGGTGTAAATGAAGAATATGCAGTGTTATAAAGGTAGGTATTCTAGTGTCGGCGCTGGGCCAAAGTATACAATGCGCAGACTGATTCGCACCAGCGACCTAATATATTTAAAATTTTTGTCTCCATTCTGGTGCTGTGTTAACGACCATATAAATTCCATCAACATAATAAAATTAAAAGTTAAGAGACATTTATTGTAAAGACTTTTCCGCACATTATTAGGTATCCTATAAAAATATTTCGTTTAAATGTATGAATGGGCAATGAGCTGTAACGGTTGGTTCAATTTTTTTTATTATTATGCCCTTCACCAATACGAAAATGAAGAGTATATTGCATTTGAAAGCACATTTCCAAAAACCGTAAATATCGTACGTAAAGGAAATATTTTCGTACTGTATTTTGTGATCGAATTCTAAACTGACTGTCAGCCCGTTCGTCGATCCGTGCGTTCGTCACGGTTTTTTAAAAGCACGATAGCTTAACAAAGAAAAGTCCGATTGTATTGAAAGTTTGACACTAAATTAGTGTTAGCTAGGGAAGAACACTTTTTAGCAAATCGGTGAGTAAATAAAATAGCTATTATTTATAATAAATTTTAAAAATTGGCTTCTTCATTTTTATGTTTCTTGTGAAATGTTATTTATTCACATATTTTACTAATATACATTTCATGTTGATATAATATCTGCCGAAATATGATTTTTAACATTATATTTGAGAAATATTGATTGAATATTTGAGAAATTAACAAATTTTAAACCAGCTAATGATGATCTAATGGGTATTATTTCGGCTTGAAATTCAATTCGAGACACCAATAGGTTGATGTACATTGTATATTTTTAAATAATTGTGTTTTATACTGACAGGTTCCAGCTAAGTTGGAATCACGAAATTAAAAATATCTAAATCTGACATTATTTATAAGAAATTGACAAGAGAATCTTATAGAATGTGCAATTGTACAACAATATATGAAGAGCATAGTATTTATTTATTTAATTGACTAAAATTAAATTGAATAAAATTATTGCATATTTGTAACATGCTGTTATTGAACCCAGAAAAAGCCTCCAAAGATAAAGATTCTCAAAATTGAGGAAAAATTAATTTGTCTAAAACTGTACTAAAATCTGAGTTCCTAACGTGAAATATGAAGAAAATGTCTTCGGTTACCCACCGTTTTTCGACAAAAGTATCCAAAAAGTAATTTTACCAAACTGTCCAAAAATGATTTGTAGAATGTTTAAAAGTGAATTATTTATTATTTGTTTGCTTATAGTAATGAAACATATTCTTTATGGGATTTTGCAAACAGCGGGAAAAAAAGCTGTCTATGGGAACTAAAGGAAAAGACTGTATATAAAAATATTAATGAAATCTTTGCATTCTTTCGATAACCTGACTTCTGGTTATGCTAACAAGTAAAAATTCTTATTTGCCATTATAATTTTAATACTAGCATCCAATATAGTCCCCTACGGCTAGGCAGGCTAAACTAGTATTTACATGATCCCCTACGATAGGTTATCGAAAGAATAGATAAATATAATATTTTCGACAATCGACAATCTTGTAACTCGCATAAACAAATAAATACATTATTTGTAGGAAACAAATACTTTTGAGGTAAGAAATAAAAAGAATGGCGTAAAGCTCATAAAATTACAGATATATAATTTATTTTTAGAAATTTGGAGAAATTATTTGTTTCGTATAGTTGAGCAAGGTTTTGTCTGAAATGACTAAATATTTTTTAAAAGTATCCTCAAAACAATACAACGCCTAACTGTCCAAATTGAGGCAAATTGGCTAAAAACCTTAATTTTTTTGTTTTTGACTCATTTTTTGAGAAATAGAATATTTACAGTGTCACGTTTAAGATCTCTGGTTTTTTAATGGTTGTCCATTATGTTTTTGGGTCTTTGATTACGAATATGATATTCGTATTACCCAAAACTGGCCCAGTTTTGAGAAATTGGCCATTTTTTGGGGGTTTTTGAAAATTTTTCGAGGTTTTTATTACATAATTTATTAAACTATAATATGATCATAGTATTCCAAGCTTTTTTTATTGATAAATAAAGAAGTATTGATTTTTTAAATATCAATTAAAAAAATCCATTATCTTACTAATCTTACTAATATAGGCTAGGAAATGAAGCATTTTGGCTCGCAATTTTTTCGTCCAGCATGGATTTACTTGAAATTTTCACAGAAGGTAGGGAGTAGCCCAAGGATCATTTTCTATATCATGCCGCTGTACGCTAAAACCTTGGGGGTGGTTGCCACCCCATCTCGGGGGTGAAAATTTTTCATTACATTTTAACGATGGAAATAGATGGAAAAAGTAATTCTAAGAAAAAAATGTTCTTTACGTTTTCTTCGTAAAACTAATATTTTTCGAGTTATTCGCGGTTGAAAGTAACAGTTTTTCGACGAAAAAATCGACTTTTTTAGAGGGTTTTTTGAGAATAACTCGAAAAATATGCATTTAATCAAAAAAACTGTAGATATCAAAATTGTAGCTTTTAGAAAAACAAACAAAATCCTTTTTTTTATAATTTTTCTACGACCAATACAAACCGAGATACGGCATGTTAAAGGTTAGCTTCTTTCGTCAAATGCATAATTTGAAATATTCAAAGCCAAATAACGGGAAAACTTTGCGTTTTTCGAGGAAAACTTACAGAATATTTTTTCAAGTATACAATTAGACCTTGCAAACGAAAAAAAAAAAAGTTTCTAGCATAAAAATTGAGCGAGTTATGATCAAAATAAGGTCGGTACCTACTTTTTTCTACGAAAAAATCAGTGAAAACAACCCCCTAACTACCCTCCTAATTAAAATTGATCTTCACCCTTCTGTAATTCTTTTTATATATGTATTATCAATACACCCAAGAAGTTTGACCTATTTAAAATGCTCAATTTTAGAAAAATTGGAGTTTAAAGATAAATTGATTTTTTGCAATTTCGAATTTTTCACCCTTTTCTTCAAAATATCTCCGAAAATACTGGAGATACGAAAAAAATGATAGAGTACTAAATTGTAGCTTTTTTAATAACTAAAATTTCTCTGTTCATAGATTTTCTTTACAGTGAATATTTAGCGAGGTATAGCTGTTTAAAACCTCTATTTACGAGCAAACACCCCCTTATTCGAGCCCTTTAAACTCACCCCACCTAAAAACTAAGGGATCTTACGGAATTTAATTCACATAGTCTTATAGCTCTTGAAAAACCCTACAAAATCATTTTTGAAAACACTTTTTATCACCAAAAATGAAGGAGCTATGTTTATGAAACGAATTAATTTTTTTTTTCGAAAAATTCGAATAGCCCGCTTGGGAGTGTAATAGAGCATTTTCAATATATATATAATACCACAGAACCGGTTTTTTCGGCAGCAATACGTTATAATATGTTCCACTTTCTCCATTCAAATCGAAAGACAGAAAAGAAGAAACATCTGCTCATGTGTCTGCGTGTGTGAGTGTATATTTCGTTGATTCCTCGCCAGTGCGCCAGTGTGTTCTAAAGTTCGAAAGAAATAACACGTGCTCTGACAATTTTTTTAGAATTATTCAATGGACTCGATTAGTTGTGACGTCACAAGTTAGGCAACCTCTATATACTAGTGTCATGACACACGGGTTGCCTACCAAGCACGCTGGAACTTGAGCCTTAATGCATATGTTTATAAGGCGACATTTTCGAGGATAGAAACATAGCATAGAACTTTATTTTATTTCTCCTGTGGAAGACATATTTAAGGACTTCGAATACCTATTTCACATTCAAAAAGTACATTAAAATGTATATATCCATGTATGAGTTAGAAAAACTTTATTTTAGTTTTTGTTTACAGTTTTTGTAATACTTTATACTTGTATATATTTACCAATACCTTGTCCATGCAATAAATGATAACTGAAATCTCTTAAATATTTCTTACACGGGAGAAATAAAATAAAATTGTATGCTATGTTTCTAGCTTCGAAAATGTCGCCTTATAAACATATGCATTAAGGGTCAAATTTCAGTATGCTTGGCAGGCAACCCGTGTGTCATGACACTAGTATATAGGGGTTGCATAATTATGTGACGTCACACTAATTGAGTCCATTGTGTTTATTATAGTAAATAAAGCATAAAACAATCATTATTTAACCAATCAAAACCAAATTTTACCCATATTAAGGTTTACAATGTTTTTATATAATTTTTGACAATAAGGGGTAGTTTACACCCCTAAAAATAATCAACGCCCATGAGCATGATATAGAATATGAAGTACAGGGTGAGATGATCCTAATCCCAAATTTTTATGCAAATCGATGCAAGCCGAAATCATTCTTTTAGGATAAATAAATTTTTTATATATAGCTCCAACAAGGGTGGTTTTAAGGGTTGAAATATTATGATATTATATCCTAAAGCATAAAACAATCATTATTTAACTAATCCAAACCAAATGTTGACCATATTAAAGTTTAAAATGTTATTTTATAATTTTTTACAATTAGGGGTAGTTCTCACCCTTAAAAAACCAAAAGCGTACAACGGCTCAATATAGAAAATGAACTAGAGGGTGAAATGAGCCTGATCCCAAATTTTTGTACAAATCGATGCTGGGCGAAAAAATTGCGAGGTTCTGCCATTTTTTCATCTTCATTTCCTGTACTAATATAGAAAATTCAATGCTTGTTTGGATACTACAACACTACAGACTTGTCAGTACAATTTTAGCTTTTGATGGAAGTAAATGTGTCGTGAATTATTATGACGTCGAGTTGCTTTCCATTAAATGAAACAGTACTTTCGTGAATTCATGATTTTTCCGGAACTGCGGTTTAACGGTGTAGAACTTTTCTGTACCAGCTGTGAAAAAACTCTTTCGTAGGCAGACAAGTCGAACATTTTAAACAAGAATTTAGCATATATAGACCTGTTCAATGCTGGACATAATATCTGCCATCTATAATACTTATTTTAAATATGCGTTGATTACATCGGTAGACGTTGAACGATCCTTTTCACAACACAAGTGGATATTTAGTAGTTTAACTTCGGACCGTTTAGAACAAATGCAAATAATGTAATTTTATTATTCTAATAAGGCAGAGTTACTAAGTGTTTGTGTTTGTGCATACAACAATTAGTACATCAAAGTATGACTTATAACCCTTTCGGGGCCATTTATCTTTAAATATTATGAAATTCACCACATACAATTATAAGGTAAGATATTGTATTATTGCGCATGAAAATGTGTATATGGTTCATATTGCGCAAAGCCGATTCTGGCTTTTACGTCATAACTACCTCTGAGCTGGAGTCTGTTAATAACACACCACAAATTAGACAAGCCTCAAATTCAGTGTCAAGATTGTCTGGGGGGAAGTTATATATTTCAAATAATAGAGATATGTATTTGTTGCTAGACAGCTGAAAGCTGAAAATTGAATTCTGTTATTATTAGGCAATGGGATCAAATATGCTACCCAGAACACCCTTTAGCAAACCGAATTACCAAGTCGGTCAAATATTCACAACCACCAGATATACAGAAAGTTAGAAAAGAAAAAACATATTGTAGTAAAGCATCTTTATTTACATATACACCAAAACAGAAATTATTGATTTTTAAACAGTACAGTTTTTGTCAAAATACTTCTTATTCTGTTTCCTCCTACATCTTTTAATTATCATAAACTTTTATTCCCAATAAAATAATTTTATTATTACTATTAATTATTGTCTTCTGTTTATATATTAGCACAGCAAAAACATAAATTATTTGTTACTTTCCAGGATCTAAAGTAATAGTAATGAAATTAACATAGTGGGCACATCATGTGTTGTGTGATAAATACATATTTGTTTTTGTGTAATTTCGATGCATTGAGGTATACTCAAGAAAATAAATATGTATTTATTAAAATAATGACAATGTTGTACCTATTTTATGTAAGAATTGTTTGTTAAATTTCCATAAATTTCTATGTACCTAGATAACCGCGGATTTAACAAATATAATAGGTAGAGAGTACACGCTTTATTCCCAGGAAATTATGTATTGAAAGGATACTAAAAAAATTTTTTTTCACCTTATTGCAACTGTAAACAGAACCACATCATGTTACGACTATGTAGGTAAAAGCCGTGAATAGATCAACTAGCCAATCAGGACGTCGAGAATGTTTACAACTGAAGTACCTCAGATGGTGATTATCTCAGCGATACACATTATGTATAGTGTTTACGAAGTCAGTTGAAACTGGTCAGTGTTAAAGCACAGGACCGAGCGCACTTAACTTGATATTTTGTCCTATGTATTTAACAATGGTATCGAGAATCGAATAGTAGTTGAAACTGTGCAGGCGAGTACGAGACTGGCAATGTAATCAGCCTGAATGAACCATCTACGACTGCACTGGTTTAAAGATAATAAAATGGACAGGTCAACTAGCATAAAAAACCCGTAAATCGTTTCTCAACAGTCAACATGGACTTGTGAGATGTGCCGAGTTCTTTATAACATTTTTCCAGTGCAGTGCAGAAATACCTATTATAATATCAAGTGTGGTTCAGTTGTTCATATTTCTAAATATTTATTACTATTTAAAAGGTAAGATATTTTATTATTTACTAATTTACCATGGCTTTCTGGAGGCCGTTTGAAACAGAGGATAATATAATAACGCCCGAAAATCCCGAAATAGTTGAACCGGTTATTGTCGAAGAAGCCGAAATAAATTTAGAGTTTAAAAATCGAAATTTACACGTACAAAGTAAACGCATTATTTTAAATATATACGAACGTTTAAAAAGCGAAAGTCGTGAACAATGTGTGACAGAAATAATAGAACGTATTAACGAATTAACTAAAATATCAAAATCAACAATTTATCGCATAATTAAAAAAGGAGATGTTATAGATCTCGGTACAAATAGGAAACGGAAAAATACGAAATTAAAAAATATTGATGATGCTACCAAAAATGTAATACGGCGTATAATTTATAATATGTATGAAGAAAATATAGTTTCCACGTTAAAAATGATTCGAGAAAAATTAAGCGATTATCCTGATTATAATTATAGTTCTTTAGATACACTACGAAGTGTTTTATTAGAATGCAGTTTTAAACATAAAAAACTTGATAGTCGTATGGTAATTATGGAATCACGACGTATAGTAGCACTTCGGGTAGATTATTTGGAAACAATCAGAGAATATCGTAAACTAAACATACAAATAGTGTATCTAGACGAGACGTAGTTTGACACTCATGATGTTGTTCAATATGGTTGGGTAGACGGTTCAAATAATTGTGTTTTATATACTCCGTGTTCTAGAGGAAAACGCGTTATCATACTTCATGCGGGAAGTGAAAACGGGTTTGTACCTAATGCGTTGCTCTTGTCGTCCAAAAAAATATCGCAGTCTTCTGCAGACTATCACGAAGATATGACAGCCGCTCTATTCGATAATTGTATTAGATAATGCTTCTTATCACTCGCGAATATTAAATAAAATACCAAATACCAGTACAAGAAAGGAAGACATTTTAAAATTCATGAGAGAAAAAAATATGGAAATTCCTGTAATTTTGGTTTTATTTATGTTTCATCTATACAAATATTTATTTTTGTTGCACTAATTCTTTGCTTTAGTCAAGAAACTTACATTTTTATTTTTATTTTAAAAGAAACTTAAATTTTATTTTTTACTATATAACACCCTTTCCCCTCGCTAATCTAACCTGTGTCATTCCCTCATCCTAGCAAGGATATGTTGGTCCTTGCTGAGCAATAATATATTTCAATATTGTATAGGATAACTTTAAAACTAAACCCAATAAATTTAAATATTTAGACTTTATATCTCAAAATGCGTTGCAATGTTTAATATTTGGAATAAATATACTTATTTTAATGCAATGCAGGTTTTCACGGCCGTTATCCAATGAAGTAGATTCTTCCGGGTTTTGCCGCGGTCGTCGAACTTGACTTGACGTTTCGCTGATCATGCTGTCAGCTTCTTCAGAAGGGTTCCAAAGACTGAAGTAGTTGAGTTCGGCTCCTCGTTATATACCTGGGCGCTGCTACGCTTGGTTGCACATGCGTCGTGCTCCGTTGATCGTGACAGATTACATTACTGATACTTGGCAAAGCTAGTCTCCATGTATTGCTTAGTCGATACCCATCTTCTCTGTTGAAATTGTTCTTATTTTTCATAATTTCCAGTGATTCCCTGATAATTCTTGGGTAATAACGTGCACTTCTGTCCAATATTCTAACGTTCTCGTATTTGATCTTATGGTTCTCATTATGATGAACATGTTCTGCTACAGCCGACTTATCTGTGTATCCGAGTCTAGTATATCTCTGATGTTCCTTGATTCTGCACTGGATACTTCGCCCTGTTTGTCCGATGTAACTTTTTCCGCATATACAGTCCAACTGGTAAACACCTTTCGTCAACAGTTTAGGGATGTGGTCCTTGTTTGAGGGAAGCAACTGTTGTATTTTCTTCACTGTTCGAAAACGTACACCTATTTTCTTTTTTGATAGAATTCTTCTTAGCCTATCCGTGACTCCAACCTACAACATATGCGTGCTTACCATTCGTCGCCGGAGTCACGGATAGGCTAAGAAGAATTCTATCAAAAAAGAAAATAGGTGTACGTTTTCGAACAGTGAAGAAAATACAACAGTTGCTTCCCTCAAATAAGGACCACATCCCTAAACTGTTGACGAAAGGTGTTTACCAGTTGGACTGTATATGCGGAAAAAGTTACATCGGACAAACAGGGCGAAGTATCCAGTGCAGAATCAAAGAACATCAGAGATATACTAGACTCGGATACACAGATAAGTCGGCTGTAGCAGAACATGTTCATCATAATGAGAACCATAAGATCAAATACGAGAAAGTTAGAATATTGGACAGAAGTGCACGTTATTACCCAAGAATTATCAAGGAATCACTGGAAATTATGAAAAATAAGAACAATTTCAACAGAGAAGATGGGTATCGACTAAGCAATACATGGAGACTAGCTTTGCCAAGTACCAGTAATGTAATCGGTCACGATCAACGGAGCACGACGAATGTGCAACCAAGCGTAGCAGCGCCCAGGTATATAACAAGGAGCCAAACTCAACTACTTCAGTCTTTGGAACCCTTCTGAAGAAGCTGACAGCATGATCAGCGAAACGTCAAGTCAAGTTCGACGACCGCGGCAAAACCCGGAAGAATCTACTTCATACTTATTTTAAGATTTGAGTACTTACTGAAGAGGGTCATTCATATAAAATATTACTGAAATCGGTGTACCAGGGCATTTGTCATGGAGTCTCGGAGACAATTTGTCGTCGATTCAAACTATGTCAAATAAAAATTGTTGCAGATAAGAAATCATGTAAGAATGCTCTTCTGCAAAAGTCTCATTAGTTTAATAGATAACGAGAAAGAGGACACTAATATTAATTTTGTTGTTTTTTTAAGAGAATATTGAGAAACCTATACTTATACTTTTAACATTAAAATCTATAGAACCTATTCAATTCATGATTATACTGTACACTAATTGATTGATAGATTGATTAGCCAGCGTAGGCATTGCTTCCACTTCTTTATATCCAATCTGGATACTTTTTATACCGCCGGACCAGCTTTACGCCAGATTGGATTTGGGGCATGCTTGTTGCAAGCAGCGAGAGTCACATGACGCATGGTGTAGGAGCATACTATGGGAAGTATAGGTGTTTGTGAGATGCTTCTTTTAAATTTCCACCTATCTTCATCTCTTTGCTTATTCTTCTTCTGAGTTTCTTGTTTCTTCTGTTTCTGAATCTAGCAGTGTGTATGTCCTTGATGTTTCTTTGTTGTATTCCTTCTATTGAGTTTCTTTTTTGTTTGACCATGTGTGGAGTACGGTTTTTCCTATGATGTTCTTATTCTAATGTACTTGGTATATGTTGTTGTTTTTCTGTCGCCTTCATCTTCTTTAGTTGTCCGTATTTATTTAGCATAAGCGTTTTTCCTCGTCGCTACGTTATCTCATTGTTGATCAGTTAAGTTTTTCCCCTGTTAATTATTTTCCATTTTCTCCTTGTGTTTTTGATAATCTTCTTTCTATGGTAAAGCAATGTTCCAAATGTTATGTGGTGTTTTGTTGTACGCTTTACGTCTTTCAGTTTCTTTGTCTCTAGTTTTCTATACAGTATTTTATGGACTGTGTTGCCGTTTTTTAATCACTATTACTGCATTGTAATAATAAAAAGTCATAAAACATATTCTTTATAGGATTTTTTAAACAGCGGAAAAACTAAACTAAAAGAAAAATTGCATGTAAAAATATTAATGAAATCTTTGCATTCTTTCAATAACCTGACTTCTGGTTATGCTAGCAAGTTAAAATTCTAAAATGAATTTGTGCAATTTCTTGTTTGACATACTCATTATAACACTAGCATCCAACATAGTCCCCTACGGCTAAGCAGATTAAACTAGTATCTACATGACTCCCTACGGTGTGAACATTCAGTTAAAAATGAGAACAAACGCCTGGAATGAATTTATTTACCTACCTTGTCTTAAAAAGTTGTCCATTCTAATGGATTACATTTTCATAAAATCTCTCATTCAGTTTCTTGGAAATGCTTAGCCTTTGAAACGTTTTTCGTCCTTATTCTGAGCTCATCAGAAAGGCACAAAGCCACTCATAACGATGTTTCCTGTAAAACCAAGGCAATATCCATGAATAAGTATGAAATATTTATATTTGACATTGACTGATAAAAAACAACAGATATTCACTACCTATCTATTAGCTACCTAGTATTGAAGCATATATACACTATGCATGTTTAAAAGTGAATTATTTATTATTTGTATTCATGGATATTGCCTTGGTCTTGCATGAAACATCGTTATGAGTGGCTTTGTGTCTTTCTGATGAGCTCAGAATAAGGGCGAGAAACGTTTCAAAGGCTACACATTTCCAAGAAACCGAATGAGAGATTTTATGAAAATGTAATCCATTAGAATGAAAACATTTTTAAGACAAGGTAGGTAAATAAATTTATTTCAAGCCTTTGTTCTCATTTTCAACTGAATCTTCATACTGTAGGGGTCATATAGATACTAGTTTAATCTGCTTAGCCATAGGGGACTATGTTGGATGCTGGCGTTATAAATGAGAATGTCAAATAAGAAATTGGACAAATTTATTTTAGAATTTTAACTTGCTAGCATAACCAGAAGTCAGGTTATCGAAAGAATGCAAAGATTTCATTAATATTTATGTAAAAATATATATATATATGTAAAAATAGTTTTTCTTTTAGTTCTCATATATGGTTTTTTCCGCTGTTTGCAAAATCCTATAAAGAATATGTTTCATTACTATAAGCAAACAAATAATAAATAATTCACTTTTAAAAAAAGTAATAATTACTATTTTGATCAATCCGTAATTATCATTAAATGCATATGCTTAATTCGTTATTATTTTATAATTCAAATGCAGATTTGTGCTGAAATTACATCCTACGATATTTATCCATAATAAAAGAAACCACAAACGAAAGTGTAGCCGATAAAATTATAAAAATAATAAAATGAGATTTAATTTCTTAACTTTAACCAGATTATTTTTGCTCTTACGAGAATAGTATTTAAAAGATAAATGCAAAAAAAATATATTGTAGGTACTTCCGGCATTTCATTTATTTTTAATAAAAAAGAAGTTAATTAAAATAACCACTAAAAAAACAGATTTATAAAATAACTATTTAATTTCAGGTAAATATAAAAACAAATATATCACAAATCTTCCAAATCACAACGTGAAATTAGTTGGGATAGGTTCAGTAATATTATAACTATAAAAATAAACTATTCTTATTTTGATTTTATACAGGGCGGGTAAAATAATATTTTCTTAAGATGTCTACCGATGACCGATATATTTTGATTGCCGAGTGAGTGTGAAGAATACGTCGGAAATTGTTTTAGAATTGGGAACGGAAACTGTATTTTTCCTTCCAATTTCTAGAGAGTGAACTTAAAGATGTATCACATGTAAAAGATATAAGACATGCGGAGTATTTTCACAGAACGCTGGAGTATATCATTTGTTAGGTTGAACAGTTGTTTTCTAAAACGCGGGGCTTTATACGTCAGCCATATATTTACCTCTGAAGCAAAATTTATTATATGGATACGTGTATGCAGGTTTCTAAATTAAAATTAGTATCGTGTGTAATCTATCGTTTATATAGCCATAATTAGCATGTGCTTAGAGCAAAGGAAACCATTACATTGATTTGTGTTTTGTTTTATTTGGACAGGTCGGATCAAATATTTCAAATTTTTTTGTTCTTTCTTAATTAATTGCCCTGTTTTCTAGAAGACCTGAATAAGTATGCTCACATATAATGAATATTTACACTTATAGTCAGTTAACAATATATTATCATGACCAAAGAAAAACTTTATTAAACATAAGGAAACACTAAATCCATTGAATTAGTAATAGTAAAAATAAGCTTTCTTAGACAGTAGATCACAGTACAAAATCAAGTATGACTAATAATAATAATAATAATAAACTATATTGTCCAAGAGACCATACAGTAACATGGTGTGGGACACGTCAATGTGAAAATCAAAAGTACCTAGTCAGTACAATAAAAATGCATAATAAAACATACAAAGTAGATATAAAAAAATTGATAGAACAACTATTACACAATGTTAAAAACTAAGCTACAATTACATGAAACATACATATACACATACACATATTTATATATATATTTATAGTAAAAGTTCAAGATCGTCTTCTAAAAATTCTTGCAGAGAATAGTAACATTTTGTTATTAGAACATTTTTAACGATATTAGTAAAAGCTCGAGTATCTAAATTTTTAACTCTGGCAGGTAATTTATTATATAGTATAATACCCATGTATTGCGGACTCTCTTCATATTTAGATAAATTGTGACTAGGAATTAACAAGTCGTCACCTGAACGGGTATTGTACTTGTGATTAAAATTATTTGGTAAAAATGTGTTTAAATTGTTTCTTATATAGAGTAATATGTGTAGAATGTAAATGCAAATTAGAGGTAGAATTTTTAATTTTCTAAATATTTCTCTACAAGAAGTGAATCTTGATGCACCTATCATATTTCTTACTGCCTTTTTTTGAATTAAAAAAACCCTCTTTGCATTTGAAGATGAGCCCCAACAAATAATACCATAGGAAATTCTGGAGAAAAAATGTGCATAGTAGTACGATAATATAGTTTCCATACTGGTAATTTTATGTCATCTATAAATTGCGTAACATACTGGTGTTAATTGTTTTGATAATTTATTGACATGAGGTTCCCAGCTAAGCGCGTTATCTATTGTTACACCAAGAAATTTAGTCGAATCAACTTGTTGGATCGATTTACCCTCAATTCTTAATAAACTACATTCTAAAATTCTTGATCTCCTCGGTGTAAAATTTATGAATACTGTTTTTGAAATATTTAAAAATAATTTATTATTGCGAAACCAGTCAGTAAAGTTGAAAATTTCTGTTTTAGTGTTATTAATAGCATCCGTTAAGGAAGATGAACAGCATAAATAAGAATTGTCATCTGCAAACATAATCAGGTTGTTTTTATTTAACACATTATTGGGCAAGTCATTTACATAAAGTAAAAAAAGCAGTGGTCCCAGGACTGATCCTTGAGGAACACGGCATGATATATTTTGCATACTGGATTTAACTCCATTCACTACAACAATTTGGTTTCTATTTGACAGATAGCATTTGAGCCAATTATGAATGTTTCCTCTTAGTCCATATGTAGATAGTTTATCTAGAAGTAAGTTGTGATTTATTAAATCAAAAGCTTTGCTAAGATCCATAAATAAGCCAATGCATTTTTTACTGTTATTAAGATTTTCGTGAATACTAGATATAAAATTTAAAATAGCTGTTTCAGTAGATCTGCCTTTGCGAAACCCATGTTGACAGTTGGTGAGTATGTTGTGTTGTGAAATAAATTACACAATCCTGTTAAATATAACTCTTTCTAAAATTTTCGATATGGTTGACAATATTGCAACTGGACCATAATTCTCAGTTAAAGTTCGGTCACCTTTCTTATAGAGGGGTATTACTTTAGCTATTTTTAGAACTTGCGGGAATATACCTTCTGACATAGACCAATTTATTAAATTTGTTAAGGGTGTTATGATGTAATATACAGATTGTTTAATTAATTTTGCACTTAAATTGTCAAAGCTTGATGAATTAGTATTTTTCAGTTGCATAATTACATCATGGACCTCATTTTCATTCACTGGTTTAAGAAACATAGTTGGATAGTAATTATCATGTGTAAATTTAACGTTAAGTGCACCGTTTTCAGCGTTTAACTTTTCGTTTAATTTTTTTGGTACATCAATGAAATATTTATTAAAATTTTCAGCAATTAATTTATCATCTGTCACAGTCAGGTTATCTACTTTCATTTCATAAATTTTATTATCGTTAAATTTACCCTCATTGATATTCTGATTAATTACTGACCATGCTGCTTTGCTTTTATTATCGGAATTTTGAATTAAATTATCATTATATAATCTCTTAGCAGCTTGTACTATTTTTTTATATGCTTACTTATATTTTTTATATATTTCAATATCAGCTGGATTATTAGTACTTAGTGTTTTCCGATAGAGTTTTCAGTTTATCAGAAGATATTCTGATTCCCTTAGTAACCCAATCGTTTGTTTTTTTAGACTTTCTTAACTTAATACGCTTTACTGGGAAACTCATCTCAAAATTGTAAATTATCGTATTTATAAAGTTTTCAAACGCTTCGTCTACTGTGTGAGCAGTGTATACATTATCCCATATTTCTTTACTCATATAATATAAAAAGGTATTAAAATTATAATCACTGAATATTCTAGTAGATATGTAGGAATTCTCAATGTTAGTCTGATCTTTTAAATGACACTCAAAAATGTGTGCAGTGTGGTCTGAAATACAATTATGATTAATTTTACAATTATCAGAAGTATTGTTGTAAAAATTGCTACAGATGTAGTCGATACAGCTACTTGAATTTGCAGAATATCTTGTAGGCTCATTGATTAGCATGTTAACATTATACATTTCTAAGGTATCAGATACTCGCTTTTTGATATATGTATCAGACAAATAGTTTATATTAAGGTCTCCACAAATTACAACTTTACAGTTTTTGTTTTTACTAATATGGTTTAACAAAGAATCAAATAATAACAGAAACTCATTTAGATCTCCAAGAGGAGACCTATATATACTAACAATTTTTATTGTATATTTTCCTAGTAGTACTTCAATTCCACAAGCCTCCAGAATTGTATCTTTGCATAATTCTCTTATATGAAATATTTCTTTTGATTGAATATTAAGAGTATCCTTAGTTAAAATCATGGTTCCCCCATTTTTATATTTTGATCTACAGAAAATTGAGGCTATTTTGTAACCATCAATTTTAAAACTTTCAATCTCCGATTCGCTCAGCCAGTGCTCCGTTAAACATACAAAATCCATACATTGTTCACTTAGAAATATTTCCATTTGTTCAATTTTATTTTTAATGCACTGTACATTTTGATGCATTATTTTTAGTTTAAACAATGATTGTCTATCATCCTTTAATGTTAGTTGCTATTCAATGGGCACTTTTTTAATTTTTTGTTGTTGGACATTAATTTTCTTTAAATATACCGGACAGTTTGTATCATATATAGAGTGATATATGTTAATATCCAATTTCAGATTCAATTTTGCTTCTATACAATTAAAACATTTTACACTGTCACTTTTACAGTCTTCAGTTTCGTGATCCTCTTCAGCACATTTCAGACATCTGGATTTACGATCACAATTTTCAGCATGGTGATTATATCCTCCGCATTTAAAACATCGAAAAATGCCTACATATTCAAAAACTCTACATGTATTCCAGTTAATACATAAATATTTCTCATTCATGATATTTTTGAAAGTCAATGGATCGCATTCTATTATAGCCATATATTTTTTCCGCATTTGTTTTATAACTCTCACTTTTAAATATATTTCTTCATGAAGTAAAGAAGTATTTTGCTTTTTGATACAGTTTATCAGTTCTTCTTCTTCCATGTTTTCCTCTAGGTCTAGAACTTTAACACAAGGATTTTTTAGTTGCGGTGTTCTAATTTGATATTGTTTATTCAGTTTCTTCTCTGCAGCTTTTTTAATTTTTTCCTGCTCTTCTTTATTCTTACACTTGATAATCACACCTCCCTCTTTTATGACCTTTAGCTGAGTTATTCCTACTTCTAGGGCAGACGGGTTTATGTTTTTTATAACGGCATCTTTAGTTTTTTTGCTTTCTTGTTTATTTTTGGGTTTTATTATAACCACTTCATTAGCCGTAGCTGTCACTGCTTTAGCATAAGTCTTAACTTCTGTTTTTGTTTCATGTTTGGGTATATTTTGACTAACTGTATTAATTTTATTTCTAATTTCCTCTAGTTCGGTAGTCAAATCGGCTCTTAAGTTAGTTATCATGGTGTTAAGTTCAATTGTACTATCAAGATAAATTAAACATTCTTCGCAAAACCATTTAACTCCTTTGCAGTTTTCAATTAATTGCATTTCTTTGGTTGAAATATTGAAACATTTTGCGTGATAATTTTTCTTACATTTTCCCGAGCAATTTAAGATACTGTCACCTTCTTTAATTTTAGTTCTGCACTTACCACAGTTATCCATCCTGTGATATATTCTGTCAACTAATTACATTTAACTAAATCAGAGTTAAAGAATTTGCACACAGCCTTTTACGGCTTATCAGTATACGGGTACAAAAACTGTCTATAAACACTACTATTTATAACACTTAAAATGTACAATGCACTTACGATTTATCTTAATCAAATTACTAAGTATAGTTCTAAACAGGCATTCACTTAACTTGTACAAATTTCATAAATAACTTTGCAGTTTATTACACTGAAATACACATTTTTGCAAGACTCCGAAAACATTCGTACTATCTATGAATGAGATATATTATAAGTTATAGACAAGAAAAACCAGTAGTAGAAAATGATTTTGATACCGATTTTAAATTTTTAATGCAGTTCAAACATTTTCTTAATATAATCGAAACACAAATTAATTTCAATCATATTAGAACCATTACAAAAAAACCGCTGTCTAAGGAATTACTACTTTCTCATCCAGATTTCTCTTTTTAAACGAAAACATCTTGATATTATATTTGCTCTCCAATATAACACAGCCCCACAAAAGAAAAAAAAAGTTCTGTACCAAAGACATGAGTATGTGGGATGCTTTCTCATATGTAGTCAACACTACATCGCCACCGGGATAGTTCATGCAGAGGTGGCGAGAATAGAAAAAAAAGAAAAGAAAAAGAAAGCAATAATATAAATAGATATGACAGATATTCAGAGATTGTAATAAAATATTATTGCATCAAAAAACGTGATAAAAAATATATTTGTTAATATTAATTTATTTGTTATTTACAATACATAAATATTGTGGGTCAATACTCCACAAATTGGTGACTCCGCTGTTTGAATCCCACTAACGTTTCCCTACGTTTGATTCCCGTTTGAATCTCGCTAACGTTTCCCGACGTTTGATTACCGCTGCCGTTTCCCGCTGTTTGAATCCCACTGACGTTTCCCAACATTGGATTTTCCAACCTAGGGTGATTTAGAGTTCCAGGAACCTAGGGCCACTTGCCACAGCTTCTGTCTCGCAACACCAGCTGATTTGTGGGGTATTGGCCCACAATATTTATGTATTGTAAATAACAAATAAATTAATATTAACAAACATATTTTTTATCACATTTTTTTATACAATAATGATTTTTTACAATCTCTGAATATCTGTTATATCTATTTATATTATTGTATTCTTTTCTCTTTTCTGCTTTTTTTTCTATTCACGCCACCTCTGCATGAACTATCCCGCTGGCAATGTAGTGTTTATGAGAGAGCATCTCACAAGTACATAGATTTTATGTATTTTTTTATGCTGAATCCGAATCCGCAGCCAAAAAGAACTATTTACGAGGAGATTTTTTAGTAAAGCGCAAAAACATCCCCTAAAATAGAGTGAAATAGTGAGGATAAGGTAAAGCTTTATAAGAAAATGCAATAATTCGTAAATACTTTGAGAAAACATTGTAAAATAAAATTTTGAGTATTATAGACAAATATATGGCAATTAAATCAACACCCACCACTACGAGGGGGTTACAAAGAAACTTCTGTACTAGAGACATGAGTACATAGATTTTATGTATTTTTTTATGCTGAAACCGAATCCGCAGCCCAAAAACCGATTTACTAGTTGATCTTTCAGTAAAACGCAAAAGCGTCACCTAAAATAGAGTGAAATAGTGAGGCAAGGTAAAGCCTCATAATGAAATGCAACAATTTGTAAATACTTTGGGAAAACATTTTAAAATAAATTTTTGATTTTGTGTATTTCTTGATGCTGAATTCGAATCCGGAGCCTAAAAATCGCTTTATCAGGTGATTTTCTAGTAAAACGCAAAAACATCCCCTAAAATAGAGTAAAATAGTGAAGGTAAGGTAAAGTTTTATGATGAAATGCAACAATTTGTAAATACTTTGAAAAAATATTTTAAAATAAAATTTTGAGCATTAGAAAGAAATATATATGCAAATTAAATCTATACCCACCCCTACGAGTGGGTTAAAGATAGTTTTGTACCAGAGACATGAATACATAGATTTTGCATATTTTTTTATGCCGAATCCGAATCCGCAGCCCAAAAACAGTTTACCATTTAATTTTTTAGGGAAACGCAAAACGTCCCCTAAAATAGACTGAACTAGTGGGTATAAAGCTTTATAATGATATGTAACAATGTGCATATACTTTAAGAAAACATTTCAAAATTTTGAGCATCAGAAAGAAATATATGCAAATTAGATTCATACCCACCCCTACGAAAGGGCTCATTTCACACCTAAGATCAAACAACGAACGCAAGATAACATGAAAAACCAAAATCTTGTAGTTTGTAATTCCAAATATATAAATGTAGGTTAAAGGTGGAAGTAACCCCTTGGTAGGGGATGATAAAGATTTAAATTGGATATATTTCTATTTATTGCTCAAAATTTTATTTTAAAATGTTTTCTCAAGATATTTACAAATTGTTGCATTTCATTATAAAGCCCTACCCTCACTATTTTATTCTATTTTAGAGGATGTTTTTGCGTTTTACTAAAAAATCACCTGGTAAATCGGTTTTTGGGCTGCGGATTCGGATTCACTATAAAAAAATACATTAAATCTATGTACTGATGTCTCCAGTACAGAACTTTTTAGGGGTGCATGTAGATTTAAATTGAATATATTTCTTTCTAATTTTATTTTAAAACGTTTTTTCAAAGTATTTACAAATTGTTGCATTTCATTATAAAGCTTTACCTTACCCTCCCTATTTCACTCTGCTTTAGGGGATGTTTTTGCGTACTAAAAAATTACCTGGTAAATGGGTTTTTGGGTTGCGGATTCAGATTCAGCATAAAAAAATACACAAAATCTATGTACTCATGTCTCTAGAACAGAACTTTTTTAACCCCCCTCGTAAGGGTGGGTGTGGATTTAATTTGCACATATTTCTTCATAACGATCAAAATTTTATTTTAATGTGTTTTCTCAAAGTACTTACGAATTGTTTCATGTCATTATAAAGCTTTACCATATATATTTCACTCTATTTTAGGGGATGTTTTTGTGTTTTACAAAAAAATCTTTGTACTCATGTCTCTGGTACAGAACATTTTTTTTCTTTTGTGGGGCTGTGTAATTAGGTAGATAGATAGTTAGATAGATAGATATATATAGATAGCTATACTTATAAATAAATTACAATTTAATTCAAGATAATGTAAGAGGAAAATAAGTATATATAAATAAACACCAAATTACTCATATAAGTATGGCAATCTTATAAATAATGTGTATAACTAATATAAATAAAATAATATATAAATATATGCAACACACACACATTCACACCCTTGGTATATACCGAGTGGTGCATTTAAGTCGACAAACGCGAACAACTTGAAAATAAAAAATTTTCGAGAAAAATGTTTCATTTGAAATGTGGAATCTAATGGCTATATTATTTTAAAGTTTGGTGGAGGATTTCAAGGACATCCGAAGGTCACTTTTGATTTTTTACATGCATTTTCTTTACAGATTCACTTCTTGCTCTAAGACACAAACAACTTATGTTTCTACCATTTTGCTATCTTTTGGTCTCACTGCTTGCGAGTAATTAAGCATTGAACGTGAAAGTAGCACATCACTGTAACAGGGAAATAAAAGATTTTATCGGAAAGTAATTTAGGAATTATTGTAAATATTCAATGTGTAATGGCAATACCAATTGAGAATTCTAATAATGAAAGAAATAACAGTTCCGATCTGACTATCATACGAAGCGGAGCGGTTAATATAGTGCTAATAAATTTGTTAATTACACAAGTGCTACAAGTGATAATCCTCTGCTCTATCAAAGTATGAGTGCTCATAGCGGGGGTGAACCCCCCGATATTAATCGAATAACACCTAAGTCAAGGGATATAATTTATGACGACGACGATGCTATGTCTCTGGATTCCCCAATTGGTAATATACAAAAACAAAACAATGTGCAACAGCCAACAGTAAGTACTTTTACTCCAATAAATTTAGGTGCTGATACTCGCCAGGAAATTATAAAAGATGTACATCATAATAATATAATATCAGGTAGTAATTTGTCTAATAACAAAGAAAGTATAACAACTGATAGCCAAGAACAAAACATACAGTCACAAAAACGAGAAGTTTTTAAATACGGTTCATTTGATACAGGACCGTATCATGTATACATTGAAAATAATCCTAATTCTAGAATAAACGCGGTTAAAGTGGGTGATATAATTTTAACAAACTGGCCTGAATTAGATAATAAAATTAAAAGTATAGATTCAATCGGCCGGCACAGAGTTAGAGTTCATCTTAAAGATTCAAAAAGCGCAAATTATTTAATAGATTGTAATAACTCAACAATATTTAAACAACATATGTTAGAATCTTATCTCCCCAAATTTATAATACACAGACAAGGTGTTATTAGACAGATTTCTACGGAATATACTGAGGAGTACATTAGAAATAAAATAAAAGAGGTAGACCATCACTGCAAATTTGAGGTAGTTAATGTTAAAAGAATGAACCGAAAAGTGACGAATAATGATAAAACTGAATACGTACCAACACAGACAATCATCGTTACATTTAAATCGCAAACTCTTCCCAAATATATTGCAATAAATAAAGTTATTAAAAATGTGGAACCCTATATACAAAAAGTACTTCTATGTTACAACTGTTATCGATACGGCCATATGGGGAAGCAGTGTAACAGCACCCCCAGGTGTTATAAGCGTGGAGAGAGTCATGTATCGACGGAATGTCAAAATGTAGCTATTCCAAAATGTTTTCACTGTAAACAAAATCATTTCACATCACAGGTTAGGGACTGTCCTGAATTAAAAAGGCAAAAACAAATCAAACAAGCTATGTCAGAACAAAATTTGAATTATAATGACGCTTCCAAATCTATACCAAAAAATTCGTACGCCAATGCCGTAATAGGAAATAAAATCAACCCAACACAAACGCAAAGAAATAGTGCAATTAACATGACAACCAAAACTCCTCATTTCATACAACAAAACTCACAACCGCAATCATTATATTATACACCCGTAAGAAACAACTCGATTAACACACAGTTCTCTCCTATAAATAAAACACCAGCGAAAAGAACCAGAACTACCTCACCAGACCCTACCTTTACAGCTCGCCAAGAGATAATAGCCCCTTTATCTATGCCAAATATACCGGGTGGTATTTTGGAACATGACTTATACCAAACAAATATTCGAACTACACAACCAGAGCAAGGCAATTTCACAATTTTAATTTTAGAATTGGTTAATTATGTAATAAATACATTAAAACAAAATAATTCTTTTGATATACATCAGGCAGAGCTTTTAAATATTATACAGCATAGGTTCCAATCCATAAATCAGACACATTCACTGCCCAAAATATGACTTTCAAATTTTGTCAGTGGAACTGCAGATCTGCTGTTTCAAACAAAATCAATTTAGAACAATTGTTACAAGAAAATAATGTCGATATCGCATTTTTATCAGAGACTTGGTTCAAACCCCAAGTATATTACAATTTCTTAGGATTTAATTGCGCAAGAGTTGACAGAGATGACGGTAAAGGTGGCGTAGCTCTCCTGATAAAATCAAAGTTACATTATTGTGACATCCCAATACCAATAAATAATAAAATTATGGCAAAGTGTGTGAGTGTTGAGCTGGGCAAAATAGCAAATAGTAGTAGTAATCAAAATTATAATGGTAATTATATTAATAATCTTAATAATAGATTAACACTTGTTTCCCTTTACGTTAAACCTCAAACAAAAATATCAATACAGGAATGGAATGCTTTTTTCTTAAATATTCCTAAACCATGTTTAATAGCTGGAGATTTTAACGCACATCATGAAGCGTGGGGTTGTGAGTACAGTGATGTCTATGGAAAAGTGTTGTTAAATGCTATCGATTTTGCCAATTTAGTTTATTTGAATAACGGGGATGCCACATTGGTAACCATCTTAAACAACAGGAAAAGCGCAGTGGATATAACCTTTTGTTCACCGGAAATAGCACACCTTTTTACTTGGAGAACCATCAACGACCCGCATGGTTCCGATCATCTACCAATTTTAATGGAATTTAATCAAGGTACACACACCTATATAGAGAAAACTCATAAGATATGGAAAATACAAAAGGCAAACTGGGAGCAATATCGATTTCACTTTGACAATTTGTACCACATAAACCAACCAGAGGACCTCAACAGCAGTTATAGTCAGTTGGTAAACAACATAAATGGCGCAGCCTTAGCAGCCATACCCAAAATTAAAATCTCGGAAAATCCAAATAAACGACACAAGGGAAAGCCGTGGTGGAACGACAGATGTGAAAATGCAGTAAAAGAAAGGAGAAAGTATTACGAAATTTACGAAAAAAACCCGAATTTAGAAAATCTACTAAATTATAGGAAACATGATGCGTTGGTGAAAAAAATAACAAAAGACATAAAAAGACAGAGTTGGAAAGACTACTGTTTATCACTTAACAAAGACGTCCCTATGAAGGAAGTGTGGTCGAAATTAAACAAGTACAAAAATAGGAAACAAGATAACAGAATTCCAGATGAAATAGGTCCTTGGGTAGATAGATTTCACGCTAAATTATGTCCACAGTGGGTAAACAATAAACCAGCTGAACAAGAAATAAACGAAAATACAAGCTTTCAGTTACTGAAACCATTCACTATGTTGGAATTAAATAAGGCACTTAAACAAAATAATAACACCTCTCCCGGAAAGGACAATATACATTATTCCATGCTCTCACAATTGCCTGAATCTGGGAAAAAGCGCCTTCTTAATATATACAATTTAATATGGTCCAACGAGCTGCCAGTTCCCAATGACTGGCACGACTACTTAATAATACCCATATTGAAGCCAGGAAAACCCAAAGAACAAGAAGACTCCTACAGACCTATAGCCCTTGCTTCATGCGTCATGAAAACCTATGAAAGACTAATTAAAAATAGGCTGGAGCATTGGTTGGAAATAAATAACCACTTACCGGAATATCAGTTTGGATTTAGAAGAGGAAGATCTACACAGGAAGCTGTGGCAACTCTAGTGACTGATGTTCAATTAGCCCTCACGCGTAATAACTCTACATCTGCCCTCTTCTTGGACATAAAGGGAGCTTACGACAATGTCATACTGGATATTCTAAGTCAAAAACTCAAAACATTTGGCATGCCAAATCAAATAATATTGAATATTGTCTCATTATATAGTGAGAGAGCAATATTTATATAAATAAATGACAGAACCATTGGGCCGAGGATAACTTCATTTGGACTCCCACAGGGAAGCATATTGAGCCCACTGTTATTCATTTTGTACACTGCAGACTTCGCAAGTAACCTAAGCCCAAATACGAAAATAATACAATTTGCTGACGACTTTTGTGTGTACTCTGAAAATGAGAGAATCGATGCGAACACCACCAACTTAGCAATAGCGATGCAAAGTATTTCAAAATGGTCGCATGACGTCGGATTCACGATATCTGAGGGGAAGTCAGCAGTCTGCATATTTAGCCGGCGCAGATATCAGCAGCCAGACAAAATCACTTTAGGACGATACAAGGTACCTTGTAAAAGCTCTACAAGATATTTAGGAATAATTTTGGATAAGAAACTCTCATGGAAGGAGCACATAAATTACCTAACGAAAAGATGCGAAAATGCCTTAAATATTTTAAGGGTATTTTGCAAAAATAAATGGGGAGCGGATCCAAATATCGCCTTAATTTTTTACAGAACATTAATTAGATCCATTCTGGACTATGGCAGCATACTGTATGGAAATTCTTCAGAGACAAACTTGAAAAAAATAGAAACAATAAAAAATAAAGGTATACGCATATGCTTGGGCCTATTAGGAAGCACCCCAATAAACACCATGGAGTCAGAGTCAGGTAAACCTCCAATGGAAATGAGAAGGCAGTTCCTGAGTGATAAATTCACTACGAAACTATACTCAAAAAAGAGCAAATGCGTAGACAACCTTCATAGGCTCGCGATATTGGGACTAACATCGCCGTACTGGCATAACAAGCGACTACCCCTAATGGCTGAAAGTTATACTAAAGTAGCACAATATTCGGATATACTATATAAAAATGACAATCTCCCTTGTTTTACAGGGGACTATGAGATATATCAGCAAAATATAGCTACTCAGTATTTAAAAATTGACTTGGATCTCGAAACATACAATAATATTTTCTTCGAAAATGAGTTGAACGCCAAGTGGAAACATCATGAATATATTTTTACTGATGGATCCAAAACAAATGAAGGAACAGGATGTGCATTCTTTCATTTCAACGAAAATATACAAAGAAAGTACAAGTTACCAAAGGTTACATCTATCTACACTGCCGAGTTGATTGCAATCAAGAAAGCCATGGAATATGCCATCCATCACCCAAGTACACATTTTATCATCTTCACGGATAGCAAGAGTTCAGTGGATAAATTTAGCAACATCGAAATATCGGGGAAGTTACATAGTACTATCGTTGATATTTTGGTTACCAACCAACAACTGCAAAGAAACAATAAATATGTAATAGTAACTTGGGTAAAAGGGCACTCAGGTATTCGTAACAACGAAATTGCGGATGAATTGGCTAAATTGGCAATCAAAGATGGGGATTACATAGACAGAGACATACTCCCACCTTCAGATCTCACCTGGGTATTTAAAGAAGAACTACGTTATTCTTGGCAACATAAGTATGAAGTCACAACTACGGGACATACATACAAATTAATTCAACCCCTTCTACCTAAAAGGCCATGGTTTTACAAAAATAGCAATCGGCATTTTATCCAGGCTCTATGCCGAATTAGAACAAATCATGGGTTATACCCCCAACACAAACATAGAATAGGCCTTGCTGACACCCCAGAATGCCTCTGTGGAGAAATTGGTGATCTCCAACATATAATACTTGAATGCCCACAGTATTTACAACAAACTGATTATCTCTATGAAGAAGTATTAAAACATGGTATTAGGCTCCCCACAAACTTGAACTCATTGTTACTCAGTGGAAATGTAAATGTGTATCAAGCAATTTATAATTTTATTAAGACTGCAAACATTCCATTATAATAATGTTCTTATCAAAAGGACATTAGATGCATTAAGTTATTAAGATATTTGTAAATATTAGGTTAGTAGTAATTTATTAAATTATTTGTAAATATTTAGGTTATTTGTACAATAACTAATTGTTGTTCTTGCGATTGCGAGATGTGTTATATGTATTAGATTAAGTATATCCATATAGAAAAAAAAAAGAAAAAAAAAAGAAAAAAGATAATGAATAAACAAAAAAAAAATAAAAAAAATGTACAAGTATATCTATGAAAAAAAATATTAAAAATAATTTTAAAAAATGGAATAAACGGTTAATAAAAAATAAATAAATAAAAAAAAATAATAATAAAAAAAATAAAAAAAAATTATTATAAAAAAAACAAAACAAAAAAGAAAATATCTAAAAAAAAGAAGAAAAAAACAAAATAGTAATTAAAAAAAAGGTATATATGCACATATAATGTATTAATAATATGTGTAATTAGACAATGTAATTTACTGGAAAAAGTCATTGTAAGTACTTAGAAGATAAGTATAGATTAAGTAAAATGTAATGCCCCTCGGCAAAATATAAAATATATGTAAGTATCTAGTAAAAGATATTCTGTAAAATGTAATTACCATTTTGGTTTTACCTCCAAAAACAGACTGGCTAATTGGTTATGCCAAAGCCATTTAAACCCAAACACACACACAATGAAAGAAATAAGACTGATGTTTATTGAGGTAATCGAGTTTTATTGTCAGAAATATATCTGAGAGATGCGGTGGATTGGACGAGGTTGTCTAGTACAGTGGCTCGCATGGTCACCTGACTTAACTTCACCAGATTTCTTTTTGTGGAGATATCTGAAACAAAAATTTTACGAAAATTCAATTACCTTGATAGGCACAAGTCTTATTTCTTGCAATATTAAAATTCTCAGTTGTTACTGCCATTCCACGTCGAATATTTACAATAATCCCTAAATTACTTTTCCATAAAATGTAAGTATGTACTGTTTCCCAGTTACAGAGATGTGCTACTTCCACGTTCAATGCTTAGTAACTCGCAAACAGCGAGAGCAAGTAAAACATTATGGGTGGAAATTAAAGTTGTTTATTTTTTAGAGCAGAATATGAATCTGTAAAAAAACTTTAATTTATTAGATACCACTTTTCAATCGATGAAACTTGATCGTTTGAAACTTTTTCCCGAAAATTCTTTGTTTTTAAGTTATTCGCGTTTGTCAACTTAAATGCCCCACACGATTTGTCTCAATACATTAACATTTAAATATAGCAATAAATGTTAATAGAAGACTTAAGGTGGCCATTCCCTAGAAAGAGGTATCCGATAGGGAAATATTTATTATTTTTGGCCATAACTTTTTTTCTTAGTATGTATATTTAAAAAAACTATAAGATTACCTAAGTAGATCCATAACAAGACTATCACTATGAAATTTCACTTAATAATTTCAGTGGTTTGCAAAATAGCTCGATTTAAAAGTACGAAATAGGAAGATTAACATAATTTTTCAAACTAAATCGAGCTATTTTGCAAACCACTGAAATTATTAAGTGAAAATTCATAGTAATAGTCTTGTTATGGTTCTACTTAGGTACTCTTATAGTTTTTTTAAATATACGTATTAAGAAAAAAAAGTTATGGCCAAAAATAATAAATATTTCCCTATCGGATGTCTCTTTCTAGGGAATGCCCACCTTAAGAGACTTGAAAGACTTGGAAGCAAGTATTAAAAATACCGATTTTAAAAATTTTAATTTACAAATTTTGATAATCAAAGTTTTATGTGTTATAAATGGTTCGCAGTTAATTGATTTGGCTAAAAGTATGTATTGCTCATAGTCCAATAATTATATAGATTTCCATAACAAAAAATGTTATCTGGGATTATCCTTCAGTAACTGTTAGTGGAGGGACTATACATCACAAAACCACACAAATCAGTTCTGGGGGTACCGCGCAATCCCCCCCAAAAACAACCTCTTTAGTGAAAGCGGCTTTAATTTACTGATAACTGCCACATTTTCTACTAATGCATTTGGAGTGGTCAAGAATAAAATCTACAAAAAACGTACTTTCATTAATTTGACAATTCTTTTACTTACTGTGTATTAATTTCCAGGACTCTCAAAGTCGAACCTAATTCTACAGCATTCTATGACGATTCAAATTCTTACATTGTTAAATTGCCATAATTGAACCGGCTTGGTGGCGCAATGCTAAGGCGTTTGGCTTGCGACCACGGAGTACTGGGTTCGAATCCTGGCCAGGATATGGATGTTTAGTGGCGTTTTTAATGTGTTACCGAGATGGTAGCAGTGGAATGGACTGCTGTTGGGTGGCGCAACATGTCTAGTCGCTGTAATCTATCCTGAGTTCGAGTCACAGCTGCGGTAGATGGCAATATCGCAGGGAGAGGTTGTTGTGTTGATGTCTATGTGTACATGTCTTGGTTGAGTGGTGGAATAGCATTAGCTAAACTCCGCCAGGACGTTAACATAAATAACCGTGGAATATATAAAAAATGACTCATCATAAAAAAGAAAGCTTGACTAATTGCCTAAAAAAATCCCCCTTGTAATTCCCTTGGGTATGCCATGATTTTTTAGAAAATCGGTATTGAAAAAAATTGCAAAATTTGTATTTTTAATGCACACGAATTTTCGTTTATTTCAAATTTTTTGCGCGCGCCTATAGAAAAAATTGAATTGCTCGAAAACCAAACATGCTAGGAAGAAAAATCAAAATGGTTTTTAAAGGGGATACAGTATACTCTGTTGTGTTTCCATTTTTGATGGCTATTGATATCTATTAGTATATAAAAATAACAATAGAATATAGGTACCTCTTGATTTTTAGCACTTTTAACTATTCACAGGCCCATGAAAAATAGCTGACTTTAATATAAGTTATAAATGCATTATATTTTAGTTCGAGATAGTTAGTACCTCAACGCAGGAAAAGTTAGGAATGGAAATATTCACATTTACAAATTTACCAGCATGTTGAGTTTAGCCAAATTTTGGCCAATTTTTTATTGTTTCGTAAAAATAAAAAAAATTCGAAACATCTTGAAAATATGGCTCAAAATTTTTTATTTCAGTTTATGAACATTGTTTCTAATCATTTAATCATTTAATAGCTAAAAAGTTGTATTAAAAAATCATCAAAAAATTGAATATGCCGCATTTTTTTGTTTTTTTTTTGGCTAACTTTGACATACTGCTAAATTTGTAAATGTGAATATTTTTATTCCTAAATTTGTTTGCATTGAAGTACAACCTTAAACTAAAATATAATTAATTTATAACTTATATTATAGTCACCTATTTTTATGGGCCTGTGAATAGTTAGGTGCACAAAAAATCAAGAGATAACTATATTATATTGTTGTTTCTATATATTAATAAATATCAACATGGCAACGCAAGAGAGTATTTTATATCCCCTTTAAAACCCATTTTGATTCTTCCTAGCTTGTTTGGATTTCGAGCAATTCAGTTTTTTCTATAGGCCGCGCGCAAAAAATTTCAAATAAACGAAAATTTGCGCGCATTAAAAATACAAATCTTGCAGTTTTTGTCAATATCGACTTTCTCGAAAACCATGGCATATAGAAGAAATTTACAAGGGGACTTTCTTTTAGGCGATTAGTCAAGCTATCTTTTTATAATCAGCAATTTTTTATGTCTTCAACGGTTAACGAGTTATCATTAAAATAAGGCTTTTTTCACCGAAGGGGTGGTTTTTTTGGGGGGTTGCGCGGCACCCCCAGAACTGATTTTTGTGGTCTTGTAATGTTTAATCCTCGCAGTAACAGTTACGGAAGGAAAATCTCAGATAACATTTTTTGGGGACTTCTGGTGTATTTTTTACTTTATCGACTGGACTATCATAGAATTTTAATAACATAATATTTGAAATCGTCTGCCCCACGGTGGTAATGATTGATACCAAGACATTTTTTGAGAACTTTTGTTTTCACTCACACTAAATTATAATTTTATAACGTTAACTCCTTTAATAATGGAGTGGGAATATTGCAGGTAGTGATGGGGGTGGCAGATTTGATAAAGAATGCGACCTTGGCTTCTAGTATATATCAAATCCTAGGTATTTGGAGTCTTACTAGCTTGCTTTGCTTATTTACCCCTATTCACCCCCAACCTTTCAACGGAATAAGATCAAAATATAATCTAGTTCCAGATCTCGTTATGATACATGCGTGAACCAAATTTCAAGTCAATATCTTTACTTTATTTTGCTAATTCCTTTACCAATCGAGTGGAGTGGGGGTGGAGTTGGCAGATGTCATAAACGATTTTTTTTTCTTATTAGCTTCTTTTACTTGTTTTTTCCCCATTTGTCCCTATTTACCCCCAATCCTTCAACGGAATCAGCTAAGAATATAATCTAGTTCTAGATGTCGTTATAATACATAGGCGTACCCATTTTCAAGTGAATATCTCAATTTTATTTTGATAACCCCTTTAATAATGGGGCGAGGTGGCAAATATTATAAAAAATTTAAAGACCTAGGTGTTTAGTATATACGATAAATTTCAAGTTTGTAAACTCTTGCTAGCTTGCTTTACTTATTTTTCCCATGTAGAACAAATCCGACTTTATTAAAGTATTACATAAAAACGTTTTCTCCGCTGAAGTTTCTCCTTTCATATTTTGTACTAAATTACTTTTATCGAGATCTGCCCTGTCTTCTCGAAAAAGGAAGAAACTGATGCAGCGCGTCATATTTGTTAACATGGCCGATGTTGCGCAAAATCTAGAAGTAGTGAGTTTTAGTAAATTATTTACAAATGCATTAGAACGTATCTAGCAACTCTCAGCTAATTATAAATTAGTTATATTGAAATTTTCCTGCCTGCATACCAATTATTTTAAAATTATATTAGAGAGTGCCTTATAGTAGAAAAAATATTTATATATTTTGATATATAATCCTTATTTGGTAACCAGAGTGTAATCTTTGAACCTGTAAATATTTTTCTGCATCGTGATTTATATTTAAGCAATAACAACATCCGAAATTAAAACATCGTAAACTGATCCTAAAATATGAATAAATATCTTTCAGAGACTGAACGTTTCGTTCCTTAGTTTTATTTTTGGTCCAGTGTTTGTTTTCTTTATCATGACAAATTTAAATTTCTTTAGAATTAATGCAAGGCAATATACACTGATTCTATTTTGGGTGTAATTCTGTAAACAAATTGCTCATTAAGTTACAATATGTATTTTACCAAATTTACATTTTCCTCAAGATACTTAAAATCCCAACGACTCTATAACTTTATAGAGCGATGATTGAAAACAGTGCCCGCTCTTGAATGTTGATAAAACTTAATGTCACCCAAGAGACTCAGGCGTTAACCCATCAGCATCAAATAAATTGTGGGCTCTTGAGCCATTGCCTTGATATTTCACTATTAAAGAATTTACACCTTACAAATTATTTAAAAATCTGAAGTGGGTAAAGGCAAATAAAAAATAAAACACTCGCGAACTGAAGAAATTTAAACTGTTATTATTTTTTAAACAGTCATGTTGAAAGAACTCAATTTATGATGATCATCAGATAATTGAACTAGAAAAAAATTACTTCGGGGTACAAGTTATCTCCAATCAATTTAATTTTACCCAGTAACGGCCAAGTGTCGATAATAATGAGTTCAAAATAAAACATGTATTAGTTTCCTATCAGAGGATATTGATTAAGACAAAAATTCAATAAAATTATATCAACTATACAGGGTGTCCTAAAAAATAATGTTGCGATTACGCATCAACCGCCATTTCCCACAAGGAAAGCTGGTAATATTTTATATCAACTTTATTCAGAATGCTACATTTATATTGAAACATATTCTTTATAGGATATTGCAAACAGCAGAAAAAATAACTATCTATAACTAAAGGAAAAAATTTGTGTAAAAATATTAATGAAATCTTTGCATTCTTTCGATAACCTGAATCCTGGTTATACTAGCAAATTAAAATCCTAAAATGAATTTGTCTAATTTCCTATTTGACAATTCTCATTCTAACACTAGCATCCACACAATCCCCTACGGCCATGCAGATTAAACTAGTATCTACATAACCCCTACGACTATGAAGATATCCGCGGATATTTATAAGTGGACGGCAGACATAGAATTTTAATGAGATCGATCAATTGGCGCTAGGCGTTATAGTCTAAGAGCTACCGGACGGTCCGAGTAACTTAATTCATGGCAGGTTAATACTTTCTTAATAACTGGTAGTAAAACATTAATTTACAAATTCTTAGCCTTGTGCTTAGCACGTTATTTGAACCGACGGGTGGCTCTCCTACTATTAGGCCAAACGACAGTCATACAGACACACACACATACATTTTTTCAATACTTCTTTTTCAGTATCTGTGAGTATTCGAGTATTCGCCAAAAATACTGTCTATTTTTGAGACTATTACAATACTTTATAACAATATTGAGATTGGTTAACAATACATTCCATTTTATTATTTGTACATTTTTATACCGACCCTGTTTAAAAATTCTATATTTACACTCTAGTAAGTGGAAATAACTGCTCATGGGATTTCAACTTTTCATGTCACTGTCTGTGATCGAATTCTGAACAACTTTCAAAATGTCAGTCTATCGTCCTGTCCGTCTGTCTGTCCGTCCATCCGTCTGTGACGTTTTTTGTAAGCCCGATAACTTAAGAACGAAGAGTTCGATTATATTGAAATTTGGAAAGTAAATTACCATTAGCTAGACGAGGAGCCCTATGATTTTGAACAAAATCGATCTATAAATAAAAAATGTATTATTTAAATCATTTTTAAACGTATTTTTTATGATTTTTTGTAATTAAACATAAGATGTCTAAAGCTAACGTCTAAAGCAAACATAGAATGTGTAACAATTATATAGAAAGTTCAATTAATAAATTAATGAATGAAGAGTATAATGTTTAACTTGTTTTACATGTACCTATATTTTTAAATTTGTATCATTTTGTGCTTAAACCATGTTGTGAAATAAAATATTAGCTATTTTTTAATGTTTTTTTTAGCTCGAAATGTTGTATGTGTGTAGGTATGTTCAAATCTGGTGATCGAATTTTTTACTATTTCCCGATATCCAATCATGCTGAAAATTACACAACTTTAGTTCTGAAGACAATACAATATATAATTCTAATCATGAATGTTGGCGGTGACGTCATTATCTTTTAATTTCCGAATTCCGTGTTATTCATCTCTAGAACGCATCGTTACGCTCAGAACTTCTGTTGTAGCCCCCATCAGACGTAACTTCCTGTCATTTACGTCCTAATGCGGTGGTATTTAAGCTGAGAGGAAAATCTCATGACTTTGATAAAAATATAAATTGATGACGTCACCGCCAACATTCATGATTAGAATAAAATAGAATAGAATATTCAATATTATGGTAGATCCAATATGGCGACCACCACAAAATGACGGATTACCTTTTTCTTGACCCCCTCGACATGGGTATCAAACTAAAGACTATATAGTAGAATACAAAAAGCTGTGTGACGTCATTCTAAATCCAATATGGCAGCCGGTACAAAATGGCATGTCACCTATTTTTTTACAACCCCCTCGGCATGGGTATCAAATGAAAGGGTATGACAAGTAGAATAGGATAAGCTGAGTGACGTTATTCTAAATCCAATATGGTGGCCGACACAAAATGGCGGATTACTTATTTCTTTACAACCCCCTTGATATGGGTATCAAATGAACGAGTTTGACAAGAGTAAACGAAATGATGGCATTTGAATAGAAAATGAGGCAGACGGGAAATTAAAAAGTAAAAAATAAATAAATAAAAAAATAAAATTTAAGCAATGGTTTTTAAAAACTGAATTGCACTAAAAAGTAGAAAATAATTTTTGTTCAGTGATTAAATTACAAAATAATGATGAAAGAGAAAACCATTGGGCCCTTATAACGTTTTATCACAATGCTGATTATTGATAAAGGTAATATATTATATTTTATGAGCGTACAATGGTTTCTCTTTTTACCGTCATTTTGTAATTTGATCAATGAATAAAAATTATTTTCTACTTTTTAGTGCAATTCAGTTTTAAAAGAAAACCATTGTTTTTAATTTTTTTTTAAATTTGTTTATTGTCTATTTTAAATTTTCAGCTGCACAATAATTTTTCTCTTAATGATTAAATTATCTAGTATTAACAAGGTGGTTGATAAAATATATTAACAAGGATTTCTGTTAGCTATATTACTTGTAGGAATCGGCATCATTAGAGGATTTATAACCTTATAGCTTATTTCTGATCTGTCTTTAAATTTGGAATTTCTTGTAATGTTGCGTCAGTTATTAAATTCTATAATAATAACTTATCTACGGTTAATTTGCCTGTGTTGTAGATAGAGTTTCTTAAGTGAAATGTATAAGTGTTGACAACTTTACCACCGAAAATGATACATGTGTCTCAGACACCTGTATGATAGATACACTTACCCATGTTTTTCACCCATAATATCAATATTAGACTGCGATTATTTTTCTAGTATCAGCCGTAACAGGCAGTCATCAAACACTACGGGGTTCCGCTTATATATTTATATAAAGCGGTACAATACCCCAATGTTCACAATATTAGGATTTATATAAATAAATATGGTTAACCTCTGGTGTTGTTTGTTTTCTTATTAAACAAAGCAGTCTAGGCGTACCAGTACGACAATAACAAACCATAAGATTAATATCTTTATGTGACATGTATATAGATTTTCAGAACAAAACCAAGGCACAAAGTAAAGATCCATGTTTATAATTTCAAACAGACATATGTACCGATAAATTAAAACTACCATCATAACGTATAAGAAATTGTGAAGGTGGTTTAAAGAGAATTGTTTACAAGCAAACATCTAAAGAAATTTCAGAACTGTACGGAATTGTACATCGTTGGATTATATAGGTTTAAATACTTGTTGGCGATATTTGCTTTACCACGTTTTTCAGAAATTTTAAAAGAATGCTCCAAAAAGCCGATAGAGAACGCTTTTACTATGTAGCAGTTTATTCTCAAAGAAAAATGAGCAAATCACTACTGTATTTTTTTACCACAATATGAAAGTAAAAAACCGCTGCCTAAAAAATCACTACTTGCACATCCAGATTTCTCGTCCAAGTCACTTTAAAGGAAACATCCTGACTATATTCGCACTCTAGTATGTGGAAATTATAGGTTATAGAATTTTAATAACATTATCACTACTATACATACGTGTACTAACTTTCAAGTTAATATATCAATTTTATGTTATCAATCCCTTTAATAATGGAGTGGAGGTGGTGGGAGTGGCGGGTTGAAAATGATTAGAACGAAATCTGAGGCCTTCGTTTCTAGTATATACACCAAATCCCAAGCTTCTGTACTCTTCCCAGCTAGCTTTACTTATTTTTCCCTATTTACCTCTACTTTCCCGCCACTACTTCAACGGAATCATGTCAAAATATAATCTAGTTTCAGATGTCGTTATAATACATATGTGTACCAAATTTCAGGTGAAAATCTCAATCTAATTTTATCAACTCTTTTAATAAGGGAGTGGGGTGGTGGGAGATGGAAAATATTATTAAAAAAACCTGAGGCCTTCGCTCCTCCCACATTTTTGTACTCTTACCAGCTTGCTTTACTTACTTTTTCCTATTTACTCTGATTTACCCCTATTTAACCCCCACAACCTCAACGGAACCATTTCAAAATATAATCTAGTTCCAGATGCCGTTATAATATATGCGTGTACCAAGTTTCAAGTCAATATCTCAATCTTATTTTATCAACCTCTTTAATAATGGTGGTGGGGGGGTTTAAAAATATTATAAAAATATCTGAGGAATTGGCTTCTAGTACATACATAGAATTTCAAGTTTCTGTACTTTTGCTAGCTTGCTTTACTTATTTTCCCCTATTTACCCCTATTTAACCCCCAACCCTTCAATGGAATAATCCCAAAATATAATCTAGTTCCTGATGTCAATATGATATATCCGTATACCAAACTTCAAGTGAATTTCTCAATTTTATTATATCAGCCCCTTTAATAATGGAGTGGGGGGAGGGGATGGAAAATATTGTTGAAAAATTTGAGACCTCAGTTTCTAGTATATACACAAAATTTTAAGTTTATGTACTCTTACCAGCTTGTTTTATATATTTCCCCTTTACTTCTATTTACCTCCCAACTCTTCACCGGATATGTTCAAAAGACAGTCCAGTTCCAGATCTCGTTATAATACATACGGGTACAATATTTCAAGTCAATACCTTAAACCGTTCCGGAGAAAACGTGCGGACAAAAAAAAAAAGTTACAGACCGACAGACAGACAGAAAACTTATTTTCGCTCAAATTTAAAATCGCGACGTTCCATGACATTCTAAGCCTATTTCGAGAAAAAAAGTTTTTTTATTTTTTTTTACGATTACTATACTTCCAATCCACTACGTGGATATGGAAGTAAAACATAATCAACTTTACTTGTTTTTTTTTAATAGTTCTACTATATTTTTTTCATAGGTCGTACAGAAAGTAATCATAAGCATACGTTTTATAGATAAAAATTGTAACTTAAATCTTTTTACTTCTACTATTCGAGATTCTTTTTAATTTTTTGTTTCCAATTATGTAGATTTCGAAAATTAAGGTCATTTAATTGTCAATTTGTCTGTATGTTGGTCTGTTGTCTATCTGTCTCTTGGCGCTAGATACAAAAAAAATATTTGACTGAGAACTATAAAGTTTGGTAGGTAGTTGCCGCTACTCTCAACGAGCAAATGGCATAATACTTTCGCTGTAAAATATACGAGGTGAGCCGCCTGAAAATAATAAGTAACGAGAAGATGTGGCAAATGGCAATAATATTTGGCATATAGCTAACACAATTGTACTTTCTATGAAAAATATACAGGCTAGTCACAATAATAAACAATTATTTGTTATTAAATTATAATTTAACTATGGTACATAGTAATGGTATTTACGCAAAACTTTTCTACTGGTCACCTTTACTTATTATTTATGTTTCGTGTTAGATGAGAATCCTGAATATTTTTTAACTAAAAATTATCAGGTTTTCTCTGTAATAATAATGGCAACTATATTCCGGTTATTATTCTCCTCTGTTGGTTCTTTAATTACTTATATTTTAGAGTGACCAATCTGTATGTTTTTGTATCTCCTTATGACTATGGTGGCAACTATATTCCAAATATTGTTGTCCTGCGTCGATAGCTCATAATTTTTCTAAAGTCATCTCCCTGTATAATTTCTACAAGAATTATTTTGAAAATTCTAATTTATTTAATAGTTGTCAATATGGTTTCAGGTCGAAATTGTCAACGACGTTATAATTGCTAACGTCCATTAATTAATGTAATAAATCAAGGTTTCGAGGCGAAAGAATTTGTGCATGTGCAATTTTTAGATCTAAGTAAAGCTTTTGACTGTGTGCCTCATAATATATTAGTAAACAAACTGAAATTTTACAAATTCTCTGAGGGCAGCAGAAATTTGATAATGTCATATTTAACTGATCGTCATCAATTTGTTCATTTTAATAATGCTGATTCTGGTAACATTAATATTAGATTTGGTGTCCCTCAGGGTTCAGTTTTGGGACCGGTTTTATTTCTCATTTATGTAAATGATTTGCCTAACAGTAGTCCCTTAACAAATTTCACTCTTTTTGCTGATGACACGACATTGGCTCACTCCCATACTGATTGTAACATTTTATTGTCTGAGGCTCAAAACAGTCTGTCTAAGGTTCATGACTGGTTTTTAAATAATAAGCTAGTACTAAATAATGATAAGACAGAGACTATGATTTTTTCGTTACGACAACACTCTGTACAGATGACCTCTCATTGTGTTAAGTTTTTGGGCATTATTTTGGACAGTAAGTTGACATGGGAAGAACACACGTCCTACATCTGCAAAAATATATCAGGGAATATTTTCTTGTTGCGAAATTTAAAAGTTTGTTTGTCGCAATCAACGGTTTTAATGGCATATCATGCTATAATTCAATCTTCCCTTACCTATGCCATTTTAATATGGGGCCACTCGGCACATACCTCAACAGTTTTCTCACTGCAAAGAAAGGCCGTCAGAAAATTTTTTTTGTAGGTGTCAAACGGTGACAGCTTTTAACATTTTTCTAAGTGAATTAATTAATTGAAGTTCTAGTGCATTTTAAGTGCATTTGTACATATTTTTAATCAGAATCTGCCTTCAGCCCTCATTTTTTGGAAAATGATTATCAACCAATCTTAGACGACATGTTTTTAAATGATAGAATCAACAGATAGTTCCCATTAAATGAATATCCAAACCCATTACACTTTACTAGTCCACTGACTCTTTTCCGAGAAGATCGATCGGTCGCGGTCGAGATTGCTCCCGCCCTTGGCCAGCGCGCTCTGCGTACATGACTCCTATGGACTTTTTTCCATGGTGTTCACACCAACAGAACATGATGGTGGTCATTTCGAGCAGTTTTTATGAATTTAAACTTCAGCGTTTTGTAATAAATGCCATGAAGTGAGTCGCATTTTTCTCTCATTTTCCTTTTAGCTCGGAGAGGATGCATTCTTGGAAAAAGCATTATAGATGAGAAAATACGTATTTTGACATAAAACGTCAATTCTGAATGTTTGGCGGTTTAACTCTGGGTCACTATGTATAATTAACATTATTATTATACCAATAAATTGAAAAAACAAAATAATCTCAGTATAAAATCCATTGGTTTGTGTTTTAAATATAGATTCGAAACGTACGAGCTATTTTTTTTTCATAAAAAAGCTTTCAGACAATTATGACAAAGTAGTAGTGTATTAGCGTGCATCGCATTTCTGTCACTAAATGCCTATCAAGTCTCGGCTAGGAGATGGATGGACATGTTTCTAAACTTATTTAAAGATAACTGACAGGTTCGATCTTGGGCGATTAGTTGGTGGAGTGGTTATTTTTAACAGCACTGAATTATTGCGCACGTGGTAAGAAGAGGCACTTTCTGGCCTATAATTCCCAAGCCCAAGCTACATAAACAAGTGAACGCAGCGAGAATTGTTTAGTTTAGGACCATATCTTTAATTTATACGCCAATAATTGAGGTGGTTTCGACTACGGAATTTACATTAGACCCATCAAAGCCTTCAACATGTTTATAGAAGATGGTCTTTAAGTATGTTATATTTAGGTATTTGTTGATATATATAGTTGTCGTTTGTGGATTTTACGATTTGAATGTGATATTTCTCGTAACGGCTAATTACTGCGTCGATAATTGGTAAAAAAATCTATGGATTGCTGACAATTTAAAGAAAATAAAGTGTGTGAATTGTGTTTCGGACTATATTTCAATTAGTAGGTTGTATTTTTCCTAAAAATAATAATTAAAAATTTAAGTGTAGATTGGTAATATTAAAAGTATTTCTCACTTGCTTCTAGTAAGTATTTTAATTGTATTATTAAAGGTTCTAGAGAAAATAGGCACCAGCAATTTCTATATTTCAGTTAGGTTATAATGCAACATGGTATAGTAAAGTGACCGAAAATATATTTAGAGCCCCACAAACTATAACTTTATAGGCTGGTGCCAAAGCGGATTTTGAATGCTAAAAAAAAAAAATTGCTGCAGGGAAGGGCCAGCCGGAACATTTAGTTAAGGTTATAATGAAGAGAAAAAACAAAAATTAAACACGAGATAATGTGAAATTGTAGAATGGGGGTGCTGTTAAGGGGTTGAAAGTGGTTTCTTGCGATTTTCGGCGAAACGTGACCTCCTAGTATAGAATATCCTTTACAGAAGTTGTAGCTAATAAAAAAATATAAGACTTTCATATAAGGTATTTTTCAACCTAACCTCAAATTTTGCGAGAAAATGGCGGAAACCCGATTTTTCGGTTTTTTGTTTTTTTCTCTCGTAAAAATAATTCAATTTACATGAAATTTTGTGAAATTATACTTTCCTTTGCAATGAATAACCATGATTTTTTGGAATCTGGGAAACAAGTATTTTCCGAGATATTTATATTTTCGAGAAAGAAAACTTTATTGGTGTTTTCTTCGTTAAATATTCTATCAGGGCTCAATTTCAATCGGAGCATTTACTTCAATGTAATATTACTAAAGTTGAATGAATTTAATTGAAGACACTTGCGGAAATCATTGTGAAACTTGTGAATAAATAACATAATTTAAAAAAATTTAAGTTGCATATAAACGTGGTACAAATATTACTTGGGGCCAAGAGAGCAGCCGAGCTCGTTTTGGATTAGTACATATTCAGTCATCTAGTTGGGTGGTGATTAAGTATTTTAATTAAAAAAATAATTTAAAAAAAAACTGCTTATCAACAAGAATCAGCTGTCGTCATAAAATAGCAAGATAAATAAATTATTTTAAGGTAGAATCCTTTGTAGCATTCTAAATTGTAGATGCCGATGCATTAATTATAAATACTGCAAATGAACTACCAAAACACGATGATAAGACTGTCGTCGTCGTGGGCAAGATATTGATTTACTAGTACTTCTGCATCAATTAAATTCAAATGGTCTCAGTTTTTTTTTTCACAAACCAGGCTCAGGCAATGAAAATGATTCATTTTATACACCTAATTGTCTCAAACACGAATTGTACACAAATTTAATAGCATTTCTTCACTCTTTTTCGGATTACGATACAACTTCCGGTTTTGCTGGAAAAGGAAAAAAAATTGTAAAATCATTATTGAGCAACAAAAATTTATCAAGCCTAGCTAATATATTATTTTTAAAGATGCAGTCCAAATAACCATTGCAAAAAATGGATCTAAACTTAGCCGGTATTTACAAAGGTAAAGAAATGTAAATGTCATTAAATCAATTAAAATTTGAGTATTACCAACTGGCAACTAACAAATCTACTTTCAAATTGGAAAAAATTCCACCAACGAGCAGCGGCACAACACTCCTATAGAGTATATTACCAACTGCAAACTTGGCTTGATTATTTGAACGACGAGCCCGATAACAAGAAAGCTAAGTAATGGGGCTGGAACGCACATCTAGGTAGACTCGTGCCCAAATTTATTCCATACAGTCCAGATTTAATTCCAAGAGCTCCAAGACGTCGATAATCTCGAAGACAATTCGGAAATTGAAAGTTTTATTGATGAAGAAGAAGAACAACCACAATGTAAAAGATCCAAAATTCATGAGAATTTATTACTTTTTCATAAACTTTTATTTTTATAAAAATATAACAAAACAATATTTCTCTAAAGATGAAGCGAATCAAAATTTGTACAAAAATATCAATAAATGAATTGTTCTGCTTAATAATTTGGTTAGATGGTAAAGGTATCTCATTTGATAGTGCTTCGGTTAAAGCCGAACTGCAAACCCTAGCAAAACAGCATTCGCCGATATATAAGGAATATAATATGGATGAAATAGCTAAAACTAAAGGTATTGAGGTATTGCGACTGCCGCCTTACTGCTGTGAACTCAACCCCATTGAGCTTATTTGGGCTGAAGTAAAGGGGGAGGTTGCACGAGAAAATAGAACCTATGCATTAAAGAGAGTTACAGCTGAATATTGGCGAGTTGCGCAGTAATTGAGCCAATAATTATAAATGTAGGAGCCAGATAGTGACAGTGACAGTGATGAGTGAGTGCGGTGACCTGTGATAGTGTCGTGTAGTGATCGTGATAAGATAAATTATTTCTTGTGGAAAATTATTGTTAAGTTTTGTTTCTAATTATGTTATTTTAACAAGTTATGTTATGTTATTAGAACAGTTATTTGGTAAGTTTTGTTCTTAATTATGTTATTTTAACAAGAAAGTTTAGTTATGTTGTTAGAAGAGTTATTTATTTTTAACTTGCAAGTTTGTTCTTTTTTTCCTTTTTAACCTGTTACTCCCTAATTAACAAACCTGTCACTATCCTTTTCTGGCAAGGGATATGCTCACGCTTACGTCTCCACGTTGGTCCTTGCTGGGCAATAAGAACAACTGGCATGGTTGAAATTTGTGTAAATTTTTATTAACATCAAACATTTTACAAAATTATGCACGTCATTGAACATTTTCTTGACAGTACTTCAGTTTTTCTTTTTGGCTGAGTTGAGTGTAAACAAATGTAATTATATTAATGTTTTATTTTATGAAATGTGAATATTATTATTATTATTTTATATGCACTTAAAAATATATATATATGGCGCCACTGATTGTGGTAGACTGGGATCTTTTTACGTTTGTTTATGACAGTTCCCTAAATTTCATAGTAGTTGAACAAATATACCTAATAGAGACACCACATTGCAGCATTTATTCTATTTGGTCGATTGCAGCAATTACACATAATTCTCTGGATTATGTGAAAACACATAGGTAGTAGAACGAGGTGCTGCTTAAGTATTACATAACAGCTGACCAAAATGGCGTTGATTTTTTGCTGTACTGCCTACACTTATTGGCTCTACTATAGTTAAATTATTTCTTAGGATAAACACCCTGTAAAGTCACAAAGTATTTCAAATCTAGTAGTCGTCAAAATCGTTTTATGACACCTATTATGAATTGTAATATTTCAAATTAAACATGTATTTTACTATTATCTTTGTATAACATCTGACTTGGTTTTCATTGTAGGTTATTAATACTAGGATCTGGAAATGAGTTAATTTGTTTTTAGTAGTACGACATTTTAAATCAATTAGCAATATATCTTCCTGTCACTTATAGTACAAAGTTCTAAAAATAATTGTGCAGTAGATTTTAACATCCACCGATCACCGTGTACAAAGTTCGAGGTGAGATCAAATATATATCCAGCAAATTGTTGGTTGTTGTCAGTTGTCAGTGTACCTGTACATAAAATAGGGACGTTGATTCAAAGCCATGATATATTTCAGAGATACAACTTAACAAAATAGTTATAGTCTGTTTCTTATTAAGAAAGAGTAATAAATGTTCATAAACCATGCAAAACGTAGTTATGTGGTTGTAGTGAGATAATTAATAAATATCACAACTTTTAATTTGTCCCTGATTTATTGAACTTTTTACATAATTGTTGCACATCCTATGGAATACTCTTCACAGATTTTTGTACATAATATTAGTTTCAGACATTTTTAATTTTATGTTTTTATCAAGAGAAACAAAAATTTAAGTATAATAATTAATAATTTAATAATGTAAATAATTAACAACTTTTTTATTTACAAATCAATTTTGTTAAAACACAAAATAATGTTCCTTGTCTCGGCAACATTAAGAATGGCAAAATGTCCCCTCTCTCGAAATTCAAGATAAACTTGATATATTGGTTATGGGGGTAAACAAATAACGCAGTCACAGCCCATATGGTGACAACCCCCTCTCCACTAGCAGAGGATGAAAAAAGGGGATTGGTTTTATTTTTTTCCCAGGCTGTGTTTATGCAAAATTTCGGAAACAAATCATGAATTTAGATGACTGGATTGTCTATTTATAGAATTTCTACTTAAGGTCACTAACCCCATTAAAAAACTATTAAATGTTGAAAATAGAATTTTCAGTTAGAACACGCATGCGTGTTGAGGGCCATGTTGGCGGGAAGGCAAATAACAGCTGCCAATGAGGAAACGGCAGTTAAAGTTTCAGTAAGGAGAGGCTGCCCACAAGGGGGCGTCCTATCTCCTCTGCTATGGAACCTCGTTCTCGATGGCCTATTACAGGAACTCGAGAACGAGGATCTTTTTGCGCAAGGTTACGCAGATGATCTTGCAATCATCATCTCGGGAAAATTCCCAAATACGGTCAGCGGACTCTTACAAAGGGCCTTGCAGATCGTCCAAAGATGGTGCAATGACCAAATGACCAGGGCCTTAGAGTTAATCGCTCAAAGGCGCAAATGGTCATCTTTACTAGGAGACGCAGGCTAGACGGTTTCGTCGAACCCGTACTCTACAACACTACTCTAACGATCTCAAGGATAGTGAAGTATCTGGGGGTCATCCTGGACTCTAAGCTGACCTGGAGAGATCATATAGAGAGACAAGTACAAAGGGCCACTACAACCCTATGGGTATGTAGAAGAACCTTTGGCAAAACATGGGGACTAAACCCCAGGGTGGCTATGTGGTACTATACTGTCATAGTTAGACCAATGATTACGTATGCCTCTGTTGTCTGGTGGCCCGCCACAACCAGGTCAACCATACGACAGAAGCTAACACAACTCCAAAGACTTGCCTGCTTAGGAGTCACAGGAACAATACGCACGACCCCCACAGCAGCTCTGGAGGTCCTTCTGGACCTTGCGCCCCTTCACCTAATCTTTGTGGCCGAGGCTCGGAAAGCGGCTTACAGACTGGAATGCGGGGGTCAGTGGAAGAAAGGAGGAGAACAATCAGGTCACACAAGGGCCCTAGCTGATGCGATAGGAGCCCACTCACTTCTGGAGGCCAGGAGTGACGACGTGATGCCTTCCTTCTCCTTTGCACAAACCTTCGAGGTAGTCTTCCCGAAAAGGGAAGTTGGGAAGACTGCAGACAACTCGAGGCCATACTAAGGCCTGTAGATATTGTCTGGTTCACAGACGGATAGAGGCTAGAGGAAAGTACCGGAGCGGGTATATTTGGGGAAAGGCCCAGGGCTGAGCTTTCTTATGCTCTGGGCAAATTCGCCACGGTATTCCAGACCGAGATCTTGGCAATTTTGGTCTGCGCACAGGAGAACATCCGAAAAGAATACTCCAATAAACACATATATATATGTAGCGATAGCCAAGCGGCCCTCAAGGCCCTTGCATCGAATCGGACCAAGTCAAAACTGGTCCAAAACTGTAAACAGGCCCTCTGCGAACTTGGCTCATCAAACTGGGTCAGGATTCTCTGGGTACCTGGACACAGCAACATTGAGGGTAACGAGCGGGCCGACGCTCTGGCCAGAAGAGGCTCTCGTAAACCTCTGCTCGGTCCGGAGCCGGCTCTTGGCTACCCTAGATCCCAAGCCAAGAGGTTAATAGATAACTGGACTCGCTCCCAGATCATTGACCTCTGGGATTCCTATCCAGGACTCCGGCAAGCGAAGTTCCTAATCTCAGGACCCTTGCCGGAGAGAACAAAGCAATTTCTGCGTCTAAGCAAAAAGCAAATTAGAGCCGTGACAGGCCTCCTGACCGGACATGGCTCTTTTAGGAAACACCTACATACAATGGGGGTGGTTGACCACCCCGATTGCAGGTTCTGTGAGGACGAGGAGGAGACTTCCATCCACGTCCTCACTTCTTGCCCAGGACTGATGAACCTGAGGCACAAACACTTCGGCACTGGCTTTCCAATGCTGGAGGAAATAAGGAGTTCTCCCGTGGGAAGGATTTCAGCCTTTGGGCTGGAATCCGGTCTGTACGGGGGAGCTCCTTAATTTGTTAGCGGTAGCACAATGGGCCACAAGGCCTGACTGCGGCGAGCTCCAGGCGCCCCGCTAAAAGAAGAAGAAGAATATGAATTTTTTTTGTCATTTTGTTCTAACTATTGAGTGCTACCTTTTAGAATATATTTTAAATGGCTTGATTTGGTGCGCCATGCTTAAGAATCCATTTTTAAAGTTTCTTTAAAGGTTTTTGGAATTTACAATAATGGGGCTGAAGATAGCAAAAAACTCAAAAAACGTTTATTGTAGATTCTTTCTGTTCGAAAAATATGTTTTTTGATTTTTATTCCTAGCATACATACTCGCAAAGTTATGATAATAAGAACTATTTTTTTTTACAATTTTCGACCCAATTTAACTATTTATAAGCTGTTTTTCAATTTAACTAGAGGTTAAGGTTAGCGAAAAAACTCATTTTTCGTAGCTTTTTTTAAGACAAAGTGCTAACTTTGGTCAACAATCAACAATAACCCCGAGTACTCAAACTTTATCGGAAGACACATTGTCACAATACATCAGGGATCTCTCTATTTATGAATCTCCTGGATTAAAGGAACCCCTATAAACAGTATTGATGCAGTTTAAATGAGTAATATGTACTTACTACTTATATTTAATTCTTCGATCAAAAAATAATCTGCGGGACGGTCTCTCTGAGGCTAGGATTCAATAACATAATCTCACGTTTTAAAGTAAGTGAGTGCATCAAGTGTTTTATCACAAGTTGAATACTATACTTTATATACGATTATAACAGTAAATATTAATATGACAACGTCCAAAATATTCAAACATGTGAAAATACCTTCCTCCCTCCAATAATGATGGACCATTCTATTTTATCTTGCATGTTACATCGATTGGACAGGCTGGGCATGAAGTTAAAGGTGATTGGTATAACAAAAATCACTAGGAATTTATAATAAATCACGCAGTTTGTTGATGGATACTATCACATGTTCAAAAGTAGTTGATTAATTAGTACATAATCTAATAAGAGTAAATAAATGTTATATACAAGTCTTTTGAATATTAAAGTTTATTTCATTAGCGATCAATTTTCAGTTAAAAAAAAGAATTAAAAATCAAAATATTTATTTCAAGAATGCTACGAAAAATGTAATATGGATTTTTTCGCTAACCTCAACCTCTCGTTAAATTGAAAAAAACAGTTTAAAAACAGTTAAATTCGCCCAAAAATTGTAAAAAAAATTTCAGTGGTCATAACTTTGCCACTATTTATGCTAGGAATAAAAATCACAGAAACAAATTGTTCATCTCAAAGAAATCTACAAAAAATGTTTTTTGCTATATTCAGCCCTTTTCTTATAAAATTCAATAAATCTTAAAAGAAAGCTTAAAAATGGATTTTTTGAGCATGGCACACCAAATCAAGCCATTTAAAGTATATTCTAGAAGGTAGCAGTCAACAGTTAGAACAAAATGATAAAAAAAAATCATGTCACACCTGCGTTCTTTGGCCGAAAATTCTATTTTTAACATTTTAGAATTTTTTTAATGGGATTAGTGACCTTAAGTAATCTTGAAAAAAATTCCATAAATAGGTAACGGTCAACCACCGTCTTGATTTTTTCCGATTTTTCGCGTAAACAGCCTGAGAAAAAAAATAAAAACCAAAATAACCCCCTTTTTAACCCTGTGGGAGTGGGGAGGGAGTTGGGGTCATATGGGTGGTGACTGCCTTATTTTCTTACAAAGAAGTTGATTAGACACATGCTAGAAAAGTTGTTCATTAATGTTCTTCTGACGGATAAACAGCCTTGATAAAGTCTTTACCTCTTTCTCAATACTGTTCTCAACATATCCCTCCTCAACGATGCTCGAACGCCATCTTCCATGCCTTTTTAAGATTTGGATGTCATCCACTGTCGGCAAATAAAGTTGCAGAAGCCTTAAACAATGTCCGGTATAGCTGCTGACATTTGGAAGATATATAATTACTCTGAAATATTTCTTAGCATACTGTAGAAACTATACAGGGTGTTTCAGTTAAAAGTCCCCAGGCCATTATCTCTAAAATTAATAAAGATATTTTATTTTTGTAAATGGCAGATGATTGATACCAAAGAAAGGTTTAAATAACGGTGATTAGAATTTTTCCTCAACAGCACACAGAGATGGCGCTGCGATGCAAAACTATTTTTTGATGGCTGGAACCTTGAAACATAAGTCATGTGATTAAACAATAATTTGTGAATAATTTTGATGGTATAGAGAATTTACAAAAAACAAGCCGTTTTGGAGTTACATGAGTTTCTTTCATTAATGCCAGTACACGTGAATTTTGATAAATTCCTATAATTTATTTATTATTTATTATAGAATATTGGTTACCAAACACTTTTTTTCAATATAAGGAAAGTGATATAATACACTATCATAAAATTATGTTTACCACTTCCGGCCAAACCGGAACTAACATGATGAACCAATATCCATATGTTCCTACATATTACATTTTCTTTTCTAATAACGCTTCTAATAAAACGGCTCCCAAAACTTAAAGTAAGACAACAAAGAAAATACACACTAATTTAGAATGGTAATGAAAAATCTACTTAAGAGATATTAGTAGGCTTTGATTTAATTTTAAGTTTGACAGTTATTAAACAAAGTTTGTAGTTGGTGCATTTCAATCATAGTTTCAAACAGAAATAGTGTACTTAGAAACAATTCAAAGCAAATTAATCCAAATAAGGCAATAAAAAAAAATAAATTTAAAAAATGGTTAGATACACCAATGAAGATAAGTTAAATATGATTTTAATATACGGTGAATGCAAAAGAAATTCCCGACAAGCAAAACGATTGTTTTGTTTACGATTTCCAAATAGACCTACACCCGATAAAAAAACATTTATGGATCTTTGGACATGAAATGTGTGTATCCTCATTATCCTTATTACTTCCTCCTCTTTTCCTCATTTGTGTATCTGACTGATAGATAGCTGATAGAACTCATCCAAGGCCAAAAATAAATTTAAAAAAAAGTGAAATGCTTTCGATATAATTGTTGACATAAGAAGACTGCTTATTTATTCGTCGTTGCGGTGTGTTTTTACCATGCATGGTAGCAGTACAGAAATCTTACATAGCTTCTTTGATTAAATTTCCTAGTTTCAAATTCATTATTTAATTTTTTCTTTTCCATTAGATAAGCAAAAAACTAACGTACTCAATGCTAAAGAAAAGTAGATTTTCAAGGTCGTGTAACAAATACACTATCTAAGAAACTACTACTTTTCTTAACTTGTTAAACAAGTTACTATCCTCGTCTGTCTCTCTCTCTCTTTCTCTCGAGTACGGCAGACTTAAAGTGCCCATTTCCTAGAAAGAAACAACCGATAGGGAAATATTTATTATTTTAGTCATAACTTTCTTTTGTTAGTACTTACGTATATTTAAAAAAATTATAAAACTATCTAAGTTGAACCATCACAAGACTATGAATTTTCACTCAATAATTTCAGTGGTTTGCAAAATAGTTAGATTTAAATTTAGAGATTATGCTAATCTTCCTATTTCGTAGCTTTAAATCTAACTATTTTGAAAACGACTGGAATTATTGAGTAGAAACTTATAGTAATAGTCTTGTTATGGTTCTACTTAGGTAGTCTTATATTTTTTTTTAAATATACGTACTAAGAAAAAAAGTTATGACCAGAAATAATAAATATTTCCCTATCGGATGTCTTTTTCTTGGAAATGGCCAAGAATAGAGATGTAAAAATGGTATTCCGAAAGTCAAAGACACCCGGTATGGGTGAATTTAGCACTGCATTCCAATAAAGCTATATTCAAAATAGATATTATTGACATTTACTATTAATTGCTTTTTTCTGATTCGAGATTTTTCCAAAAAATCTATAATTATTTATTTATTATTCAAAGCAGTTGTAAAATTTCTCTTTCTAAATACGTCAAAAAAAAAATTCTTTTTAGTTTTGTCAATGAAAATTCGGCACGATATTGTAGACAAAACATATTTACTCAAGTAGGTAAATAACTAACATTTAAAACTGTCAAGTCGTTAAACTTGTCAGCACAATATTCGCCGTACACCCCTAAGAATAGATTTACTTATCAACTGACCGGGGTTTGTTTATTTCCTAGTTTACTAGAGCATATAAAACGTTTATTGTTGTCATCCTCATCGTGGGTGGGCCTAACCACTTAGCAAAATACTTGGCATACTTGCGAGGATTTACTCTATTCAAACATTTTTTATTTACAATGCCTTTATTGGGATTGATTTACCGAAATAATGTAAAGTTCAACAATGACACATGAGAACATGGAATCAACCTGACCTCATCCTATACCGAACAATAATTTACAGGTAGTAAAAAATATCTGTTAATCACTTGACTATTAATTTGTACAGGGTGGGGCAATAGTGCGTCGGACCTCGATATCTAGAGTTCTACGATAGCTAGAAATTTTTAAAAAAATTGCAAGTAAACTAGATAAGAAAATCTATAACTGGAATTTATGTTCGAACATACAGGGCGGGCCAAGACCAAATTACAGGACCAAGTGCCTTTTTTAAATGGAATGCTATATATATATCAGTACATTTTTTGAAGCCTCTTTCTAGGCTCTATTCATTCCTATATTAGCGTTGAATATCTCCCAACCACTTGGATGTAATGAATTTTTTTGTTGAAATAATGCAATCTGCAGATGGATATTATGCAACCACAACTTCTCAGCGGGGTGCTGAGGAAGCTATGAAAGAGTAGCAACCGGTTAGCTCAGGGGTTGGTCGAAGGTCACTCTGTGGCGAGAAGAGCTATTTAATAATTTGAATGTTACAAAACAAAAATAAACAAAGAAACTGGGCGCCAGCGTATTCTTACAACTGATATTCCTGAAACTGTTTAAGGATGAAACAATCAAAAGCAAAATTTAAACAAAATAACAATATATTAACAATAAATGATTTAAATTTACAAAATCTTTACAATAGGTTGAGTGGAAAATTTTTGATATTTACAATATAAAAAAAATATATATAAATAACGTTTATATTGACAATGACATTTTGTTAAGAGAAAAACAAAAAAAAATTAATTTGAAAAGGTAAATTGAAAAGATCAACTGGTTTACAATTATATCTAGTAGTTATCTTCTGACCAAGAAAAGCTACAATGATAGTTAATTGCTTACGTAACTTTGGGTGGCGAGTGCGGAGTTCCAGGGTGTCAATTCCTGGAGATGGCCACAGGTACCTGGGTTTAAGGACTTATATTGTTTGTCCGGTCTACGAGGAGGTTCCAGGATGACACGAAGTTGGAAATATTCAGCGAATTATAGTTCTTGTCCAGCCACTAGCAAAACTACCATGTGCTTGATCCATAATTGGTCGATCCAGTTATTACATGAAAAACAATGATAATTCAGGAACCAGTTGATACAAATTTAGTTAAATCACACAAAGAAAAAAACTATCGGTTAAAATTTAAAATGGCTAAATAAATTATTAATTAACTTTAAAACTTACTGAAAAGAATGATCTAGCAGAATACAAAATGGAATACCATTGGTTAAGCCAAGGTCACAAATTTTATAGAAATTACAAAAAAAATAGGTATTGGAATTTGTAAAATTTAAGCAATGAATCGAAAAAAAAAAACAAAAAAAACTAAACACCAATAAAAAACCCTACTACTAGATTATCACAAAATTTTGGCCCTGAGGCTGTGAATCAACAAAATTATTCTAAATTATGATGAAATGGTTAAGCAGCATAAAAAAAATCGATGACATTAAGAAAAAAGAAAGAAAATTTAAAATTTTGGAGATAGTCTCCGTACTATTATAAAAATTAATTTAAACAAATTGACTTTACGTCTCGTACTTTAATAAATTCAATAATTAGTATACTAGTCGTGAAATGAGATTATCTAATAAAAAGTTTTAGAGCGACCCTAAATACCAAAAAATATATATATGTATATATGTAAGTATATAATATAAACTACTGACAAACTAAAATTATTGATATAATACATAAACATCCAGCAGGAACTGTCCCAAAATGACAAATAAACTACTGCTGGGGCAATCCACTAACAAGTCGTTTCTTAATTAACCACAAGGTTAACCTCAAATATATTAATAATTTAACTAAATGCCTGCTTAAAATTTAATATTAATTCAAAATAACTAGGTTATTATTTAAAGAATTATCATTATAAAAGTTAAAATTTCAACAAAGTATTGTAGGATGGCTCTAATAACTACAAATCTTTTAAGAAAAAAATTAGAATAGTCTCACCTCAGCGACGTCAAGACGGAAAGTGCCGGTTTTCAATTCCTGTCAGTCCCATCTCTCTCTAATATTCCGCCCGCACATGCTCAATGGTGACTTTGTATTGTGGTTTTTATCGCGGGAGATTCAAATTTTATGTAGTACGGGTGCTGAATGGAAAATATTTGGCAACTATTAAATAATGGACAAGTTACGGAAAAAACTTGTTACAATTAAAAAAATTACCAGTCACAATTAAGGATTTTAAGAAAAACGTATGTGAATGCCAGTTACGAGACATCTAATTAATGTTTTTGAATCATTTTAAACTGTACAGGGTGGACAAAAAATATTTTTCAATTAAAAACTTTTTAAATTGAGTTTTCTCAATTTTATCAAATGGAACACCCTGTATATTTTGCAACGACGTCATGTAGAAATTAAAAACGAACATTTTTTGCAAGTACTTCCCTATGACTAATTTCAACCAATTTCGTTTTATTGGGCAATAATTATAAAATTCAAAAATAAACTTAAAAAAAGAGATTTCTTCAAATAACTCAGTAGAAAAAATTATAATAAATGTTCCACATGTTGCCCATTTTGATTGACACATATCTCTATGCGTTTTTGAAATGAGGTTCCCACTGTTCCTAAAACTACTGGTGTGATAGATCTAAAGGCAGTTATTATTCTTTCATTCATATTTTGTACTGTTGTTGGTGTGTCCCTCTAATCAATTTCCTTTACGTATCCCCATTATTTTTCAATAAGCTAAAAAATAAATAAACTAATAAATAATTATTAGATTTTGCAAAGCACCCCCTATAACTTATTTCTGGCTACGGGCCTGGCGACCACGGAGTCTCGGATTCGAGTTCTGGCCAGCTTATAGATGTTTAGTGGCGTTTTTAATGTGTTACAACGTGTCTAATAGCTACTATTTTTCCTCAGTTCGAGTCTCAGCTGCGGCAGATGGCAATATCTCAGGGTATGGTTTTGTATGTGTAAGTGTTTTAGTCGAGTCGTGAAATAGTTATATCTAAACTCCGCCAAGACGCTAATATAAATCATGCTCTAACAGTAATTAGGGCTGAAAAAAATCATTTACAAATTTTGTGGCTTTAAAATTATAAGAAAGTTTCTCTAATAAATGAAAGGATGAGTACTACCTTCACTGCTGTGGGCAACCCTGGCTGACTACCTCCTTCGAAAAACCTTTTATTTCCTATGATATGCTAACGATATCGTAAAAATAGTCGGAGGTTGATTTACTAACATCATATCAGAGAATTCACATAGCGCCCTAATATTGCCAATACTTGATGTAGTGCGGATTCGCCATAAATCTTCAAACCACAGTTGTGATTTTTACACAGCAGGAAGCGTTCGGAGACCGAAAACCCCTGGTGCTCAATGAAGTGGTAATGTAGTTTGCCAGTGAGGTAAAATAACTAGAAGTCACCTTTTGCCAAAACCGACATGGGTTGCTCACATCCAAAAAGTTACATAGAAAGGAATAATAGCCCTGGGAAGGTGCAGGGTTATGTACAATAGGACTTCGATAACTTACGAATTAATAGCATGGTAGACCTTGCAGTTGGGAGCTAAGTGACGTACATAGGCTGTTTACCTATGCTCTACGGGAGCCATCAAACCGCTTCCACAGCTGCATTGGTAGTGCAGCCACTACATATACTTATGCAAGAAGAAGCTTATTAGAAATTATATTCTGAGCCAAAGGCGGATTCCATTCTATGAATGCCGATAAATACCGCGGTCCTAAAGTACAACTTCAATTAAAATGTCAGACAGAGAATACCAGAAAAATGGTCCTCCAATATCTCCAGAAACAATACAAACGGCTCCAGGACGGAGTTGGAACTTACAGGATATGGTAAAAAACTACAATCCCGGTGATTCTAGGATGATACGGCATGATGTTTCAGGCTAAAGTTGCCACAATACAAATACAATCATATCCCAGAGCCTCCAGACCTACGTCAATTTAGCAAAGCTAATATTTTGACAAGGAATAAATAGTGCGATATGTGGTTAAGAACGTATGCATACTTGCTAGCATGAAAGCGGTGCCCTTTTACAAGTAACAGGTACAAAAGGTGTAACGTTCACGTTTTGAAACACACTATAGGTTAATTTGCAAATTTCAATTATGTGTGCCAACTCGATAAAGCTCACGATTATTCTATTTATTATTTAAATTTAAATTACACGCGTTTAAATCTTATTGGCTAATCATGACAAATGCTTGACCAATAGCGTAGTAGCTTGTACGACCAAATTTAGTGAATATGGCGTAGAGGTGGTTGGCCGTGTAGGCCGTAAGAATTAAAAGCCGCCATATATTTGTAAATATCTGTATATAGAGATTAATAACTGCGAATAGAATCAGTAAAGTAGTTATTTTAGTTTACATGTTCTGTGTTATTGTATACCATTGCCCATAGCTACAGCAAGGCAATGTTTTCTTCGAACTAGCTGTAAGTACAGTCTTTTATATTATGTATACCTCTCGTGATGCAAACGTTGCTGTTTGAAGCCAATTGCGACAATGCAGAATTATTAATGGCTTCAATACCTCATTCCACGTTTGGCCAGTAATATTTCCTAGTGTATCCAGTGTTCGATTAAGACTTCTCGTACCCATGGGAAGATAATAGTGCGTGAATAACCTCGTTTTGGTGGCGTAGCTACACCGTCCCGTTATTTTGACATCTGCCTTGTGTTTTGGGCATAACACAGTTTATGTCGAAATTATTAATTGTCGGGCCTATTTTTGTTATTAATTTTACGTACAGTCTGTAGTATTTCCTTTTGTGTGATCTCATGTGATTTAATTGAGTCTTTTTTATGTTAACGTAAGAATTCTTCGTTTTACCGCTCTGGCCAGATCACGTTTAGTTTAGTTTAATTATTTACTGTATACGGATCTTAATTGTGTACCATTTTGCTTTGTATTTTGCTATATGTCAGAAGGACTTTTAATGATTTGTTTACATGATTATTCTGACGAAAGTTTTTGTAAAGTTTACTCACACCCTGATGTCAATTGCTCTATTATTCGTGTATTTTTCAGTAAACCATTAAAGTAAGTTAAATTTAAATGATTCGTTTTATTTCAACTGAAGAAATTTTAACGTTACGAAGGTACATAAAAATCTTACTAACCTACGTTAAAGTATGATCGCTGGTTTTCATATATATTTAACAGAATACTGTTAAATACCAACATTAATTATTGCCAGACACTCTCCGTTGGCCCTAACTTCCCCCAGATACTTTAAAGCTCGAAAAAACCCAACGTAACCTAACAATACATTTTTTGATTGTTTAGTTTCAAAATAACTGTGGAATCATAGCTACCACCAACTATGTAAAAAACGAAACAAAACATAAAATTTATTATAGGTTAGGTTGATTTCTTTTCAAGCTTTAAAGCGTCTGATTTTGGGGTCCTCTATCTGCCATTAAAGCATGTCCGTTTCCTCGTGAAACACCCTGTATAGTTCAAGACCTGGGTGGCACATCAGATATTTTTACCGTTTTATGAATTATGAAACCATTCCCAAAATCAACTTCTAGCAAGGCACCCTTCATTAAGTTCATCACGAATTGTTAAAGTTATAAAAACTAGTGTTATAGCATTTGGTCGTTACAGTATTTTCTAAGATTGAGAATATTTATTTAATAATTTTGAACCCAGAAAAATATTCCCAGAAAGAAGCTTCTGTCAATTTTGATTAGCCAGGAAGAATAATATTTCCAAATTGAGATGAAATTCAGATTCTTATTGTATATTTTATCTCTATTTAGAACTCATCATTGCTGTTTTTTTCTGTTTTTTAAGCGTAAGTATATTTCCTCTAAATAACAAAATAACCTCCCCAAAAATTTGTAACCAAAAGTACTGCACACCTTAATTGTAGAGGAGTTCAACATTTTTCGCATCTCAGACGTATTTTACATATCGTAAGGGATCATGTAGATACTAGTTTGACCTGCCTAGCCGTAGGGGACTATGTTGGATGCTAGTGTTAAAATGAGAATGGCAAATAAGAATTTTTACTTGTTAGCATAACCAGAAGTCAGGTTATCGAAAGAATGCAAAGATTTCATTAATATTTTTACATATAGTTTTTCCTTTAGTTCTCATAGATAGTTTTTCTTTCCGCTGTTTGCAAAATCCTATGAAGAATATCTTTCATTAACTCACGCAATGTTTGTGTATGTATAGTCGATGCTCATTTTTCTAAAGAACTTTCGGAAATCACTCTAGAAGCAAATCATATTACTTTTTGCCAACCTATGTTTTTAGAGTAACTCGACCAAGCTGATTGCGAAAATTTCGGTTGACATCTCGAATTCTGAGTTGAACCATCCCAAGACCACCCCGTTTTTCAATTTATCGAGAATATATTCATAAAAAGTGAATTGAGAGAAAAATGTGTGTGCAATGGGGTCTAAAATGAAACATATTTCAAGAAAACAACAAAATAGTTAATCATAGTTGTTCAGAAGGATATTTCTTCACATTGTGTGTAAAATATATTCAGATTTCCGTCATTTTGTGAGGTTTTAAATTCCATAGGCGTCCAATAGGGGTAAGGAGCTATCATGCGTGAGTTTTAATATTTCCCTTTGTCTCAGAATAGACATTAGAATGGATTTACTTGTTATGTTTAGGTCAGATGATTGACTTTAGTGCGTGTGTGTTGTGTTAGAAAACTAAATCTGATCGTATATGGGAGAAGATAAAGGACTGTTCCGCTTATCTGAAGTAACACATCTTCGGCAAATACCACAAGATAAAAAATAGGCCAGAGTAATTTGAAAACTGGAGAATACTTTACAAAGTGACGTTGCGAAAAATTTTAAATATAATAGATCATGTGGCCCCCAGGCATGGATGTTAGAGACATTTTCAAAAATGGTAACAGTGGACTAGGCTTCTATTGAGTAGCACAACACGTCCAGTCGCTGTTATCACTCTTATCTATGGCAGGTAGCAATGATGCAGGGAATGGTTGTTCTGTAGTTGTCTTTGTGTGTTATGTGCCCTGGTTGAGTGGTAGAGTAGCATTGGATATACTCCGCCAGGACGTTATTATAAATAAGATATAAAAAATGTATTTTAAAGCAGTGGCTTCGAATTACCCTTAAACGATAGGTTGTCAAAAACTGATATGATTTACTTCTAGGAGTGATTTTAGATAAAACTATTTTGTTGTTTTTTTTAAAATATGTCTCATTTTAGACCCCCATTGTACGCCACTGAGATAGTAGAATTATACATTATGATGTATTCATTTTAAATTAAAAAAAATAAATAATAGAATTTTATAAACTACATTTCAACTCTTTTGACATTTTTCCCCAATTCATTTCTTACCAAGATATTCTCGATATATTGAAAGAATGTACTTTTAGAGTTGGCTTTGAGGTGCTTCAACCCCGAATTCGAGATGAAATCCAAAATGAATGAGCGGGGTCGAGTTACTTTATAAACATAGGTAGGCAAAAAGTAATATGGTTTGCTTCTAAACATTCGATTTGAAGAAATAAACCTAGACTAGTAAGGATAAGTTTCAAAGAAGCCACATAGCTCCCAGTCATTGAAAAGTCTTGGCTGACATTCAATGACATAATGCGATATTATGAATGGGAAAATACTGTCCCACGTCGTGAAACCTAAATAAATAAATAAAAGTATTTGTTTGTAAATTGATAATGAAATAATTAATCATTGATTGGTAATATCGTCGCCATTCTTTTACTGACAAATATTTTACACGTGCCTTAAGAATAGTTGCTATTTATTGATGGTAATATCGTCGCTATTCTATTACTGATAAATGTTTTTAATTATTATAAAATCAGTTGATATTTTGCAACCACCATTTAATGACAATCACCATACATTAAATTTATAAGTCCCCGATAAATGTTTTTAATTACCATAAAATTAGCTGCTATTTTTGCAACCACCATTTAATAACAATCACCATACATTAAATTTATAAGTTCCTGATCAGTTAATTCCATCATAAGCAAAGAAATCTATTTGTAGTTGGTTTTCGTATCATATTTAGATATATAATGGTAATAATGTACCATGCCTAATTTAAAATTCTGGGTTTATAATAGATATAAAAGTTTACATAACTTTTTCAATACCCCTGAATAGGGCTTAACTAAAATATACAATGGTTATAATGGGTGGAAAGTTCCATGCTTAAATGGAATATTTGCTACAGTACATCTTACTCAAGTCGTATTTCACAGGCGTCAACTTCATAAAGACTGCGGCTGCAAGAGATCTGATAAACCCTCTATACACCCCAATGTGCTTTAGGGTAGTTCTATTAACCACGATAATCTCTAACAGATTGCAGACCACCACTGAAGGTTGATATAACATCCCAATGTTCAAAATTATATACTGCTGGTTATGTCTAAATTCCATTACACTTGTATAAGTAAAGTTAATAACAGTTGCAATGAACTTTGTCTATTTAAATAATAAATTCAGACAGATGACTTTCATTATTTTAACTTTACATGGACAATATTTGTGGAAAGTAAGCAGACTGTAAAAGAAATAATTTGTGTTTGATGTGCAAGAAACATATACAGGGTGTTTCAAAGTTAAAGGTACATACGTTACTTGTGGATAGAGGGCACTTAGGCGGTTCCAAATTACCTGGCAATAATGCATCCATTGTCCTTCCTTACTGAGATACAGGCTGTTTTATTGATTTTGGTCAAATCTTTCTTTGGTCATAACTATTGAACCACCCTGTATAATCGGTTCATACTTAGAACTTATGTTTCACTCATTTTTCTTGATAGAACTTCTTAATAAACCAGAAAGAAACTTTCTTTTTAAAATAACATAATTAAAAATAAAACTTAACAATAATTTCTCACAATAAATAATTTGTCGTATTACAATCACTAGACGACACTATCACTCACGCCGGTATACCGCCATATTAACTAATCCTGTTGACCCTGATTTCTGTATCATCGGATAATTTTTCTCCAATGCATGATATACATTCAAAATAATTTTCTCCCTTTTGTACCTAAATGGAGAATTTTTAGGGGTATGACCTTTTACTACTTCTTTTGAACAACCGGGAATCGCTTCCATTTTTTAAGGTTCAAAAATATTACGATATCGCACAATTACGCTTATTTTCGCTAAAACACTAACAAAATAAAATGTTGAGGCACTATAGTACAACAAATTCTTAATTTATAAATAACAAATTAATGCCGCATGATTCGGAGGTTGTATCGTTAAGTGTCGTCGTGTATAGACGTGTTTTTTAAGATGCTCTCTTAAAACCGGTAAAAAAGTGGTAAAAACCCCGTTAAACTAAAAAAAACTTCAGCCACCGTACCGATAGATTAATAAATTCTGCGTAAAATGAAGCGCCTCAATAGAAAAACAGAGTTCATATGGAATTAATAATTACAAGATTTTCTAATAATATTAGATCAAATAAATCAAACAAGCTCAAGGTATAAACTATTATTATAAAGTAAAAGGTTAAGCTGAGTAGCTATTAAGCTAGACTTCGCCTAAATTTAGGAATGTATTGTAATTTTATATTTTTATGTTTTTATATTTATTCCTAAATAAAGCCATTTTATGATTATTATTATCATTATTATTATTATTATTATTATTATTAAGTGAAGTGCAGTGTCCCTACCTACACCCTAGACGACCCAACAAGATACTTTTTAAGTGGTTCATTCAATAAATAATAGCATAGTCAGTGTCAAAATGAGGCACATATATTTACAGAGAAATATAGCTGTGTTGTACCTAAAGTAATTGTATACAGTGGAAAGTTTTAAAATTGACAAAATCAACTCAACCCAGCAATCACAAGACGCTGCAGAAAGACAGATAAGCTATAAATTGATTTATTTATTTTATCTGATTTAATTGATATTAATCTATTCTATCTTTCTATCTGATCTTTACCATCTTAATTTTTATCAGCTCGATTTATTGATTCGAAACATAATGTTTTATTACTAATTTGGAAGGCGGAAACTGAAACCGATTGTCCCAAAGAAATGACATACAGCGTGAGCAAACTATCCCCTCGGACCCCTTTTTTCTCACTACTCGCAAAAAAAATTGTTACCGATAGATAAAGCCCTTCCCAGCAACTCCACTGTAGGAATAGTTAATAAATAAAAACAAAACAAAAAAATTAAAAAAAGAAATCTGCCAGATTCAGAAACAGAAGAAACAGAAAACTTAGAAAAAGAAAAACAAGGAGATGACGATAGATGAAAACTTAAAAGAAGCATGGAAACTGAAAAGAAGCATCTCGCAAACACCTGCATACCCCAACCGATGATGACAGATGGAAACTTAGAAGCATGGAAACTTAAAAGAAACATCTCACAAACACCTACACTTCCCATCCTATATTCACATGGGGCCTCGCGTCATGGGGCCTCGCTGCTGACAAGCAGCATGTCCAATGTTCAACCCGGCGTATGCAGCCGGTCCGGTGGTATATAGAACATCCGAGATTTGGTTTCGGCACGCGGTTTGACCGTCCGTTGGGCGTGTTCGACGGACGACCAAGCTGCATGTTGGAACGAACCTCTATGGATGCCCGGAATCGGCAGCAATGCCCACCTTACGCTGGCAAATCAATCAATCAATCAACAAATTAATACAGCACGATTTATAAACGAACACAATAACACTGAGTGTAAACTTAATTTCAGTGTAACGGACAAATATTTGTGGCTTCGCTGCTATAATCCGTGAAGATAATGCTGCCAGATTTAAGCATGATATTTAAAATTTAAGACATATCCGAGTGCTTTAATTTCTTGAAATAACGTACGTGCGAATTTCGCAAATCCGCACGCCCCTGGCTCTACTGCTAAGACATAATGGCCCTGGTATAAAGAATATCTGGATGGATATTTTACAGAAATATCTGCCGTTTTCACTGTTGTCTTCGCTACATCGTAATAAATAAATTTTAAAAAAATACAGCTTACAAGTAATACAAAGGTAATCAATTTCACGACTTCAGAGGCCTATATCACAATTCAGCACTATTAAAAACATACGTCGACATTATTTTTCCACTTGTTGAATATAAATTAATTATTTAAAAAAAAACCTTGTTACAAATTTGTCATGCCCAGTGTAATACCTTGTAGATTAACAGTTTCTGCCCCTGGAAAGGCACCAACCAATATATAATGCCAATTGTATTTTCGTAATTAAGTGGTAATTATTTGATTTAAAAAATCAGCTTGTTGTAAATCTGTCATGTCCTGTGTTATCAGTTTCTGTCTCTGGAAACCTTATTTAAAATGCATGAAAAAACAAATTGCAAATTTTTTTAACTTCCCATTTTATCCCCCAAAACTAACCTCCAAAATCAAAATTACATTTTTTGTATTTTACGTACAGACGTGCACACATTACAGCATGGGGCCACAACTTCCTAGAAATGTGCCAAACTTAAACTTTCTACGTCAAACAGTCTTGTAGAATAATAACTGTAACAGACGGGCGTACAGACACAACTGTTTCATTTTGATACAGAATAGTAAAAGTGACAGTTTATACATCTTTGGCGATCGCTCTGTATGGCGGATATGAGCTAATTTCTATGGGAAATATTCTCCCATACTATTTTACATACCCTAAATTTTATTTAAGAATTTTAACAGTTATCGTGCTTGTTAGGTATTTTCATTCGGCAACGCCCAATCGCAACTTTCATTCATCTGTGAGGAGTCTTATTAAATATACTTCAATACCATTCTAAAGTTTAATTGATATATCTCTAACATACTGTATATTATAGTTTCGATATCTTGTAAATTTTTATTGGTTTAATCAAAAACCTTAGCAATAGTTTACTCTAAAATTACAGTAAAATGTAAAACATATTTTATATAAAAATAACAATTTACACTCCTCTAACGATCGATCGCTCTGTATTACGGATATGATCTAATATCAATGCTATTTTACAATTGACAATTAAAGTCTAATAGAAGTTATCGTGTCTAATATTTGCATGGTATTTGCATTCGATATCGCCCGACTGCAACTTTCATTCTTTTCGTATCAGTCTTATAAAAATATCTTAATAATATTCAATAAAATTGAAATATTTCTTGACCTAGGTAGGTACGCAAAGTTCGAACCTAACAGACATACTGTATACAGTTTCGATATCTTGTACAATGTACATCCTCGTATTTTTGTGTGTTTAATCAAAATCCTTAGTAACAAAATTGATTTAATTATTCCATTAAATTACCTTCTACCTATCCGAAGTGTCGAATTACGAAACATTATATGGATAAACTGAAGTGGAAGGAATTTGTCACATCGGTTAATATTAGTATTATACTTACTGATAATGATATGTGTACATATGGAGACGATGTGCTCACAGTTTTGGAATTTGTTGAAATGTCTTGCAAAATATGTAAATCTTAGATAGAGCACAGTTAACGATTTTTAAATCGAACAGTGTGTTCCAGGATAGATGTAACAAGAGGTGTAATGGACCAAAAATTTTGGAATTTTGGAATGGTATTTGGGGATAGGGTCCTGCTTGTTGTAAAACTAAAGTATACCAATAATGACTTGATTTGGTGTTCTACAGGGTGTTTTATAAGCAAAGTTGTAAAAATCACCACTAATAAAGTACCCTTATGTTTTAAAATATGAAAAAATTTCACTAAGAAAAGTTATTTAGAATGCAATTTTATACCTCTGTACCAAATTATGGGAATATAAAATTATTTTTTTGAAACTTCCTATTTCTTCAATAAATTAATATTTTATTTTGAACCATTCAATTAAAACTGCATAGAAATTATTTTCTGTGAATTAATATCACAGGTCAACATTTGATCTAAGCGGGAACACCGCACGCAGTATAGGCTACAAGGGGTTTTTGGGATCTCTGATTACGGTGAGAGGGTCAGTTAACCGCCATCACGTCAGGTTCAAGGTCATTTGAAGGTCAAGTGCAGAAAAACCCATGGAAAAAATCTGAAAGAAATCATGCATATGTTTTTGAGGTCAGGGACTCCGAATCCGATGTCGCCTAAGCTCTGTGAGGTCAAGGTCATTAGTAGGTTATTCCAAGGTCACTTGAGGTGTTGTCGCTGATTACGATGAGAGGGTCAGTTAACCGTCATCACGTCAGGGTCAAGGTCATTTGAAGGTCAAGTGCAGAAAACTCCGTGGAAAAAATCTGAAAACAATCATGCATATGTTTTTGAGGTCAGGGAATCCGAATCCGAGATCGGCTACGCTCTGTGAATTCAAGGTCAAGGTCATTTGTAGGTTATTCCAAGGTCACTTGAGGTGTTGTCGGCATTTACGGTTCGAAAAATCTGAAAAAATTCGTACTTATTTTTTGAGGCCAGAGAATCCGAATCTGAGGTCAGCTGAGCTCCATTAGGTCATAGTAAAGGTGTTTGTAGGTCAAGGGCGAAAAAACGTTTTAACGGATAACGTTTTTTAGTTGTCATTCTTCGTGTTTTTTGTATACACACCTTTACTTCTTGCCCGTGTCTATATATTTTGATGTATATGCAACTGTTTAACGAGCTGATATATGATTCATACTTATTCTACGCACTTTCGCTCGAAACATCGAGCTCACTCACGCACATATCACAGATGAGTAACCAAAGTAAACCAAACTAAACCAAAGTAACCGCGTGGAGATGCCCTGGGTGCAACCACACATACATTTTCATGTAATCTTTTGTTTGGTTAATTTGGTTTAGTTTGGTTTACTTTGGTTACTCATCTGTGATATGTGCGTGAGTGAGCTCGATGTTTCGAGCGAAAGTGCATAAAATAAGTATGAATCATATATCAGCTCGTTAAACAGTTGCATATACATAAAAATATATAGACACGGGCAAGAAGTAAAGGTGTGTATACAAAAAAACGTCAAGAATGACAACTGAAAAACGTTATCCGTTAAAACGTTTTTTTCGCACTTGACCTATAAACACTTTCACCATGACCTAATGGAGCTCAGCTGACCTCAGATTCGGATTCTCTGACCTCAAAAACATACGTATGAATTTTTCCAGATTTTTCGAACCGTAAATGCCGACAACGCCTCAAGTGACCTTGGAATAACCTACAAATGACCTTGACCTCACAGAGCTTAGCCGACCCGGATTCGGATTCCCTGACCTCAAAAACATATGCATGATTATTTTCAGATTTTTTCCATGGATTTTTCTGCACTTGACCTTCAAATGACCTTGAACCTGACGTGATGGCGGTTAACTGACCCTCTCATCGTAATCAGCGACAACACCCCAAGTGACCTTGGAATAACCTACAAATGACTTTGACCTCACAGAGCTTAGCCGACATCGGATTCGGATTCTCTGACCTCAAAAACATATGCATGATTTTTTCAGATTTTTCCCATGGGTTTTTCTGAACTTGACCTTCAAATGACCTTGAACCTGACGTGATATGGTGGTTAACTGACCCTCTCATCGTAATCAGCGACCCCAAAAACCCCTTGTAACCTATACTGCGTGCGGTGTTCCCGCTTAGATCAAATGTTGACCTGTGATTTAAAGTTATGTAGAAGCTAAAAGTAGGCTATAAGAAAAGCAGTGGGTACACATTTATCATTTATTATTGACATATCTGTCAAACGTAGTCAATATTATCCTTAATTTCTGTTTCAAATTAACGAAGCTAGCATAAAAAATTAAGTGAAAATGGTACTCACAGTGCGTCAAAAAATTTATATTGTGCAATACTACGGAATTGGCGGTGAAAATCCGCTAAGAGAAGTGGTAAGCCAATTAAATTTGAAATTTCCAAACACTGCTTTGTCACGTACTCAGGCTACGAGAATAATTAGAAAGTTTCTGGCTACTGGTAGTGTTCTTAACATGAAAAGAAAAATAAAAGCATATGATGAAGATACTGTTGGGACTATTATAGCTCATGCCTCTGTTATAGAAAATCCTAGGATGCCACTAAGAGAGAGGTCAGCTATTATTAATACTACTAAGTTTGAACTCCAAAGAATTCACAAGGCAAAGAAAATTAGGGCATATAAAGCAAATTATAAACACACGCTTGAAGAGGGAGATGACGGCCGTAGGTTGGATTTTTGTTTGACCAATGGAGAAAAAATCATGGAAGAGACATTTTTTCATCATTTCATAATTTTCTCAGATTAATCTATATTCACAATCAATGGTGTTATTTCATCTCAGAATTGTCGGTATTGGGCTTCTGAAAATCCAAAATGTCTAATTCATTGTAGAAGACAATATTATAAAAAAATGAATGTGTGGTGTGCAATTTCTTATCACGTTGGAGTTATTGGACCTTATTTCATTGAGAGAAAGTTGGATTGCCAGGAGTGGATCGATCAAGTGGCCGGAGAGATCCCCAGACCTATCAATATTGGATTTTTTATGGGGTCGCCTCAAGCAGTTGGTTTACGCTGAACCACCCCTTAACGATGTAGCAGTATTGAAGCAGAGAATTACAAATGCCGTAAACTCCATACCGTTAGACCATATTCGAAACAGTTTTAAGGACTTCAGGCGAAGTCTGATCGAAATGTCTGTGGATGTGGGTGGTAGCTACGTCGGATAATAAAAAAATTGTAAACATTGTTTTGTATTGGTCAATAATTAATTTGTTTGTGAATCTGTTATGTTTTTGACATTTATTACTTGTTATAATTTTTAAACCTCATTAATCTTCTGTTAGTAATTTATTCTTGTTTTAAAATTAGTTCGATTAACATTCTACCTTCTCACATCTCGTATATTCAATTTTTTATTTACCAGTAGCCTACTTTTTGAGATGATTAACATTTGCTCCTACACCACTTTAAATATAAATTCAACTCTTAATTCGCAAAAAATGTGAAGTTTCAAAAAAATAATTTTATATTCCAGAAATTTGGTATAAAATTGCATTCTAAATAACTTTTCTTAGTGATTTTTTTTCATATTTTGAAAGATAAAGGTACTTCATTAGTGGTAATTTTTACAACTTTGCTTATAAGACACCCTGTAGAACACCAAATCAAGTCATTTTTGGTATACTTTAGTTTTACAACAAGCAGGATTCAATCCCCAAATACCACTCCAAAATTTCAAAATTTTTGGTCCATTGCACCTCTTGTTACATCTATCCTGGGACACACTATATATATCAAAATAAATAAACTGATATTTTTTCTGTTAATTATGACAATAAGTAATTTTACACAAAGGGTATGGTAACTAGACTTTACACCTTGCTGCTTACACTGGTCACGTCCTATTATCAAACTTAATTAATTTAAGACATAAACACTATTTTACTCACCTCGAACGTCAATCAGTCCTCAGTTAATTGCCCTTATATCAATTTGAACATTTCTGTGTCAAAATTAATGTTTTTACGGGGCTGTTAATCTTATTACTACTAGATCAAAATATAAATGATAGGAACAATATTTCCAGCTGAAAATTATGACAAAAATAACTATCAAAATAAATAGCATTGGCCTTAGAACAAGGCCTAGCAGTATGAAACTTTTAATTTGTAGCAGTATTGAATAAATAAGAAGTATTAAAAATATAATCTCAGGACTGCCCATAACTTTATTTATGCCATCTACATTTTTCAAAGATTCTGTGTATGTTATGTTTCGTTCTGGAAGCAGACTATAAACTAGGAAGCACATATTACTTCCACATCCACGTAGTGGATTGGAAGTATAGTAATCGCAAAAAAATTTTCAAAAATTTTTTTTCGTCAAATAGGTTTAGAATGTCATGAAACGTCAAGATTTTAAATTTGAGCGAAAAAAAATTTTCTGTCTGTCAGTCTGTCTGTAACTTTTTTTTTGTCCGCACGTTTTCTCCGGAACGATTTAAGATATTGACTTGAAATTTTGTACACGTATATATTATAACGAGATCTGGAACTGGGTTGTTCCCGGATATCCGGTGAAGGGTTGGGGGTTAAATAGGATTAAATAGGGGAAAATAACTAAAGCAAGCTTGTAAGAGTACAGAAAATTGAAATTCGGTGTATGTACTAGAAGTTGAGGCCTCAGATTTTTTTATAATATTTTTCAACCCCCCACCACCCCTACCCCATTATTAAAGGGGTTGATAAAATAAACTTGAGATATTCATTTGAAATTTCGTACACGTATGTATTATAACGACGTCTGGAATTTGATTATATTTTGAGATGATTCCGTTGAAGGGTTGGGGGTTAATTTGGGGTAAATAGGAGAATATAAGTAAAACAAGTTGGTAAGAGTACAGAAACTTGAAATTCGGTGTATGTACTAGAAGCCATAGCGTCAGATTTTTTTATAATATTTTTTAACCCCCACCACCCCTACTCCAATATGAAAAGGGTTGATAAAATAAAATTGAGATATTCATTTGAAATTTGGTACGCGTATGTATTATAACGACATCTGGAACTAGATTATATTTTGAGATGATTCCGTTGAAGGGTTGGGGGTTAAATAGGGGTAAATAGGGAAAATAAGTAAAGCAAACTGGTAAGACTACAGAAACTTGGAATTCGGTGTATGTACTAGAAGCCAAAGCGTCAGATTTTCTTATAATATTTTTCAACCATCACCACCCCTACTCCAATATGAAAAGGGTTGATAAAATAAAATTGAGATATTCATTTGAAATTTGGTGCAAGTATGTATTATAACGACATCTGGAACTAGATTATATTTTGAGATGATTCCTTTGAAGGGTTGGGGGTTAAATAGGGGTAAATAGGGGAAAATAAGTAAAGCAAGCTGGTAAGACTACAGAAACTTGAAATTCAGTGTGTGTACTAGAAGGCAAGATCTCAGATTATTTATAATATTTTTCAACCCCCACCACACCTACTTCATTATTAAAAGGGTTGATAAAACAAAATTGAGATATTTATTTGAAATTTAGTACACGTATGAATTATAACGACATCTGGATCTAGATTATACTTTGAGATGATTCCGTTGAAAGGTTGGGGGTTATTTAGGGATAAATACGGGGAAATAAGTAAAGCAAGCTGAGATGAGTACAGAAACTTGAAATTCGGTGTATGTACTAGAAGCCAAGGCCTCAGAGTTTTTAATAATATATTTCAGACCCCATACCACCCCTACTCCTTTATTGAAGAGGTTGATAAAATAAAATTGAGATATTCACATGAAATTTAGTACGCATATGTATTATAACGACATCTGCAACTAGATTATATTTTGAGATGATTCCGTTGAAGGGTTGGGGGTTAAATATGGGTATATGAGGGAAAATAAGTAAAGCAAGCTGGTAAAAGTACAGAAATTTGGGATTTGGTGTATATACTAGTAGCGAAGGTCTCAGGTTTTTTTATTAGTATTTTCCATGCCCTCACCACCCCCACTCCCTTATTAAAGAGTTGATAAAATTAAATTTAAATTTTCACTTGAAATTTGGTACATTTATGTATTATAACTATATCTGAAACTAGATTACATTTTGACATGATTGCGTTGAAGGAGTGGGTGTTAAATAGGGGTAAATAGGGGAAAATAAGTAAAGCAAGCTGGTAAGACAGGAACTTGAAATTCGGTGTATGTATTAGAAGAGAAGGTCTCAGATTATTTATAATATTTTCCAACCCCTACCACCCCAACTTCATTATTAAAAGGGTTGATAAAATAAAATCGAGATATTCATTAGAAATTTGGTACACGTATGAATTACAATGACGCCTGGAACTAGAATATACTTTGAGATGATTCCGTTGAAGGGTTGGGGGTTAATTAGGGTAAATAGGGGGAAATAAGTAAAGCAAGCTGGTATGAGCACAGAAACTTGAAATTAGGTGTATGTACTAGAAGCCTTGACCTCAAATTATTTAATAATATATTTCAGCTCCATACCAACCCTACTCCATTATTCAAGGGGTTGATAAAATAAAATTGAGGTATTCACATGAAATTTAGTACGCATATGTATTATAACGACATCTGGAACTAGATTAGATTTTGAGATGATTCCGTTGAAAGGTTGGGGGTTAAATCGGGGTATATATGGGACAATAAGTAAAGCAAGCTGGTAAAAGTACAGAAATTTGGGATTCGGTGTATATAGTAGAAGCGAAGGTCTCAGGTTTTTTTATTAGTATTTTCCATCCCCCCACCACCCCCACTCCCTTATAAAAAGAGTTTATGAAATTAAATTTAAATTTTCACTTGAAATTTGGTACATTTATGTATTATAACCATATCTGAAACTAGATTATATTTTGACATGATTGCGTTGAAGGAGTGGGGGTAAGTAGAGGTAAATAGGGAAAAATAAGTAAAGCAAGCTGATAAGAGTACAGCAACTTGAAATTCGATGTATGTTCTAGAAGCCAAGGCCTCAGATTTTTTAATAATATTTTTCAACCGTTCCACTACCCTTACTACATTATTAAAGGGGTTGATAAAATAAAATTGAGATATTCACTTGTAATTTGGTAGATGTATGTATTATAACGTCATCTGGAACTAGATTATATTTTGGGATGATTCCGTAGAAGGGTTGGGGTTAATATGGGGGTAAGTAGAGGTAAATAGGGAAAAATAAGTGAAGCAAGCTGATAAGAGTACAGCAACTTGAAATTCGATGTATGTCCTAGAAGCCAAGGCCTCAGATTTTTTAATAATATTTTTCAACCCTTCCACTACCCTTACTACATTATTAAAGGGGTTGATAAAATAAAATTGAGATATTCACTTGTAATTTGGTAGATGTATGTATTATAACGTCATCTGGAACTAGATTATATTTTGGGATGATTCCGTAGAAGGGTTGGGGTTAATATGGGGGTAAGTAGAGGTAAATAGGGAAAAATAAGTGAAGCAAGCTGATAAGAGTACAGCAACTTGAAATTCGATGTATGTCCTAGAAGCCAAGGCCTCAGATTTTTTAATAATATTTTTCAACCCTTCCACTACCCTTACTACATTATTAAAGGGGTTGATAAAATAAAATTGAGATATTCACTTGTAATTTGGTAGATGTATGTATTATAACGTCATCTGGAACTAGATTATATTTTGGGATGATTCCGTAGAAGGGTTGGGGTTAATAGGAGTAACTAGGGGAGAATAAGTAAATCAAGCTGTTATAAGGGTACAGAAATTTATGATTTGGTGTATATACTAGAAACCAGGGTTTCAGATTTCTTTCTAATATTTTTCAAACTCCATCACCTCCGCTCCATTATTAATGGGATTGATAACATAGAATTGAGATATTCACTTGAAAGTTAGTACATGTATGTATTGTAGTGACATCTGATTGAGATGACTCCATTGAAGGGGTGGGAGGTGGTAGGTTGTGAATAGTGGAAAATAAGTAGGGTAAACTAGAAACTTCATTTTTAACGTATATGGTAGAAACTAACTCCTCAAACTGTTCTATGACATCTGCCCCAAATATTATTAAAATTCTATGACCAATAATTTCCACATACTAGAGTGCAAATATGGTCAAGATGTTTCCTTTAAAGTGACTTGGATGAAAAATCTGGATGTGGAAGTAGTGATTCCTTAGGCAGCGGTTTTCTCTTAAAAAGAAAGCTTTCTTAGCCGCTAGATATGCCAATTTGCAAGCTAGACATGCTAACCCATTGAGCTATTGTTCCCGTTTTGATCTAATTACTTCTGCAACATTTTTTTATATAAAGCACTAATATTATGACAAAATAAGCTCTGCCAAATCAGCTGAAATATAACTACGTTGTATTTTGAGGTCTGCTGTCTACTGTTTCCTTCAATTTAGACAATCAAGAATGCTTTACCTTTAAACAATTTTTGCAAAGAAGTGCAAGAACCCCATTAATGATACAGGAATGTTTTCAGAATATTTAATTAATATAAGTAAGTGGCGATGTGTGCATTCTTAAATATAGAGGATGCATTTGATAACACCTCTTAAGAATCCATACAAAGAGCCGCTGAGAAAAGGGGAATACAGTCCCCAACAATTAAATGGATACAGTCCTTGCTCCGAATAGTTACTACAAATGTGGGGGAGGAGTCCGATACAGTGATTGCGGTGAAGGGTTGCCCACAAAGTGGAGTTCTATAGCCCTTACTGTAATCAATGGTGGTGGATGACCTCCTCCATCAACTAAGTAATTCTGGCTTCAACGTTGAAGGTTATGCTGATGACCTGGTTATAACTGTGAGAGGCAGGCATGAGGATACGATTTCAAATCTCATGGAAATCGCCTTAAACATAATATCCAGGTGGTGCTTGTTAAAGGGCCTCAGTGTCAATTCGAGCAAGACAGTTTATGTTCCGTTTACCAAAAGGAGAAAACTAAGCTTAAGAGCTCCTACGGAACAGTACTAAACTTTTCCGGTGAAGTGAAGTTAAATATCCAAGAGTAATTCTCAAAACCTTACCTGAAAATCAAATTTAAAAGAACACTTACCAAAGCCACTGCAGCTATCTCGACTAGCCGCAGGTTGTTCAATAAGCCTTAGGATCTAAAACCGAAAATGATCTACTGGTCTGCTGGAGTATTTACCAATGGCATTACAAAAATAGCAAATAAGAGACAACTATCAAGAACTTTTGCGCCTGTTTCTTTTGTTTCTTGGTGGTGGAAGAGACAATGAAACCTTTCGAGCTCCTGGCCCTACACATCATGCCCGATGGATGGCTTAAGGTATTTATGCTCTTAAAATATGCCTCTTTCAAAGTTACTTTCAATTAGTAACGCGAGAGGCAAGAAATGCAGTTAATTTAACTTTTTGTGTAAGTCTGGTTTATGTGAGATACTGGAATGAAGCTCCGCTTGGAATTAGAGCTCCATATAATGATATCCAGGTTGTAAGACCTATGGGAACTTAGGCATCATGTGTATGGTGGCCAAAACTGAAGAAATATTAGCACAAGAAAAGTTGCAGAAATTGCAACGCAATACCTTACAGCAGCAATGTGTTTCTGCCCACAGCAGCTATAGAAGCAATACTGGACCTACTTCCTCTACATTTTTAAGTAAGGAAGTGGGCAGCACTTAGTACCCTAAGGCTATAGCAGGTACTTTCTCTCTAAAGCCAGGTGATCTGGTCGGTCACTTAAGGATCCTGGAGTTAATCCAATCGGAATCTAAGACCAAAACCACTCACTCGATGCCAGTCAGGAGAGACTTGGACTGTCCGTTTGATGTTCTAATTGAGAGTCAAAGCCCTGCAGTTGGAGAAAGGGTCACCCATCTGGTATACAGATAAATTGAAGATGACTGAAGGGGTTGGCGTGGGCATAGCGTGGCCTAATTACAGGTTATCCAAAGCCTTAGGTATGACCCCAACCATCTTTCAAGCAGAAACTTATACTGTAGATCTATATGCTCTGGAATACATAAATAAAGGCATTCGGAGAGCAAAGATCTTTGTACTCTCAGATGCCAGGCAGCATTAAAAGTTCTGAGGTTTTACAACTTTAAGTCTAAAATTGCCTGAGAATGCAGACAGTCCCTGAAGCAACTGGCAAAAAACAACAAGGTCACCCTGATGTGGGTGACAGGGCATGAATGAATAGAAGGACATAAACCAGCTGATGCACTGACGCAAAAGAAGTGCTGAAGCCCCATTCTTTGAGCCCGAACCATTTTGTGGCTTATCTAAGGGGAACATAACGGAGGATATCCTAAAATGGGAAAAGAACCAGAAAGAGGAGGATATTCCAGGCCAAAGACAAGCGCAAAAGTTTATAACTTATTCGACAAAGAATGCGATAAGGTTTCTCGAACTCTAAAAGTCCGCCTTTTAACAGGTCATTGCCGCTTGAGATACTGTAATACTGCAATAGAAACTGCGGAACATGTTCTTTGCGGATACAAGATGCTAGTCCGCACTAGGCTAAAGTAAAGAATTAAGGTCAAAGCGGTGAAAAATGGACCAAAACATAGTTGAAATTGAATAAAACGTCTGCCGCCAGTTGATGGTTCACAAGGCACTGAAAAACTCTAACCTTCACTGGTAGATATTTTTGCCAAATTTAACTCCTCGTAAGTCAAGTTTGCTGAATTCTCTAGATTAGTATATATCATACTCTATATTAGTATTTTGATATGTGGTAACGTGTTAATTGTGTGGTGAAACTATTTTTATATGAATATTATCCCTGTTTATATTTCGAACTAAAAATTTCCCATGTAAAATGCGTAGTAGAATGTAATTAATTCTTGTCATATATATAGTTATTATCTCTTTACCTTAAGTTGACTAATTTATTTGGTACATATCTCTATTTCTACCTTCCATCTTTTTCATACTAATTATAATATACAAGTCAGTAGATGGGAATACATAATAATACAGGCAATTAAAGATGATAAAGTTATTTAGAAAAGTTTTTATAATAATCGACTAAATTTTGATCGACGATTTACCGTTTAATATTTTACCGTAAAGATTCTGTACATTAAATCGAGAATGCAAATAAGCATATTTCCTACTACATTTATTTATAATGGGATTTTTTAAAAGTGTTTGTTTTACTTCATTTCTTGACATACACAAACAAATAGTAGTATTCTTAACCTACCCTAACCTGTGCAAGGTCATGACAAGAAGGTCGTCTGACGTGTGCTTACGGGTGATTGTTTAAGTCACTATTTTGTGTTTAAACTGGCTCAAAAGGTGTTTACTGTACAAACAAAACGGTCAAATGGTACATAATTAGCACGTTAGTTTGCCATTGAGAAATCACATTTCTCGCAGGTGTCACTTCAGACATCCTAATTGTTCATAAAATGTTTTTGTTTCTGTGGCAGCAGCCGACAGCTTAATGTTAAAATGTATTATTCGAGTTTAATGAGGTTTATAATACATATTTTTCCAATTACATAATACCTTGTTGATGCCAAATTTTAAACGCTCGTATCTGAAATGATGTGGACAATTTTGTCAATGATATTGTGTACCTTTTTTCATTTTAACAGGTTTCAGCTTTTGCTCTCTAGTACCAAACATGAAAAGGTCAATTAAACATAATCTGCATAATAACAAAGTAGTTATTAATGTATTTGTATTTATTGAAAAATAATATTTTCATTATATTTGGTGAATTAATCAAATATGCTTGTAAAATCAATTTAAAAGTCATCTAGTTTTAAATTACTTTCGCAAGAAATGCCAGAAAAAAAATTATATAAAAAAATATTTTTAAGAAAAAGCTTTTATTTTAACAAACTGTACTAAAAAGAAAATATAATGTTTTAAAATGCATACACCTGGAAACCAAAAGCTTTGAGGACGGTTATATAGCACTATTGCTCAGTTACTTTGCTCAATTGACCGCCTCTAAAGCTTTCGGTGTCCAGGTGTACGAATTATAAAAAGATGTTTTTTACTTTTTAGTACGGCTTCTTAAAATAAAAGCCTTTTCTTAAAAATGTTTCTTTTATGTAAATTTTTTTCGACATATGCGTACTTTACTCTTGAACGATTTTCATATTTTTTGTCCTACCCTGTATACTATTTAACTTGAAGCTATTCGAAGTGCACCTGAGATGGTTATCGGACATGAAATAACTTTTGGCTGTATTTAAATTTTGGTTGTGCAACTAAATTTTTTTTACATTTATTGCACACTTAATTGCTCACACTGTATATCCTGGGTGTAGAATCGGGTCATGCCTATCATAATAATGAAACTGAATCAACGTGTAAAATTTCAACTCCGTAGGATAAAAGCAAGTGGTTCTAATTCGGCTAACAAGATTTGACCTAAACAAACTAACACACTAACATTGCAAGTTAAATAACGGCCTTTAAAAAGACAATTTCAATACAGAAACTAACTGAAGTAATTACTGTGGTTAAATGATTCGGACCTTTCTAACACAGTCGGAGGTTCAAAAGTAGCCAGACGACTGAAATATGTAATTTTGGTCAATATACATACATACATACATAAAAAAATAAAGTGAACCTCCTTTAAAATTAGGACAATTTCAAATTTTTGTACCTTATACAAGTCTAGCTCTGTACCTTGCATATGTGCATAGCTTAGCTATTTTCAATTAGATTCAGATTGTCTGATTGTGAAGAATATTATGCCTCGGGTGTTGAAAGTTAGTACACACAACACCCAAGAACTACCATTATCGGTGCATATTTTTTTATTCCATGTTAAGAATGAACAATATGAGCTAAATTCTGCACCTAGCGAGTACTGTGGTTATTTAGTTTGCAGTTCGTACTTCTCTGCACTGCGGTACACGTCTAAAATTCACTAAACGTCAAAAAATACCAATTTTCTTTCGTTCGTGTAGGCTTATTAGGGATGTCTCTCTTCACTTGATGGGTTATCCCTTCTTCCCATTGATTTTGCCACATTGCTCCCTCTTAATGCTATTTTGAAGTAACCTGCTTTATTTCTCCAGAACAACTTAAAATTATACCTACTTCTATATAGTCTTTACTAAAGACTTTAAGATGCACTCCTTCCGAGCTAGAGCAAAGAGGAAGAAAGAGAGAAAAATGCGTCTTGATTCATGGTATTTATTACAAGACGGTGAACTTTTGAAACTTCGCAAAAACTGCTCGAAATGACTGCCACCATTTTAATGCAAAACTCACACCTGCACACGTCGGACTGAACAGCTACACTGCACTCTGATGGAGTGACCTCCAGGGCTGCTTGAACAAGTTTTGTCGTTGACTACAACTTTGCATGAAATGCGTGCTCTCATTTTTTCTGGAGCTTTTTGTGGGTGTCAATCTTCGACAGCCGTTGACATTTTTGTGAGTGAATTGATTAACTGGAGTTGTAGTGCATTTGTGCGTATTCTTAATCAGAATCGTGCCAGATATTTACACTGCAGCTGAATATGAGAAAATTGTGTTTGTCTACGGATACTGTGATGACAGTGCGCGCGTTACAGTAGTTGAGTAGAGGGAAGGGGGATACTTGATCGCAGTTTTGTTTAATCCAAAAAGTTGGAAAAACGGGTTGTATGATTGGAACTAAATCAGATACATTAGAAACTTGGTAGTTATGATTATTTACATTTAGGATGACATTGAAAGGCTTTAAACAAATTATATTGTTTTTAATGCATTCAAAAGATATAAAATACATAGGTAAATATTTTTTAAATAAATACCATAAGAGATGTCTACTAGCGTCTCTTAAATATATCTAGAGGTTTCATAAATTTGTACATAGTCGTTCCCCTTTTGTGATAATATTCGGGTCGGGTGCTATGCCAATTATTTCATTAAAGTTTATGTCACAGATATCATTTTCTTTCAAAGAAAATAACTTTCGCATACTATCTACACTTTTGAGAAACGTGGTGCTACATTTTCTTTCCTCATGGTCTACATTATTTATAACACACATGTATCTAAATACCATGGTGTTTCATTTTCCGCCTCTAAAAGTCACAATGGCCAAATTTCCTTTTTTGAGGTGATTGTCTTTAGGGGTAATAGCTTTTCAAACTCATCTTAATCTTCCAAGAAATCGCCTGTTTCATCAGTACACACTCCTTCCTCGTCAATTTCAGAAGATGACACAAGAACTTTCTTTTTCACAGTTTCGTTCTTAGTAAGTTCGCATATTCTACTCTGTTTTGCTCTTTCTCTTTTCTTAACTTCATTTCATTTTCAATCATTATCTTCAGTGACGTATCAGTTAGAACTGCAGACTTCATTTTATCGCTTCCTTTTTTTGTATTTTTCCTTGCACGTGCTTTAGGAAATGGTAAGACTGACAGGACTAAATAAAGATGTTTCTGTTTGAACTGTGTTTTACTAGGCCCTGCACCTAAAACCTAAAGCATGGGATACTTGAACACGTGCTCAAGTATCCCACTCTATATGCTGATTAAGTAACCCCCTGAACCGTTAGATTAAATAATGTAAATACACACTTAACCCCAACTTATAATACGTTGTTATTTTGTGCCGAAATTCACAAATGTACACTGCTTTTCCTGCTATTGATTAATCTGGACAAATATGAAATGTTAAAGTCAATGTTAAACACAGAATAATTTTAGTAATACTTCCTTTTTTTAGGGTAATATAAATAAACACTGTCAGATACCAAACCCCAAAATGAAGTCAAACGTGAATATGGTTACATATTGATAGATTGTGTAAATTTTACCCTAAAATTGTCGATTCTGAAACATTTGTCATTTTAACTGAACAATGTTGATTTCATCAAGTAACCTTCCTGATCAAGTATCTCTTCTCATCCCTTGGCCCATAAATTCCCATTATGGAGGTTACCTAACAGATTAATGTTTTCAAATACTTTTCAACGTTCAAGAGAGCGAGCAGATGGAATTTTCGTACCTCTTCAGAATGAAAGAAGAACAGATCTTGGAGCACTTTGATGAAACGCCTTCTTGCAGCGCGTGGAGATGTTCCTTGCAATTAGGACATACGCAGAGTACTGTGAACAGGACTTTGAAAGTAGACGGTCGTCATCCATATCATCTGCATAAAGTAGAATTTGTTACCTGATGACCTGCAGCGAAGAAGAGAATTTTCTTGATGATTCTTGCGGCAAACAACAAATTATGGTTTTTCCCTCGAAGGGTAATTAGGACCGACGAAGCAACTTTCGCCCGGATCCGTAATCAGCATAACACTCACATTTGAGTTCATATTCAGCGGTTTAAAATATTGCAATATGATATTCTAATCTCTGGAATTTTTTTTTGTGCCTGGCTTATTACTGTTCATGAACTATAAACCATAGATCCGTAAAGCAAAATAAGTTTTATTTTTTATTTAGTTCAGGCTCTTGATATTTTAAAAGTAAGTGTTGGTATGTAAAAAAATATTAATTCAAAAATGATCGCGTTGGATGATTAAACAGCAACACCTACAAAGGAAATGACACTCGTACAATACAATATAGATGACAACATCTGCTGTAAACCAAATTTGGACATATTATATGAAAAGAAAAGAAATAACTCTAATTATCCTTTAATAATTATTACACAGAACATTTAAATTTACAACATAATATATTCAACATATGACAATACACAAGATGATAACTAATCTCACTTCACCACTAATTTACAAAGAAGTTCAAGCAGAATAAAGCGAGGAAAACAACTATTTACAAATAGCATATAGTATTGTTGCGTGTTTTCCACCTTTTAGGAAACACCCTGTATGAATCCGTGGGTTCTAAATAATTTTAACAAGGGGTAAACCACTAACACTTTATTTAATAATTTACTGATTACAAAATACTTCTTAATTAACCAAAATAACCTTTACACTTTGGTTACTTTATATTTAACCTCACCTTTTCGCTGGTACCAAACTTCACTTTAATAGAACTTCTTCACTTTTATAAAACTTCTTCTCCGGCGCCGGTAATCGCGCCTTATATACTCTGAAATTGCCTCTAGATCCATCCAGAATCTTCTCCCACCACACTCTAGAAAATTCTATCTCTTTCTACAAGTTTCCAGTCACTATTAGGCATAGACGTATCAATCTCCAGTTCCAAGGGGATGTAATATATAACACTATAATCGTATAGTCATACGATGGAGACGTTTCCTACGAGTTCCCTAGGCCGTCCATTGTATCAACAGCTCGATGTGGGGTTATCAAAAGTACTGTAAGAGGGCCAAGTAGTTTATTACATGAATCACAAAACCACTGCCAAGACGTAGTGAATAAAAACAATTTATTTTATAATGTTGTTAAGTCATTACTTCCACATCCACGTAGTAGATTGTAAGTATAGTAATCGTAAAAAAAATTTCAAATTTATTTTTCTGGTAATAGGTTTAGAATGTCATGAAACGTCGAGATTTTAAATTTGAGCGAAAGAAAATTTTCTATCTGTCTGTCGATCTGTCGGTCTGTCTGTCTGTCGGTCTGTCTGTAACTTTTTTTTATCCGCACGCTTTCTCCGGGACGGTTTAAGATATTGACTTGAAATTTTGTATACGTATACACTATAACGAGATCTGGAACTGGATTGTCGTTTGAAGATATCCGGTGAAGGGTTGGGGGGTATATAGGGGTAAATATGAGGAAATATTTGAAGCAAGTTGGTAAGAGTACAGAAACTTGAAATTTGATGTATGTACTACAAGCCAAGACCTCAGATTTCTTTACAATATTTTTCAACCCCCCACCACCCCTAATCCATTATTAAGGGGGTTGATAAGATAAAATTAAGACACTCATTTGAAATTTGGTACACGTATGTATTATAGCGGCATCTGGAACTGGATTATATTCTGAGATGATTCCGTTGAAGAGTTGGGGGTTAAATAGGGGTTAATAGGGGAAAATAAGTAAAGCAAGCTGGTACGAATACAGAAACTGGAAATTCGGTGTATATACTAGAAGCCAAAGCTTCAGATTTAAAAAAAAATAAATTTCAACCTCCCACCACCCCTACACCATTATTAAAGGGGTTGATAAAATAAATTTGAAATATTCACTTTAAATTTGGTACACGTATGTATTATAACAACATCTGGAATTATATTTTGAGATGATTCCGTTCAAGGGTTGGGTAAGAGTATGGAAATTTGGGATTTGGTGCATATACTAGAAGCGATGGCCTCAGGTTTTTTATAATATTTTTCATCCCCCCACCACCCCCATTCCCTTATTAAAATAGTTGATAAAATTAAATTTATATTTTCACTTGAAATTTGTTACAAGTATAACGATATATTAAACTTGATTATATTTTAACATGATCGCGTTGAAGGAGTGGGGGTAATTGGTGGTAAATAGGGAAAAATAATTGAAGCAAACTGGTAAGAGTACAGAAACTTGAAATTCGGTGTATGTCCTAGAAGTCAAGGCCTCAGATTTTTCAGTAATATTCTTCAACCCTCCCACCACCATATATCCATTATTAAAGGGGTTGATAAAATGAAATTGAGATATTCTACAGAAATGTGGAATTTGGTGTATATACTAGAAACAAAGGCCTCGGATTCCTTTCTAATATTTTTCAAACACCACCGCTCCATTATTAATGGGTTTGATAACATAAAATTGAGATATTTACTTGAAAGTTAGTACACGTATGTATTGTAATGACACCTGATTGAGATGATTCCATTGAAGGGGTGGGACGTGGTAGGTTGTGAATAGGGAAAAGGATAAACTAAAAACTTAATTTTTAACGTATGTGGTAGAAACCAACGCCTCAAACTTTTGTATGATATCTTCTCCAAATATTATTAAAATTCTATGACCAATAATTTCGACATACTAGAGTGCAAATCTAGTCAAGATGTTTCCTTTAAAGTGACTTGGATGAAAAATCTGGATGTGGAAGTAGTAATTTCTTAGGCAGCGGATTTTTTAATGAGTGTTATAAAACAGGTGGAAGTTGCAGTGTTGTCGACTGCGCATATTTATTTGAACAATAGAAAAACATATTGGCAGTGGGTTTGATCTCAATGGAGCCACGCCTAATTGCTACTTCTCGTATGTTTTTAGTATGTGGTGAAAATAATTCTCATGTTTAAATTTTGTGATGATTGAGTTATTCATAATCATAACTAATAGAACAAAAATAGATGGTCACTATCAGTGCCATTATTAAGCCGGAATTGTATAATTTAAGTACTTAACAAAAATAAAAACTCTTACCACAAAATAAAGAATTAACATAAAGGCAGAGGAAAACAATTTGAAATCAAACAATTTTCCGTATTACTTTAAATAATCCGATATCCCCGAGCTATACAGGCACCAGATCAAAGTCCTATTAGCATATCAAAGTGAGGCGTGAAATTTGTGGATGAGCAACTGTGTATTGTCATGGAGATCTCTGCGTTATCGGACCACACAGCATAGCTCGTTTATTGATTAATTTTTGATATTGTGCTCATTAGATATTTATATTTTTGATACTATCTACTGTAATTAAATAGAAGAGTATTATTTCTAATTAATTGAACTACTAATAATTGCTACTACTGTCGAATACGTGTATATTTAAAATAGTTGCACACTTACATGAATATTTTGCAAATTAATCGGTCTTTAAATTGTTTAGGTTGTAACTTGCAAAAGATGCATCAATAACATTGGAAGTAAATGACATGTGCATTTTGGAGGATCTAATATAAACCGAAGATTTGTTTTAACCATTGTCTATAACAATTGATAAGCAATGATAAGCAATGTTTAAAAAATAAAAAAATATACAAGAATATTCTCGAACAATAACTGTTTTAATTTAGTAAAAAGAATTTTCGAAAAAGTAATTTTCATTTGTTAAAATCTGCGCAAATAGATTTTTCTTACTGTAAATTTACAAATAGCGGGACAACCGTCGTATTTACGACGGCATGTAAGGAGATTAAAATTTTGGAGCTTCAAATAATGGACAGAACACACTTAAATTGGCCCGGCTTCGATAACCAGTTTAAAAGCTGTACCATGGGGTCTTCCCGTAGATGAATGAAAATAGATAAATAAATAGTTAGGCTGGTCAAGGGAAAGTGGGAGGTAGCAAAATAGAGAACAACAATTTTTGTTATTTTATATGAGGTTTCTCATAAGAGAAATTATGCTGAGGCATCTAAGGCCGTATTTTGTGATTCATCGGAGGAATTCGATTGCGTGAATCTTTTGCTTGGAGCCAATCTTACCTTAAAGAACCGACTCAAATGATAAAATCTTCAATAGAATACTTTCATAAAGTAGAGATAAGTTGTGGAGTCCCGCAAGGATCCGTTCTTGGAGCAGTTCTCTCTTTGCGACATATACATGATTTAGAAACTATCAACATATTGAGAAATGTTACGCTTTCTGCCACTTTGTAGCAAAGTAATAATTTGAGAATATTGCATGAGGAAATATATTTTGATATCTCTTTAATAAAGACATCGTGTGGCTTAAATCCTATTTCATTTAATGCTGCTAAAATTAACGTAATAGCTTTAGGTTGCAACTTGGAAGAACTATTCATTCACCGCCAAAAAACACTACGTCACATCATCAGTAAACTGATGACGTCATCAGTTCCAGTGTTGATAGTCAAACGTCGTTGTGTATTATAAATGTATGTTATTTTGCACATTTCGTATTGGAATCTAAATCGTGTTTTATGTTAAGTTAAAAATATATCCAAAACGTAGTTGGAAAGGTTTTCGAGACAGCATAAAAACGAAACAACGTAAAATAAACTAACATAAAGCAGCTACACACATATGATCTACCTACGATAACAACATTATTTTATAGAGGCCCCCATACAAATTGCGCAAATTTTTGTTGCACAACAGGTTGTTGTGCAAACAAGGTCACCCATGCACTATACACAATTTTATGCAAACTTCAGTTGCTTTTGTCGTGTACGCGTGTACCCACGAAAGCACGTCGTCTGATGATGCAGCCTGTTTAGCTATAATAATTGCCATTGCGTCGGATTTTGATGTTAAAAAAAGGAAAAGGAAGCAGAGAGTCTGGATGAAACAGTGGTTAAAGAAAAGATCTTTTTTAGCCACTCAAATCTCCTCAAAGAACTTCAGTTAAGTTCACCACTAGACTATAAAAATTATTTACGAATGGACCCCACTACTTTTGGTGAATTATTGGCTATGGTAACACCACTTATACAAAAAGATGACACAACCATGAGAGATGCAATATCGCCCAAGGTTCTTTGCTACTTTAAGGTACCTTGCATCTGGACTTACCTTTGAGGGTTTAAACTTTGAAACTGCCATTGCTGCTCAAACACTTGGAAAGATTGTCATCGAGACCTGTGAAGCAATCATAAAGGTTTTGTAAAAATACATAAAGGTAAGTAATTAGTGCTCTATTCATTTTCAAATTTTACCATAAAGTAACATAAATATGAACTAAAAATATTATAAATGAAATGTTGGAATGAACTAGTTGTTGAGGTACCCATATACTTAGTGAAATTGTGGGTCGGAGAGTAGGTCTGCTATTACAGAATATTGTACTGGTGTGCTCTCTATTGTAGTGACATGTACTGGGGTTGGAGGGTATGAGTATGATTGGCTATTGTTGGAATGTAACGAAGATGCGTAGTACGATGAAAGTGGGATGAGGGTGGACGTGAAGTTTGTTCATTTATGATAACAGAATTCCTATGTAACGTTCCCAAGCGCCCTACATATAATATATATCGTTTATGGCTTTTTTGGCATGAATTTGCGGAAGTGATGATAGCTTCATGTATTAGATTGCCCAAGTTTTTGACAAAACGTCCACCTCGTTATTAAACGCGCGAAAATGTTCGCAAGCCATCTTCAATAGCTCATTTCGTTTCGGTGATTCCTCGTCACCAGTTGTCGTTTTCTGTTTTTTAGCTCTACGTTGTACAGGAGTATCCGGCATAGGAGTATCCGGTCTATCTACTTCTTGAGGGGTATCTGTTTCTTGGGGTGTATCTGTATTTGTTTCTTGGCTAGTTATGTCGTGGGAGGGATCCTGCAAAAAACAAAAGATAGGTTTATAAGACACATATTTTTTCTTATTAAACAATTATATAGAATTATATAAAAAAATGTTTAACAAAAGCTTTTATTTAAAAAAATATAATAAAAAGTAGAAAATAATTTTTAAATTCATACATCTGCAAACTAAACGCTTTGGGCATAGTTATATAATACTAGTGCACAATTACTTTGTTTAGTTTACTTAGTTAGCTTTCTTATTATTTTTTTTTTTAATATTATTTTTTACTTTACTTTACTCAATTAGAACTACATAGTCGAAATTGTGAATGCATGGTTTTAGCAGACAGACAACAAACAAAGTTAAATAAAATCTTTTAATAAAAACACTAATGACAGTATGTTTTCCGTTCAGATCCCACAAAGTGAAAATGAATGGAAAATTGTGGCTAAAGATTTTGAGGCAAAGTGGAATTTTTCTCATTGTCTTGGAGCGATAGACGGCATGTGAACATATTTAAGCCCCCCGGAACAGGCTCATATTACTTTAATTACAAACATTCATTCAGCATTGTTGTAATGGGAATTGTAAATGCAAATTATGAATTCTTGATGGTTGATGTGGGCGCAAATGGACGAGTTTCTGATGGAGGGGTGTTTTCAAATACACTGTTCCATAAAAAACCTGTGCATTCCTCAACCGGAAAATCTATCATCAACCAATATCAAAATGCCCTATGTTTTTGTAGGAGATGATGCTTTTCCACTTATGGAGAATTTAATGAAACCATTTAGCAAGAAAAACCTCACCAACGAAGAAATAATGTATAGCTACAGGGTGTCACGGAGCTGCCGAATTATTGAAAATGCGTTTGGAATACTAGCTTCTCGGTTCAGAATTCTGTTAAATCAAATTAATTTATGTCCACAAAAAGTTGTCACCATAGTGTTGGCATGTTGCTACTTGCACAACTTTTTGCCAAATAAAAAAGTAGAACGTTATTTTCAAGGCGGCGCGGCGTAGATGCGAAAACATAAATACTGGAGAGGTTATACATGCTGATTGGAGAGCTGACCCCACGTTACTTACACTTTAGCCATTACAAGGTAGAAACAGTACTATCAAAGCAAAACATAAGAGCAGACACAGTCTTGTAATTATTTTAATACTGTTGGAGCTGTTCCATGGCAGAATAACATATTTTAGAAATAAACTAATTAATCATTTTTTCAGTACAAGATTTATAAAAATAACTTGTCTTTTGCCATTGTAATGCCTGCATTATTTTTTTTTTGTTTTCTAAAATGTATGTATTTATTTTTTGTCAAAATAAATTAGAATAACAGAATATAAATGGTTTACTCACGGTGCCTTTATTTTCGATTTCGTCGGAGTCGTTCATGGTAGAGGTTTCAGGTACTTGTGTTTCTTGATCCCTCAGGAAATCTAGTTCCTCGAAGTACTATAAGCTTGGTTCGTAAACACTTTCAGTTCCTATGCCAGATTTATAATTTGCGTTCATTTTTTTTAATTCTCTCCTATAGGCACTACGCAAAACATCTGTCTATCGGCATTAGGTACGACCTCCTTTAATTTTTCAATTAGTTTTTCATACGCCAAATTCTTCAAATTTCCATTCCATTTTAAGAACGCTACCTTCTTTTTAACGCGTGAAAAGAATCTGTGATTATTGCACAATGTGTCGCACAAAGTCCATACACGATGCAATAGTTGCGCATCGCCACTCGTTGTGCAATTAATTTCAAACAATTTTGATTTTCTGCAACTAGTTGCGCAACACGTCAAACAACACCATCCACTATAGAATTGTTGCACAACATCCTCAGTTGCGCAATTTGTTCGCAGATGTATGGGGGCCTTAATGCAACGAGGATGATTTCAAAGTTAGTTATTTAAAACGTCTTTGTTTTGCCTGATTATTATGCTCAAGTATAGAATAATGGTAAATATTAAATATATTTTATTAAATGCACCTGCTGAAAGTTTGTGCGCAAAGAGACACATTTTCAATACAATGTATTTTCTTGACCATTCCTTGTTTTCATATTATAAGTTTTTGAGCAGCATTTAGAGGTTATGTTTATATTATTCAATTCTGCATGTATATTACACTGGGAAGTTATAGAATTTCTACTACAAGGGTTGAACTTCGCTCTTTATTTTGCACTTTATATTACATTAGATCACGCCACTTTCGCTGTATTTAAAACTTTCGTCTTATTTCGGCCATCATAAGCACGTCCACAGCTGGTGAATTTCCGGAAGTAATTTTTACAAATTCCGTATTAGCTACTTCGTATTTATTTACATGAAACACGTAGAATTACTCAAATTATGTATTATTATACTCTTCGCAAATACAAAACGAAGAGTATATTGCATTCGATCAGTACATTTCTAAAAGAGGTAATATTGCCCGTAGGGAAAAAATTTTCATATCACTGTATTGGTGATTAAATTCTGAATAACTTTCAAAATGCCCGTCCATCCGTCCATCTGTCTGCCTGTCTGTCCCTTTGTCCGCCCGTCACGTTTCTTGTAAGCACGATAAAAAGTTGGATTGTAGTGAAATTTGGACAGTAAGTTAGTGTTAGCCAGAGGAAGAACTCTATTATTCTTCGATCAATAAATAACTATTACACATAGATCTGGCTAATTGGTTTAACCAAAGGCATAATGGTAACACACATATCAATAAATAAAAAAGTTACTAATGATTTCAATTGTTTAAATTTATACATCCATGTTATATAATATTGTCACACTGCAAAACCGACGAGTTAAGCAGTAGGGATGATCACAAAAAAATTATATCCTGTTTAAACATCATAAAATGGTTAAAAATAGTCTTATAATAATATCCACAAAATTTTACAAAAATCGACAAATAAGTACGTTCTATGGGAAAACCCCTAAAGAAATACGAATATTCATTTGACTGCGCGAAACGCACCTTGATTGGTGTGACTTCATGCTGCTCATAGTTAAACGCGCGTGAACATAGTGGCTAGGCTTTCATGCACGTTTCATATGAGAATTAGGGATGGAAAAAAAATGTAATATATCATGAATCATTTGATACATCACAAGACTCAGATCAATATATTCGATATATCAACAAAAAATTATCGATATTTCTATGTATCGATATATTTTGTAGATTAACATTTAATGTCAATAATTAATGAATATTGCTTAAGGTGTAACTTCGGAAAGCAGGAGGCCGCATTCCTTACAGTACAACATTTATCTCCATTAAAATTTCGAAGATCGGGGGGTGATATTCTTGCAATAAAATTTCTATCTCGATTGAAATTTCGAAGAGCGGGGGGGGGGTAATATGCAAGTTAATCCTTTTCGATATTTTTAGAAAAATATCGATATTTCAACCCGATATGTTGCAACAAAAAAACGATCTGAATATATTCGTGGTTTAGGATTAATATATCGATATTTATTTTATATCGATACATCGTTGCCATCCCTAATGAGAATTAGTCTGCGTTTACTGACTTCTGCGAACTGTTGTGTCCGTATAGTTTCGTTTTGCGACTTTTAATTTTAATTAACGCATACTTCTAAAATGGAGCAAGGTTTTCAAAAGGCGGACTCGCATAATCTGCCAACTGCGGACGATACCATGGTTTCAGAATTTTTGGCCATGGTGATAGACTTCAATCAGCCTCAATCCAGTGGTGTAAAAGCGAAACAGTAAGTACTGTGTGTTCCATATTAAATGTGCTTTGCTACGTTGGAAACAGGGATGCGAAAATATTGTGTAATCGGAGACCGATTTTGGTAACCGTTTAAGGTAACAAAAGTTTTTTTTTAAATATCATTGGTTTAAGAAAGGACAAAAGCTTCTTTCTTTTCACATTTTGTGGCACAGACATAAAAACCTTGTCTGGGTTATTTACTGATGTATTTGTACATCCAGGAATAAAACAACACTTGTTTCTATTAACTTTCACACTGTTTGAGTCTCCCATCATTACAAAAACAGAGATAAAACAATACTGAAACAAACAATTCATATCACGTTGGTATACGAGTTCCGATATGAGCATTATGACATCCCGCATCATCGTTTACTAGCCTCGCTAATTTCGGAGTTTTCATTTTCAGTTTATTTAAAAAAAAAAAGTTTTTAGGCATTTTAATGGTTGTTACGTGTTTCTGTAGCCCTAGAACTATCATTTTTTATTACAACTAAAAAATAGTGAACATCCCCATTTTTAGTCCCTAACGCCTATCAACTTAACAGCAATAGCTTTGGCGGCTTTCATTCATCTCGCAGTTAGACAAGGCCATCACTCGCTAACAGGCTATTGAATATGTCCAAAATTAAGGGGTAGAAAGGAACAATTGCGTTAAAGGATTTTTATTGTTTAATATAAAACGATAAGTATATTGTATTTGATCGGCATATTTCTAAAACCGGTAATATCGCTCGTAAAGAAAAAAATCATATCACTGTATTGGTGATCGACATTCAAAATGTCCGTATGTCCGTCCGTTTATCGGCTTGTCTGTCCATCCGTCTGTCACGTTTCTTGTAAGCACGATAACTTAAGAACAACAAGTCCGATTGTATTGAAATTTAGACAATAATTTAGTGTTAGAGGAAGAACCCTTTTTAACAAAATTGATCAATAAATAAAAAAGTTATTAATTATTTATTTTTTTTTAAATCCATTTTTTTTATGTTTTGTAATTAAACAAAAAACTCTTAAAACTAATACTGTTAAGTAATCACAAAATTAGTTTTAGTATTTTTATTTTAGGTTAATACATTATCATTATTATTATTATTTTCTCTTAAGAGTAGGTATGCCTCGACAAGCTGCTAAAATTTGCAACAGGGGAGGTGAAAGGGAAACTCCAGTGGGCGGTCCTTTAAAAACGATAAAATATTATTTTATGTATTTATAGTACTATGTACACTAAGTAGTAAATAGAAATGAATGACCGTGATTCAACTTACGTATAATCTTGTAATTAGTTCATGATTGTATATAAATTCTACCTGCCAAAGCTTAAAGGTTATGCCGACACATCTACCCTATCATTCTAACCTAAATGCGTTTTTAACATATTATTCCTTCAATAAATACAGTATTTATAATTTAAACGGCTAGGTATTATGCTTCCCTAGAATTTTAATTTGTATTATGGAGTATACGAGTATATCTATATTTTTGCATAATGGAAAGGATATTCAATAATTAGTAACTTGCATTAATTAATAATAATCGTCAATAAGGAAATAATAATATTAAATAAAAAGAATGAAAGAGTTGATGAGGTCCGATAAAAATTATAAACAAAAATTAGTGGTATGCAATATTGCAGCTACGGACACACGTTTCAGAGTTATTGCTCCTCATCAGCGTAGCACGGCATAAATAATTTTGTTATATTGTTAAAAGCAAGACCAACAAAGATAGGAAAGCACAGTATATTGTAGGTACTCTATTTTGTACCTTCGTACCTTATGTGCCATATATGAAGAGCAATAACTCCGAAATACGTGTCCGCAGCTGCAGTCTTGTTTGTTATTGGGGGTATAGTACTAATCCTTGTTTATAACTAAATAGAAAACTTAACATTTTAATGTTGTTTAGTTTTCGTATGTGTAAAGCTTTAGCTGTCACATCATTCAACAAATCAAAATTTAAACTCTTGAATCCTGAGGGGATTCCTCAGGACTTCTTGAATTTTTATTTTGTAGTCTCCCTCAAATAATGGTAGTTTACCAATAAATAAAAATTAGCAACCATTGTTAAAATCAAAAATATAAGTGTTATGCGTACAGTATTAGTTATTATTGGTCTAATTTGTCTATACGCGATATTCTTAGAAACTGTTAAACTTAGAAAAAAAGTTTCAAATAAAAAAGGTGTCTCCATCTTTATTTCTCCTCAGCATAGATTTAAAGGGTTTTCCGTTCGTTAACTGATCCCTGCAAATACTCACATTTTATCGATATGGTTTTTGAAAAAAAAATCATATTTTTTACAATTATTAAAATTTGACCTTCATATTACCACAGTTCATTAATAAATGTGTAGTGATGGCATAGTAAAATTGAGATCCATTAATGTTTTCGCTTTTTGAATTATGGCAAGTTAAACAAAAAAATAATTTTAATTATTATTGTTATACATCCACTAGACGCCGAGAATAAGAGAAATGGTTCGCAGGAAGTCAGTGATAAGTAATTATTTATAATCATTAAACTATTCAACGGATCATTATGGAATTCAGTAGTTGTCTATCGAGAGGTAAACCACCGTCGGCACTCGTTCTCCGAATTTTAGGCAGGCTGACGGCAGCCATGGTAGTGGCGGTAATATAATAGAAAGCCCCGCAAATGCGTCTGGTTGGAGTTACGCAGGCGCCGCAAGCAAGGCAGTCTCGGCAGTTCGTGTAATTTCTACAAGTGGTTGACCTCTCAGGTACTGTTTTGATAGTATATAGTATAAAATAAGAATTTCTTTACAACCCTAACCTGAAATTTGCAGACGTAAATGTAGCAAAGGAATGCCAATTTTTCGAAGTCAGTAACAAGTATCGAGAATAAATAAAGATCAAGGATAGAGGCAACCTTTTATTTGAAATTTTACTTTCTAGGAGTAGTAGTTCTCGATTTGACCAATGAACTAGTGGTATATACTTAGCACATATCACATATTAGCACATGTTATATAAAATAACTTGCCTGGTGTATACTTTTAGTTTTACGAATTATTATTCATATGTTCTTAAAAAATATATGGATGGGGAGAAATTACAAATTTGCTTTTATAGTAGACAAAAGTTTAATGATGGATGTTTTAAACTAAACCCCGCATCAAAATATCATTAATAACTTTAGACATAATAGGTTATTTCTCAAAAATATGGATATCTCTGGTTTTACTGGTTAGATTTTAAAAACCAAAGAATCGATTGTTTGTATCAACGAAATTTAACAGTGCATTTTTTAAAAATACGAATGTCAGAGCGATTCTAAAAATTTGCGAAATTTTCAAAGTAAAAAAATGGGTAAAATTTGTATACAAAAACGTCTACATTGGTGCGCAATCTCAACAAGAAAATATTTTCAACATCGGTCCACATCACCTTCTAGACAATACTTTTAGCTCTGATTTGTTAAATTTTCACGAAAGTTGCTTTTTTCTGGAAACTATTTTCGGGTTTAAAGGAGTAAGTTGGTTTCTCTGTTTCTTTTTACATTTTGGGCCTAGATTTCATGATTTTGACAGATCGATAGATAACTTTGCTACCCACAGTTTTTATCCCAAACATTTCTTTCTATTTTTCCTAGAAATAAAAGTTATGAAAAAAATCATCTTGCTTGGTCTAATGCAACAAACTGATACGTGTGACTTGATGAGAAAATGGGAAAATGTGCGCTTTGCTTTTGTGTTTCTAACTCCTTTCATTGTAAATCGCATGGCCCCTTATAATTTTATATTCATGTGTTTACGACAAGAACACATTTTTAAAATTCAATATCAATTGTATTGTCCTATAAATGTTTTCAAATATATCAACATACCACCATTTTAAAAAGAAGAATTGAAATACAATTACACATTATTGTTAGTGCATGGGTGGCTACATATAACTAGTTACTATATTGTTATAATTCGGTACTTGTAGTATAATCAAAGAGTAGAGTACCTGTTAAGTATAATAGTAAGTTAATGGAATTTGGTATTTTATTGGGCGTCCCGTGTTATTACAAATGGTTTGGTTTAATTTCTTATTTCGTTCCCTCGTTATATTTTCTCATTCATAAAATAATTCTGGGTGAAGGGCGGAGCTTAAACTATAATAAATCCAGAGGGAGCTCGTATCAGTGTAACATTTGTTGCAAAATGTGCCTTTGCACGGTTCCGTGCTATACATGTTTTTGCAAAAAGTATTATGTTTTTTGGAAAAATAAAAATAGTGCGATACACAGAAAACATGAATGAAGGTTTGTATCAAGTCCTTTTTCTCATATTTTGATTCTAAATATTAAAAAAAAATCATAAAATCTCGCAATTTGCTGCTAATTAAAACAAATCTTATTAATTAATACCATTTTTTTTTCAAAATATTAAAACGATACAAGCCTAGATTGATATGTTTTCTTCTATTTTTCGCTTGTACAAATTTCGTAATTGCAATGGTCTAATTATAATTTGTCGCGGGCGGTGCGGCGTTTTAGACTAATTTATTTCTGATTCTTAGACGGCATACCCACTCTTAACAATTGTTTGGCATTTCAAATAATACTTAATTCTTTTAAAATATTTACGCGAAATACTGTCAATTCTCGTCGAGGCTTGCCTTCCGTATGGACGGCAGGATATATATAAGTTAGAATCGACACGGTCCGCATCGCTCTCCAAAAAGTGTATTTTACCAAGAATTAACAATTTTTCTGAGCTCTCTTCGCCACTCCTGTGTGAACAAGAAGTGCCTCTCATCATTGTGGTAAGTCAACACGTATATTGACAGTCGTTATTATTCAATTGTTTATTTAATTACAATTACGCTATTTACTCTATCCATACATTTTATTGCTATTTTTTATTATTAATTGCCTTTATCAGGGCAACGCATTTAACATTGGTCCTTCGATCCATGGATTATTTATTCAGTTATTACTCGCTAAACAATTGTTGGGAGGAATAATTATTATTTAAATTGTTAATTCACATATAAAATATACAGACGTCCGATAATATATCGCCTTAAAATAGTGTAAGATAAAAGGTATAAACTCTTATCACTATAGTTTCTTTACGCGCTTTTTCTATTCGCCAATATTTGTGCTGTGTATCTTTGGGACATTTGTTTGTCCGTATTCTATTAAATTACTTTGCTTTGAGACTCTTGGTGCATTGTCTAGTTAACTAAAATTATAATTTTACATATACTCAGTGTTATATATACATACCTTTTTGTTGACTGACTAATGTAAAAAGATACCACAATCTTTTAAAAGAAAAACAAGACGCTCTTAATATTAATTAATTAATATAGACGTGCTTATACCGGGTGCGCGGGTATTGTCTTACTAAAAATATATATAGGCAATTCTTAATTGTTTTTTATTTTTGCATTTATTTATTGTTATATAAGTTTCGGTAGATACAATATTTTTCTTTTTTTTGATATTGTATTTTTTGTTTTAAAAAAATGGCCGCTAGTTCTAATAAATTAAAACAAGCACGTGTATACAGGGGCACCGCTATTAATCGTATGGCTGAATTGTATAATGTTGCCCAAAAGGCAGTTGATGATGATTCAGTCCATACTATCTTTCAAATGCGCTATGAGCATATAAAAGTGATTTATGATGACTTTAATGATCACCACACTACCGCTCTGTCAATCTTATCTGTCCAAGAAAACATGGACGTTAAGGCAGAAGAGGAAATACGCTCACAATTTGATGACAAATATTACACAGTTCAATCAATTTATCATAAATTGTTTAAACCAAATGCAAATTCGCAACGTCAAGCACAAGTTAAACAAAACAATGTTAAATTGCCAAAAATTCAGGTACCTATTTTTGATGGAAATATATCAAATTGGCACACATTTTATAGTTTATATAACTCATTAATTCACAAAAGAGATTCCCTCAGTAATAGCGAAAAATTTCAGTATTTGTTATCATATCTTGAAAAAGAACCTCTCTTATTAATTAAAAATATTCCCATCAATGATGAAAACTATTTAATTGCATTTGACCACATATATACAAGGTATCAAAAACCTCGTATTCTTGCCACTCATTATTGGGAAAAAATAGCTGATGCTCCTAAGCTTACATCTGACTCTCCTAAGGCTCTTAGACAATTGGTTGACACGTTTACTGATAATATTAACGCTCTAAAAAATCTTGATTATCCTACTGAGTCTTGGGATTTTATCTTATTTAGAACTTTAATTACAAAATTAGATCCCGAAACCATGAAGCGTTTCGAGCTACAGTATGACTCATCTGAAAATCCTACCTATAAACAACTAAAAGATTTTTTACTAAAACAATGCAACGCTTTGGATTCTGTATCTCGTGCAACTAATAAAGCTTCAGTTGTTAATAAACGCTCATATAATCCCAAGATAACTTCTCATACGTCACTTGTTTCTAGTACACATAATAAGGGCTGTCCTGTCTGTAATCAAGATCATTTAATTTATAAATGTCCCATATTCAACTCAAAGTCTCCAAGGCAAAGATACGAAACAATTAAACACAATAACTGGTGTACAAACTGTTTAAGTTCATTACACACCCTAAAAAACTGTAAGTCTGAGTCAACATGTAGGGTGTGTAGGCTCAAACATCACTCTTTGTTACACTTTGACCGCAATGAAAAGGTATCTTGTCCGGTTGCTGCGCCGGTTGCTAACCCTACATCAACTGTATACAATCAGATGTCTGAATCGGTGCCTTCAACGTCTCAAATAAATACTCTGACTAATATGATTCCTTCCAATTCCACTATACTTCTTTCTACTGCCCAGATCGAAGTTTTAAATGACCGCGGTCACTATGAAACAGTTAGAGTTTTATTAGACAGTGCAAGTCAAGCCAATTTTATTACCACAAAATGTGCCAACAGGTTAGGTTTACCTCGCTCTAACTTATCGCTCTCTATTAATGGATTAGGGCAAATGGGATTTTCCGCTTCATCGGGAATAACTTGTACTATTCGTCCTCAAGGTCAAACCAACACCTCTCTCTGTATCGATATGATTATATTACCAAAGATATGTTCGAATATGCCATCTTCAAACATTTCCATTTGCGATTGGGAACGCCTAGCTAATTTAAAATTAGCGGACCCGCATTTTAATTTGTCTAGTTCCATTGACATGCTACTAGGAGCAGATGTTTTCTCCCTTATTTTAAAAAATGGTATCATACCAGGTAATTCTAAAGAACCCACCGCCATAAATACTATATTTGGTTGGATAATGATGGGAAAAATAAATGATTCTGTTTCATCCCCCTCAGTTAACTCATTTCTTACTCTTTCTAATAATTTATCTCTCGACTCTACAATAAAAAGGTTTTGGGAACTTGAATCGGTTCCTGAAGTTCCAAAAATGTCACCTGATGATGTCCTTTGTGAACGATTATACGTTGACTCTCATTATAGAAACAACTCCGGTCGTTTTACTGTTTCTCTGCCTTTTTGTGGTCCCTCGCCTTCTTTTACTAATTCTCGTTATCTCGCACTAAAAAGATATTATTCGCTTGAAAACCGTTTGCTCAAAAATCCCTCTCTATATACGGAGTATTGTGCTTTCATGAAAGACTATCTTGAAAGTAATCATATGACACAAATAAAATCCGAATCTCTTAATTTGTCCTCTGACCAAATATATTATATTCCTCATCATGCCGTTCTAAAACCCGACAGTACAACCACTAAGCTTCGAGTAGTGTTTGACGCCTCATTTAAATGCCCCATTTCACTTAATGACAAACTATTGGTTGGTCCGAAATTGCAACAAGACATAACCAGTATTTTAATGAATTTTCGTCTTCACACTTTTGTCTTCACTGCAGATATTAAGCAGATGTATAGACAAATTTTAATGAATGAGTCTCACCGTGATTATCAACGAATTCTCTGGAGATTCTCTTCAAACGATCCTGTTCAAGACTTTCGCTTGAACACAGTAACATATGGAGTGTCATCCGCGCCATTTTTAGCTATTCGTTCTCTTATTCAGCTCGCTAATGATGAAAAAGATAAGTTTCCATTGGCTTCCGCCATATTGTCAAAATATACATATGTGGATGACGTAGTTTGTGGGTGTGATTCTCTGGATGACGCAACGCGTCTCCAAACACAGCTTATTTCCTTGTTAAGCTGTGGTGGCTTTGAACTCCGAAAATGGGCTAGTAATAATCTTACTCTTCTCGATGATATCCCTCCTGGCAATCGTCTAACAAATAGTCTATCTTTTGATAATGACGATGTGACTGTTAAAATTCTTGGCCTAAAATGGCTTCCCACCTCTGACACGTTTTTCTATGAAGTTGCTCCTCTTGACAGACCATGCACGAAGCGTACAATTCTTTCGGAACTGGCCCGAATTTTTGACCCTCTTGGATTTCTCACACCTTTGACATTTTTTGCTAAACATCTCATACAAACTTTATGGAGTTTGGGATTGAAGTGGGATGAATCTCCTCCCTCTGCAGTGCTTAATCTTTGGATTCGTTATAAAACGGAATTATCATATCTCACAAAAATAACTATCCCTCGATATGTTGTGGAAAGCAATTTTCTGAATTGTGAACTTCACGGTTTCGCTGATGCCTCTGTTAAGGGTTACGCAGCAGCTACGTATGTTCGTTTTATACTTCCGAATGAACAAGTCAAAGTTTATCTTGTATGTGCAAAATCGAAAGTTGCACCCTTGAAGACAATCTCCATCCCACGCCTAGAACTATGTGCTGCCGTTCTTCTTTCCGAACTGATCAAATTTGTTATTGAAGCTTATTCGGAAAAATTAAAATTTTCTAATATGTTTGCTTGGACGGACTCTATGGTAGTTTTGTCCTGGATAAAGTCGTCTCCACATAGATGGAAGACTTTTGTTAGTAACCGCATAAGTTGTATTCAGGAAAATGTATCTCCTGAACTTTGGCATCACGTCATGTCAACAGAAAATCCAGCTGATTGTGCCTCTCGTGGCTTATTTCCATCCGAACTCGTTAATCATGATAGGTGGTGGTCTGGTCCTACATGGTTAGGCACTCTTCAAAATGATTGGCCTAAACACCCTTTAGGGTCATTTATTGAGGGTCATGAGGAAGAAAGGAAAGTTACCTTTTCTACTTTTGTTTCCCTAGATGCTTTAGATAACTTATTCGAGAAATATTCTTCGCTTTCTAAAATTAAACGCATAATCGCATATTCTCTTCGCTTTATTCATAACACAAAACATCGTGCTGATAAAAAATATAAGTCTTTCACGATGTTTGAACTTCAACAAGCCTTATTATGTTTGGTAAAACGAGTGCAACATTTAGTCTTTGCTATTGAAATTTCTAGTTTAGAAAATAAATTGCCCATTACAAAAACATTTCGTAAGCTTCACCCATTTCTAGACAAGGATGGTCTCCTTAGGGTGGGTGGTCGGCTTTTTTTCTCAGGTCTCTCTTACGACCATAAATTTCCTCTCATTTTGCCCAGAAATCATCGTCTGACTGAGCTCATAATTGAAGACATTCACCGTCATCATTTACATCCCGGTCCCCAGGCTTTGCAGTTTTTGATATCCCAACAATTTTGGATTTTATCTCCCAGGCGTGCTATTCGGAATGTCCTCTCCAAATGTCTCAAGTGCTTTAGGGCTAAACCTTCCGCGGTAACACCTTTCATGGGTGATTTGCCTTCTCCAAGGGTTAACCAGGTAAAACCTTTCCAGTGTGTAGGGGTTGACTTTGGAGGACCGTATTTTGTTACACTAGGCAAACGTAGAGGTATTCAATCGCAAAAGGCATATATATGTTTATTTATCTGCTTTGCCACTAAGGCGATTCACATAGAGTTGGTCTCGGAGTTATCGTCCGACGCCTTTCTCGCGGCTCTACGACGTTTCATATCTCGTAGGGGTCGTTGTACTCGCATATTCAGCGACTGTGGTACAAATTTCGTCGGCGCTGCGAATGAATTATCACAGTTCATGAAAAGGGCCTCTGAATGCGAAAATATTGAGTGGTCCTTTATCCCTCCATCTGCACCTCATTTTGGAGGTCTCTGGGAATCAGGCATAAAGTCGGTAAAAACCCATCTCGTTCGTGTTGTTGGTATGCAGGTTTTAACTTACGAGGAATTGTATACTGTTCTCGTGCAAATAGAAGCTGTTCTCAATTCTAGACCGCTTTGCCCTTTAAGCACCGATCCCAGTGATCTATCTGTTTTAACTCCAGGCCATTTCCTCACATTAGAACCTCTTACCTCTCTACCCGATCCTGATCTTACTAATCTAAACATATCTCGCTTAAATCGTTGGCAGCTGGTCCAGCGACTGCATCAAGATTTTTGGAAAAGATGGCATTCTGAGTATTTGCAGACCTTACAGCAACGCAACAAGTGGACCAAAGATACAAAAGCCATTGAGCCAGGTACGCTGGTTTTAATAAGGGACGACCAGTCTCCTCCGCTACATTGGCGTCTGGGTCGGGTAGTTCAAACTCACCCCGGTCACGACGGTATTTGCCGAACCGCCACGGTAAAGACTGTGCAGGGTCTCTTACAACGACCTGCGGTAAAATTATGTCCTTTACCTCTACAATAATACCCTACTGAAAATACGAAGTATTTTGGTGGGTGGTATGTTAAGTAATCACAAAATTAGTTTTAGTATTTTTATTTTAGGTTAATACATTATCATTATTATTATTATTTTCTCTTAACAATTGTTTGGCATTTCAAATAATACTTAATTCTTTTAAAATATTTACGCGAAATACTGTCAATTCTCGTCGAGGCTTGCCTTCCGTATGGACGGCAGGATATATATAAGTTAGAATCGACACGGTCCGCATCGCTCTCCAAAAAGTGTATTTTACCAAGAATTAACAATTTTTCTGAGCTCTCTTCGCCACTCCTGTGTGAACAAGAAGTGCCTCTCATCATTGTGGTAAGTCAACACGTATATTGACAGTCGTTATTATTCAATTGTTTATTTAATTACAATTACGCTATTTACTCTATCCATACATTTTATTGCTATTTTTTATTATTAATTGCCTTTATCAGGGCAACGCATTTAACAAATACTATTTGCAAAAAATCTGCGAAGAGTATCCTATAGAATGTGTAACAATTAAATAAAAAATGCAGTAAATCGTCGAAAAGTATAATGGGAGATGCTTCAATATACTAAGTACTTCATTTTAATAGTAGCAAAAAACAAATTTGCGTACGTATAGTGAAAAAACCCAATATTCAAGAGTTATATTTTAAAGCAAATTGTTGAACAGTTTTTGATTACTGGTCATACGTCCAGTACACATTAAGATATTAATCTTCAATTGTAAAGAACCTTGGCCTTCCAAGAATGGGACGAACCTTACACTTCCGGTTTCTGTAAATACACTTAAAATATCCGGATTTTAGGATGTTGCGGTTTAAGTAAAAGACGTATCTTCTTCGTGCATTATTTTCTCTCGCCATCTGGAACCTGCAACCACCATAAGAATTTCTATCGGGTTCGGTCTGTTAAATGAATCATTCATATTTCAAAAAATTATGATAAATCAATAATAATTTTAAATACACTTACAATACCACTCTCTTTTTGTCACAATTTAAACAAACTAACCGTTATACTCTTCACCGATTTACTGCACTTTTTATATAATTGTTGCACATTCTATAGGATACTCTTCGCAGTTTTTTGTAAATAATATTAGTTTTAGATATTCTTAGTTAGTACAGGCAATGAATAACCTGTAGAATGGAATGATGCATTCTTTGCACTTCCAAGTTCCGGGAAAATTCAAAAAAATTTGGAAAAACTTTTTGATTTTCGGTTTTTTTGCTCCAACGGCTAAAATAATGAAAATACAGAAAAAAGTTTTCAACAAAATTTGTAGCTCGTCTCTTTCTCTACAAAATAGTTTGTCTTGCTTAAGCCGTTTAGGAGATAAATCCAGTTTTCCACTTATAGTTTCGATCCGCTCCGAAATGCGCGGAGAATGAGAATTCTCTGGGAGTTTCGTACGACCGGACATATCGATCGATAATTATTACTATTCAGAGCCGCTAAAAAAATGAAAACAACGTAAAATGTAGAGAAAAGTCTCAGCTTTAATGTGGAACTAATCACAAAATTCATACAAATTTTTATCATAGAGAAAAAAGTGTTAGAAGATTGCTTAGTAAACTTTATACAGTTGATTTATTCACATCTTTGAGTTTTATGCATCCTGCCTATTTCTCCCGTAACAATGAGTGCTTTTTCACTGCATGAATTCGATTCCACGCACTTTAATCTATATTTCGTGAAAATTTCATTGAAGAATGTTAAGAAACAAATATGTTGTATATGTTTTACTGCATAATTGTGCATTTTCTGAACGTGTATGAATAATGTAGACAAATTCAAAAAGTACTGCGCGCATTTAAAAAACTCTAAAGTCATTCAAAAGAATATGTTTTATTGTACTTATAATCCAAATATTAAGACTGTGCTATTATTATTACTTAAGATATAGCGAATTGAACTCCAAAATTTGGAGGTGATTGATCGATGAGAAATATACCCTCTACTTTGATCGCAAGGCATATTTTTCCAACAAAAGTAATTGCAATAAAATGTTAATTGGATTAATATATCATTATATAAGAATATATGAGCAAAATGTAAAATATCGTTCTAACGAGTTCCGGCAAAGATATTAATAAATCTGTGGATCAACTGTACAAAGTTCACTAAGCCATCTTCTGATACTTTCTCTCTTTGATAAATTTTTTTATGAATTTTGTGATTAGTTCCACATTAAAGCTGAGACTTTTTTCTACATTTCATGTTATTTTCATTTTTTTAGGGGCTCTGAATGCTAAGAATTATCGATCGATGAGCCCGGTCGTACGAAACTCCTGGAGGATTTCATTCATTTTTTGCGGATTTCGAAGCGGCTTAAAACTATAAGTGGAAAAGTCGATTTATCTTCTAAACGGCTTAAGTAAGACAAAAATTTGTAAAGACCTTCTTTGTAGAGAAAAAGACGAGCTACAACTTTTGTTGGAAACTTCTTTCTCTATTTTCATTATTTTGGCCGCCAGAGCAAAGAAAACGAAAATCAAAAAGTTTTTCCAAACTTTTTTGAATTTTCCCGGAACTTAGAAGTGCAAAGAATGCATCATCTCATTCTCCCGGTTATTACCTACTTAAATCCCAGAGATGGTCCTTTTATTAATTTTTGTTACTCTAAATTATTAGTTTGCCTGTACTGTTACTAACAAAACAAAAATTGCTTGTGTAAAAAATATTTTTTTTAATTAAAAAAAATTGTAACTTTTTTATTTATTGATTGATTTTGTTAAAAAGAAATAGGGTTCTTCCTCTAGCTTACACTAACTTACTGTGCAAATTTCTACAAAATCGGACTTTTCGTTCTTAAGTTATCGCGCTTACAAGAAACGTGACGGACGGACAGACAGACGGATAGACGGACGGACGGACGGACATGTTCAGACTTCGATCACCAACACAGTGATATGAAATGTTTTTCTCTACGAGCAGTATTACCGGTTTTAGGAATGTGCCGATCGAATGCAATATACTCTTCGTTTTGTATTTGCGAAGAGTATAATACTTGCTTACTTTTGTCTGTTACTATATATTAATTAAAGTACAACACATAATTTGTCACCTAGCATCGGTCATTGTTCTTAGCAGTGATGTAAAACAAATGTTTAAAAAGAAAAGCAACTGAGCATACAGCAACCTTTATTATACTTTTCGCAACCGAAGATTATTTCAATTTGATCAGCACATTTATGATTGTATTGTAATTATTGCTTTAGTAGAGTCAATAGAGATTTTCACTTCGCAAAAATTCCGGGAAGCGGTAACTTTTGAGGATACGTCTCGGAACATGTCAGGAACAATATAGCAAAAGTTACCAACGATATTCCTTAAGCGTCATTTGTAATTAAACAAAATAGTTGCAACATACCAGTTTTTGTAAAATATCTCTTAAAATAATTTTTCTTTAAAAATACTAATAGCGTCATTCGAAAGCACGGGAAATTTCACATCAAAAATGTATACGAAGTTTTTTTGTACGATCAAAAATGTAGGCTCCAGATTTTTTTGTTTAACGCACGAAAATGAAACTCGGCAATACGTAAGTAAATTTGTTGTAACTATTGAACTAATTAATGAAATTGAGCTCAACAAAGCGCAAATAAAAGAAGAAACATGTGGCTATTGGATTATTATATTTTGAAATATAAAAATGAATGTATATAGGAATAGTACATATATGAAGTCGAAACATAAAGAGATTTCCGATGAAATCGGTAAAAGCTCTACCATCTCCACAATTTTAAGACAGAAACCTGAAACTCTCACATATTACTCTTGAAGTAATGTACAAAAAGATCTGATGAGTGAGAAAAATCTTAAACAATTATTTTTGAAGATGTATACTTCCAATATTTCAAAATTTTGAGAAAGTGATAAAATTTTATATGTATAACTAACTTTAAGCACCTATTACTCTGGTTTAAACGTTATTAGACTTCTGTAGGTGCGATTTTTAAAGCATGAAATGTGTACTTTAAGATGCTTCGAGGAGATTTACCTTAAAAATTAAATTAACCCTCTTTATTTTACGAAAATTAAAAAAAAATGTTTGCTCCAAAATTCATGAAATTAGGGGTAAAATAAACGTTAATAACTTTTATAAAAGAATTTATTTAGCATACTTGTCCAGCATATATTTATAGTAGTAATAAGCAGCATAATATTCAGCTATTACATTTTAATAAACCGGTGAAAAAATTAATCTTTACATCAAGTTTCTTTAGTTTCGATATAATTGTTGAGGTGAAGCTTCTATAGGCCTATTGACAGTGTCACAAAATCTGAAAAGCCTGGAGTTTTGCGGATATCGTAAGTGCAGTGGGGATACCAATACCGTTCTTTGTTAGTTTTCATTATACTAGCAGAAGCGGTCGAGTTAATTACCACCCAAATTTGAAGAAGATCGCATTATTAATAACTGAGATATTAGGGTGGATTTATGAAAAGCGGGACACACTGTATATAAGCCTGTCTTCGCCAGCCGCCTCCGTGTTTCTGTGCTTGCTAAGGGCTAAGCGAAGCGTTTTTTAAATTAGTTTATTAGCCTATGATCATACGCAAAAATTCGAAATTATCTCCTGAACGACTGAAGATATCTACGCTTCACGTAATAATTTTCAATGTCTTGGCCTACCCTATACTCTAATAATAACCTAAATTAATAATAATGGACAGTATATACATAAAAAAGCCGATGCCTAAGGAATCACTGCTTCCACATCCAGATTTTTCATATGTCACTTTAAAGGAAACATCTTGACTATATTTGCACTCTATCATGTGGAAATTATTGGTCATAGAAAAATATTAGATAGAAATCTAAGGCCTTGGTTTCCAGTACCTACATACACCAAATCCTAAGTTTCTGTACTCTTACCAGCTTGCTTTAATTACTTTTCCCTATTTACCTCTACTTATGTCAAAATATAATCTAGCTTCAGATGTCGTTCTAATACATACGTGTACCAAAGTTCAATTGAAAATCTCAATTTAATTTTATCAACTCAGATTGATAGTATGGTTCCCAGACAATACAGCAATATTCTAATATTGTTCTAACAAGTGAATTAAATATATTTAAGATACAAGAAATATCAGTGAAATCCCTCCATTGTATTTTAATAAAACCACACAGACGGTTTGCTCGCTTTAAAACATTCTCAATATCTAAGTGATATCTTAACCCGGCATCCAAAGTAATGCCCAGATCACAAATAGAATCTACTCTGTTAAGTTTTTTTGTATTTACAGAATAATCAAACAAAATATTACTTTCCTTCTTATAGAATATAATAATTATTTTACATTTATTTATATTGATTTCAAGACAATTTTTTAAATTCCAATCACAAAAGCTGTCAATATCACACTGCAACTTTTCAGCATCACTTATGGCATTAACAATTGCAAACAACATGACCTCCTTGTGGAACTCCGAAAATCACATTGATATTTCTTGATTTATTTTGCCTTATTTTTACAATTTGAGTTCTGCCAATTAGATATGATTTTATCCACTGCAGTAAAGTACCATTAACCCATTAGCGCCGGAATTATTTTTTTTTTAGTTTTTAATATGTTTTTTGTACTAGGTGTGTTACACTGGACAAAAGGAACAAAAAATTATGTAAACTTTTTTTTGACAGATTGACAGGTAATGAGATATTGGCCGTTGCCATATGGCAACGCTAGGCGTCTGGGCTACCGTAACTTAAGAAAACCCCAATTTTGTATATTGTTCTAGATAATTATTAAAAAATTAAATTTACATGACTGTATTATTAAAAAACTATTTTAGGATACACAAAAATATTAAAACATATTTATTGTGAATGAAATGGGACAAAAGTCTCTGCAAAGACCAATTTGCACACAAACAATTTTCTTCTTTTCAATGGTGTGACGAATAAAATAATTGTTGCCATCGAATCTGACAGTATCCAGATATTCGACTGTCTGATGCTGCAGGTGACGCTGAGGGTCTCCCAGTTGCTTTATGTGGCACACCGTATTTCTTCAGATAGGCATTAGTAATTTCTCGTTTATATTCAAGTTGTGATAATTTTCGCCCAGATTTGTTGTATAGTATCCAACTGTTTTGCAAAGCTAAATCTAAAAGCCAGCTAAGTATAGACCAGTATCACTTTTTTCCACGTATACCAATACGAGAACAACTGACAGTTTGATCCATTTGATCTGTCCCTCCCATAAATGAGTTGTATTTTGTAATGAGTTTGCGTCTTGAAACCATGACAGGACGTTTGAATTTTTGTGAAAACCGTTCTGTCTGGGTATTCTCTTGTGTGCCATGTGAAGAAAAAATCATAGCAAAATCGGCATTATCAAACCAACGTACATAAAAATTACCATCATTTGCTTCTATGGCTGATTCGTAATAACCACGCTTTTTTTATAGAATCTTTTTTAATTGTTAGGGGACATAATTTTTAGAGTTCTGTTTTCGCGGATTGTGCCAATTGCTGAATAGCCACGAAATTTCATATATGAAAATATTGCAGAGCAATGCAATGTCCATTGCCTCTGCTAAAGTCAACTCGCTCCTAGAAAGAAAGAAAACCTTTCAAGCTACCACAAACGCCTAGCGTTGCCATATGGCAACACCCAAGTTTGAACAACTATATCATATGTAATAAAAGCCATATTTTTTTTTAATTGTTAAACCAACAAAGTTCCGAGTCTATAAAATACCATCATAAACAAAAAAATATTTTAGAAGCACTGTATAGAAAAATATAATACTTACATAAAACGTACATCCATATTTTCGGCCATTTTTAATTCACCACAAAATTGTAAACAAATGCTTAAATTACTGTCAACCGCAGATTAATTTGCGGAACATGTGCCAAGTTAGGCATGTTTTGACACATAAAATAACATATTCCCCCACTCTTATCGGCACGTATAACATACAGGGGTGATATGAAAATGAAATGTGTTTACCGTTGCCATATGGCAACGCACGGCGTTAATGGGTTAATACCATATAATGAGAGTTTTTGAAGAACAATATTTTGGTTGACATGATCAAAGGCCTTTTTTATATCAGTATAAATTGTATCAACTTGGGAGGCATTCTTAAATGCTTCATGTATAAATGATGTGTATAGGAAAAGATTTGTCTGCGTACTACGACCTCGGTAGAAACCGTGCTGATAGGACATAATGACATTTTTATATGAATTAAAAATATTATCAGCTACTATGGATTCCAGTACTTTCGGTACGGAAATGGATCACCCTGTACATTTTCAAAAAATGTATACTCTGTACCACCCCGTTTAAAAAAAATTTACGATTTTACACTCTTTAAAATGGAATACAGGAATCTCAAATTTTATTTTTTAAATTATTATTACATTATTCAACAGTTACAATCGCAATAACGTAACTTAAACCAAAAGACAAAGTAATGTTAATAGATTTTATTGTTTTAGGTTCTTAATCAGAAAATTAAATGACTGTTTCTGACGCCACATGTCATGATCTAAATAATGACCGAGTAAAAATTTGAACAAATAATTACTTACACCTATAAAATATAACTGTTTTGATAAAAAAAACACTATTTATGCCTAAAAAAGAAACGAACATATGGAAGAGATTAGTTTATTGTGTACCCATTTGAGATACAAGAACGCACAGGTTGTATTGTTAGGGGTTGTGGGTACAAACAATGCTTTGATCAGGCTTGGAAAACCCCAACCCCACGTGAAATAACACAGTGCTTTCATTTTTATGGGCGATTGATCGTTTTATGCTCGATTTAAACCTGATGGACACTTTTAGTAACAATCAGTAGCTTATAGCGTTTTTTATACTTTGTATCTTGTGCCGTTGAAAAAATAACATTTAGTTCCACGAATAAGTTCAAAAGAGCAACAGAAGCAAAAGTTATTTTGTTTTCTACACGTATATTCCTCAGGCTATTTGCTATTGTTGTTTAAAATGATTTAACGATACAATAGGTTTGCTAATATTGAGAAAATTAATCGGAAAACGTCACGATGCAGTCAGAAATTTGGTAAAATATTTTAGCGGCTATATTAGAACTTAGTTAAAAGAAACTAAAGTAACAATATAAAAGAATTGTGCTATAAGATATACTGTATAGTAGATTTATAGTGTGTCCTCGGATGACCAAAACTATACTTGTCTATTTATTTATATACAACCACCCCGCAGGGTGGGAAACATTACAGTAAAATGATATAAAACATTATAATAGAATAATACATTTATCGCGAGAAACTACCAGTAACTCGGAAAATTAGCAAGTTACAAAAAAATTCCAATAGACAAAAAATGTTTAGAAGACTTCAGTGTATATTTAAAAGTAAATTATTATTTGTTTGCTTATAATTGTATTGAAACGTATTCTTTATAGGATTTTGTAAACAGCAGAAAATAATAACTATCGATGAGAACTAAAAGAAAAAATATGCTTAAAAATAATAATGAAATCTTTGCATTCTTTCGATAACATGAATTCTGGTTATGCTAGCAAATTAAAGTCCTAAAATGAATTTGTCTAATTTCTTATTTAAAAATTCTCATTCTGACACACAGTCCCCTACGGTCATGCAGATTAAAACTAATATCTACATAACCCCCTACGGTCATGAAGATTCAGTTAAAAATGAGAACAAAGATCTAAAATGAATTTATTTATCTACCTTGTCTCAAAAAGTTTCCATTCTAATTGATTACATTTTCATGAAATCTGTCATTCTGTTTCTTGGAAATGCTTAGCCTTTGAATCGTTTTTCGCCCTTATTCTGGAGCTCATCAGAAAGACATAAAGTCACTCATAAAGATGTTTCATGCAAAACCCAGACAATTGCTATGAACAAGTATGAAATAATTATATTTGACATTGACTGATAAAAACCACACATCTTTACCTATCTATTAGCTAACTAGTAATGGAGCCTGTATACTCTATGTAAAGATTAGGGAATTAACAAGATAGGACAGCTGACGAAAAACATTTTATCTTTTAGCAATGACGCCATTAACCTCGACATTTAAATTGGAATACTCGCGCGGTTGCGACAATGTGACAATCAGACGGAGAAGGTAACATTAGAAAGAGAGGCCAATAGTGAAAAATGGACAACACTGTCCTGATAGAATGACCGCACTCAGCTGACTGTCAGTAGCCAAGGTCACTAAAAAAGAGGTTGCTTTGTATACATGTCACATGAAGTATTTCTATCTTTATATGTAAGGTATCTATTTGGTTAGGATAGAATTGTACATTGAAAGAATAATTTTGAAACTTTTCTCTATAAAATGAGGAAAAAACGGCCACACGCAGCTGTCATCGAGGTCTATACGTGACATAGCACTTGCCGATTTTAATGAGCCAACCCATCTTTTAGTAAGCTTTATCAAATTCGTTTAATGCGTAACCGACAAAGCCCTAAACCGTTTCGGCTGGATGTCGTGTCCCTTTAAATTGGAGTACACAACTGTCTTCGTCTATTTCGTCTTCTCCGTCTGACTGTCCTATCTTGTTAGTTGTCTAATCTTTGCTCTATGCACGTTTAGAAGTGAATTATTATTTGTTTGCTTATAATTGTATTGAAACATATTCTTTATAGGATTTTGCAAACAGCAGAAAAAAATAACTATCTATGAGAACTAAAAGAAAAACTATGTGTAAACATAATAAAGAAATCTTTGCATTCTTTCGATAACCTGAATTCTGGTTATGCTAGAAAATTAAAATCCTAAAATGAATTTGTTTAATTTCTTGTTTGAAAATTCTCATTCTAACACTAGCATCCACACAGTCTCCTGCGGCCATGTAGATTAAACTAGTATCTACATAACCCCGTACGCTCATGAAGATGCAGTTAAAAATGAGAACAAAGGTCTAAATTGAATTTATTTATTTACCTTGTCTTAAAAATTTTTCTTTCTAATCGATTACATTTTCATGAAATCCATCATTCTGTTTCTTGGAAATGCCTAGCCTTTGAAACGTTTTTCGCCCTTATTTTGGAGCTCAGCAGAAAGACATAAAGCCACTCATAAAGATGCTTCATGCAAAATCAAGACAATTTCTATGTATAAATATGAAATAATTATATTTCACATTGACTGTTAAAAACAACAGATCTTCACCTATCTATTAGCTAAGTAGTATTGGAGCCTATATACTCCTTGAATGTTTAAAAGTGAGTTATTATTTGTTTGCCTATAATTGTATTGAAACATATTCTTTATTGGATTTTCCAAACAGCAGAAAAAAAATAACTATGAGAACTAAAAGAAAAACTATGTGTATTTGGCTATAACAAATGAACGGGTTCACAAAATGAGTTGTGCCTGGCGCCAAACGACGAGTATTAAAAATATTTTTGACTGAATCATCATTTTTGGTATCCATCAAACCGTTTTCATTTTATTAAATAAAAACGAAAAAAAATTGTTTAAACAATTATTTGACCATGAAGCTCGCGGTTTAGGAAAATTTTTCATAAGAAAATCTTGTTCAAGTTTTTCCTATAAGAATCCGTGGCTAACTCAAATGGTATAGAAATTTTTTCGGAAAAATCCCAGGCAGACTCGCCTATTAGGATACATTTCAAATAATCTTCTCAAATTTAATTTTCTTGATGAAGAATATGCAAAATTCAAAAAACCTCATATTACTGGATAGAGAATTAAAAACCATTTAAACATTTTAAAAGGGTAGCTGTCACCCCAATGGGGTTGAAGGGGGAGGCATTAAATTATGCTCAAAAAATGTTATTTTAGAATAAAAAAATGACGTGATTTAGGATTTTACTCATAAATTGTAAATTACGTAGATATTTCGTTACTTATGGACCTCATTGTATAAAATAAAATGATGAAGCTGAAGACTTACGAATTGCTAAATTTATTACATTAGAATTTTGTAGAACAATAACAATGCATATTCATTAATCCAATAAGTAGTACGTGAAAAATACCACTGCGACATGCGATTTATTGAAAATGTAAACATCTATAAATTCTCAGTATATTTTTAATAGACATGTGGCGATAAAAAGTAAAAAATAACGTTGTTTATGTAAAAATTCAACTCAACAAAATACCTCATAAAAATTTATAATTAAACAGATTCAAACTTGTAGTATATTTGATATAGATATTTCTTGAATGATTTAATTTAACCAAAATTATATGTTTTCGATTATCTCCTCAGCTTGGTATCTAATCAAATATAGCAAACATGTGTCGATCGAATATAATATAGATTAAACTGTTTTACAGTTTAATCTATATTATATTAGGTATATTACAATATTTTTTCCTCATTAACATCAATTATTATTTGTCAGGAATCTTAATTTTTTACTCTTTAATTTCAGATTTGATTAACGCTGAATGATACAGGTACATGTTGGAAAATTTGCAGAAAATCATTGAACATTGGACATTGATTCCCAACAAATACATTGGATATACGTTACAGCTGTTGGTTCACAGCTGGCTCCAAAATCCTGGAAGGAACTGAAGCTGGAGTTTATAGTAGCAACACAAATAGACTATTTTTCAGACAGCAGTTATTGATCTGTATGTATGGAGGTTAGAACAGATGCATTCCAGAAACAGATTAATAAAAACCTGTCCAGATAGCCAAGTAGCTCTAGAATCCCACTGCTGTAATTCTAAAGCGATTTGTAATTGTCAGAAAGTCTGAGTAGAGAGAAATCACAAATTGACTCTGGTTTGAATACCGGGCCATGCTGGCACGGTAGGCGACGAAATTGCCGACCCTCTGACCAGAGACGTTGTAACATCTAGATCAGAAGACCAAAACCAGCGCTTGACAAATGTGCAAATCCGCTAAAGCAGCTATCCTATCCTGAGCTAAGGTGAAAAGAGGAAAACACTTCAGCATTAGCAAGGACTACCAGAATTAGTTCACTTGAAAGATTCCTTATATATTCTTTGAACTAAAAAAATATTATTTATTTAACTATACAGGGTGTTTCAGTTAAAAGTCCCCAGGCCATTATCTCTAAAATTAATAAAGATATTTTATTTTTGTAAATGGCAGATGATTGATACCAAAGAAAGGTTTAAATAACGGTGATTAGAATTTTTCTTCGGCGCTGCGATGCAAAACTATTTTTTGATGGCTGGAACCTTGAAACATAAGTCATGTGATTAAACAATAATTTGTGAATAATTTTGATGGTATAGAGAATTTACAAAAAACAAGCCGTTTTGGAGTTACATGAGTTTCTTTCATTAATGCCAGTACACGTGAATTTTGATAAATCCCTATAATTTATTTATTATTTATTATAGAATATTGGTTACCAAACACTTTTTTTCAAGATAAGGAAAGTGATATAATACACTATCATAAAATTATGTTTACCACTTCCGGCCAAACCGGAACTAACATGATGAACCAATATCCATATGTTCCTACATATTACATTTTTTTTCTAATAACGCTTCTAATAAAACGGCTCCCAAAACTTAAAGTAAGTAAGACAACAAAGAAAATACACACTAATTTAGAATGGTAATGAAAAATCTACTTAAGAGATATTAGTAGGCTTTGATTTAATTTTAAGTTTGACAGTTATTAAACAAAGTTTGTAGTTGGTGCATTTCAATCATAGTTTCAAACAGAAATAGAAACAATTCAAAGCAAATTAATCCAAATAAGGCAATAAAAAAAAATATATTTAAAAAATGGTTAGATACACCAATGAAGATAAGTTAAATATGATTTTAATATACGGTGAATGCAAAAGAAATTCCCGACAAGCAAAACGATTGTTTTGTTTACGATTTCCAAATAGACCTACACCCGATAAAAAAACATTTATCATGCTGTTTAAAAATTTAAGAAACTGGGGTAGTTTTAAGAAAACTATTCGTAACAGAAATAGGCCAGTTAGAAACGATGAAAATACAGCCTTGGTGTTAAATAGTGTTGTCAACAATCCTCAATGTTCTCTCCGGAAATTGGCATCGGAAACTAATCTGTCGATATCTTCGTGCCATAGAATATTAAAATCAAATAAATACCATCCATACAAATTAAAATTGATCCATCATTTAAGGCCTGATGATTATGAACGAAGATTACATTTTCTAGCTGAATTTTCAGTTCTTTCTGAAGAATGCCCAAATTTTTTAAAAAATGTGCTCTGGAGCGATGAAAGCCGTTTTCACAACAACGGAGTTGCGAGTAAGCATAACTGCCGATACTGGTCACAAAATAATCCTAGATGGATGAGAATGACCCGAAATCAGGTAACTTTTGGAGTTAACGTGTGGTGTGGAATATTAAATTCATATATTATTGGACCATATCTATTCCATGGGACTTTAAATGGAAGAAAATATGAGATATTTTTGAGAAATGTATTGCCAGGATTATTAGAGACTATCCCTCATAACCAGGAGAATATTTGGTTTCACCAAGATGGTGCACCACCCCATTACTCAGTACCTACTAGTCAAAGATTGTCTTAATGAAATGTACCCTCAGAGATGGATTGGTACTAATGGAGTAGTCAGATGGCCAGCACGATCACCTGACTTGACCCCATTAGATTTTTACCTTTGGGGTATTTAAAAAGTGTAGTGTACATTGAACCCATTGAGGATATGGCCGATTTGTATAATAAAATATATGCAAGTGTTGCTGCTATAAATAGACATACGTTACAGAAAGTTTGCAATGAAGAGTTACTGAAACGGTACAATATGTGTATTCATGAAGAAGGGAGAAATTTTGAACATTTAATATAAAAAGTACCTACTAATAAGAAAGAAATTAGTTTAATTTCATTTTTAATAATATTTCGATAGTTTTTAAATGTTTGTTTATAAAACTTTTGTTTACGTTCTTTACTGAATTGTTAATATAAATTTAGCCCATTCTAAATTAGTGTGTATTTTCTTTGTTGTCTTACTTACTTTAAGTTTTGGGAGCCGTTTTATTAGAAGCGTTATTAGAAAAAAAATATATAATATGTAGGAACATATGGATATTGGTTCATCATGTTAGTTCCGGTTTGGCCGGAGGTGGTAAACATAATTTTATGATAGTGTATTATATCACTTTCCTTATCTTGAAAAAAAGTGTTTGGTAACCAATATTCTATAATAAATAATAAATAAATTATAGGGATTTATCAAAATTCACGTGTACTGGCATTAATGAAAGAAACTCATGTAACTCCAAAACGGCTTGTTTTTTGTAAATTCTCTATACCATCAAAATTATTCACAAATTATTGTTTAATCACATGACTTATGTTTCAAGGTTCCAGCCATCAAAAAATAGTTTTGCATCGCAGCGCCATCTCTGTGTGCTGTTGAGGAAAAAATCTAGTCACCGTTATTTAAACCTTTCTTTGGTATCAATCATCTGCCATTTACAAAAATAAAATATCTTTGTTAGTTTTAGAGATAATGGCCTGGGGACTTTTAAGTGAAACACCCTGTATATCGGGTACTGCAGACATACAGCCGGTTTTACAATCGCTAGTTAACTTCCAGTCAGAGTTAACTTTCAGGTTATTATAGAAATTGGGTTTTACAATATCTGGTCATTTTCGATGTGGTAGTTATCTAGTAGTTAACTTTACTAGCAGATGAGGTGTGGGTTAACTAGAAGTTGGCAGTTTACTGGCAATTTATAACCTATAAAATAACTGTCACAAAATAATCTTTTGATATTTTGCCTGAAAATGGATATGTACGAAGTAAATGCATATAGCAGTGATGAGTAGCCAAGGTAATCCTGTATAGACCTAACTTTTTCGAAGAATACGATGGAAGAGATTTTTTAAATAGATCGAGACTAAATACTTACCTACTTACTTAGTAATAGACCACTAACTCATAAATTTCTTCTGACATTTATATTTGATAGCAGGTGACGTGACTTTGGACCAAAATTAATACATTTTATGTATATTACCCATTTTTCCAGTACCAACATTATAAATTTTATTCACAACCTCTCGTTTACAATTGTCACTTAACTTTACATTGAAAAACGCATGTGTCGGTAAAGTTATAGTTAACCTGCAAGTAAAAGTCAACTAACATGAAAGTTAACTTGCGATTGTAAAACCGGCTGTAAATCGAACAAGATCTGGAAGTTAAACCAAATATGAACTTTATCTTTGGCCTCCATCTTTCTTAGACTATCTATAACACTATGTTAGAAAAAGTGCCTAATCTGGTAAGATATAATGAATCTCTGATTAATAGGGGCATTGAAAATCACTACTTTCTTGATAATGGGGCACTGATTAAGGAACTATCGTGGCGTTTAGCTGAATCATTCGGTGACATAATTGAACGCTCTTATTGAAAAGGGCTATAGGAAGACCACAACTATGTGTGGTGGTTATATGAACAATAGCATAAAAAACCTTTAACAGAGTACCCCAGACTATATTGACGGAAAATGTATGTTTCGTGGAAGAAGGAAAATAAACTAAATTTTATAAACACGTTGGATAGTGTGCTAGAAAGGGATGGTCATAGTGTCCTGCAGTATAAAGCAGATACGTAAATATTGTAAAAACTGTTCCGAAATTATCTGAGCAAAGACACAGGATGACACAGATATTCTCATAACACATCATGTTAAATTAAGTGTCACCATGCAACCCTTCCAAAGCAATAGGAAGCATGAGATTTGACACAAAGGAAGATCTCAGTGAAAAGGTCTGTGCCGTACTCTTCTAACTCTGGAGTTGACAGGCTATGATTCGACAGGTTTTTTCTTAGGAAAAAGTAGCAATCTTCTGTCAACTATACTCTACAGGCGCAATATATGAATAGTATTGTATGTTTAACAGCTCTATGCTTTGGGAAACTTTTAAGTCATTGATATCCCGCGTGTCTTAAGAGATCCCCCTAAGAACGCACTATGATGTATTACCTGTTTACCATCAATAAAAAAATGTAGCAATATCCCATCTTCCCGATAAAGACGGGATTCCAGAATGCGAATTGCTTTCATTTTCAGTGCATTCACTTCATTATTAAAGGTTAACAAAATAGAATTCATATACTGACTTGAAATTTGGTACATTTATGTATTGTCACGAGATCTGAAACTAGTTATTTGAACTTATTCCCTTGAAGAGTTGTGGGATAAATACAGAAAAATACAGGCAAATAAATTAAGTAAGCTAGTTAAGAATTCAGAATCTTGAGAATTTGTATATACACTAGAAGCCAAGATCTCAATTTTTCATGACATCTACCACCGTCGATGTATCAAAATAATGTTGCATCGATAGAAGTCACGGACGTACGGCCATATGCTTATGCTAACAGTAATTTTAGAAGAAAATTTATAAACAGAATCTGATTATTCAGATTATTGCATTGAACGTGCATCACTGCAATAATCTTATTTTGATTGATTGATTGATTTGCCAGCGTATGGTCGGCATTGCTGCCAATTCCGGGCATCCATGGAGGTTCGTTTCAACACGCAGCCTGGTCGTCCGTCGAATACGCCCAACGGACGGCCAAATCGCGTGCCGGAACCAAATCTCGGATGTTTTGTATACCGCCGGACCAGCTGCATACATTGGACATTGGACATGCTTGTTTTCAGCAGCGAGAGCCGCATGACGCATGGGGTGGGAATATAGGATGGGAAGTGTAGGTGTTTGAGAGATGCTTCTTTTAAGTTTCCATGCTTCTATTAAGTTTCCATTTGTCATCATCGGCTGGGGTGTGGTGCAGTTGTTTGCGAGATGCTTCTTTTCAGTTTCCATGCTTCTTTTAAGTTTCCATCTGTCGTCATCTCCTTATTTTTCTTCTTCTAAGTTTTCTGCTTCTTGTGTCTCTGAATCTGGCAGCTTTTATTTTTTTTATTTTATTTTTGCATTTTTCCCCTTTTTTCCTTTATTTTTTTTATTTATTAACCGCTCCACAAGTAAATATCCATCTACGGTGGAGTTGCTGGGAAAGGCCCTATCTCGCGGTAACATTTTTTTTGCTCGTTATGAGAAAAGAGGTCCGAAGGAATAGTTTGCTCACCCTGTATGTCGTTTACTTGAAACAATGGGTTTCAATTTTGGGCAGTTTTTCCATTTCATTACCTATATATTATGTTTGATATCCTTTCAATTGCCGCTTCTTTGAGACAATCGGTTTCAATTTCCGTCTTCCAAATTGATAATAAAATATTATGTTTTTAATCAATAAATTGAGCTGATAAAAATTAGGATGGTAAAGATCAGATAGAAAGATGGAATAGAATAATATCAATTAAATCAGATAAAAATAAATAAATGTATAGCTTATCTGTCTTTCTGCAGCGTCTTGTGATTGCTGTTTTATTTTATTTCGTTTCCTTTTCTTTCTTGGGTTGAGTTAATATTGTCCCATTTAAAAACTTTCCACTGTATACAATAACTTTAGGTCACAACCCAGCTATATAAATATTCTTAAGTTCAGTGCTTGTTTTTCTTAGGGGTAGTTCACCCCTAATATTTTAATATCAGGTATTTTCAGGACACTACCATTATAGGCCGGCCGTCGTCAAAATCATCGATTTTGGTCCGAAATTCAAAACAGCAATGTTATTGACTATTCTTATAGAAAATATTACGTTGAACATGATGGTGTCATTAAAAAAATTATAAAACATAGGCTTCATTGTTAAAAACATGAGTTTTTAGCGAAAATTCTCATTTTTTGATCTTCTTTGGCTTTTCAACGGAAAAAAAGTCAAAATATAAAAATTGAAGATTTTATCAATACGCGTCGTTTGACACTTGTAACGACCTTCTATATTTGACCGTTCAATTGTCATAAACAAATTGAGGTTCTTAAATTAACGATTTTTCTGTTCAACAAAAGGTCATACGAACTGTTATCAAAATGTTGCATTTTGTTCATAGAATTTGCAGTTTTTTTGTGTCGATATCGCGCGTATTTTGCAATTGCTTAAACAAGTAGGCCAATTTGTTTATTAAGGATTTGCGACTTTCGATGGCATTTTCTCCACTCTCCACCACGGCAATCGATAAATATTGATGACAACTCACATTTCAATGTGGTCTCGCCCCTTTTTTCTTTCTTTTTTTCCCTCGCCAACGTTTCTAAAGAAATTGCTTAGTAAACAATTGAAATATCTCAGCTCAGGAACGCCTTATCGAAATTAAATTGCCGGCAAATGAAAGATAATAAAAGAAGGAAAATTTTGAGCCTAGGCAGACCTCGATCCGTTAGATATAGACCATTTTGCTTTTACGACTGTCAATTGTTTATTAATTAATCTTTAGAAAAAAAAGTCTAACAACATAAAGTTAATACATTAAACAAACTAGTTTTCAATTGTCACAAAAATCCATTGGATTTTTCATGCATTTTTTGCTTTTGCAACAATTAATTTATCAACGCCGTACAACGTTTTTTAGTGCTTACGCTCCGGGTGACTTGCGCAGTATATATAAAATTCAAAGCTCACATGGTTTTAAATGCACTGTAAGTGGTTTAAAGTGGTTTAAAGAGTCATATAAAGGTATCATAATTTAATTTTTAATTAATTAAATTATTAAGATTTATTATTTTTCTATATGGGGTATTCCTTAATGACGTACTAATATTTGAGGGTGTGATTCCTTAGGTCATTTTATGAAGAAAACTTCATATGAACAAATATCCGCAACGGTTTTTTTTGCAATTTTTTTTTAATCGTTATTTTTTAATATATCAGAAAGTACTTTATATATTATTTTCAATCTTGGTATGTGTCAATAGAATATAAAACCACATATTTTAATTAGAAAAGTTATTTTATCGCTCCACCAGTGGCGTTCCTGCGAACATGTCCTCTGATATCTTTTACCACGAAAGTGACATTTTTCCATGTGGATATTTTTCCTGATCATCCTGATTAATTGTATATGAAAACGGTTTCTTGCGTTTTTCTCGTTAGACGCACAATTCTTGATTAAAACAATTAAATTCAAATTGAAATTAATTACACAGACACACACAAAAAAAATTTGTCGATTAGACTCACCAGACCAACCATTTCCGGTGTATTTTGGCTTGTTGAATCCGAATCCGATGTCAGTTTTGCCCCAAAATTGTTTTCTATCCTCAAGGAACAGGTAGGAAAAATCCAATTTTCCATTTATGCATTTTTCTATTTTTTTGAGGATGAAGCCAAAAATGATTGAAAATATCAATGGATTTTTGCGACAATTGTTAGTTAGAATATATTTTATGTTATCACATGACTTTTTTCAAAAAATTAATTAATAAACGATTGACAGTCGTAATCGCAAAATATCCCCGTTCCTAGTTAACCGATCGAGGTCTCTCTGGGCTCAAAATTTTTCTTTTTTAATTATCTTTCATTTTCCAACGATTTCATTTCTACACAACATTCCTGAGTTGAGCAATACCACATAGAAATTGCAAAATACGCGAGATATCAACATAAAATAAACTTTAAATTCTATGAATAAAATGCAACATTCTGACCACAATAGAATATCCGTATAACCGTTTGTTGAACAAAAAATTTGTTCATAACAATTGAACGAATCGAAGACTGAAAGACCAAAGGTCGCTACAAAACGACGCGTATTGATCAAATCTCCATTTTTCATATCTTGACTTTTTTTGTCCAATACGTTAAAAATTCAGAGAACATCAAAAAATGAGAATTTTCTCTAAAAACAATGAAGCGTATGTTTTATAATTTTCTTAAAGCCACCATCGTGTTCAGCGCAATTTTTCCTATAAGAATAGTCAATGAAATTGCTGTTTTAAATTTCTGACCAAAGAAAGTTACGATGACCGGCCTATTAGCCAAAGTACGACAATAATTGTTATGCATATTTTGTGAACAGTTTTCCACACGTAATAATTTCTCACAGTTGTACCACACTACATTACTATGACTGACATGTCAGTAAGAGTATTGGTAGTAACATATTTATCTGTCTGTCCGTCCGTCACATTTCTTTTAAGCACGATAACTTAAGAATGAAAAGTCCGGTTGTATTGAAACTTGGACAGTAAGTTAGTGTCAGCCAGAGAAAGAACCCATTGTTTTTAACAAAATCGATCAATAAATAAAAAGATATTAATTTTTTTTTGTAATATATTTTTTGTTTTATAATTGAACAAAAAATATGCAAAACTAATATGATTTACAAAAAAAAATTGCGAAGAGTATCCTATAGAATGTGCAACAATTATATAAAAAGTGCAGTAAATCGGCAAAGAGTAGGTATAATATCTACCTTGTCCAATTTATACCACTAAATCTATATTAGAGATCTAAAATCAGTAGTTCTACTGAACACAATTACCTTTGAAAGAGACTTATAATACTTATGTACGTAATTATCGAATATCTAGGTTTGCCTCGTAAGAACCATCCATTTAATTTCCTTGGACATGTAAAACTCCCCGCAAAGCCTGAAGAATGCAGTACGTAGAGACGAAAGCATATGTGTAAAAATAAACAAAAAACTGCAATAGATAAAAATAGAGGCTTGATTGGCTCGACATATGTAGTAAGTTTGTCATAATAGCTCCAGCTGGGGCATGGTGGCTGCTCGGGGACCGGGGCAACACCTCATTAGCACCATCCATCATTGCTGTAGACATTTATTTTTTTAAGTACCTTTGCATATAGATGTAAGGTTATATTATTAAAAATAAAAAGGAGAATGAGCTGTCTGAAGTGTTAAAGTAAATGTATACATTGTTCGTTTGAAGTGGTTAAGTATTTCTTATTTACATTAAATTAAAATCATGGAAAAGGTGCATAGTTCGTATATCACACAATTATTTTATTTGTTATCAATTGCAGCATAAGGTTTATTATTTATTTTGATTTAATAAAGTGCAAATCGAAATGTCACTATTTTTAGATAGCACTGTAATTCGCTTCCGTTAAAATAATGCCATTAGTTAATGTATCACAAATGAGTTTGTATTTTTAGCGAGATAAAATGAATTAGTTGTGAACATGGGTTAATTTACAAAATATTGATCTATTGTTAACCTGTAATAACCATGCGTACCGCATACGTGATAATTAGTTTACCACCACAGATCATCTACACACACGGTTTAGAAGTGATATTTAAAGTCATTCTATAAATTAGCTCAGTGGATCAGTACCTTAAACTTGAGACCAACGAGTGGTGGGTTTGAATTTTGGCAAGGGTATGGATCTTTAATAGCGTTATAATATTGTTACGTAGTAATCAGAACAGTTCCAAAGTGTTCAGGTTAAAAAGTAGAGCAGGTATAGAAAATAAAGGGAGGAATGACAAGTTTTTATTATTATGACAGTTTTGAGTTAAAGTTGTTGCCATTTTTAAATAAATTTTTTTCTACAGTTTGCCTTTGATTTAAAAGAACTAGAAACGTTACAATTGGTGTCAGAAGTGGGATCACTGGAATCTGCAGAGTTGAAATTGAACAGTTGTAAAAGGCTGTGGAGAGTTCTATGCCAAAAACTATTTCTAAAGCAAGCGACAAGGATGACTGCGTGAGAAAAATGATGGAAAAGTTGACTGGATTATTACAAGCCCAGGAAGAAGAAAAGAATAGAAGACAAGAAGAGAGGCAAAGAGATGAAGAGAGGCCCAAAAATTTTTTGGAGGAAATTAAATTAGACAGAGAATTGCAGGCAAAATCGTTAAATGAGATTAAGGATGAAATGAAAGGAATTTCAAAAGAAATGAAAGTAGTAAAAGAACTGAAAGAAATAAAAGAAGTAAAAAAAGTAAAGGACGACGTGGAAAGTAAAATGAAGAAATTGGAAGCAGAAGTATATCAATTAAAACAGAATAGCACTGTGGAAGGGGGAACTTCATCAGGAACAGTAGTTCGTCCATTGACTTATGATGGACTCTTCTCATGGACCATGTACAGAGAGCAGTTTGAAGCCGGTGCATTGGTCAATGATTGGAACGATATGAGAAAAGTAACAGATCTGGTAGTAGCTTTAAGAGGACAATCATTAACTATTCTACAGACAGTTCCTGAAGAAAGGCAGGGAGATTATCAATCAATAATTGCCGCATTGGGCGTTCGATATGGCGATCAGTATGTGGAACAAGTATTGCAAATTCAAATTAACACTTGGACCCAAAATTTGAATGGATCTCTGCAGGAGTTTGAGACGGACGTGAGACGCCCTGTACACTTAGCTTATTCAGGAGCTTCTTTGGATTTTCAGGAATAATTAGCAACTCAAGCATTTACTCATGGAAATGTTATCGGAAACTTATAAATTGATAAGACAGAGATTGAAATTGGCTAGTGTTAGATTGAAAGCTTGTTATGCCCTTAAGGCAAATTCGAACGATTTTAAAGAAGGAGATTTGGTATGGTTATATAATCCTCAGCGGAAAAGAGGTATATTGTAGAAGAACCTCGTATCGTATAGTCTGATGGACACGGCAAGGATTTTATATAATTTAGGCCGGAGCCGTGTCGCCGCTACGATACTTATCAACTATACTTACAAGGGGGATTCAAGTTACCCTTCAGACTCCCCAAGATGGAAATAGACAAAATTATACTTACTGTGATTGCTACAGTCTGCTCGCTCCGTCGAAATCTTATGTCGGGCGGTGCACTTTTAATGAATATATCTTATAATTAGCACTTACTCAGAAACTCTTCTTAATAATTAAGACCGTCGATGGATTCTATGAGTACTCGAAGTACACAGACGTGGCGGGATCAAGTAATTGTCCGACTCACGCCACAGAATCGCACCTCGGTCACAAATCTTATAATTAGTGGATCAACAAGAAATCGAATTCAAACTGTATTTTCATTTATTGAAATAATTCATAAAATGTAAAAAATATAAATATTCAATACTTAGCTAATGTATATAAGGCAAACATCAAAGTGCACCACCACTCGGCAAGCCGTTACCCCCGTAGGGGTGTAACTCGTCCAGCGTCGAGAGAACCATGACAATCGACTGTACAAAAAGATTCAGACTTCCAGTTAGTAATGATTGTAAAATGTATGCGGAACTTTTTGAAAATTATTCACTTTGAATTTTGCACTAAAATTATCGAAATGATTGTCAGGGTGCTTAAAGAAGCTATCTATATGAGTTCGATGGTTTCCCTGCTTTTATAAACGTACTAACGGCATCGAACACAAATATACTTTTTTTCCGTCGACTCGTCTTCGAGCGACTACTATGGCTTGTCCGCATGAGCCGGGATAAGAAGTATTTTGGGTTCGTCGGAATCGACTTTGAATTCTTTGATTATTTTTCTGTACGTTTTAGGTTTTGTATACGGATTATGCTCCAACCTTTTGGGGAATATTAAATGAGGATTTTGGTTTTTATTGGAAAAACCGTTCCATCGATTTTTTCCTCAATTTTGACGTTTAAAATAGCTACTCGCTACATCCTGAGGATTTCGACCTGTGAACCACCAAATTCGTGGTACTTTCGAAAAATGTATCTCGAGGAGCGGTTTTCTGTTTTTTTACGCCTCGTTATTGTATTTTAATAAAAATAAATTTTTGAGATTTTCAAAAAAATTAATTCATTGTACTTCCTAAAAATTTATTGGGCGGAGTAGTTTTCGTCTTGTGCGATTTTATTCATTGTACTTTCGAACAACCAAATTCGTGGTACTTTCAAAAAGTTTAATTCGTTGTACTTTCAAAAAATCTGTTGGACGGAGCAGTTTTCCGTCCTGTGTGATTTTATTCGTCGTACTTTCGAAAAGTTCCGCTCCGTGCAACTTGAAATTTTTGGAGTACATTTGAAAATTCGAACTACAAAGCCCAAAGGCGATTGACCGTCGTTCTTGAGATGAAAAAATTTTTCCAAGTCAATATTTTGGTCATTTTTAGTGAAATAATTTTTTACGTAAATTTCGAGTTAATATGATGCCAAAAGTGTTTATAAGTCTTTTTACTGGTTTAAATATTAGTTTTTCATGGGATTTTTGTCTGAATTTACTTTCATAGTAAATTGGATATTTTTTCAAATGGATCGTTTTACTTGGTTCAATAACAATATCACCGAATCTGACCCTAGCGTGTGAGGGCCCCTATGGCGTAGTCAAGAGAATTAACGACGTTGTATACAGGAAACAACCTAGTTCGCGGTCAAAAATGAAGGTGGTGCATTTAAACCTGCTTGTTTTTTAATGAAGCATTACCAGTGGAATCCGATCGAGACGATCAGATCTAGGAGGGGGAAAATGTTACGTAGCAATCAGCATAGCTCCAAAGTATTCAAGTTAAAATGTAGAGCAGGTATAGAAAATAAAGGAAGGAATAACAAATTATTATTACTATGACAGTTTTGAGTTAAAGTTGCTATCATTATTAAATAAATCATTTTCTGCAGTGTGCCTTTGATTTAAAAGAATTAGAAAAATTACAATATGTTGCCGAGACGGTGTAAATGGGCTAAACCACGTTTGAGTTAGACAACACAGCTAGTCGATGTTGTCTCTCCTGACTTCGAGTCTCAGCTGTAGTGATGGGAATAATAGAATGATTTCAAAAATCGAATACTCTCTACTCGAATGATTTTGATGATAGAAATATCATTCGAATGATTTCATTCGGATGACTCGGATAACGCGGATTCTACTCATATCATTCATACATCGTTTCACAAGCGGCAAGTAACGCAATTCGCAGCTCGAATGAATTATATTTATCATGTCATATCAAAGATATAGATAACAAAGTTATTTATTCTATATTAAAATCTTTATGTCTCTTACTATTATATTTGATTGATTGACCAGCGTATGGTAGGCATTGCTGCCACTTTCGGATATCCAGTGTGGATGTTTTTATATGCCACTAGACTAGCCATAGGCCAAATTGGACATAAAACGTGCTTGTTAACAGCAGCGAAAGCCACATGACGCATGGGGTAGAAATGGTGGGGAAGTGTAGGTGTTTGTGAGATGATTCTTTTAAGTTTCATCATATCTTTATTTTTCTTCTTCTGGGTCCACAACACAGATTTTTGGGAAACATCGAACCTCATGTTTCACAGAAATCTGTGTTTTCGTTACAACGTCCTGCATCAGTACTTCCACTGCGTTTGTCTGTCAAGATATACATTAGTTCGCCGCAAGAAGCTTTGACTTTTTAACCGTTCCACAGGTAAATAGCCATTTACAGTGAAAGTGCAAGGAAGAGCCGCAAGGGAATATTTGAGACACCCTGTATACCGATCCGCAAAGATGAAACGAAAGTAAAAAGTGAAATCTGCAAAAAATAAAAAACGGATCTAAGAGAACATTTGAGACGCTCTGTATATCAAGCAGACGCCGACTCCTTTGATCTAAGAGACATTTTTGTATTCGTAAATAAGCCCAATATATGGACCATATGACAAGGATTTATAAATCAATAAATAGAACTTAAATAGAACTTATCTTTTCATCCGTTGCCTATGTACGCAGCTTTCCTCTTTTCCGTAGGATTCCTACAGTACTTCCGCTCGTTAGAAACCAGCCCGTTGCCCTTTACCGAGACAATAACATTATGGTGCACAGCTTGTATTATATTGCCAGATGTTTTTCTTATCGTAATAAACCACTTGAAGGGGTCTTGGATTGTCTTGGGTATAGGTAGAGGCACTGCACTTGCACTTTTCTGCTTTATATGGTACTACTAAAAACACTGTACCAGTAATTATTAATTTCATATGAACTGTGTTTTTCTATTATGGCATTTCACTTCACGCAGTATTTCTTGATCTACCGGTGGCTTAAATTGTACCGCATGTAACGGGGTTTTAACAGATTTTTTAGCGCATCTTTCGGGAGCGTCCTACAATACGTCTATACACGACGTTAGTCAACTATGTTTGTTGTTTTTAAATTTAATACATAAATTTATATTACGGTTTCATTTTAAAACAATATTCGATTTTATTTAATTTTTTATTATATTTTCATTTGTACAGGTGCCGGCTCTATTCAGGGCTTTTGCTATGCGTACTTCCCTCATCGGTTGTGGCGTCAAGGAACCATGTACCGAAGCTTCAGCTTACTGTAAGTCCATAATTTCATTGTTCTATTAAACTTGTTCCTTCCATAAAGGCGAGTGTACGGTTGATCAGAGCTCTAAATGGCCAGCCACGCTAAGTGAGCACCTCTGGTAAGAAATTTTGAAATTATGAAGAAATGACACGTAGGAAAACATTAATTTTATACTTAAGACGTAAAAGACGTCTTTGCGTAAAAATTCCGTGAGTGCAATGCGGTGACTGGAAGTGCAGAGAATGACGACATCCCCCTGGAGGTCGGCAAAAATTGAATCAAGGCCACATAATCCTTGTCAAATTATATCCAAAGCACGTTATCAAAATATTGAAAACCCCATATAGTTTATGAGATAAGCCATTTTTATTTACTCGTAAGTGCCAAAAGCGGAGTATAATTTTCTTGAAACCTTTATAGGTGGGAACTAGAAAAACAGCATTCTTAAGGAGACCTGCTGCTATCGGGAACTTAATTATAACATCATCAATATGGCCATCACACCTCGCTAATATGCTTCTATCGCTGAAACTTTTCATCGAATTGAGTTAATACCAACTTCTACTCTATCTATTAGTATCTTCTACTTATTACATAAGAAACGGTAGTTTTCTATTACTACTGTTGGATTTTTATTGTGAAATAATTTCTTAACTAACAAAAATATAAAGATGTCTCAAAATAAAGAAGTTAGCGTGCTTTAAAGCTTTCAAACTATACCAAGAAATTTTGCAGGCATGTACCCTGCGAGTTTGATGTTATAGATGACTAAACGTTCGTGTTAAGACTATGCCCTTGCTTCTTAACTTATTTAAACCTCGCTATTTTTACTTTCATTTTTTATTTACTTATTTATCATATTTTTTATGTTTTGTAATTTAAAAAAAAATGTCTAAAACTAATATCATTTACAAAAAGAGTATCCTATAGAATGTGCAACAATTATATACAAAATTCAGTAAATCGCAAACAGTATAATGGTTAGCTTATTCTTCTTTGTAAAAGTGAATACAGTGGTATTTCCTGGTTTCATGAATAAACCTTCATGTATGCACCATTTGGTCTACTATCTTTTTGGTATCTACTACTACTTCAGCAAGCAGAATAAATAACATTTTATTACAAACTTAATGTACCACTTAATTTACTTAAAATGGTAAAGTATATAAATTCCGAAATCCCCACGGCTTTAATTTTTGAGCCCATTAATATTTTCCTTTAAAGTAATTATGAAATATAGTTTATCTAATACATGACCAACATCTCATTTTCAGTAGTTCTACTGTGCTGATCGTTTACATATGTTAGACATTTCAGTTTTAATTTTAGATAGAACTGTCACAAAGAACTGTCTTTTTATGTGCCTACAGAAAGACAGTCATACAAATTTTTCAAAAAAATGTGTTCATTGGTTTTCTGAATAAAACATCATCGGTTAGGAAACGCTAACGTACAGCTATCTTAGGTGACCTCACTTAACACTATTCAAATTGATATTAAAATAAAAAACCGCTGCCCAATGTATCACATTCTACCACATTCAGATTTCAATTCAATATCTTAACTTTGTTTTGTTAACTTCTTTAATAATGTAGTGGAGGGTTGGTGGTGGAGGTGATAGACGTTATGAAAAAATTTGAGACTTTGGCCCCTTGTATATACACTAAGTCTCAAGTTTCTGGACTTTTACTAGTTTGCTTTACTTATTTTCCCCTATTTACACCCAACCCTTCAATGGAATCATCTCAAAATATAACCTAGTTCGATATGTCGTTATAATACATACGTGTATAATATCAAGTGAATATCTCAATTTTATTGTATTCACGTCTTTAATAATGGAGTAATTATGGACGGGCGTGACAGATGTTACAAACAAAAATTGAGACCTTGGTTTGGATATATACTAGAGACTTAGTATATACGAAATTCCAAGTCTCTGACTATCTCTTACTAGCCTGCTTTACTTATTTTCTCATATTTATTCCCATTTACCCCCAGCCCTTCAACGGAATAAAAATAAAATATAATCCAGCTCCAGATATCGTTATAACACATACGTGTACCAATTAAGTCAATATCTTAAACCGTTCCGGAGAAAACGTGAGCATAAAAAAAAGTTACCGACAGACAGACTGATAGACTATTAAAAACATTATTTTGTATTACTTTGTTACGTTTTGAATGTAAATATTTTATATAAAAAATCGAATATTGTTTCAAGATCGCTCTAGCCCCCTTGCTAACGTTCTGATATCTTAACCCGTTTAGAAATAACCGCAAAAAAAATTACTTTCATAAGACCTTGGGTGGTTATATCAGCCGTATTATGCAATCTGGAACCATGATCTGTATAACAAAGTACACTTTATTTTTTGTCTACTGTCGATCCCTGAAGTATTGCCCTGTATTTACGAATCACTCTGAGTATGAAATTCGTAGTAATAAAACAAAATATAGTAATAATACGCAATAGGAGCGGTAGGGTCATTTGAAACTGAGAAAGAATATTTAATTTGTTACTAATCTTATATCTTGAAGATTAACTCATTATTATTTTAAACTTTGTAAACAAATAAGAATTTATAAGAATATAGTTCAAAAATATTAACTTTTTGGAGAACGTGTACCATTGTGACAACTATATATTAACGTCAGTTTACATAAATATGTAAATATTGTAAACGTAAAACACATGTTTCCTCCTCCATTTAGTATGTTGGAACAAAATTTACCAACTACAAACTTATAGAAGGTTACTTAATTTTTCTATCTAAATTAGTTCTTATGAAGTGCAAATATATTATATATTCTATGAAAATGACAAAAATACAAGCATACCAATCGTTTAATTTAAAAGGGCAACCGCTGATTTAAAGACAAAATCGGACAAAAATTTTGTGCAGATATTGATGTTATAACACGCTGTTATCTATACTGCTGTTATCCATAAGACACCAGACATACAACGGTGGAAGAATAAATAATGAAAACGATTTTTTTTTATTAATTGCTAATTAATTCTTTTTAAAGAACAAATAAATTTGAAAAAACAACTTTTAAAATGATTAGATATTTACATTCTTCCCCTTTCCTCTTATTATATTCCTATTTACAACAAGAGCTTACTTTTTTTAGATTACATGGACTGGTTGTCGCTAAGACATGGTACTGCTACGAAATGACTAAAATTAAATCTGACTTGCGAAATCTTAAAACAATTCTTATTAATCCCTTCAGTTTTTCAGGGTAAGTTGTAACGTTTTTATCAAACTATTTCAAATAGAAATGTCTGTTGTATTAGTAATATCAGTGACCTACAAAACACATAAATCCGTTGAATTTAGAAATGAAGATTTGTTATATTTGAAATGATAAATTTGACATTTTGATTGACAAAAACGTCAAAAAATACCCAGAAAAGGCCAATATTTCGAAATGTGTCCAGTTCTGGCCAGAATATCTATTATATTCGTAATCAGCGACCCAAAAATTATACAATTTCATTGGATTTTGTAATAAAGATATGTTGTATTTGAAATAATTTGATAAAAACGTCAAAAATTAACCTGAAAAACTGAAAGGGTTAATTGTTTTAATATTTTGCATGACAGGTTTAATTTTAGTCACTTTATATCAATACCCTTGAGAACCCAACAAGATACTTTTTAAGTGGTTCATGGGCAATAAATAATAGCATAGTCAGTGTCAAAATGAGGCACATATGTTTACAAAGCAATATAGCTGTGTTGTGACCTAAAGTAATTGTATACAGTGGAAAGTTTTTAAATGGACAAAATCAACTCAACCCAAGAAAGAAAGGGAAAGAAAATAAAATAAAACAGCAATCACAAGACGCTGCAGAAAGACAGATGAGCTATACATTTTTTTATTTTATTCTATCTGATATAGGTAATTGATATTATTCTATTCTATCTTTCTATCTGATCTTTATCATCTTAATTTTTATCAGCTCGATTCAAAACATAATATTTTATTATTAATTTGGGAAGCGAAAATTGAAACCGATCGTCACAAAGAAACGACATACAGGGTGAGCAAACTATCCCTCCGGGCTTCTTTTTTCTCATAACGCGCAAAAAGAAATGTTACCGCGAGATAGGACCCTTCCCAGCAACTCCACTGTAAATGGATATTTACCTGTGGAATGGTTAATAAATAAAAAAACAAGCAAAAATTTTTAAAAAATGAAAGCTGCCAGATTCGCAAATAGAAGAAACAGAAAACTTAGAAGAAAAATAAGGAGATGACGATAGATGGAAACGTAAAAGAAGCATGGAAACTGAAAAGAAGCATCTCGCAAACACCTGCACACCCCAACCGATGATGACAGATGGAAACTTAATAGAAGCACGTAAACTTAAAAGAAGCATTTGACAAAAACCTACACTTCTCATCCTATATTCATGCTGCTCTCGCTGCTGACAACAAGCATGTCCAATGTCCAAACCGGCGTATGCAGCCGGTCCGGCGGTATATAAAACATCCGATATTTAGTTCCGGCACGCGGCTTGACCGTCCGTTGGGCGTGTTCGACGGACGACCAAGCTGCGTGTTGGAACGAACCTCCATGAATGCCCGGAATTTGCAGCAATGCCCACTTTACGCTGGCAAATCAATCAATCAAATCAATCAATTTATATCAGTATTATGTTGCAGCGACAATCTTTCTATGTAATATATTGAGAAATTGTTAGCTTTCGTTGCGAATTCAGTGGTCGGGCGGATTTTGTCCAAATAAAGTCCATAATTTCCCACTGTGCGTCTTGACGTCTACTAAAATGTTGTGAATAAGAAAAAATATAATTCTAATTGACCTCTATTTGTTATTTGGTACGTCTGATTGGGTGACGCTGTAATTCGCGTTTAGGCATACCAAAGCTCTTTCGCATCAACTTCCTAGTAATGACATTCCTAAAGTTTTGAAGGATGTCGTCTTCGCGGGGACTAACCATTTGGTTTTCCCTGAACTATTAACCGTTTTCATTGTCCTTTTTGCGGTTATTGTCGACAAATAATAAAAGAATTCGGAAGAACACAGCACAAATGTCTGCTTTCGTTGCGAAATCAGTTATCGGGCCGATTTTGTCCAAAAGAAGTCCACAATTTCCCACTGTGCGTCTTGGCAGATTTAAAACGTCTATTAAAACGTCGCAAATAAGAAAAAGTATAATTCTAATTGACCCCACTTTGTTGCTTGCTACGTCTGAAAGGATGACGGTATATATCGTGGTTAGGCATACCAGTGCTCTTTCCCATGAACTCCCTAGTAACGACATTCCTAAGTTTTGAAGGGTCTCGTCTTCACGGGGACCTACCATTTGGTTTTCCCTAAACTATTAACCGTTTCATATTTTCCTTTTTGCGGTTGTTGTAGACAAATAATAAAAGAATTCGGAAGAACAGAGCATTGGAGAATTGTCTTGAAGTGCTTACTCTTGGAGATCTTCTGCCTTCAAAACATCAATTGCCCCGCATGGTCCATTCTCAGAAACATAAAAAAAGATAGATAAAACTACAGAGTTAACTTGCCTATTCTTAATACTTAAGGTGCTACGTACATAAATACAAGCTGCTTTCGTTCAGCAGAGTGATTCGCAATCATAGTAAACAGGATTTCAATGTACAGTAATGATATGATACAAAATTGCATGGTAGGGACAGAGACAACACATGAAACAGGTATCTTATAATTACGAATCACTCTGCTGAACGAAAGCAGCTATAGCTTCGTTGTAATTTACACAATATAAACCGCACTTAGAGCTTATGGTTTGAAAATTGTCGAACATGTGCACATCTTAACATGATGCAACTAAGGTGATACTGTTTGCAAATTTCAAGATAGACATTTTAGTTTCCCCCAATAAATATCGTTGTGAAAATCTAATCTCCGTTGAAAAACACGTATTCGTTTTATTTAAACAAACTCCAGCAGTCTACTTAAAATACATAATATTAAGTAATCAACTTAAAAAATATGTGAACATAAGAATAAAAAATCTCTGCAAGTTATCTAGTCATCATCCAACAATCCAGTTTCAAGAAAAGACAACAAAAGTCTAGTATAGACTATAGAGCCGGCGCTCAGCTCATCAGCAACCATTTCGAAACCGACAAGCAAAAACAGAACATAGAGCCATGAAAAATAGATTATTAACTATTCATTCTAAGCTAAGTTACAGAAATTAAAAAAGAAATCTGCAAAAAATAAGCAGATCAAAGAAACAAAAGAAAAATACAAAACCATGTAACAAATCAATAAAAATAAAATTCAAGACCTTGTTGTTCTTGAAGAAGGGAAACCGCTCACGGTTTGTATGTCAGAGCATACGTAGAAGCTATTCCATTTTAGGCGGGTATTGTTTAGTGGATATGCCATCCTTCGGAAAGGATGTAAAGCAGTCGATCAGGTTCGGCGAAACTTACAGGTTGAGAGTAACTTTACTGGTACCTATCGGCGATTGGCCTTAGTAGCGGATATGGGCCGACGTTAAATAAATGAGAAAATAATTAGGAATAATTAGAACAAGTTAAAAGATTGGCGTTCTTAATTCGACCGTATGTATGTTTTTTATGATTGTTCAATCACTACTCTGGATTAGCTGGTGAATTTATATGGTATATTATCTTGCATACCTAAGTGAGCAAAATAGTGGGGTAAAACTAAAATTTCTAAGGAACTGTCTTACTATAGCAATTTTTTGCTGGAACTTGTTGAAAACATTTTAAGAAGTATAGTAAAAAGTTTTGTATTAAATCCGCGTTCAGAATCCTGTTTCTTTGTAGTTTTTCTTAAATATCTCTGGCTGTATCGCAAAAAAAAACAGACACAAATTATTTAAAATGAAATTTCGAAGAGAACTAGATTTGTCCGAAACTTTTTGGTCAATATGCCAAGTGGTAAAACATGAAGATATTTAGGGAGGCCGTTTTGAAACAATTGACGATAACTTGAACAATAATGCACATATTCTAACGAAACTTTGGAAGATACCCCCTGAAGATACCATCAAGTCAAGTTTTAAGTTCAAATGATTGCAATAACTTCTAAAAAATTGGCAAATTAGAAAATCGAATCGTCGATTGTTTGTGGGCATCAAGTCGTATTTTAAAAATTTGTATATCAAATTGTAGTTGTTTTCGTGTTCTTTGTGGCGGTATAAACAAAAATAAATTTAAAAATTTTAAAGACCAATTTTATTCATTTCTTTTATTTTCTTTTTTTTTAACAAATGAATTTTACTCAAAAATATTTTGCTCAAAAATAAAAATTATTGGAATATCTTAAAAGAATGTGTTAAAAGTACATAAAAAATGAGCTATTTAAAATAAACTTATTTTCTCTTCGGCAATTGGGACCCTAGATATAACATTTGTTTGCATTATGACCATTTATAAGCAAGCTAATAGACATAATGACCTGAACATTTTTTCGGTTTTAAAATTTTAAAATTTATTTTTGTTTATACCACCACAAAGAACATAAAAACAACTATAATCTGAAATACAATTTTTTGAAATATGACTTGATGCCTGTAAACAATCGACGATTCGATTCTCGACTTTGCACTTGTTTTAACATTTTAACTTGAAACTTGGCTTGATGGTTTAACTCCAAAGGGGGTACATTCTTCTAAAGTTTCGTTAGAATATGTGCATTGTTGTTCATGCTATCATCAATTGTTTCAAAATGGCCTTCCTAAAATGTCTTCATGTTTTACGACTTGGCATATTGACCAAAAAGTTTCGGGCAAATCTGTTTTTTTCGAAATTTCATTTTGAATAATTTGTGTCTATTTCTTTTTCGCGATATGGGTTATACAACCAGAGATATTTAAGAAAAACTACGAAGAAACAGGATTCTGAACATTCTTTTGTTTAAACAAAAGCTTTCCGCCATACGGATTTAATCCAAATCTTTTCACTACACTTCTTGAAATATTTTCAATAAGTTCCAGCAAAAGAATTGCTATAGAGCAGTGGCAGAATGACTACTAGCGCTTCAGTGGAGCATTTCCGAATTACTTCCTGTGGCTTTTATATTTATGTGTATGTGTCGATTTGTTTTTTCTTGATTTTGCAAAAATTTAATAATTGTTTGTTGCCGCCACTGTCATATACAGTAAGTACAAACAATTCCGTAGTGAGTAAATGTAATGTTCGAGTGAATATTATTTTTTTGTTATGTTAAAACATTTTTTTGTGTAGGTGAGATGACATTTCATTTTTTGTAATATATTGTATATGTGACTAAACAATTAATTATTAATACTCAATGAAAATTTACCGTTGTTTAGAGTTTAACATTGACTTCCCTTCTTTGAGTAACAAGATGGAAAAATTGATTTCTCAGAATATTTTGAATTGTTAACTACACACATATCTTGTATTTCATGCTTTGATCCACTTTTCCCTCTGCTCCAGTTTATACAGACTTGTTAAAGGAGATTTTCATTTTGTAAAAATTGCCCGATCGATGATTTTTGTTGAAACGTGCTCAGAAAGGTGTAGAGAACAAAATATTAAAACGCCACCGTGGAAAATTATGCAGCATTTGCAGCGTGAACGGCCGGCTGACGTAGCGCGAGTTGGAGCGTTAATTAACAAATTACTGCCCATATTATATATGTTTCTTTCATAAAATTGTGTGTTCTTTCCAATGGTTTTGTTAGTTCTTTCATGCAAATTTAATTCAAAAAGTTATTCATGAAGTATCGTATCGCACCTAAATTGTTTAATAAAGAATTTTCCACACAATTTCTCGGGGTGGCATTTTGCTGTTTTGTTCTCCACATATTTGTGAACACATTCGAACAAAAATCATCGATCGAGGAATTTTGCCGAAGTTTGGGTCCTTTTTGTCTAATTTGACTCCCCTATGTGGGAAATTAATAAAACTTTATATTTTTAGTATTATTCGATCTATTTCCACAGTTAACCACGTAACATCTCCGCATGATTTTTCCATGATACCAGCCGGAGATTATGTTACACAATAACAAACACTAAACTGCTGATTTTGACAATGTCAATTGTAGCTGCGGCGTTCCCAACACTTTCCACTTTGGTGGCATTAAAGTAAACCCAGAGATTTGCGCGTTTTAAAAAGCTTGTAATAAAATATTTATTAAAAACAAGGATTCTCCTATTCACGTACGTGTAAACGACACAGGAATTAACTTTCTACTTGGCCACTGCGAGCGCTAACTGTCACTTAGAGATAAGCTTAGCCTTTCTGCCAGTAGTCCATAGTAAGACAATTATTCCTTTCTATGCAATTTCGACCCTTTGATTTACTCCACTAAAAATCGGTAGAGGTTTTTTAATCGCATATTTGGTGGATGCGCTAGTGATAGAGAACAACGGTTCATGACAAGATTTTTTTGTTAACTACATGTCATTATTGCTCGGAGTTGGTTTCATTGTAGTTTTTCCATTAAGCTGAGATTGAGGTAGAGCAAGTCAAACAATCATAAAATAGTCAAAATTCAGAATTGCATTAGTATTGGTATTAAATATTTTTGTCATAGTTCATGCTGAATCTGATATCATAAGATTAAAATTCAAAGAGGCGAATCCAAAATGGATTTTCATAAAATTTGGTAGATGGAGATATCAAAATTATCTAAGAATTACTCTGATGTTAAAGCTTAAAAATACAAAACGACGATGATTTTCTGCTGCTCTGTAGAAACTAGATAAGAGGCCACTAATAATAGAACTAATTACAAAGGATCCCGCACTATTAGCATTGTTTCGGTGGAATTTTCTTCAAACTTTGGGAATATGTAGTTCAGGGGCTTCCGAACAAAAAATGCCATATGAAAATATTGAGTTAATGGCTTCCCTGCATAATTATACTGAGTGGAAGTTAAGAATCCTTGAATTTTCAAAGATTTTTATATTTCAATCACTGGAATTCTGCAGGGAAGGCTTTAAATCAACTTTGGCATATGACATTTTTTGTTCGGAAGCCCTTGAAATACCTCAAGCGCGGATCCACCGTTGTGGGCACGGTGGGCATGCCCACAACCCTAATTGAGGCCGACAGGCTAATGTTATATCCAATGCGTTAATAAAATAAAATTTAAATAACCAAGTGATCAAATTTTTCTCGTAGTAGTAGTAAAATTACATTGAAATGTAAGCAGAATAGCAACAAATCGCTTAAAATTAAACATTGTTTAATTTTTTTCTGATGATCGCTGATCAGTGATCATTTTGTTTATCGTAAATTATTTTATTCCTTAATTTAATTACAAAAAGTTAAAAATGAATCGTAATATTCTTAATTGTGAAATAATGGAAAAGCGAGTCCGTAGTCCGACTCGCACTTGACCAATTTTCGGGTGGACGTGACCACAACCTTTTTTGGCGGCTGGATCCGCGCCTGAAATACCTATTCCCAAACTTTGAAGAAAATTCGACAGAAATAATTTTTCCAATGCTAATGGTGCGCAAACCTTTCTTTGTAAAAGCTTAAACTGTCTTCTAAAAATGATCACTAAAAACAATAGTATAAAATTTCCTTGTCACGTCGCCCAGTTAACTGAACCATATTACCTAATATCATTATTGAGGTCAGTGTAAAAATTAACAAATAACAAAATCTAATATTTTTAATCGGCTTCAACATGGATATTAGTTAATAAGGTTTTATTAATCTGCGATGTAATGATGAAATTTTGTTTCATAATTCTTAATGATCATTTTTCCGAATTCGGCTCAATTTTTTTCAAACATTTATTTACTGAAAAAAAATATTTTGTACCCTTATATTCCAAGACCAATAATGGATGTTGCGAGATAGTCTTGGCTGTAGTGAAACCGTTAATTTAACATTAGATATTGATAAATGTTAATGGATGGTTGGGTAATACATATGTATAAAATAAGTCTTGTTTGAATTATTCAAGAAATCAAGAAAAAAGTTTAGTTTATCACATGTTTTCTAGAGCGACGAGAGGTTTACGCTTTGTTTAGATGAAGAAAACGATTCTCGTTGTGTGGCCTGTCTTTGGAGGCCTATCATTACATTATAAACAGATATTTGTCATGGGGATGGGTTTAAACGTGGTTTTAAATTATTTTGTATATATTACACATATTCTATAATTTGTAGTTTTAATGTAGTTACTGGTTTAATTTATACGTGGCCGATGAAAATTTTATATCTGCATAAGCTGGGCTCCAATAGACATTCAGATGTATGTTTTTTTAGTTTCAAAAATATTATCTTAGTAATAAAATATATTTTGAATGTACTTCTTATAACAAACTCAAGAAATAGAATTCTATTTTTAAGTACATAATTTATTTTCTCATTTAAATTGAAAGAAATGAACATGGCTATTCTGATCTATAGGAATAAATAATACAACGATTTCGAAAATTTATATACTTACTGTTCCTATCACACTGAGGTTGATATTAAAATTTTAAATTTTATTTACTTACTTGCGTTTTGAAAATAACAGTATCATTTGATAGTAAGCTGTGTTGCATTTTTTTTCTCTACGAAAAGATCTGTTCACTCAATTTTTTTTTCTTGAAAGAATATCTGATACATCTACTCTATTTTCTAACTGGTTTTGTCATCATTATAGTATGAACGAAATCAAGATATGACTTATCCGAGAGTTAACTTAGCCTTTTTATTCCCAGATTTTATAGGGTGATGACTAAATAAGCCCCTCACAAAATTTGAAATTGTGTTAGAAAAAAATTAGCCTTGAAAGAACTTTTTTAGGTATGGAGATTGATCATAGAACTTCTTCTGACAACTTTGGAAATTTTCGGTTGCGCCTTCTTAGACAATTGATTTTTTTGAGATATAGCTGATTCGTTTTAAATACACAGGGTGTTCCTTTTCCTTCACACATTTTATTGGATATTTTGCAAATATTTAAAAATTTTAATGAAAAGACGTCTGCGCAAAATGAATAAGACAGAGTGGTTCCTAAATACTTGATTGCTAGAAAATGTCTCACACTTAAAAAAATATATAAACTAGAGTAATATTATAAACTAAAAATTTAAAATAAAACTAAAGACAGTTAACATTTCGGAAGATTATCTACTTCCGTTCAAAATTTGTGAACACGTGTGAAATAATAATCACAGGATCTAACGGGACTCGGCGAAAATTTTGGAAAAAGAAAACAATGGAACTTAAAGAAGACTTCAGGAATCGGCGATTATTTTATTAAGCGAGGATATACGCGTTCCAAATTATTCAGTAGATTTTCGTACTAGTTGGTTGCCCATCCTTAGAGGAGAAGTAAGTAAAACCAAGCTAACCATTATACTCTTCACTAATTTACTGCACTTTTTATGTAATTGTTGCGCATTCTTCGTAGTTCTTTTGTAAATAATATTAGTTATACATATTTTTTGTTTAATTACAGAATTTTTTTAAATTTAAATAATTAATAACTTTTTTGTTTATTGACCGATTTTGCTAAAAATAACTAACTAACTTACTGTCAACATTTCAATAAACTTGGACTGCTCGTTCTTAAGTTATCGTGCTTACAAGGAACGTGACGGGCGGACAGAGAGACACACGGACGGACGGACAGACGAACATTTTGAAAGTTGTTCAGAATTCGATCACGAAAACAGTGATTTGAAAATTCATTCTCTACAAGCAATATTACCGGTCTTAGAAATGTGCCAATCGAATGCAATACACTCTTTGTTTTATATTTGCGAATGGTTAATAAGACAAATATAATTTAATTCTCGCGTGGCTACGGAAATATATAAATAACGAACTGTCACGGTTGACAGTCAAAAAGTTTTGAGATCGGAAATAGACAATCTTCCGAAACGTTAACTGTCTTCAGTCTTCATTTTCAGTTTTTAGTTTATAACATTGTTCTAGTTTATACGAGGTGTCCCAGAATTGAGTTCCTGATTGGGAACCTATGATTCCTGAGTTCATATTGTGACCGTATAACCCAACTTACCTTAGTCCAAAACTGCATCTCTGAGGAAGTACATCCTCTTAAAGTGAGACAGAAGAAAATATTTTTTTCCAATAACTTCCGTTACATTGAAGATAAAGTCTTCAAATTTTGATTGGAGCTATATCTCTATAAGTACTCTATGAAAACTTGACAACAACCAAATATCTTTTGTATCTCAATTTATTTTCACAATAAAAAATATTTGATGGGCTATATTTTTTTAATCGCCCTGTAAAGTTACAGAATACTTGAATATTTCTACAGAGCATTGAGAGAGCTGCAAAAAATTGCGCTTAAAATTGTTTGTAATATTAACCAAAATACAAGGAATTATCGATTTTTCCTCCATTTGTATTTAACATTTATTTACAATTCTGGAATAAAATGTTGTAATAACAGAAAAGTACAGTTTATTCTAAAAAATACATTAATAACAAATGCTGCACATGACGTCCACCTGTATCAGTACACAAATTGATACTTTTAAAATATTGTGTAATATCAACGAGAAATAAAGAATTATAATTGTTTCTCTGTAGATCGTAGGTGCTTGTGAGGCAGGACACCTGTCACGTTTGAGTTACAAAAGATATTTAGTTGTTATCAAGCCTACAAAGAGTACTTATAGAGATACAGGTCCCATAAAAATTAGAAAATTTTATCTTCAATATAAAGGAAATTGTTGGAAAACATTTTTTCTGTCTCATATTAAGGGAATGTACTTCCTCAGGGATGCATTTTTGGACTAAGGTAAGTTGGGTTATACGGGTCCAATAGAACTCAGGAAGCACAGGTCCGGGAACTCAATTCTGGGACACCCTGTATATTGTTAGGTGTGAGACATTTTTTAAATATTTTTCAGTGGCAAAATACCCAATTATAAGTAAGAAAATCTGAATATGCCACAAACAAACAATTAAAAACTCGCTTAAATGTGGAATAAGCCTGTATATTTTTATTATTTGGCAGGTTTGCCTTTTTTATTTGTAGAGAGGTATCAATTTCTTTTTATATTGAAAACGTTTCCGCCTACTGTGCAATTATTATCACCAAAAGCTACTAAATAATTTTAGCAATTTCTGTCTTCCAAGAACCGATTACATATTCTTCTTTAGCAACCCAAGCCAAAAATTAATAAATCTTAAAGCGAGATACACTGGCTTAAATGTGGATCAATCAGGTCAAATATCTCTATTTTTTAACCAATTCCAATATTTTTTTAATATGAGAAGTTGGAAAAATTCAGTCCTTGGAGGTAATATATATATTTACATTGCAAACAATTACCACCTAAGATCTGTTTTTTCATAACATAATTTTTTTAAGTTATGGTATATTCTGTTCAAATCGGCCAAAAAATAAAAAAGTTACAAGTTTGTTCCATATTTAAGGGAGATACCATATATGCAAATGTTCAAAACCATTGTACAGAATATAAAAACAATTATGGATTGCTTAAATATTAATAAAACTAGATATTAATAAGAGTAGAAATTATCTTTCGCAGTTCGCATTCTTTTCAGAATACTTCAGAATACTTTCTGAAATAAAAGGGGACAAGTTAAAAATTAAAATGGCGAATCCAATGTGGCTGCTATGGTTGCAAGACATTTGCAGATTACATATAATTTGGCATCTAGGGATATGGATATTCTCTAATAACGGGTCTGATATTAAATCTTAAAAAATCAAAACACGACACATTTTCTTTTACTATGTAGAAACCGCTGATAAAAAGCAGCCACTAAAAATTATGAAATAAAATTTCACTGTCACAATTTGGTCAATTTTCAAGTTCAAGACAAAATTCTACAAATTTGCAAATGAATAGCAAATATTCGTTAGAAATGCGGAAAAATGTTGAAAAAATGTAGATATTAAGAAAGGGCTTTTAAACAATTATTTAGTGTTATAATTCTGAAACTTTGTGGCACGATAATACTGAAATATAGGAATAGGATTTTGCAAACAGCGGAAAGAAAAACTATCTATGAGAACTAAAGGAAAAACTATATGTAGAAATATTAATGAAATCTTTGCACTCTTTCGATAACCTGACTTCTGGTTATGCTAGCAAGTTAAAATTCTGAAATAAATTTGTCCATGCATAGAGTATATAGGCTCCAATACTATTGTCTTGGTTTTGCATGGAACATCGTTATGAGTGGCTTTGGGCTTTTCTGATGAGCTCAGAATAAGGGCGAAAAACGTTTCGAAGGCTAAGAATTTCCAAGAAACTGAATGAAAGGTTTTATGAAAATGCAATCCATTAGAAGGACAAAAAATTAAAACAAGGTAGGTAAATAAATTTCAGGCCTTTGTTCCCATTTTTAACTGAATTTACATACCGTATTGGGTCATGTAGATACTAGTTTAATCTGCTTAGCCGTAGGGGACTATGTTGGATACTAGGGTTATAATGAGAATGTCAAATAAGAAATTGGACAAATTTGTTTAAAAAAAAATTAGCTTGCTAGCATAACCAGAAGTCAGGTTATCGAAAGAATGCGAAGATTTCATTAATATTTTTACATATAGTTTTTCTTTTAGTTCTCATAGATAGTTTTTCTTTCCGCTGTTTGCAAAATCCTATAAAGAATATGTTTCATTACTATAAGCAAAAAAATAATAAATAATTCACTTTTAAACGATAACACTGTACTCGTGAATACAGCAAAAATATATATTTTTTTAATTAATTATCAATGGGATGGTTTTTAAGGGGGTTGAAAATTAAATATTATTTTAAAATTACGTAACTCTTTGAATAAGATTTTTCGATCTACGAAAAAAAAAATGTAAAGTAAAGGTAGTGAAATAAATGTATTGTCTAAATGTTATTTGTGGCATTATCTTAATTTTTGTTCGTTCTTCAATTCTTTGGGACTTCCTGCCACATGTATGTTTTCTTTCTAAGCGGTGCTAGGGGAATCTACAAAATATGTCACAATTAACCAGTATGTTACTGGTAAAAAAACCTCTACGCCTGTGACGTTTACGTCAAAGGATCAGTTAAAGGTTGGTTTTTATAAATAAACAACACAGATAAGTATTAAAACTTGAAATTAAATATTTCACCGACGTTTCGGAAATCTAATCTGTTTCCTTTTTCAAGGCTTTTTTGAAAAATCTTTTTTTTTTACTGTGTATGACAAATACACAGCTCTAAGAATGTTTGTTATATTCAACATCCATAGATACTTACTATTTACATAGAACTGTTGATATAGTTAACAGTTTTTTAGTTTCTATACAATGTTAAGTTTGTGAAGTTCTTCTTTTAACATTGGCAGCCAAGTTGTACAGACATCTACGGAACAATTCGACACGCAATTATCCTCATTCAATAATATTATCGCGGATTCTTTAATTTTTCTTTTTTTTGCTATCTGCCTCTTTTGTTAAAATTTTTGCCGAGTCCCAGTTTATTCTATGTCCGTTCTCCCACGCGTGTTCACAGATCTTGGACCTCTGAATTTCATTTTTTCTGATATAATTTTGATGTTCGCCCAATCTTACACTAAAAGGTCTGGATGACTCACCCACGTATTGTTTGTTGCACTCACACGGAATACTATAAATGCAGTTTTTTGAATTTTGCTCGTGGTTTGTTGGTTTCGTCTTTGTCAGAATAGATCTTAAAGTGTTGCTTGTTTGAAATACCGTCCTAATATCAAATCTATCACCGATGCGGCGCAACTTTTCGGATAATCCGCATACATAAGGAATTAACGCTGTGTAACGTTTTTCAGGTTAATAATAAAATAACAATCAGGTACGACAAAAACCTGAAAAACGTTACACAGCGTTAATTCCTTATGTATGCGGATTATCCGAAAAGTTGCGCCGCATCGGTGATAGATTTGATATTAGGACGGTATTTCAAACAAGCAACATTTTAAGATCTATTCTGACAAAGACGAAACCAACAAACCACGAGCAAAATTCAAAAAACTGCATTTATAGTATTACATGTGAGTGCAACAAACAATACGTGGGTGAGTCATCCAGACCTTTTAGTGGAAGATTGGGCGACCATCAAAATTATATCAGAAAAAATGAAATTCAGAGGTCCAAGATCTGTGAACACGCGTGGGAGAACGGACATAGAATAAACTGGGACTCGGCAAAAATTTTAACAAAAGAGGCAGATAGCAAAAAAGAAAGATTAAAGAATCCGCGATAATATTATTGAATGAGGATAATTGCGTATCGAATTGTTCCGTAGATGTCTGTAAAACTTGGCTGCCAATGTTAAAAGAAGAACTTCATAAACTTAACATTGTATAGAAACTAAAAAACTGTTAACTATATCAACAGTTCTATGTAAATAGTAAGTATCTATGGATATTGAATATAACAAACATTCTTAGAGCTGTGTATTTGTCATACACAGCAAAAAAAAAAAAGCCTTGAAGAAGGAAACAGATTAGATTTCCGAAACGTCGGCGAAATATTTAATTTCAAGTTTTTATACTTATTTGTGTTGTTTATTTATAAAAACCAACCTTTAACTGATCCTTTGACGTAAACGTCACAGGCGTAGAGGTTTTTTTACCAGTAACATACTGGTTAATTGTGATATATTTTGTAGATTCCCCTAGCACCGCTTAGAAAGAAAACATACATGTGGCAGGAAGTCCCAAAGAATTGAAGAAGGAAAAAAAATGAATGTAAGTTCTTAAAGGATGGTTTTTGAAGGGGTGCAGCGGACAATTTTATATTTTATATTTTATATTTCTAGGATGACGCCACTATCTTTTTCTGTTTTGGTGCAAAATGGTTTACTTTGTAATTTTAGGTTGTTCTTGAAATAGTGTTAAGACATGTTGTAAATTAACTAGTGTACTTAAAGTTAATTGCTCTAAGTAGAGAGATGTAAAAGTAGGGAATTGTAATTCTCTTAATATCTACAAATTCTTGCAGCGGTATAGTTTTTTTCATTTTGACTTGTGTTTTGTCGTTTTAAGAACTATAATTACCTATTATTACTTTATGAAAAAAATATGTTACCAACTACTACTTTAATCATGATTTTACTTTTTTGTTATTTATGCCACGGAGAAGTCTCTTTGAGGTACGGTCAATGGAATCTGACAAAGAGGAAAAAATAATAGGATGTACTTGAATGTCCTTAATCACTGCCCCTTTTAACTCTTTCACTAAGTTTATCAAGCAATTTCCTTGGCCGACCAGGTGTATTGGAAGTTGATGGCTAATTAGGCGTGTCCTCTATCAAATTTTCCAATTCATAAATTTAATTTCCCCAATCAACCAGGACTCATTGGATTTTAAAAACTTGACCTTAATCTTACAACTTTTTCGCCATCTTTCAGAAATTTGATGTCCAATTTCTTAAATTTTATCCATTATTCCCTGTTCTAATGTTCCTCTACAATGCTGTACGTTAAGGGCATGCAAGTACATTCTACTATTTTTTTCCTCTTTGTCAGATTCTATTGACCATACCTCAAAGAGACTTCTCCGTGGTATAGCATAAATAATTAAAAAGTGAAATCATGATTAAAGTAGCAGATGGTAGCAGCTTTTTTTTCATAAAATGATAAAGTAATCATAGGTAATTATAGTTCTTAAAACGACAAAACTTAAATCACGATGAATGGAACTATACAGCTGCAAGAATTAGTAGTTATTTAGAAAATTACAATTCCCTCCTTTTACATCTCTACTTAATTTTAAATATAAGTTAATTTACAACAAATCTTTATAATATTTCAAGAACAACCTTAAATTATAAAGTAAACCATTTTGCATCAAAAACAGAAAAAAGATAATTGAAATAACTTCGTCCTCCTAGAAATATAAAATTATCCATTGCACCCCTTCAAAAACCATCCTCTAAGAGATTACATTTACTTCACTATATTTACTACCCTCTTAAAAACCACCCCCTTGCACCTTAGATTTTTTAAACCTATTTTTGATGTATTCACGGGTACAATATTATCGTATGTACAAAGTTTCAGGATTTTAAAAGTAAATATTTTTTTTAAATCCCCTCAAAAACCACCCCTTTAGTGTCTAAATTTTTTTCAATATTTTCTATTCATTTCCATTTGTAGAATTTTGGCCGCCAAGAACTTGAAAATTGACCACTGTGCGTCGCCTGGTTAATTGAACCTTATTACCTGATAAATATCAATATTGAAGTCGATGTAAAATGAACAACAAAATCGAATGAATTTTTAATTTCTAATTATCCTTAATATCGACATTAGGTGATAAGGTTCAATCAATCGGGCAACGCGACGATCAAATTTTGTTTCAGAATTAGTTACTGTTTTTTTAAACTAGTTCAATTAAAACAAAAATTGTAAACACTTTTACGTTAAAAACTTTGTCTTATTATATCTCCTCAATGTTAAGAATCTCATTAACCATACGAATTAAGTGACATGATTAATAATTAATAGCGACAGCAAGTTGCGTTCAAATGTACAGTATTAATTATCTCACCACATATGCTAATTATCATATTGTTAATTATTGCGGTGGTATGTTTTGAAATTCAAATGATGTTCTTTACAAAGCGGAAATGTTGTACTAACGAAGCGATTCCTCGTTGAAATTCTGGCATTGATGGTGACAAACGAGTGTTATGTTGGCCTATACCCTTTACAATTGCCACATCCCCTATTTTACTAAATTTAGAATGTTTTCTCCTCAGTATGACAATGTGTTAAAATTATGTACAGGTTTAGCGTCCCTGTAAAATGTTCATATCTATGTACAGTTGATAAAAAAGTAATGGACAGAAGGTCCCAACTATCTACTGTTACTACTACTATTTATCGTTTCTACGAATATGTAAAAGTCTAAATTAGTTTATTAGGCTATTACTTTATTGACTCTTATTAATCGCTGAACCTAATTGAATTTCTTAAAATTGAAAATGTATTAAACATAGGACAGGTCCCATAGCAAGAGGCTTTCGACTGGCAGTTGTCACGTAGTCCATATATTGGGTTTATTTGCGAAAGCAAAAATATTTCTCAGGTCAAAAAAGTTGGAGGTCCGCTAGACATACAGGGCGTCCCAAATGTTCTTCTAGATTTCTTTCGTACTTTTTGCAGATTTTGCTTTTTATTTTGCTTTACCTCGGCAGATCGGTATACAGGATGTCTCAAGGTTCTCTCTTCCTTGCACTGCCACGAGGACCGTTAAGTTTTCAAAATTACTTATTGGCATGTTCTATGTAGGTAGGCTTAATTGATTCCTATATCTAGTAAAATAATTTTCGTATCTTTCCCAAATTAATTTTATGTATTTTATTTAACTTATAGCATGTTACAATATTTAAAGGAAGCTTAGTGTCATATTTCAAACACATAATAATTAATAGAGTTCACTTAACTATAAATTATACTCTACCTATATGGAATATGCCGACTAAGCAAATAGCATTTATATAAATACTCGAATCATTTAATGATGGTCAGTCCATTGGCGTCCAGGTACATCTCTACTAGAATGATTGGATAAGAACACTTTTATTATATGTATTATTTTTGATCAATTTTATTATGTCTTATTTTTAATTATTTTATTTGCCAGTTCCATTTTATTTATCTTTGATTTTTACCATGATTTAGTGTGTTAAATAAATATATGTAAAAATTATGCTAATTTATTTATTAAAAAGAGCAACCTCTTCTCCCTAGGCTCCCCCAGGTCGTGGCAGCACTTCCACTGTGAATGGCTGTTTACCTGCCCAGCAAACATTTAAGTATTATTTGACGTCAAGACTACCTAATTTATGTATAATAAATTAAGTCGCAAAATTAGAATTAACCATATTTTGGTAAAATTTACGTTGATGCTACGTGGAATCGACATAAGTGGAGAATAAGACGACGTCGAAATTAAGTTATATCAACTAAAATAGGTAAAATTACATATAAATCTTACTTGTAGTCGCACAGTACATTTGGTTACTAATACCTGTTTAGGTAAATTTTACTTGAAATCAACGTCAATTTGACATCAAGTTGACTAGTTTTAGGTAGAATTTACGGACATATGTGAAATTTAAAAATGACACCAAGTGGAAAAAAGTAAGATTTTTACACTTATTTGGTATTTTTCACTATAAGTAGTCGACATATGGTTGTCAGTCACTTACAAAACTGAAGAGATACCTAACTCTCAATAACAATACAAGATGAATGCCGGTAACTAAAATAAATACAATTTATGGGGAAAGTATTTGCAGTTCTCGCTTATTGAAATCAATGCGCCGAAAATTTTTCTGTGAATAATAGCAGTTGTACTCCATAAAATACTAATGCGCCTCAAAAATATTCATCTATAAGAAAATTTATGTTACCAAATAAAAGAATTATTGTAATATTTTGAGCCGAAAGTATACTATACTTGTTGAATATTAGTGTACAGGTATAATTATGTATTTTCTTAAACTTTTCGTCAGTTTGTTTCTATATACACTCATTTTACAAACTACAATTTGGAATCATACTTCAACTGCGCTGAGAAAATATGGCGTCTTGTGCTAATTAGACCTCAAAGTTAAAATTACCATGACAATCTACGTATTTTATAGGTGGAAATTATCACAGGTCAAGTTACACGAAAATTTACGACATTTTGGTTAACTTTACCTATTGAAAGTATTATTAACTCTGTTGTTATATCAAATAATTACTTGTAGGTAAATATAACCTATTTATATTACCTTATTTTGAATATACTACCTATTGGTAAATTCTACTTATTATGTGTAAATTTTAACTCGATTAGTGTATTGTGTTGATGAGTGAGTTGTCATAATGGAGCCATATGATACTGCTTTGGTATTCGACAGCGCCCGAAAGTTCTGGAAGCTCGGCTGGCATTCGGCAATACCCTTTTATTGAAATTCTATAGGCAATTATTTCCACATACTAGAGTGCAAATATAGTCAAGATGTTCTCCTTTAAAAAGACTTGGATGGGAAATCTGGATGCAGAAGTAGTGATTCCTTAAGCGGTGGTTTTTTACCTTTGGCATACTTCATTTGTACATTGGCACTACGAATTATCCAACCATGCTAACGTTAATGGCTACTTTTAATGACTGAAATAATTTTTAGATAATAACTATACCACCTAAGTACCTAATGGTTCAAATAACCTAAATAATATGAATTCTACAAACAGGTTAGACGGGGGTTAGCTTCCGAATTACTATTTTATAGTGAAGTTTACTTTGAGGTCGATTTGCCAGATTACTGCGACAAAGAGGTTTAAAATGTATTTTTTTAGAGTAACTTTAAGGTCAGTTTAAGGGTAATTGACTTAATTGGTGAAATTAGGTAGATAATCTAGGTAGAATTTACCGATGTTGTCTACCTAATGTTACTTCAAAGAAGAGTAATAAAAGTGACCAAATAAGTTACTATTTAGGTATATATTACGTAGGATTTCCAACAAAATCTACCTAGAAAGATATTCAACTATTAGAAATATTTTTAGTCGCTAAAAAGGTAAATACTACCTATTTATATTACCTATTTCGACCTTATTGGAAATTTACCCTTGACGTCAATTTTGGTAGATTTTTTTAGTAGTTTTCCACTTGCTGTTTTCGTTAAATTTACCTTCAAAGAAAATTGTGTATGAGGTAGATTAATTGGTATTATTTACGTAAACTTAAATCTAAATTAAGACTAATTGGTCAATTTTTATCGGAGGTCTATTTTTCCAGTCAATTTTACGTTATAATTACTTTGGTAAGTAAATTTATCTTGTCCCAAGTCGAATTGGAGCTAATTTTGACAAAAATGTTTGCTGGGTGTGGAACGGTTAATGAATGGAAGCATCTTGCAGCGAGCTGATGTATGTCTTGGCAAGCTGACGGTAAGGACGCACTGATGCTGGACATTGAAGAAAAAACACAAGTTTCTGGGAGGAAGGAAACCGTACCTGGACGCGGGCGGGAAGGAAGGCACACTGCTAGATGCAGAAACAAAAGAAAACAAAAGACTCAGAAGAAGAATTAAAAGAAGCATGGACACTTAAAAGAAGCATCTCACAATCACCTACACTTCCCATCCTATATTCCTACCTCATTCGTCACGTGGCTCTCGCTGCTAGCAACAAGCATACCCCATATCCAATTTTATGGTACCTTGTTTCGTGACAAAATATTAGTGTGAATAGTACACTTTTAGGAAGTTAATAGAAAATCAATGAAATCAAACTGAATGACTCAAATGAAATCAAAAACATATTTATTTTAAATTAAATACAACATAATATTCTAATTGGGCACTCGACGGATCCATGTCCGTGCTGTGAATCGTAGCAATTAAAAGGCTGGCCGGAGGAGAAAATAAAATTAAATATAGAGGATAACACATCCACGTAAAAAAATGTTTTCTGGCCTGGGAATCTGACCATACTCGCTATATATGTTCTTGGAGTCTCTGAATCTGAATCCGAGGTCTATTTAACTCCATCACATCAGGATTTGGCCATAACCTTAAAGAACACATAATTTAAGCGATTTCGACATTTTTTCACATAAATCGCTTTAACTTTTTCTAGACAAAAATTACCCCCTCTTTTACTTCCACATCCACGTAGTGGATTGGAAGTATAGTAATCGCAAAAAAAATTTCAATTTTTTTTTTTCTTGAAATGGGTTTAGAATGTCATGAAACGTCGAGATTTTAAATTTGGGCGAAAAAAAATTTTCTGTCTGTCTGTCTGTCTGTCTATCTGTCGGTCTGTCTGTCTGTAACTTTTTTTTTGTCCGCACGTTTTCTCCGGAACGGTTTAAGATATTGACTTCAAATTTTCTACACGTATATATTATAACGAAATCTGGAACTGGATTGTTTTTTGAAGATATCCGGTGAAGGGTTGGGGGGTTAATAGGGGTAAATAGGGGGAAATATGTAAAGCAAGCTGGTAAGAGTACAGAAACTTGAAATTTGATGTATCTACTACAAGCTAAGGCCTCAAAATTTTTTATAACATTTTTATCCCCCTACCCCTCCAATTCATTATTAAAGGGGTTGATAAAATAAAATTGAGATATTCACTTGAAATTTGGTACACGTGTGTACCATAACGACATCTGGAACTAGATTATATTTTGAGATGTTTCCGTTGAGGGGTTGGAGGTTAGATAGGGGAAAATAAGTAAAGCAAGCTGGTAACAGCACAGAAACTTGAAATTCGGTGTATGTACTATAAGCCAAGGCCTCAGATTTCTTATAATATTTTTCAACTCCCCAATATCCCTACTCCATTATTAAAGAAGTTGATAAAATAAAATTGAGATATTCACTTGAAATTTGGCACACGTAGGTATTATAACGACATCTGGAACTTGATTATATTTTGAGATGATTCCGTTGAAGGGTTGGAGGTTAAATAGGGGTAGATAGGGGAAAATAAGTAAAGCAAGCTGGTAAGACTACAGAAATTTGGGACATAGGTTTTTTTTTATAATAATTTCCATCCCCCACCATCACCACTCCGTTATTAAAATAGGTGATAAAATTAAATTTAGATTTTCACTTGAAATTTGGTACACGTATGTATTATACCGATATCTGAAACTAAATTATATTTTGACATGATTGCGTTGAAGGAGTGGGGGGTAAGTAAGGTAAATAGGGAAAATGTAAAGCGAGCTGGTAAGAGTACAGAAATTTGATATTCGGTGTATGTCCTAGAAGCCAAGGTCTCAGATTTTTTAATAATATTTTTCAACCACCCACTACTCTTACTCCATTATTAAAGGGTCTGATAAAAAAAATTGAGTTATTAACTTGACATATGGTAGACGTATATATTATAAGGACATCTGGAACTAGATTATATTTTGAGATGATTCCGGTGAAGTGTTTAGGGTTAAATAGGAGTATATAGGGGAAAATAAGTAAATCAAGCTGGTAAGAGTACAGAAACTTGGGATTTGGTGTATATACTAGAAACCACGGCCACAGATTTCTTTCTAATATTTTTCAAACCCCGCCATTTCCGCTCCATTATTAATGGAATTGATAACATAGAATTGAGATATTCACTTGAAAGTTAGGACAATTATTATCTACTGTAATGACATCAGATTGAGATGATTCCATTGAAGGGGTGGGAGGTGGCAGGTTGTGAATAGGGGAAAATAAGTAGGGTAAACTAAAAACGTCATTTTTATCGTATATAGTGGAAAACAACGCCTCAAACTTTTCTATAACATCTACCCCAAATATTATTAAAATTCTAGGACCTATAATTTCCACGTACTAGAGTGCAAATCTAGTCAAGATGTTTCCTTTAAAGTGACTTGAATGAAAAATTTGGATGTGGAAGTAGTGATTCCTTAGGCAGCGGTTTTTTGTACTATATCGATTGCAAATTAAATTTCCAATCCGATGATGTGGGGCACCATATTCTTCCGGTGAGAGAGATAGCAAAAATCTGAAAAAAATCAGGTGTACGTAGAAATATGCAAGAAACCGTTTGACGTAAATCTGAGGTCGATGCTTGCCTTGGTTTTTGAGATATGGCCACTCGAAGTCACCGGAAGGTGAATATCTAATTTTCTAACCGTTTCCTGCAGCTGTATCTCGAAAGCGAAACGAGATACAGAGCTGTGGTTATCAGGGCCGTAGCAACGTCGATCACTTTGGGGGGGAGACTATTTTAGCGCCCCCTATTTGATTTTTTTGTCTATTCCATATAAGCCGAAATTTGAAAAACAAAGGACGGTTAGATCTAAGCTATCACACCGCAGATACGAAAAACCAAAATAAACAAGTGGAAACTAAGAACACTCAAATTTTTATTATTGGCAAAATAGTACACGAAAATAGTTTTAAAATCTGAACTTAATATAGGTAATCTACAGCTAGAGATTATAAATGGATTGCATTTTTGTATTTTGTGTAGGTACTTAAAAATTAATTAATTTTAATTCGGCGTTCCTTCAACTTTCCCCACGAATTTATTAAATTTGAATAATCCAAGGAATATGCCAAATCTTTTTCACATGTTAATAATAATAATAATAATAATAATAATAATAATAATACACTTTATTCAATAAAGACATGAAAGGGCGAAGTTCAGCTTAGTATAGCATAGACGCTATAGCAGCTGTTCTTCCACTTAACCCAGGAAGATCATTCAGTCTATCATCACTCATAATGGTTCTAAGTAGGTTTTTTACAATTTTTAGTTGGCTAAATGACTGTTCATTAGATGCAGTTACATAACCAGCTGTAACAACAAATTGAATTATGTAACGTGGTAGCTTTAGCATGTGAAGTTTAGTTATCAATATTTTTATAACATTTTGAAGTGTTGAGGCCTTATCGTAAGCTGCAAACAAAATTTCAAACTCCGAATGCAATGCGTGCGTTTTGGAAGTTTTGGCGGAAGCATTTGCAATAAGGCTTCCACATCTTCAACATTTAGCTTTTCAGCTTTCAAAGGAAAATTAAACATATTAAATATTGGAGATAAAGTCATCGAAATATTTTCAACAGAAGAACGAAGTTTAGAAAGCAAGGTATCCATTACTGTTCTAAACTCCTTTCTGTAAAATGTGCACATGTCAAGGTCTACTTCATTTTCATTATTGGGGTCTAATCTTTTTGGGGCTAATCTCCTTCGGTGATATTTTCGAAAATCTGCTTCTGCATCTACTCCTATGTTATTTGCCATTACCTTCGCCGCTCAAAATAAGGTTATTAATATCTGAGGAGTCGTTTGTCATATTTTCTAGAAGTTCTGTCGTAATTTCCATAATATTCTTGCAGTCAATTATATTAAGATTTCAATAACTTCAATTAGAATTTTAATTTTGTACATTACATTTTTCATGAAAAATAGAGATACAATAAAATTTTCTTTAGTCGGCCCAAACTTTTCATCTGAGTCATTTTATCGAAATTGCTGCTTTGTGATAATTCGTCTAAAACATCTAATATTTTTTCGTATGATGTATGAACAGCTTTAATACTTTCAGCACGCGCAGTCCGTCTTGTTTTCGACAAATTTTTTAAATTTAGTGCATTTTCGACTTTAGTACGCTTCTCTTTCAAGGCGTGATTTCTTTTTGTGCTAGAGGTAAAAAATCCGAAAAGTTCTTCAAGATACTTAAATAATTCTTTTATAAGAAAACTTGAATTGCAACAATGTTCAACTGTCGTATTAATATGATGATCCTGGCATGGAACATAAGGAACTGGATGTTCTATAAGTTCATTAATTTTTTATTGAACGCCATTATATTGGCCAGACATCACTGATGCGGAAAATCTGTTGGTATTGATCACATTTCTGTTAAGACATGTTGCAATATCTAAAGCAATATCATTTCCAGTTTTACCTTTTTGCTAGAGAATATCAAGTAATCTCTCACGAGGCTCACAGTTTTCATCAACAGTGCGTATAACTATGGAAAGTCTTTCCGTTTGAGAATAGTCTGGTGTTGTATCCGCCAAAACTGTAAAAAAGCAGCTAGTTTCGATCTCCCTGACTATTATCTTTTTAGGTTCTTTGGCGAGAAGATTGATAAATTCATTTTGGAATTGAGGCGATAGATAAGTCACTTGGTAGTGGCGCAGTTTTGCATCTTGGAGCCATTTATGTAAAAGGGGGTTACATCTTGATAATAAACGAATAATTTGATATAGCGCACTTGCTACTTAACGTCGGACGAGGGCACATTGCGCATTGTTTTAGTTCGAAACGGGCCGGGTTATTTATTACGTTGGTGCGATTAGCGAATGATCAAAGATAGTTACTTGTTTAAATCCAAATTAAGAAGAAAGAAAGAATGAAAATAAATGTAAATATATGAATATCGATATTCATATTTTTACGCGTGCCGGCGGCGCCCCCTTTTAGATCGTAATGGGGGGGGTGTGGCTCCCCACCCTCCCCCCCCCCGTTCGCTCCGGCCCTGTGTGGTTTATTCTATTCTATTTCTCTCGCCTTCCTACATACCTCTAATTTTTTTAGTTGCTTTACCCTAGACATTTTGCAAAATATCCTCATATTTTGGCCCAAAGAATCTACCCCTGCACTATGGCCTATTATTAATGGTCCACCTGTATAGTTTAAAAATACTACAAAGTGGATTTATTGCTCTATAATTGGCATAATTATTTCCATCGCGTTTTTCGAAAAATGGTATAACTGTGGCCAGTTTTAACTTATTTGGAAATATCCTTTTTCCATAGCCAAGATTATTAAGTATACTAGAGGCTTGTATAATTTCAACACACATTTTGTTTAGTAAATTATTTCAAAATGTTATCAACGCCATATTGTGAGTTTGAGTTTTTTAATTTAGCAAGTAAAGGCATTAAATCATCGTCAAATATTTTAAACATATTAATAAACTAATTGCATTAGATAACATTATTTTATAGAAAACATGATCTCGGTTGTTAGAATTATTACTGACCGTATGTAGATAGAATACCTACTATCCAAAAATGTTTTAAAATCATATGAATTATTTCTAAATAGTACTTAATTTGAGACTAGTACTCTATAAACTTAATAGAAGCTTGATATTATAATTAAATAGAACAGTCAGATGAAACAATTAATCAAAAATTAAATAATTTACGACAACTAGTACAAGTACGTGGAATTCCACCCCCCGTCCAGTAGATGGGTATATGAGTAAACTGATACTTGACACACTCAAATGATATTGAGATAAGTTGCAAAATCAAGATTCATAATAAGAATTATTCAGCAAATAAAATAAATTAAAAAAAGAAAACCCATTAACTAATATGCAAGGCAATTAAAGCTCGAAATTGATGAAAAATAGATGGCATGGAAATTGCCAAATCGACTGATATTTTAATCGTTCTTTTAAGTGAAGTGATATTTACTCGGTTGATGTGTAACCGAATCAAGGAGATAATTCGTGGATTATTTAAAGTGTCCAGATGGCTGGGTGATTGCGGACCGCGCTACATTTCCTCCACTTTGAGCGCGGTTAACACCTAGCTTGCGCTCAACTGGGACCATGCCACATCAAAGGCGGTCTTGCTAAAAATACAAACAACGCCCGATAGTTTGACTGATCATTGCCGCCTTTGATTCTACTCCGGACGTGATATGATGTCCCATTTGATACCGAGGTCGATTTCAGGAAGTGTCCTAGAGGAAACATATTGGAATCTGAACATTCGGAACTTCTAAATTAAGACACAGGAGACGGCCAGCGGTAGTAGTTAGCAGTTTATTGATATAATTATGGGATTGATTCGTTATTAATGTGTCCGCTGTCAGTCGGCGAATTCACCAACTCAGCAGTTTCTTTGATAATCTTATCTTTCTGTCCTTCGAGGAAGCGATTAACGCAGATGTTAATTTGATCACAAATGGGCGTATGATGCATTTGGTAAATAGGTACGTATATTTATATTAATTCACATGTGATCTTTGCATTTCCTTAATGTAGTTTTGCAAGCTTTTCAAATTAAATAATAATGTAATAATTAATGATTTCTGAATATACCTAATTGCACCTAATGCGGTTTTTCAAATAGTCGGAGAGCAAGGTCTCCGTCGGATGCATTTTAAAGGTGATATATGACTCGAGAACACACGAAAACTGAATGTGAATTTTTACGTAAAATCACCTGCTGGAACCGAGTTCTCCCATCAATTTCGATTTGCGAAATTAATATCGTTCTATAAAGATATTTTAACATACTGCATCATAGGTAGGTATCTCCGTTAGCTTTTTTTCAATCAAGCAAAACATTTTTTATACTATAAATTTCTAATACATAGTGAAATGGTATAAAGCAATGTTTCAACAGGTAGTTGAAAATAGGAATAATTATTTATTTTGAAATGTTAAAAAATAAGCAGCAGACCAATCAAAGTAGGACAATTTCTAAATGTAATTCCCATTAGAAAAAAAACATTGGGATCATATTCAGTAGGAGAAAGTAGAGTATTTTCAAATTAGTCCACATATTATAATTAACGCTTTGTAAAAAGCTGCCATATGTTATATGTTTTACTCATCATCCTGTCATGATTTTGTACAAAAAATATAAGAAGTACGCCAAGAAAAAAATATTTGATAAAAATGTGCATATGTCCGGATCTGCCCCAGTTTCGGATGGAGGCGGGGCAGATTCGTACACATAACGATTTTAAAGACTGATAATTTTCAATAGCATTTATTGATTTTATTATAGAGAAAAAAACGCGTTTATAATATCATAGATTTATCATTCAACATTTAAATCATGAAAATTTACCTATATTGAACTTCAAAAATGAAGCCATTCGTGAGGTAGGTACCAGATGTAGAAATTGGAGGTGGTAATTTTGACACAACCTCATTTCGGAAAATTGTGGATAGGTCTTCAACCTTGGGATAAAAAAATCCATTTTTGTATTTTCTTAGAAATGTGACTACATATTCTTCATTTTCACAAACGTCAATTACTTTACCATCTAAGGGGTCATTGATGTTTTCTTTGTCAGATTCCAGATCTATATCAGAATCTGACAGATCGTATTTGCATTATTTTGAAATATTTGGAGATAATTCCATGTCAGAATCTGAAGAGGTTGAATAGGCATCTAACTTGCTTTTTTCTTTTTTCTATTTTTTGTTTTGGTGTCATAATATGTTACTTGTTGCTTCTCTTCTCTTTCAGTACTTTTCTTTTTAGTGTTCTCTTTCTTCTCCACTTTTTGTGTAGATTGTCTGTCTAGATATATTTTTTGTTTTCTCTGTGTGGATTCTAAATTTAATTTCTTCATGGTGCTCACCTTTTCTAATTTTAGTAATTTTAAAAGCCTAATTTTCTCCAATTCCACAACTCTATCTTTTTCGGGTGTACTTGTATAAATTCTTGACTTTTCCAGTCTTGATTTTCTGTTAGTTTTTCTAGGGCACGCTTTTGGAAAAGGTTTCACGTTCGAAAGCTTTATAACGGTGACTACAGAAATTACATTAATTTTGGGTTTGATGGCTTATCCATAATGTCATTTAGTATAGATTTAACCATTGTTATTATTTCCTTATCAGAAGCAGAGGCTTGAACCTCATCACAGTTGGTAGGATCCTCTTTTTCTGTAGAATCACTGGTAGTTGAGGGTACACTTTCAGGACAATCCCGATCAATAGCATATGCCTCAATGAAATCTTCATCCTTATAAACCAGTGAATTGACGAGCCATAATCCTGTTCTACTAAAACTGCTTATTATATTTCGAGGTATGAAAGTTTGCAGATATGTTTCTGCAGTAAGCTTAGCCACATCACATATGTTGATTGGCTTTCCAGGATTTGAAAGTATAAAGTCATTGAAAGATATCTTGCATTTAGGTTTGAAGGGACCATACACAGCTTTGTCCAGTGGCTGCATCCTGTGGATGCAGTGGGGAGGGAACGATAACAAAACAATTCCGTTGTCTCGGGCATATAAGATTGCTTCAAGAGACACATGGGTTTCGTGATTGTCTATTAGGAGAAGAATTTTATTAAAAGGATTACTGTTACTATGGTGCTTGATATGTTCCAACAATTTAACAAAAATTCTTGTGGACATCCAGCCCGATTTCTCAGCATAACCAACTGTTCCAGGAAGCCCACCATTCAGAGAGGGATCATTCATTCTAACACAAGGAAAGATATAAAGTGGCGGAATGAAGGTACCAGCAGCTGAGATTATGCCACATATTGTAACCAGAGTTCCCCTTTCAGCAGACACACCTTGTCCCACTATTTTTTAACTACTTTCAGCAATAACCCTAGGGGCCTGGAGACCTGTTGTTATTCTTGTCTCATCGGTTTCCATATACGATGAGGTGGAAACTTATGTTCAGCCTGAAGTGTGGCATAATTTCTAAAGAAATCGTCAATATTTGCTCCATTGAAAGCTGAAGCTCTAGCAATGCTAGTGTTCTCAGGTTTACAGTAAGAAAGTCTTGGATGGCCACCTTCATAAATGAACGCATCCATTCCATACCCATACCCATTCCCATTTTTCTGGAAACTTCTTACCTAATTTAGATGCATATTGATACGCCAATTCACGAGCTGTTCTATATGACGACTTTTTCATGTAATTTCCCAACTCATTCTCTTGTTTTGTAGAAAATTCCTGACGTGAAGCATATTTTTACAAAGTTGATTCATCTTCACCATCTATCTCACTCTCATTACCAGAATCGTTAACATTATTAAGACGTTTCTTAGCAATTGACACATGATCTTGCAGTGTAGATTTTGGTACATTAAAAGTACGTATAGCTAAACGAAGAGACATGCTTTTATTTAAAACGTTTTTGACTACAGTTTTCGTAATCTCCTTGGAAATTTCGGGACAATTCCTATTCTTTTTGTATGTCCTCACCAGTCTGTAAAAAAAAGTAATAACTGGTGGGGCACATTCAGACAGTCCTCACACAACTAGTCAGAATGTACCCCATTTGACCTAAATACATGTCGATTATAACCATTATGTAAAAAACCCGCAGTTGTTGTGTGTAATTGAGGTTATGTATCCACAAACAGTTAAGCTTCTACGTTAAATGATCAATTTTTACCAAAATTTTATAAGAAATAATGTAGACCCTTAGGAAACAATATCTGTAGGATACATCTAAGCTCACACTTCACAACTTTCTTCTTTTGTCAATATTTGACGGAGCACTCTTGCACATACGATGTTGATTAATAGGTTAATATTTTTCGCGCGATTTCGTTAATGTGCTTAAAAAGTGACCGTAACCCAATGAATAGTTTCCGAGAAATTGAATTGTTTATTAAAAAAGCGACTTTAGTAACATTTGAATTCCCCAAAATGAAGCAACTTTGTTTTGGATGATGCACTGGTTTGAAAATTAATATTTCACATGTACTGAATATGATCCCAGTGTTTTTTTTTTTCTAAAGGGAATTACTTCTAAATAGCGATCTCCGTTTGCTTAGTTTGATTGGCCTATATAGCATATTAGCGAATCGAAAAAATTTGTTTAGTTCTGAAATTTCCGACCAATCACTATCATTTGTAACTTTGGCAAAGCTTTTGAAATTTTGCTGCATAATTGCATATATCCGCATATCAAAAACAGTATATCCTCTCAGCAGCATGGATTTATGAAAGATCGATCTACAACCACCAATTTAATATGTGCTACTCAATATATATCTAAGTCTATTAAGGTGCAAGTTCAAACAGATGTAATATTTTTGATTTCACAAAAGCATTCGACAGGCTTAATAATAACATTCTTATTAAAAAACTGTCCAACATTGAAATGTCACCGAATCTTACACACTTTTTAAAATTATACTTGTCAGATAGAAAACAGTACGTCACGTTTAATGGAATCAAGTCTACTGATTACTTATCTTGTTCTGGTGTACCTCAGGGATTTGTCCTTGGGCCACTCTTGTTTAATATTCATCAATGATATAGCATATGAACTAGATGTTAATTTTTTAATGTACGCAGATGACCTCAAGCTACTACATAGAATCTCTAACATAAATGACTGCAGTAAATTACAAAATAATATATCTAAATTCAGCGCCTGGTGTGTCGAGAACAGTCTCACATTAAATGTGCAAAAATGTAACGTAATGACATTTTCCACGTAGGATGTTAATTTTACATTTAACTACTCTCTAGAAATCGAACCATTAACTCGTTTAAAGACCTTGCAGTAATTTTTGACAAAAAACTCAGCTTTGTCAATCATATAGACACGTTAACTTGCGACGTAAATAGAACACTTGGATTTATTATACGCAATGGGCGTGATTTCTCAAATATCTCAACGTTAAAACTATTTCTAAAACAATTTTTTTTGTTTTGTTTTTTGCGATCTAAACTAGAGTATGCGTCTCTTGTTTCGCAGCCCTGCTACAACACTCATAGTCTTAAATTAGAAAACGTGCAACGCCACTTTCCTAAATTTTTACATCTAAAATCTCATGGTATATATCCACCAATTGGTTTTCCACAAAGTGATTTATTCCAAATGTTTTCAATGCGTAGCCTATCTGAAAGACGCAACGACTTTGCCATAAATTTCTTAAAAAAGTGATTCATTATGATATTGACTGTAGTGAGATACTTGAGAGACTTAATTTCCATATTCCGCGAATAAATTCAAGAAAAAACCAAACTTTCTACCTTGCTATAGCCCGGACCAACACTTTAAAGTTTTCACCAATATACAGCATGTGCTCTAGCTATAACCACAGCTAGCGTGATATCGACATCTTTAATAAATAGGAGATTCTGTCTAAATCATACATATATTTTTTGTTCTTTCTTTTTATTGTAAATAAATTCAACTCTTTATTCTCTCTAATATTTATATTTTCTTTTGTTCTATGTCTTTACTGAAATGTACGTTAGTAAATTTAAGTAATTTTTCTATAATGTATGTGTTGTTTCCCATCTTGTAAATGGTCTCATACTGTTAGATGGTGTATGAATAAAATAAAAAATTAAAATAAAATAAAAATTAGATATACAATGTAAGCGATTATTATTAAAATACCTACGCTTTAAGACTTCTAAGGTGTAAATTAAATTTTTAGAAAACAAAAAATATTTGATTGCTTATCCCAAATAGCGACTGTGTCTCACCACCTTTTCATCTAAGTTCCAATCACGCCACTATAAGTGCGATACCGTTGTAGTACCTACTTAAGGAGGCTCATACCCTAAATGAAATTCTGCAGAGCAACCTGAACAAAAGTTTTTTAGTATCTTTGAAGTACAAGAAATTGATAGGTACTTGTCGATCAAATCGCGATGAAAAAAAGAGTTTTAAACTCGACTATTTGACTATTGGGCTTATGATGTCGGGACAAGATAGATTTTTTCACCGGAAGTTGAAAAATTTATGGTCACTTCCTAAAAAGCAATATATCTCGATGAAGCTTATACTCTGAACGTTCATTTAAAGCAAAGAAGTGCAAGCTTTCCCGGCTGTTTCGGGGAGATAACTCATGACTAAAATCGCAAAATACGAAGTTCGCCGTGTCTTGTAGAACAGCTTTATCTATACTAGGAGAATCGAGGTGCGTGCGCGAATATACAGAAATTCAAAATTCAAATTCTTTGAAATCGTCTTAGCTATATTATTTTCTGGAGTTCTGGTTTCCTAAATCTAGTTCACGTGATGCATTCCATAAACTAGTTTCAGGATGTTCTAAATCAATTTTTTTACATAGTCAAATACCTCAAGAAGGCTACCAGAATACATGTTTTTATAGCTAGGGAGCTGGTGCCAGAAATTTTTATATGATTTTATTGTGTGCGTGAAGTTGAACATTGTAAGCGTGTAATAATAAAAAGCCGGAAAAATCAATTCAGTCATTACAGCGTTGCTGATTTTTTTAATTAACAGTAAGTTAAACATGGAATAAAAAAATCGCTCCTATATGATTTTATTGTTTTAAACATTACTTGCCAATACGACACTAATATAAATGCAGTCGGCCGAAATGTACAGAGGGAAAGCTGGCTGCAAAAAACCTTTCCGATCGGGCAACAGACTGAACTGTTTTTCAAATTTTAGTACTCACAGTGACCATAAGAAAAATTACTGTGTGCCTGGGCAGAATTTCTTCATAAGTCTTGTATGTGGTGTCTTCGGAGCAATTTTCCTACAGCAATCACACCAATGGTTCATTACTGTACCTATCTAGTAACAGCTATACAAAGTGATCACATTGAAAAAACCCGATTATCTATCTGATAAACTTCTCATGAGAAATGCTGTTCACAATGGGAATTTGAGATATACTAACAACCACTTACACACACTACGACCTAAATATGAAATATTTCGTTCATCTTTCACATATATATCAATGTACGTTTACAATAATATGTCCCAGCAGTACCACTTTATGTCTGAAAATACATGGTTTTAAGCAATGACTTCCTGGCACCGATCTCCCAGAGATTGGGGGTTGAGCTACCTGACCAGGCGCGTCTCCAGGTGGCGGATAGGAGAACGGCCAGACTTCGTAAGGAGTAGGGCTAGCGTTGGCCATACTGTTGGGAGACCGGGCTAATAACCCAGTCCATCCTGACTAAAGCCACGCCGCGGACCAGCTCACGACTCACACCGTAAACCGCCTGGAGGTGCAACGACCCTCTGGCCAAGGTCAGGGGTACGTGTCTCCAGGGGGCACGGGGGCCTTGGCTTCATTGCCTGGACCGCGTGGATGAAGTACCACTATAAAAACTTACCCAATCCCAAGGTATTGTGCGCGCCGAAGGGATGCATGGTCGGAGGGATGTCCGGCCACTAGCGACAAACCTCGGGGCACAGGGCGCACCCCGTTGTATAAATGCCTTCCACGTACGCAGGGGGCTCCGTGCGTGGCGACCACCCTTTCCCCCTTACTCGTGGGATCAATATGAACCATAGAAAACTCAAAAAAAGCAGAGGGGATCTCCTTGGGGAGCGGTCCTTCTGCAAAAGAGGGGATCTCCCTGGAGAGCGGCCCTTCAGTACAGGAAGGGATCTCTTCAGGGAGCGGCCCTTCCATGCAGGAGGGGGTCTCCCCAGGGAGTGGCCCCTCAAAACAAACAACAGTGCAGGAAGCAATGGACTGCACTGGAGACGACAAAGCCAGCCCCAGCCGAGCAGCTCAGGCAGACTTGGCAACGGCGGGTGGCTCGAAACCAAAACGCCCTTCCGGAGCCCAAAGGAGGAAGAACGCGAAGGCGGCGAAAATGGCTGCAGGCACGTGGACGGTCGAGAGACCACGGCCACGCATGCAACCAAAAAAAAGTATGGAGGTTACACCGGCAGGCACGTCCAAGAGGCCTAGACCGGACTCTAACACCCCTACTAAACCAAACCCCAAAAGAGTCAGGAGCGCTACGGCGCCGACTGTCTCTTACAGGGATGCCATGACAGGCATCAGGATGTCTGTCATCAATGCCAACCATCCTGATACTCTGCTGAATCAGGAACAAGCAGACCTGATTCAGGACAAACTGGTGGAAGCACTGGACGCAATCCCCTGCGGGGTAGCGACTCCGAGGTTCCAACGGTTTCCAAAATATGAGGGGGGGATCCTCAATGTAATTTGTGCGAACCCCTCCACCGAAAACTGGCTCGTGGAAACGGTTCGAGGGATGAAGGAGCTGGAGGAGGGGGTGTCCATCACTGTGGTGAACACCAAGGACCTTCCCAAGCGACCGAAGGTCCTCGTCTATATCCCCGAGCCAGTCGACGAATCAAGGGTCAGAGACCGTCTCAAGAAGCAAAATGATGGCTTGAGTACGGAACGATGGTCCCTGATGAGTCGTAAAGTCGAGGAGAAGGGGCAAACGCTGGCCTACTCCATCGACGAAAAGTCGTTGAAGGTACTTGAAGGTCTGGACTTCAAGGCCTACTACAGCTTAGGTAGAGTCTCCTTCAAGAAACTCAAGGAGAAAACCAACACCCAAGATGAAGGTGGTGCAGATAAACCTGCACCATAGTAAGGCGGCAACGTCGGTCCTTGCTAAAGTCATGCAAGGGTGTGACATTGCACTGATCCAGGAACCCTGGGTCTACAAGGGTCAGGTAAGAGGCTTAAAGGAGGTCGGTGGAGAACTCATCCACAGCAGATCCACTGAGACTCCCAGAGCGTGTATTCTTGTTAAAGGTAAGCAAGCAGTAATGTCACTAACTAATTTCTGTTCTAGGGATTTAGTGGCAGTCAAAATCAGGGGATCATGTGGGGGTATGCCGAGAGAGTTAATTCTGGGCTCTACGTACTTTCCATATGACGACCCTGAGCCACCACCAACCAAGGCCGTGGAGGAACTGGTGAGGAGCTGCAGAGGAAGAGGATCTCAGGTCATCATCGGGTGTGATGCAAACGCGCATCACACGGTCTGGGGGAGCACCAATACCAATCCAAGAGGTGAGTCACTTTTTGAATTTATTATGGAATATAATTTAGACATAGCAAATGTAGGTAATACTCCGACCTTTGTAACCAGACAAAGGCAAGAAGTGATAGATATAACAATAGGTACATCGCACGCGTGTAACATAGTTAAAAACTGGCATGTGTCTGAGGAAGAGAGCTGCTCAGACCACAGACACATTCGATTCGACATAACGGGACTGGACCGTGTAACTGAAACATATCGTAACCCCCGCAGGACGGACTGGGAAGGATATAAGACAGACCTTGCCCGGGAACTTGGGGGGGTAATAACGAATATTAGAAGAGAAGAGGATGTGGAGATAGCTGCGGAACAAATACAGAACGCAATTATGCATATGAAGACAACTGCCCTCTAGTGGTAAGGAAATCCACCAGGAATGTGCCCTGGTGGAATAATGACCTTACAAATATGAGGAAAGAAGTGAGAAGAAAATTCAACGTTGCAAAAAGATCAGCCAACTGGGATGAATACAGGACCTCTTTGACTGAGTACAATCTGGCACTGAGAAAGGCCAAGAGAGAATCCTGGAGGAGACACTGCGAGAGTATTGATAGTATCCCGGAAAGTGCCAGACTCCAGAAAACTCTCTCGAAGGACAATCATTGCTCAATAAACTCCCTTCTAACAGAGACAGGAGAGTACACCAAGACAGGAAAGGAAACCATGGAGGAATTGCTCCGTGTGCACTTTCCTGGATCTACCATTATTGAACAATCACTCGAGGAATGGCTAAGAACAGAACTGGTGACAACTGGAAACAGGGCCACCAGGACGGACTGGTCAGTAACCAAAGAAGTGATAGATCAATCCAAAATCAGGTGGGCAATAAACTCATTTGAGCCTTACAAATCTCCGGGACCGGACGGAATTCTGCCAATAATGCTCCAACAGGGCATAGACCTGTTGGCATCCAAGCTCTGCACATTGTACAGAACCAGCCTAGCGCTGGGATACATACCAATGAGGTGGAAACCAGTTAGGGTGGTATTTATACCAAAGGCTGGGCGGAACTCGTACACCCAAGCCAAGTCCCTAAGACCCATCAGTCTTATGTCCTTTCAACTTAAGACTATGGAAAAAATGCTCGACAGGCATATTAGGGATGATGTTCTGGTCCGAAGTCCACTACACCAGAACCAATTTGCATACAGAGCAGGCATGTCTACAGAAACAGCACTTCACCACCTAATTCAGAAGGTGGAGAAGGTTCTGGAACACAAGGAGGTGGCACTGGGTGCTTTCCTCGACATAGAGGGAGCATTCGACAACACCTCCTTCAACTCCATCATTAGAACTGCAAGAGAGCGCGGCATCGAGGACACCTGCTGCAGGTGGATCGATGGCATGCTCAAAGGCAGGATGGTATTCACCGCCATGATGGGAGAAAACCTAAGTGCGTCAGTTGCAGGAGGCTGTCCGCAGGGGGGTGTTCTGTCCCCCCTGCTATGGAATCTTGTAGTTGACAGCCTATTACGAAAACTCACAATTGAGGGATTTGAAGCCCAAGGATATGCTGACGATATAGTCATCATAGTTAGGGGAAAGTTTAATAACATAGTCAGGGATCGATTACAGATGGCACTGAACATGGTCAAAAAATGGACCGATGAGGAAGGGCTGAAAGTCAGCCCATTAAAGACCCACATCGTCCCATTCACTAGAAGAAGAAGTCTGGACGGATTAGGCCCTCTAGTCCTTCAAGATACACAACTGCAGATGTCGGGAGAGGTCAAATACCTTGGAGTTACTATAGACTCCAAGCTTACCTGGAACCAACACCTAGACAGGATAATACATAGATCGGTAGCCACATTGGCAACCTGTAGGCGATCATATGGTAAAACATGGGGGCTCAGGCCTAGTGTACTGCACTGGCTTTACACAAGCGTTATAAGACCCACCATAACGTACGCTGCTCTAGTTTGGTGGTCAAAGACAACTGAAACTACAGCGGCGAATAAGCTGAGCCGGGTACAAAGACTGGCCTGCTTAGGAATTACGGGTGCTATGAAAAGCACCCCAACGGCAGCCTTGGAGACCCTACTGGACCTCCCTCCACTTAGCATAGTGATCCAGGGAGAGGCCAGAATGGGAGCATATAGGTTGCAAAACTCAAATACCCCGAGTCTCCACGGAGCTAGATTTGGGGGACACTTGAGGATAATAAACACTGTAGAAGACCCTCTATTGAATATGAGGTCAGACTACATGATACCAAAAATCACCTTCAACAAGCCCTTCAATATCACCATTGGAGATAGGAAGGACTGGTTAAAAGAAGCTCCTGACATGCTACGTAAGGGCCTAACCTGGTACACTGACGGGTCTAGGACGAGCACAGGAGCTGGAGCTGGAATACATGGTGAAAGACCCAGGGCAAGTATAAGTCTTTCCCTTGGGCAACATGCCACTGTATTCCAATCAGAGATTCTGGCTATACTTGAATGTGTACGCGAGAATGTAAGTCGACAATATGTCAACCAGCAGATCTCCATTGCATCAGACAGTCAGGCGGCACTTGGGGCACTGGCCTCCAACAGAGTGTCATCTCGACTGGTATGGGACTGCCATGAAGAGCTGAAAATTCTGGGTGCGCAGAACAGAGTCAAATTACTCTGGGTGCCAGGACACTCCAAAATTGACGGCAATGAAAAAGCCGATGAACTTGCTAGACAAGGGGCAGCTAATACATTCTATGGCCCAGAACCCGCGCTGGGTATTTCCAAAAGCTCAGCCAGAAGGGCGATTAAAGACTGGGTCAAGAGCAAACACAAAAATCACTGGAGGAACATTCCAGGAAATCGACATGGGAAAACACTCATTAAAGGTCCATGTGCAAAACAAACTGAAGAACTGCTCACAATGAACAGGACGCAGTTAAGACTAATAGTAGGACTTCTGACTGGACATTTTCCAGTAAAGAAGTATCTAAATACAATCGGCAAATTTGACGGCAACCTAGACTGCAGACTATGCAGCAAGGAGCCGGAAACGGTCGATCACATCATATTCAACTGCGAGGCACTGGCTCGCAGAAGACATGGTATTTACGGGCAAGCACGAACGGACCCGGAATTCATCAGCACCCGCCCGACCATGGATCTGTATCACCTGATTAGGGGTACAGGGGTACTGGAATGGGCGGAGTGAAACATGACAGGGAGAGCACAATAAGCCCAGGAGGCTGCAGTGCCCTCGGAGTTTTTATTAACAGACGAGCCCTGAGAACAAAAAAAAAAAAAAAAGCAATGACTTGAATATTAATTTTAACATGTTTTAAAGTATGTTTTACTAGGTTTTTATATAATATCATGTTTTTTTTAGGTTAGTAGTTTTTACATCAGTGCATACTGTACTGCTAACCTTTTGTGTCCAATATGTATATTTTACACAATAAACTATTATTTATTTATTTATTTATTTATTATTATAAGTCTGATACCTTAGCACAAAACATTTTTTATAATTTTTTTTGTTCATTACTGTTCCTATCAAGTAGCAGTTTCAAACTACAACCAAATTAAAGTTTAAACATTTTTCTATTAGAAAAAACATTTGTGCCACGTCTGTGCCTGTTGGAAGTACTCGGCACAAAACTTTCTATTTCTCAAAGTCTTGTGGTGTTAGTAACAAAACATATTACAGTAGTATTCGAGGGATAAACAAATAATCATTCAATAAACAATCATAATGATTGCAAAAAAGTAGTTTTCATTTATTCGGATGTGTTACAAAGTTGTAGCGGTTCCTCTCCTTCTGATGTTAGTAGAGGGAGCGGTCGCCTTTTTCTGTGCACTCTGATTCCCCCCCTATCTGCGAGACAAGTCTCTGAGATAAACGGGCAACCGAAGAAACCCTGCTCTTGGTTAGATACTTGCTGTGAGTGCGCATGGGTTTGTCTTACCTTTTGTGTGGCTTACCTAATCACCGGAGGAAAGTACACTGCACAATTAACCAGTACCTGCCACATGAGAGGAGGTGTATAAACAAAAGATTTAATTGTTGGACGCCACCTGTGGCGTTTGACAGATACTATCCAACCCCATTTTATCAGAACAAAACTCCTATAAGTAAATCCAGATAGGTAAAAGTTAATGAGAGGAATAAAGATGTGAAGTTATGAATAATATAAAATGTATTCAAATTGAGGGTTAAACATCAACAATTGAACGAGCAAATGAGTCATAAAAAGATATTCAGTAATGTTATCAAGAAATTCGAACAGGCACAGACGTGGCACACATGTTTTTTCTAATACAACAATGTTTAAACTTTAATTTTGTTCTAGTTTCAAGCTGTTTCTAGATAAGTACAGTAATTAACCATTGGTATAATTGCTGTAAGAAAATTGCTCCGAAGACACCACATACAAGACTTGTGAACAATTTCTGCCCAGGCACACAATGATTTTTCTTATGGTCAGTATGAGTACTAACATTTAAGAAACATTTCATTCATTATGATTAATATTCGGTGTAGCACCGCATGCTTCATGTAGAAATATTTTCAAAAAGTATAATATCCTAACCTTGGTTTCAATATATCTCTTAAATCTTATGGTTTTTATGCATGGGAATATATCAACGTTTATAAAAAGTAGTGAAGTACATCGTTATCCCACTCGGCACAACAATAATATATACATTAATAGGTTTTACCATAGTTTTTTCAAAAAGTCTCCATATCTTTCAGGATCAACCTATTATAATATGTTACCCATGGAAATAAAAATATTGCCAAAAGCCAAATTTAAATCTAGCCTTAAAAATATGTTGGCTCAGAATTCTTTTTATAGCCTAATGGAATTTACCGAGTATGCCCGTGAGCATTTTAATCAGTAATTTTGGTCAATTTGTTATGTATGTATTATTTAATTTTGTCTGTATTTTAAATCATATCTTATGTAAAATTATTGTAAATAATACGTTCAATGTACATAATTATACAAATGTGTGTAAGGGTTTATATTTAAATGAAATTTATACACATATATATATATATACGTATGCAGAGTACGTTGTCATATCCAAAGTAGGTACTAGCTACACGCTGTCACCTCATATATAACGCTGCTACATCCGATTTCGGAGGTGACAGCGTTTTGCCTTGTTTTCAACTTTATAAGCTTATAGATGCCATCAGAAACCTATACTCAAATTTTTGTGTGGAGGTCAAAAAGTTACGTCTACACCCGCAAATTAAATTTTTAGTTCCACTATATATCAGTGGCGCTGCTATCGACTTCATTTGTATAATAGTTAGTGCGTTGATACATCCGTCTATATATAGTAATTTTAGTATGATGTATTATACGCTATTACATCCAAATATTGGCAACATCGCGAACGCCAGAATGGCCATTTATTAAGTGTTTTTAAAAAATATATCGGGTTTACAGGATTACAGTATGCTGAGTTGGGCGCTGCTTAGAATATTTAAAAATGTGTGGGTCATCAGTTATCACGTAAAATTCTCTTCCGCTTCCAAATGCTGACGCGTTCTAACCTTTTTGAGGCAGATAGTTGCTGTTTTTTTATCGGTAGACTGTATAAATCTGAATAAGTACCTAGCCTGGCGAATACAAATATCTTCTGTTTATTTGTTTATTTTGTTAGTCGAGAAAATTAAAAAAAAACAGGTTTTTGAAAACACAAAAAATATTCGGATAAAGCTGTAAACATAAAGTTATTTGTCGATTTGATTAAATCCAATTTCAGAATAATTAAATTTAACCTCAAAACTAACAAACCTCAAAGGAACTAACTTACTCCTTTAAACCCAAAATATTATAATCGTATTCTTAAGAAGATTACGAAAAAATGAAAATCAGGAAAGTCGGTATAATTTCTGCGATCGAACACGAATGTAGAGGTTCTTAAAGTAAAAATGTAGGTTTATGACATATGAGAATTATAATCGCCATGTAGTTAGCCCTATCATTACAGAGAAAAACTGATAACTTTTTTCCATTGTCTACTGTATAATGGTGGGAATTCTTTCTATTTTCAAAATATTTTTATATTGAAATAGGTTAAGAATATAATGAAACGTGGAAATTTTAGAATTGAAGAAAACAATGTTTTCCATCATCTATTCTATTGTGGTGGTAAAATAATAAAAAACAAATTTTCAAGACAAATTTCTTTCTTGAAATATATTTAGATATTATTTTTTAAAAAATGTTCACAATTTTTTATTTTCTAAAATTTATTTTTTGAAATGTTTAGAATGTCATGAAACGTGGAAATTTTAAACTTGAGTAATACAATTTTTTACCCATCATCCATTTTGTACAAAATATTCAAAACATTTTTTTAAAATAGGTTAGAATGTCACAAAACGTAAAAATTTTAAATTTGGGCAAACATTTTTTTCCATCACCCATTTTATAAAAAATTTTGAAAATTTCTAAATTTTTTTCTATATAAAATTTTCAACAAATTTTTTTTTTCAAAAAAATTATTATTTTTTTTAATAGGTTTAGAATGCCATGAAATGTGGAAATTTTAAATTTGAACAAAGAAAAAAAAATTCCATATATTTTAGCTAAGTATAAAAATTTTTTTTTAAATGTTGATAAAAAAATTTTCAATTTTTTTTTTTCTGAAATAGGTTTAGAATGTCATGAAACGTGGAAATTTAAAATTTTAGCAAAAAAAATTGTTTTCATTATTTATTCCCTTTAGATGGTCCAGTGAAAGTATAGCCATTTCTTCGCTGACAGTAGCGTCAGCTACCTACCAAATTTGACTGTTCTCAGTCAAGTAGTTTTGTAGTTAATGCACCAACAGACAGACAGACTGATGGGATTGAAAAACCTATATTTTCGTAATGTACATGATCTGAAACGTTAAAATCCGGAAAAATCTCAGAGGGTGATTTTTTTTCGAATACAATACTTCCGTTCGGTATGCGAGGGAAGTAAAAAATGTATTAAAATAATTATTTATTCATGAAAATAACGATTCGTGTACACAATTTTTTTTACCAAAAATGTTCTGCTATGAGCAGTTTATTGTCGTTTTTTTTTTTAATTTTTAGAAGCGGTGCTCCTTAATTAAAAAAATAAAGACTTAAGAATGCAACGTTCAGTGGCGTTCACTATTGAAACGTATTTCTATTTCTTACGTATTATTCATTCAGTTATTGCCACTGAGGAAGAGATATTGGTTGTTTATTTTATTATTCCCTGAAATATAAATTGTTAACACAAAAAATCGTAAAAGTGAATTGAAAACATAAATTTTTTCTACAAGCTGCATATGTTACTCATGTTGATACAAAATTATCTATGAAAATAAAAAGATGTAACTTATTGTTGTGCAATAAATATCGGCTAGTAAGGACTTAATGGATTTCCCACAATAATACATTTATTTGACTTAAACTTACCGGAAAGATATTTAATCTTTATTGTAATTCCATAATATTGACGTTAATTTTATGAAACCTAACCTCTTGATCATGAAAATAAAAAGTTATTATTACATACTCGCGCTTCATAATGAGATGTCATTGAAAGCTCGAAAAACGTCCAAAATATCAGATAACCAACAAATGCTATGCATGCTATGTTAGAGAGATCTTTGATTCAATTTACTGTAGTATGTTTTATCTAAGTTTTATTTAAATGTTATGTTGAACTTGAACTAAAAACAAATATAAAAAGGCATTGGCTCAAATAACGTTTTATTTTCGCGATCATGTTAAACGAAAGAACCCACCACCTCCTTGCTTTTAAATATTGCTTCTTTAAATATTTTCTGAATACCAATACCAATACATTGAAAACTATATTCTTTAAAGCTATCTCGACGAAGAGGACATTGTTTTTGGCATTTTTTCAAATATCAACAATTGATTGTAATAAAGTTAAGAAAACAATTATGTAGATAGTTTAAATTTAGTTAATTTATTAAGAAAGTTTTAATATTTAAGTTGAAATTATATCCAGGGAGTTGTATTATTCGATGGACAAAATATTTTTAAATGTTTTTCGAAAAATAAGAAAAATAAGAAAAAAGATCCTATAACAGATTTAGAAGCGCTTCACTTCGGAGATCTAGTGATAAAATTAATTTTTATTCTCTTCAGTATTACGGTTTAAAGATAATTAAATTAAATTCGATGTAAAAAACACTTTTTGGACTTGCCACCAAATATTTTTATTACCATTCGAAATAATCTACAGGATGATATTTTTTTGGGAAACAGGACCCCTTTGGCCTGCGAACTTTTTTTACGTCGATACTAACTGTCCTTTCACAAAAAGACTTTTCTTTTTATCATTTAACTTTTTGGCCTGTTGCATGTTTTTGACATCTCGTGCTCCTTGGGCGATATTTGGCAAAATACAGCTTGGCTAAATTCTTACTATGGTCAATATAGTTATTTTTAGCTGAAATTGTATTATTTAAAATTCTAATAGTAAAACTCATTATTTTGAAAAAACTAAGGTTTTGGAGAATCTTGGAAATTATTACTTAAAGTAATAAGAATATCCCATAGGTACTCCTATAAGCGTTTTATTTGCCGAATTCGAATAAATTATCTTTAAAAATGTGAAGGATAAATAAGAATATCAGAGAGAAACTCTCAGAGTTATGTTATGTCCATTTCTTTCTTATCTATGATCATAGAATAATCTGTAAAATTTTTCCTGTCGAATATTTTAACTTCATGTAATGGTACTGACGACGTTTTCACAAGCTTGCTAAGTACTGTCACAGTCAACAACATTTTTAAATCATATTAACAATGTACAGAGCAATACATTTAAAACAGGTAAATAAGCTATTAATAAAATTAGTTTTATTGGCACAGATACAAAACAATATATTAAATCGACACACAGATCAGCATTAATTCACAACACATCGAAACTTCTTTCATAACAACGAATTAAATATAATTAAGCATATATATGGCTTTTACCACTTTTTATTAAATATAACAACTTGAAAGCTAAGAAGCATGGAAGAAAACTTTAGAATTAGTATTTTATCATTACCATTTACCATTTAATGCTAAAATATAAAAACGCGAAATAATATATAAAGAGCATATAATATATATTCATTTCAATAAATGTGAAATGTGTTCTAAATATTGAAAATAACTAACATCGTGAAGGTGAATCATTCAAAGTAAACTCTAGATATTCGGTATCATTTCCGCGCTATTTTTATGGAATTTAACTGGGAGACCGTAATAAAATTTTACCTAGGGACTTGTATAGTCTGTTTAATAATAAGAAATACTTGGAACACTGAGTCCTTTTTTAAACTGAAAGCAAAGTACGTATTACGCACGTTTCTTAAAGAAATCTTGAGCCGCACTTTGGTTTCAATGAAAGTGAAATTTTCACTAAGTGAAAAATGTTTGTTAATGACATAAGATTTTATTTTCAAAATAAATGTAAATATATTATTGTATGCACATAAATAATCTGTTAAATATTCAATATCTCATTGAACATGTTAAATGCCCAAATGATAAAGAATTATAGAAAAATTACAAATGCATTATGATCCTTAATTTGATGTAAGGCAGAATACTTGTAATTAGGAGCCACATTTTATTAAGTTTTTTGATGAAGCACAAAAAAATACGACTTGCAAAATATCGAAACTAATTAATATACAGTTTATCTTTCAGGTTTCAACGAACTTCACATATATTAGGTGATATGTCAATTTTATTTTCAAAAACTATTAAGACACTTCTAAAAAGCTTATTTGGAAACCAAAATATGAGTCATATGCGTCCAAATAGTTTAAAATAATTTATTTCGGTTTCACATCTTTGATTGAAAACAAAAATCCGCTGCCCGAGGAATCATTACTTCTTCATCCAAATTTTCTATCCAAGTTTATTTAAATGAAAACATATCGATATTATATTTACACTCTAGTGAGTGGAAATAATTGCTTACAGAATTGAAAAAATATAATTGAACTCGTCTACTCCGAGGTAATAATGAAGGTAGTCCAAAACTTTTTGAGAACAGGTTATGCGGAGTGACAAACATTATAAAAAAAATTGAGGCCTGGCTTCTAACACATACACCCAATTCTAAGTTTCTGAGCTCTTTACTTATTTTTACCTCAATCCTTCAACAGAATCATCTCAAAATGTAATCTAGTTCCAAATGTTGTTATACATGTACCATGTTTTAATTATGTTTTTCACTCTCACTCCATTATTAAAGATATTAACAAAATAAAATTAATATGTTGACTTAATATTTGGTATGCGTATATTGATAATTAATCGAATAAATATGAGATCACGTTTTTGAGAACAACTGCAAAATTTTAGAACAAAAAATTATGAAAAAATTTCCTCATACAAAAAATGCCGCACTTTAATGGTACCTAAAGTATTATTTACATAGTAGGCATATTTTTCAAGATATAATGGGTTTAAAACTGACAGTCAGAATTTCCTTAAATAGTAGGACATTTTTCAATATAACTTAGCAGAACTTCAAAACTGTTCAATGTACATCATTCAAATCAGTGAATGATTTAAAATAGAGATATAATACATAATTTTTCCAATTTGTTCCGCTCCTCCGTTTCTGAGATATTCGCGGTTAAAGTGAGGGATCAGCACATTTGAATCATATATTAGTAACATATGTACACCAATAAATATAATTTTCGTTCTCATTTTTTATGTTTGCAAGCTATGTGCTAATTATTAGGAGAATTGAGTACGTGGATGTAATTTGAATACATCTTGGGAAAGGAATGTGCCGATTCTATGGCTCCTTTCGATTGAAAATAAAAAAAAATATAATTATTTATTCATGAAAATAATGATTCGGGTACATAAACTTTTTGCCAAAAATGTACTGCTATGAGTAGTTTATTTTCGAGTTTTTTCAATTTTTTTTGAAGCGGTGCTCCATAACTAAAAAAATTAAGACTTACGACACAATGTTTAGCGAATGTTCACTTTTGAAATTTGTATTTCTATTTCTTACATATTATTCGTTCAGATACTGCCACTGTGTACAAGTGAATTGAAATCATTAACTTTTACTATAAGTTGCATAATATGTTACTTATCTACGGAAATACAGAAGAAGTTTTATGTAAATATATAGGGTGTCTCCCTTAAAACTCCTGCTGCTATTTTATTGATAACTAAAAGAGATATTTAAATTATGTACATAGCTATAACCAGAATATGTAAGTAACTTCAGTTTTTAATAATAACGATCTCTCTACAAATTAAAGCATACACATGCATGGCATAATCTGAACAATTTTCGAAAAATCAGCGGTTTTCGAGATATTTCAACTTAAATATTAAAATTTTCTTAATAAGACTCGTCATAACATTTTTTAAATAAACTGATTAAAAATTTTGTGAATAACTGTTTTATTAACTTTATTTGATCAACTGCTAAAAATAATATTTTCTCAAATTTTACATGAAAATATATAGGTGCCTCAACAAATAATAATGCACCTATCTAAAACTTATTTTAAAAAAGTTATGGCATTTTTCTTACTTAAAAAAATTATATGAAATGTAAATATCTGTAAAATCAGTGTCTTCTCGTAAATTGTTCATATTACAAAAGTTGCTTAGAGTAGGTATACTTTTCCCCACATGCACCTCTTTTCAAGGTTCCTGATGGTTCCTTCAGGTTCCTTATTTTGATGCAAAAAATACTCTAACGTTTGATTCACTAATGAAGATTTCGATCTCAAATATTAGGGCAATAGACGTGTAAAACAGGTTTGTATAACATTCGAGCTACTTTTTCTTATTAAAAATAAGTAGGTAGTAGACTGACAAAAAGTAATACATAAAGACTGAAAGAATTTTAAAAATATGCGTTTTTTAAGGTGGATGCGAAATTTGTTAAACATTTTAACATTTTCCGATTTCGCTAAATTATTTCGACATAAGATTATTAACCAAACATTCAAAAGACTTAATCCAAATTCTTATTATGCGTGATGTTTATGAGTATATTAAATATATGCTAGGAATATACCACATTTATAGACTGTTTATAGCACCTTCTGTGCTAGAGATAGTTTTCAGACAATATAGTTTTCAATGTATTGGTATTGAGAAAATATTTAAACAGACAAAATTTAACAGAAACATTATTTTTTTGTTTATCATGATCGTGAAAATAAAAACTGTTAAGCATTACGAATAGATCAAATTTATATAAAAAATACTACAGTAAGTTGCATTAAAGATGTCTAGAACAGAGCATATTTGTTGGTTTTCTGACATTTAGGATGTTTTTCGAGTTTTAAATTACATTTATTTATGAAGCGCAAGTATGTTTTATATACATTTTTATCGAAACAGATCTCCGGTTTCTTTTCGTATTTCACCAAAAAGATGTAATACACTATATAGATACCAGGCTTTATAAAAATTACGTCAATATTATGGAAATACAATAAATATTAAATATTTTTCGGTTAGGATTCTGTCAAATAAATGTAAATTATATAATTTTATGTACTGAACGTAATATTTTGGGAAACCCATGAAGTCCTTACTAGCCGACATTTATTGCACAGATGGATTTATTATCGAAAATCCCTTAAGCTCCTACCAGCTGAAATGTTTCTAAATAATTTAGTAGCCATAACACAGAACAATGCATTATATATTTGTAAATACAGGGAGTTGTATTATTCGATTGAAGAAATATTTTTAATTCTTTGGCGAAAAATAAACAAAAAGATTCCATTATATAGGATTAGAAATGCATCATTTCGGAGATCTACAGTGATAAAATTAATTTTTATACTCTTCAGTTTTACAGAGTTTTAAAGATAAAATATTTAAATTCCGTATAAAAAAATCGGTAAAGGTATTTACACAGAACTTCCCTCTTTATGTATACCCGGCGGCCACTCTAAAAAATTATTAACTGCGAAACCACATATGAGAATAATAATCGGAAGATATTATTACAAAGAAAACTTGGTAACTTTTGGTCAAAAAAATATACAGAGTGGTCATCCGATAGCAAAAATTCAATGTTAAATAAAAGGTGCCAAATATGGAAGGCTTGCGTAAATACCTTTACAACATGGTTCAATTATTTTTTAGGATGACCATCCTGTTATAACAGGTGTCTTCCTTGTCAAGAGCGTTAACTATATGTCAAATATTATTGCCATCTGTCATATTTTCAGTTCCATATCCACGTAGTGGAGTGGAAGTATAGTGGGAAGATACAAATGAATGTTTCAAATAAAAATTGTAGATAATTATCTATTGACCCGTTTATATCTCAATTGGGCACAATTTTACCTCCTTATCCACGTAGTGAAGTGAAATTAAAGTAATCGTAAAAAATAATTCAATTTTTTTCCTTGCAAAAATCAGTTTTTGTTCAGAAAGTAGTTATTTTGTAAATATTATTGTTTTTTTTTAAATCGCCTCGTATACTAATTAAATAAAACCACTTTGAATTTCGTGTTGATAAGTTGAGTAGTTTAATTATTATAAATAATTATTTCGCGTGCCACTCTTCTCCGCGTTTATTGGAGAAATAGCAATAAACAATTCAATTAGTTCAATAGATAACTTTATTGTCTACAATTGTTATCCGAAACATTTTTATTGTATCTTTTCAAGCAAAAAGATTATCGCGAAGAGACCTGTCTTTTGCCAAAATTTTATTGGCTGCAGAAAAATAAACAGAAGATATTATTATTCGTAAATGTTGGTACATTTTTCGTGGAGTAAAATTAATCAAAACCTTAATTAATTAGCTAATCAAAACTTTTTTTGTTTTCAACTAGGTTATGTAATGAAATAAAAGAAAGTTTTCCAGAATAGGGTAGCCGCTTTGTCCTATGAATCCCTAAATAATGAGCCAATTTATGTACCTGACGCCAATTTTAAAGTTCATATACCGTTCACTGCGTTAAAAAACGATAAATAAATATGCACGCCTCCTCAGGTTCATTTGCAATCATTATTGTTCAAGTTTCAATTAGGACCTGGCTTAATTGTTGTACAGTTAATATGTATAATAAAAGAATATGTATAATTAGTCACATAAAATATATTGATTTGAAAAATATTAAAATTAAAGTTGATTTAAAAAATCTTTAAGAGGACTAACTACTGTAATTTTAGATTTCTAGTGTTGAACAGAGTACAAGATATTTATTTAAAGAGATTACATTTTTTTTATATACACATTGCGTTTTAATATTTCTAACAGTAATAATGTGTATGAAAACAAATATTGAGGTAAATATTCCTAAAAAAAAGTTTTACAGCAAGAACAATTATTGACAACGCAAGTAAAAAGCGTGCTAATACAGCGAAACCCAATTCAAACTATCAAGAGGGAAATAATGTGGACAGAATTAAGGTAAACAATAAAAATAAAGAGAAGGCAATAGCTAAAAGATATGTTTTAGGATTGGTTAAACAATAGTGATTTTGGCAATTTGTCAGTACTAGAGCCGCAACAATTAAAAGATGAGAATGAAGTAAACTGTTGGTGACAAGTCGTTTACAGTTTTACAACCCGTAAAGGTTGAAAGTAATATAAACATCAACTGTTATTCAATAGGTACTAGTCCCGACGCAGACGTAGATTTTTGAAAAACTACACAATTTGATCGGCTGCCTTCGGAGCAAATGTACTAATTTATATTTGTTTTAAAGATATATTTTTTGAAAATTACATATCTATTAGTTGTTTATTATTTATTCGAATATATTATTTATTAATTCACATTATGTAATTAACAAGTTCTTAAAGTAAAAGTATTTTTTGAAAATTTTGATGTTTAGATTATCCTTAATATGAAAAAGAATGATAAAATTTATTTTTGACATGTGTATACATATTTATTTATAAAATATTAAGTTGTATAAATAAGTTTTTAAATTTATTTAAATCAGAGGTTTTAACCATCTGTCTCGTAAATACGTTTTGATAGTGGAGATAAGTCTTTACAAATAATACTGAGGGAGATGGAATGTATCTTTCTCTTGGCTTGTTTAGCAGTATTTGTGGATGACAGTCGAATTTAGAGTTACACTTTACTATAAATTAGTAGGTACAACATTAAAGTTTTTTTTATGTCTAAGATCATATAAATATCAAAATTTTAGACAAATACCTTTATCATTATCATTGATAAGCCAAAATATTTTTTGTATTGATTGATTGATTGATTGATTGATTTGCCAGCGTAAGATGGGCATTGCTGCCGATTCCGGGCATCCATGGAAGTTCGTTCCAACACGCAGCTTGGTCGTCCGTCGAACACGCCCAATGGACGGCCATACCACGTGTCAGAACCAAATCTCGAATGTTCTATATACCGCCGAACCGGCTGCATACGCCTGGTTGGACATTGGATATGCTTGTTGTCAGCAGCGAGTGCCGCATGGGGTGGGAATACAGGATGGGAGCTGTAGGTGTTTGTGAGATGCTTTTTTTAAGTTTCCATGCATCTATTAAGTTTCCATCTGTCATCATCGACTGGGGTGTGCAGGTGTTTGCGAAATGCTTCTTTTCAGTTTCCATGCTTTTTTTAAGTTTCCTGTATGTAAAAATTAAAAATAACATGGTATAAAGGTAAAAAGTGGTAAAATCGTAAAAAAGTAGGTAACTGAACGACTGTATCTCAATCAATCTTTATCACCATTTTAACGGAATTACGTCAGCTTTCCTTTTTGTGAACGAATGCCTATACCTAAATCCACTCAGGGAAAAGTTATACACAAACATTAAAAGAAAAAGAAAGAATCGAAAATTTTCGATTTTTAAATAGTTTTTTTGACTTATTTTGTTTAAAAAAATTGTTGACTTAGGAAATTTGATTGTCTACAAAGAACCGAATTATGTGTATATACTAAAAATGTATAGCTTTTGAGTGATAGTTAAAAAAACTACAAAGTAGACAAATTACTCCGTTCTCAAAAATTTAAGCCTAAGTTTAATAGCCATTTATGGATTTATCATTTTTTGTGTACAATTGAACATATGAAGCAATAAAATATCTTCAACGAATTAGTTCCTTATTTAGTTATATAGTCAAGAGCCTAGAGTGAAGAAAATGTAATTGACAATAAATGAATTATGTGTAACCAGACCCTGTGTTTCTGTTATCATTTTATTTATTTAAAGAATACGATTCCTAAATTGTAGTTCCATTTGTCACAAATATGTCATTGAGTGTATGTACTACATCAGCTCATGAGCTGGTACCTGTTGGTAATATACTTGAAAATGGTGGTAATGTATTTGAAAAATAAAATACATTTATTTCGTATTTAAGCATTTTGCTTTAAAATCAGTTGTTAAACAATAAATAAGGCAAATGTAATTTAATTTGATGTCTTACCAAAAGTCAAGTAAAAATGAGAGAAGAGTTGTACCTTTGTTTTTTTTATTTTAATCAGAAAAATACTAATACGATTCAAATGTATTGATCCCTCACTTTTACTGCGAATATCTCAGAAATGGAGGAGCGAAAAAAGTTATGTGTGTATTATGTCTATTCTAACTCATTCGTCGATTTGAATAATGTACTTTGAACAGTTTTGAAGTTCTGCTAAGGTATATTGAAAAATGCCCTACTTTTTAAGGAAACTTTGACCATGCCAGTTTTAAATACATATCTTGAAAAATATGCCTACTATGTAAGTAATATTTTAGATACCGATAAAGCACGCCATTTTTTGTACCATGAAATTTTTGTATAATTTTTTTTTACTTTGCAATTATTCTCAAAAACGTAACCTCATATTTATTCACTTATTTATCAATGTATTTAATTTTTTTGATAAAATAATTAATTATATAAAACTAAAGCATTTTCAAAAAAATCGGTAAAGGTGTTTGCACAAAACTTCCCTCCTTATTTGTGCATCTCGGTCACTCTAAAAAATTAATAATTCCGAAATGACATTGAAAATAATAATTGGAATATAGTTATCACTATTATTACAAAGAAAACCTGATAAATTTTGGTAAAAAAATATACAGATTGCTCATCCAACAATAAAAGTTCAATACTAAATGACAGGTGCCAAATATTGAAAGATTGCGTAAATACCTTTACCTTTTAAATGTCCACCATGACTGAATTATTTCTTGGGATGACTACCCTGTACATTTTTCAATAAAAGTTTAACAGGTGCACATTCCAAATATTATTGCCATCTGTCACATTTTCAATTCCTCATTGACGTGGAGTGCACGTATAGTGGTGATTAAAAAAATTTTTTAAATTTTTCAAGTGTTGGTAATATTTTCAAATTTTTTTGCTTCTGAAATATGTTTAGAATGTCATGAAACGTGGAAATTTTAAATTTGTGCAAAAAGATTTTTTTTTCCATCTATTTTGGTGGTAAAATATTTTTCCAAGATGGTAAAAAAATGTTGCAATTTTTTTCCAAAATAGGTTTAGAATGTCATGAAACGTGGAAATTTTAATTTTGAGCAAAAACAAATTTTTCATCTATTCTATAGTAGTGAGTAGATTAAAACATTTTTCAAAAATATTTTTAAATTTGTTTTTGTTGAAATAGGTTTAGAATGCCATGGAAACGTGGAAATTTTAAATTTGAACAAAGAAAAAAAATTTGCCATCTATTTTTGTAGTAAAATTTTTTCAAAAATTGTAAAAGAATTTTCTAAATTTTTTTTTCTTAAATAGGTTTAGAACGCTATGAAACGTGAAAATTTTAAATTTCGAAAAAAGGAAAAACAAATTTCCCTCTATTTTAGTGGTAAAAAAATTTTCAAAAATGTTGGTAAAAAATTTTTTTTAAAAATTTAAAAGAATGTTGGAAATTTTAAATTTGAAAGAATTTTTTTTTTCATTTTAGTGGTAAAAATGTTTTCAAGTGTTGATGAAAAAAATTTTCAAAATATTATTTTCTGAAATAGGTTTAGTGTGTCATGAAACGTGGAAATTTAAAATTTCACCAAAACCAATTTTGTTTCATTATTTACTCCCTTTAGTCGGTCCACCCTGTATATTTTGAAGTGAAATTTTAACCATTTCTTCGCTGACAGTAGAGCGTCATCTACCTACCACTACTCTCCGTCAAGTAGTTTTTTAGTTAATGCACCAACAGACAGACAGACAGACTGACGGAATTGAAAAACCTATATTTTAGTAATCTACGTGTTCTGAAACGTCAAAATCCGAAAAAGTCTCGGAGGGTGATTTTTTCTCGAATACAATACTTCCCATCGGTATGCGAGGGAGGTAAAAAAGAATTGGTATATATCAAATATTAATTTAGTTATCAAGCGCAATAGATAATATTATTGCAAGCTTGTAAGCTTGCAATAATAAGTATTACCTATTGCTATAATTTAATTAATATCAACGGTGACATCCTCTCTCAAAATGTGCACATTATTATCGTATTCATTTATTCATTGGTACGTGGACAAAAGTATTGTTCTTACAAAATATCAGGAACTTAAAACCCATGGGGACACGTCATAGTCAAAACATTACTTTCTTAAAATTTACAATAGAGCATATTGATTCAACGATATATATGTGTACATTTTATCACTGTGGATAATGACAGGACGTTCCTATTTCCAGAGATATGGCAACGTTGTTAGATGTAATAACGAACTATCAGTATCTTCTCATATATATATTTAGGATGTGGGAACGTATCTTCAGTATCCTACAAAAATGAGCAAACAAAAAATAAGAAATCATTTCCCCTCTCTTGAAATCTGGATTCTGGAGATTCCCCTCAGCATATATAGATCAGATTAATAGCGGTAAATAAATGGAATGACTCGGATATGGGGACGCCTCTTCTATATGACGGAGGTGACAACTTAACTAGTATCAATATATATATATATATATATATATATATATATATATATATATATATATATATATATATATATATATATATATATATATATATATATATATATATATATATATATATATATATATATATATATATATATATGTTAATGTACCTACTGTTTATACATTTTATCTGTTTTTTGACTCAACTATTTGTTACCTATATGTATCATGTATGACTTACCTTATCCATACTTTGTAATGGCAACAAAGGTGAATAAAATTTATTATTATTATTATTATTCTGTTGCCCGATCGGCCAGGTTGCTGGCCAGATGCAGCCAGCTCTTAGACTAGTGTATGTCTGCGTTTTTTAAACTCATTTATGACATATTAAAAATTAAGTGATTTTATTGTCGATGTTCCTTAAAACTTTCGCAAAGTGATAAGAAACAATAAAACAAACTTGTGTACTGCTGCGTTTAAATGGGGTAAGAAGACGCTTACATATTATTTTATTATGTCAGCCACTTAGCAGGAAGCTTCCTTTATATGTAATACACATAAAAAAATAGTGGCTGAAGTCTGCGATGGTGATTTTCCATTGTCTGACGTTTCTTAATAATTACACGGGCCGACAAAAAACAAAAGGTGGGGCTCTTCTTTTGATCAGAACTATCCTATCCCATTTTTTTCTGACATGCTCAAACCAATTCTGATATTAAACAAATCTACCGCATCAGTTTTTGTCTACCACCCCTTTTATTCCCTAAAAAGTGCAAAATAAAGATATTGTTCTAAGGTTCTGATCTAACTTTTCTATCTAAGTATTTTGACGCGCTGAAGTCAATTTTAGACAAAAGTAATTTTCTGTCATGTCGAAACTGAAAGGACAGAAATTTTGTTTGCCCAAAATTGGCTTCAAAAAATACTTAGAAAAGTTAGATCAGAACCTTAGAACAAGATCTTTATTTTGCCCTTTTTAGGGGGTAAAAAGGTTAATAAAATTTTTTTGTCCAAAATGGGCTTTAGCATGTCAAAATACTTCAGAAAAGTTACATCAAAATCATGGGACAAATGGTGGTAGACAAAAACTGATGCTGTTTTACAGCCAATTCTTCTGAATACCCCTCATTAAATTTAATAACTTGTTTCCTATTTTAGTTGAATGATGTAGGCCACTCTAATTTATCTCGTCAATTTAATGTTTTATTTGTTTCAACAGAAGTAGATCTTTGTTATGATAATATAAATAATCCCAAGTAGCACCTTAAGTCTGAATTACGTAATGTAGACCTAGTTTTGGTGTCGTTTTCGCATTTAACCTAACCTAATATACGTAAAATATAAGTAAATGGGGAATGAGACAACGTCGGTAATACGTCTTAAATAAGGCCACTCAGTTATAATGACCTATAAGTTATAGAACATATTTCCTTGAACAGGTAATTTAAACGTAAACATTGTGTTTAATTGTGGCCGTTATTACCTAATATCTACCAAACCACCTGTCCTTTTTCAACTGCAGTCTTTCTTTCTCAAACTAATAAGGTTTTATCTACAGCAATGATAATTTACTTATAAGGCATCAGCAGCACAAGACATAATTACATCTATTATAATGATGGAGTAGGAGTATATCATATAATATTAGACGTAGTTGTGAAATATAATGTGTCCCCCTTTCTCCTCTCTGTGGTTTTTTGCTGCCAATCAATTTTCATCGTAAATGTATCAATTCTACCTCGGAATATTAAAAGCGCCTCAAGTATTTTACGTTCTTAAAGAAATTTTTTTTTCCAGCTTCAATGTGTTTTAAAAATATTTGTAAAAGCCAATACAATTGCTCTGCAGGACTTTCCTGGAGCATAAAATATGCTAATATTGTACTTGATGTCTGTTAAATAATCCTATATTAATGATCTTTTTCAATTAATCACTCATCAAAATTTCATTATAAAATGGCCTCTTACAGCTGGTTGAAAAACATGGCGAATATATAGTACCACGTGACTTCAAAGTATTCTTTCCCAATATTTTAGACCTCACTAACATTTTTCCTACAGTAGAAGTCTTTAAAACTTATACTATTGACTTTAAAGTTAAAAGGGACCAATATAGGTTAAAATAATTTTGTAGTCTTCAAAATTGTAAAGTCTTTAAAGTTCATTTAGAACTAAATTGGTCATACTTCCCAGTCCAGGTTTGCCATCAGGTTCAAGGAAAATAGAACAATAATCGTTGTTCATTTGTTAAAAAAAGCAAAAAGAGTATTAAAACACGGCCGTGATTAAAACCTCAAATAAATATGTCTTTTATTTATCTGAGATCAAAACAAATACATGCGCTGGTCACGTGGGCTTAGTTCATAATGTCAATCATGCGTAAAATTATAAAAATATACTTAAGCTGGTTTTAGTCGGATTTTCTCCCTTCCAAGTTACCCAACAAAAAATAATGACACGTTTTTATTTCCAGAAAAAAATAATAACTAGGTTCGAGAGTTTAATATGAGTAAATGTCAGAAAGTAAAATTTCCTTAATCTGACTGTAGGTGGCATGGCCTTCCGACGCGCGATATTTCGAAACAAGTTTTAAATATTAAAACTTGTTTATGTGGTCAACAACTGTCAACATAACCTCTGAAAATGTATTATATGGAAAATGTGACGCTACCCCATGACTCCAAGCATTAAAGTAAAAGTAAAGAAGTAGCTTTTGACAGTTGACTCTACTGGGAGGGGCATCCATATAATACAGTCATTTCAGTCCTTTGAAGTAATTTAGACAATGAAAACGTAATTTCGCATTCCAGGGAAGAGACCTAATTCTATTTTTAAGTAAAAATAACTTCTAGGACATTATATGAAGTAATATTTACCTTTAGGTTAAACACATATGCTAGGTAAGTGGGGAAGTAAAATTAACGTAAATTTTACCTAAAATTGGAACTATTTGTGACCATGAGGTTAAAGTTTTAACTAAAATCTGACTACAAGGACAAGACAAAACATAGGTTACATTTATGTTAAGAATTGGTAAAATTTCCCTGTTTTTATCCAGACAGAAGTCAGCGACTCCAAAGTTAATAACTTGGTCTAAAATTACGTAATATTTTCTTATGCATTGACCTCAATATGCACTTTAACTTTATAGTTAAATTTTAAGGAACAATTACGTTAATATTTCTTGAAAATTACACTAAAGTCAATGTGACTTTATCAGGCATTTGTTAAGAAAATATTACCTAAATATTGCTTAATTAATTACTATTAAGTTCATATGCCTTTAAAGTTGAAAGTAATGGTTGCAATTACGTTATATCAACTATCTTAGATCACTGTGGCTTTAAACTGGTAAAATAAACTAATTGTGCTGCTTGGGATATAGTTGTAAACATACAATATAGTATAATAAAGAAATTGTTTTCTCTTGAATCCATCTGTCTGATGCTGTATCTCTTTAAACATAAGACTTACAATAAAAACCTATGTACAAAAAATATGGGAAATTTTATACTTTCAAGCTTTGTCTGGATCAATTTTGTCGCAGGATCGATCGTTGCCGAATTTCTTTGAAAGAAACAATTTATTGCACCTTTAATTCGAGATGGCGGTTCGCGCCTCACCCGACCCCCAATATCGAGAATTTGTGTTTTTTTATCAGGGACCCGACTTAAACAATATGTATCAAAATAATTACTACTCCACCTTTTGAAGGGCAAAAACACCGACTGATTGGGATTATTTTCTGACTTTTGCATTTTTTTGGAGTAAATTGGGAATATTTCTGAAAATCAGCAAACATGAATATGTAAAAATATACAGGGTTTGCCATTTAAAAAACAGACTTCATTGTTATATCAAGTGACCTTTGCAAGTAACTGAGTGCTTTTATTGAATTATCTGTCTAATTAAGTTTTCTAATTCATTCATTACATTATTTTCCTAAAAACTGCTAGGAATTCTTAGAATAAATGAGGGTCAGTGTAAAGATGACTTGTATTTATTAAGAATCCGAAAGGTAAACGATGGATACCTGTGTATAACGTTGTCAACGATGAGCCTTGACAGCTAACATGCTAAACGTGATAATGAATGAAGAGCAGGCATTACGATTTACCATTGTGAACACTGATTGAGAAAGGATGGATGATGCACAGTGGCGTTTCTCCAGTGGAATTTTAATTACGTCTTACCCCAGATTTACACTTTTTTTGCCAAATGTTTCTTTAAATGATAAACAAGTGCAAAGGAGGGTCTCTGGCGTGTACGTACAAATACTTATACACGATGATATGGTGGCTCAAAAGAAGTAAAAGACTTCGTCTTACCTCAAACCCATTTTGATATTTAAAATTAATCAAAAATATGCAATTTTTTCCTCATAGGTAGCACAGAGTGATTCATCGTAAATGCCCCCCCTTCTACTTAGTTATTTCTGAACCGATTTAAGAATTTCAAAAATCAAATTTAACAATTTTTTAGCAATTTTTTATACTGGGTGTTACTTGATTTTTTTAAACGGAACACCCTGTATCTAACTCAAGAATTGCAATCCTAATTTTCTCTGATTTCACAAACATAATATTTCACATGGCTATCTTCTATAGTTTGACTAATATTTACAAGAACGTCGATAATTTATAAATTACAAACTGACCAGAAAATTTTAAGTAGACATTGAAAACAATAAAAAACACACTAGTGTCAAACTGAACTACGACAGTTAGTAATTTTAAATAATGCTATTAATAATAAATAAATGACTTTATTAAACAAGCAGTGCTTGTTTACATAGACGAAGTTCAGGTGACATACCACCTGCTCTTCCACTTAACCTAGAATGATAATACTTGTATATAAAATACATTAAACATCTCAATGGAAAAAGTTCATCAGCACACTTCCACTCCACTGTGTGGATGTGGAAGTAGTTATAGAGTTTACGAAATTGCCTAAAATAGTGAAGTTTAGATAGAAAAAAACGATATAATAAAATAAGTACAGAATGTCAGAAAAGATGAAGCAGTAAAGATGTAAATTAAAATGTTTGGAAGTAATTTTTTTAAATTAAAAATTTTTATTTTATATTCGGTAGTATTTTTAAGTGAAAATGGTAACTTATTATCTTATTATCGAAAGAGAAAGTTTGTCATCGATAGGAAGTGTTCTATTATAGCGATGATGTCAGATTAGTTATGTTCAGGGTATAGCTCAGAAATAATGAAATCGCTAGATCTTCAGAGATTATATCCGAATCGTCCCGTTTCAAGTCAGAAATCTGTTTAACGCATGTTGGTCAAGATGAGTAATACAAAGACACTGGAAAACGAGAAAAAAATTAGGAATAATGGTGAAAACCGTGAATTAAATATTTTGTTGTATTTTGAGAAGAAATCCCTCAGAGATTGTTCGAAAGATTTAGATATCTGCTATTCAATGACGTTAAGAACTCTTTGCAAATATGAATATAAAACTCGAAAACCAAGTGTATATTACATAAATTATATCCCAGTGTTAATATTGTGAGGAACAATTTTTGTCAAATTGTGCTGAAGAAGCACAGGGAAGATCCACTAATTTTCAATCATATTTTTTGTACCGATGAAACATCATTCAGCACATCTGCAATAAATAATAGAAAGAGTAATGATTATTGCTCACACGTGGATCTTCATATAGTGAAGAAATCCAGTTTCAAGGTAGCAAAACTTTAAATTTGTGTGCTGGCATGTTCAATAATAGGCTAATATATAAATTTTTTGAGGACAATGTGAGTGGCGTTAAATACTTGGATATATTAAGATAAATTCTCGAAAATAACGTAGATAATCTTCCTCTGAATTATATGATTAGAACCATATGGCAGCATGATTCAATGCCAGTCAAGCTGGACTTTGACAGTCCGTTTGATGTGCTGATTGAGAGCCATCATACGAGCAGAGTCGAAGCCCAGGGGGGTCTATTCTCGAAACTCGATTAGCAAAAGTCGCATTCTAATTTGGGAAAATGTCTACCGGAATCCGCACGTTTCTGAAAATATGCATTCTCGAGTTTCGCATTCTACAATTCACAGTAGCCTTTTCAACGAGTGGGTAAATACCACACGACATTCTATCTCGCATACGAAATAAGGACGACTTTTTATAAAAGCGGCTAACTTGAATGATGCAAATATCCTTGCTATAGTTGAAAACTTAGAAATTCAAGAAGATTCACAGCAATGTATTACAAGAAATATAATTCGCCGAACTCAACGATTGGCAGTTTATAAATCTGAGTTAAGTAAAGATAAGTTTAATAGAACTGTTTAGACTGTTTAGACCATTTATACAACGGCAAATGCGAGCTTCCGCGGTAAGTATAAGTGTAGGAATGAAGGCAAGGTTGCGCTTTGTTAATAATTATATCTGCACCATACGAAAGTGGTCGAGCACAGAAGACAGGAACTAGTTTTTTCTTCTGTTGCCCGAGTGTAAAAGTCGTTATTATTATGTCAAACTGACATAAAATAAATTCAATCTAAATGAAATTAGGTACTATTGTTTTGCAGAAAGTTTACCAAACAAAATGTCTGGGTGTTTTACCAACTCTACCAACTCTATCGGTAAAGCAGTGGCATAATACAGCGTTGACATACTTTGCTATGTGACATATTTGCCGAGTGGTATAAGCGGTGTCTACTACTGCTCAAGAATAACATTTTTAAGAAGTATGCGACAATTATCAGTGACACTTGTCGTGGTCGACAATTTTAGTTGAGATTCGAGGATAGACCCCCAGCAGTTGGAAAAACTGTCACTCATCTGGTATACAAATGGATCGAAGATGGCTGAAGGGATTGGCGTGGGCGTAGCAGGGCTTAATTGTAGGCTATCCAGAGCCATAGATAAGACTCCAACCATCTTCCAAGCAGAAATTTATGCTAGAGATCTATGTGCTCAGGAACGCATAAATAAAAGCATTCGAAGAGCAAAGATCTATATACTTTCAGATGGCCAGGCAGTGTTAAGCTCTTGGGTCTTACACCTTTGAGTGTAAAATTGCCTGGGAATGTAGACAATGCCTGAAGCAACTGGCAAGAAACAACAAGATTACATTGATATGGGTGCCAGGGCACGGAGGCTCAGAAGGAAACGAATTAGCTGACGCCCTTACAAAAAAGGGGCTGAAGCCCCATTTTTTTGAGCCCGAACCATTATGTAGTTTATCTAAGGGGCACATAATGGAGGAGATCCTAAAATGGGAAATGGAACAGAAGTAGTCCTACTAAAAGAATACTCTAGGCCAAAGACAAGCGAAAAACTTCATAACTTATTCGATAAAGAATACCACAAGGCTTCTCGAACTCGATAAGTCCGACTTAAGTCTGATGACAGGCCTATTAACAAGCCATTACCCCTTCAGATATCATCTCAAGAATATGGGTAAGGCAGATGATGTACCTAGAAAAGGTGGGACTAACGCCTGAAGACATAGGAAAATTAGCCTCCAGGAAAATCATAAGCTTTGCAAAATGCTTGGTAGTCCTGGATAACAACTAATTGTAGGGTAATTCACAAAAGATCTTTTAAGTCAATATGAAGAAGGGCCGTTTAGAGCCGAGCGACTCCTTAAACAATCTACAATCTACAATATGGCAGCATAATGGAGCCGAGCCCGTTATCACAATAATGTTAATGTAACATCGTTGCTGAACCAGAATTTACATTTCCCACAGAATTTTCCACATTTTTTTTTTTTCATTTATTCACAAGAATATTATGCTATATCTTAATGTTTGTTGTCATGTACTACAGGTATTATTATTATTATTATTACTACTTTTAGCTCTAGGAATTTTAGGTTAGATAAGGTTAAGTTGCATAGCTTTGGCTAGACTTCGCCTTAGCGATTGGATGTATTGTATGTACACGCTTTCCTAATAATAACTTTTTTTTTTTTCGCGTTAGCGATGCTGGACAGTTCTCCCGTGTCTCCGATATTCTCACGGCGGAAGCGCCAGCGAATTATCTACAACCACTCCACACAGGGATCCCAAGACGACTGCCTTCTGCATTTGGCCTACCAACCATTTGGCTGATTTTTGGCAGGCCGGTATGGTCTTCAATGCTGAGAGCAGCGTAGGCCTCATCCCACCGAGAACGCCGATTATCAGGACGACCATCTTGGCCGAGTAGTCTGGGTATAGCGCTCGGAGCTCATACCGGAGATCTCGGTATTTAGTCCGTTTCTCCTTCTCCTTCAAGGTGATGTTTGTCTCGGCAGGTGCCGAGAACTCGATGACATACATCACCTTGGTCTGGTGGTCGAGGAGGACTATGTCAGGCTTGTTGGCTTGAATCAGCCTGACGGTCGGGAACGAGTAGTTCCAATAAATTCGGCACTTCTCGTTCTCGACAACGGACTCGATCTCTCCGGGAACATAAGGCAGCACTGGTGTTCGGTCTACCTCGTACGAGTGCCGAAGATAGTAATACAGCACTCGTAAAGCCGCGTTATGTCTGTGGATTTAGGCCGAAGTCGCGTAAATCGGACATGCAGATAGTAAATGCATGAACTACTCCGGAGCTTGATGGCAGGTCCTACAATTTAGGTCGAGGACCTCTACACCCATAACACGACTGCGGTAGACCAAGGTGTTAATAACACCATCTTGGCAGGCCACAATGAATCCCTCGGTCTCCGACTTTAGCCCTGCTGACCTCAGGAATGCGAAGGTCAGCTTTGTCGATAAACCCAGTGTCTCTATGTTGTTGTAGAACACTCCATGCATGGGTTTATCGACGTGCTGCCTGAACAGATTTCTCTGCTCGGCAGCTTTAATTTGGGTTGTCAGGCGATTTGGCGGAAGCTTTATTATTATTATTATTATCATTATTATTATTATTATTATTATTATTATCATTAATTTCAACGAATGGCTAGGTAGACATGGGTCTATAACTTGGTCCCCTAGAAGTCCAGATCTCACGCAGCTTGATATTTTTGGGGGTTGGGGGGGGCTATATGAAAAATGAAGTTTCCAAAACAAGCTCTGCTAATATCGATGAATTGAAGGTAAAACTCATTGAAGTAATTGATAATATGAATATGAGCAGTATTTTGGAAAATGTGTCTAGAAATATTATTAAAAGAATGAACTTGTATTCCCACATAGGACAATTGTAATTTTTTTATTGTTTTCCTTCAATAAATTTCTGGTTTTGTGCACAAAATAATTTACTATTTTGTGCAGTTTCATCGAATGATATTAAATTTATTATGCATTAATAATTACAAAAAAGCGCCTTTCTTGCACTCCAATTCAGACTCGGCCATTTATCTGCGGCGCTGAGCTCAATGGATGTCGGAAAGCTGGTCGAAAGAGTCAGAGGTAATTAAAATGCAATGCAAAATGCTTCATGGTTTTCAATGCATACGTAAAATATTCTAGTCAGTTTGTGATTTATAAATTATCGATTTTCTTGTGAATATTAGAAAAACTATGGAAAATATGGAGTTTCAAGTTAGATACATTGTGTTCCATTTAAAAAATCAAGGAACATCTTGTATATGGTTAGATTTGGACTTAGTTATTTTCTCAATATGACGAATAATAGCTTGTTAAAGAATTATGTAATTTGGTTTGTGAAATTCTCGAATCGATCCAAAAATAAGTTAGAGGGAGGGACATTTATGATGAATCACCCTGTACAACTATAAATATAATATGGAAAAGACAAGACTATTGCGCTCACTTGTCATGTTAATGTCGTGTCATTGTTACGGGAATAAAACTAACTTTTTGTTTATTACACTGCAAATTAACAGCAGTTAATTAAATTTCAGTAATACCTAATTCACAAACTCATTCATCGCACCCAGTGATGTTAATTTACTTTATCTAGAAACTAGACAAGTCAAACACATTAACAACACTGTATAATTAGTAAGCTGTGGAATAGCTCCTATTATATAATACAATGCCAAGAAACATATGAAATGTCTCTTTGAGTTGCTGACGCTGACAGAGCGCCATTTTGTATGAAAAACAACAACATTCAGCAGGTCGGGTGAAATTATATTTTAAACTGTATATCATCAGATCATAAATAAGAAATATCAAATACCTATTTGAAATGTATGAATAGTTAAATGTAACATCTCCTCTCATCCAGCGAATGTGTCGAAAAAATTATTTGAATTTGTGACATATAATTCTCTTAGAAACAAAGAAGAACATTGAGAGAGGCGAAAAAATCACGAAATTGTGACAATTATCCTAAACACAATATTCCCAGCCTCTTGTCTCAAATACCATGTTAGCATCATTTGAAAATGTTTAAAGGTGTGATTAAAGTTGAAATGACAAATTTCCTCTTCGCCATGATATAGAAAGTTGCCACCTAAATATAGAATATGTTTCAACACTGAAAACTTTATGAAATATCGAAGAAAGTTTTGTTAGGAATTAGTAATTTAAAATCATAACAGTATTGTGTGTATTTCTCTAAAGTAACATTTAAAAGATCATCATGTCACTTCACTGAAAAAGAAAATCAATCTGCCATAATTGAGAATGTAGCTCTGGGTAGGTATCTTCTTAGTCTTCGCTTGAAGTAGACAAACCTGAAAATTATATTAGTGAAACTAGGTGATCAGTGACATACATAATATGATGATAACATCAGAGAGTGGTTAGACGGACTGCAATGGAGGAATCAGAAGTAATGAAGATGTGCAATTTTTCCAGTCAGAGATTCTATAAATTATATAAACAATAACATTCGATATGGAATTGAAGGGCCACTATCGATTCAAAACAAAATGGAAGTATATACTTTATTATATTTCATATTACGTTGGAATGTTCGAAAACATGACGATAATGCTAGAATAACCTAAGATCATTGACCGCTCAGTAAACAATATACGACTTAAATTATTTACGTACCTGACTATAAAGGAGCATATACTACGAAGTAAATGAAATTTAAAAAAATACCATGTTACATTGATGCCAGTGACACTCCCAGTTTTATCAGAATCCGCTTGCGTTTCATTCTAAAGGTATTTTACTGAATGTGGTGGATTATCATCGCTCTCGAGGATAATGGAAAAACTACGATTTTACATTTTCATTGTCAAATATTTTGTTCAATTTCGTCGAGAAATATATTAAATGTTCTTAGAATATTACAAAAAAGAACTTAGGTACTCAATCTATTATAATTTCAGATAGGTACCAGGGCAGTTTATGCTATTAAAGACAGTTTATTGTTTTAATTATTATTAAAACACCATTGGATCTCAGTGAAAACCGAAAATATTTTACTCCCATCGAGTGAAGAAAGGAAATTCGTCGTTCTTCCGGACACTTGGTAACGACTCACTAGCTTAGTGGCGTACATAAGGTGAACATTGGATTTTTGGCCGTATTATTAATATTTAAATTATTATTTAAACTCTATACGTGTTTCTGCTCTTTAGGCCTTTGTCAAGAGTATTATTAAGATAAGTGGCTATTTGGATGCCGAATATTATGCAATGTTCGCTGTAGTCTGAGAAAAATATACTCCAATCATATATCAACTCGTCTATAGTGAATGAAATTAACACCGAGAAATTAGCAAAAAGAAATCAAGGACAATAATCAAACTGTCTTAAAAACCATTACTACAATATCATTTTTTATCAAATTGAACTGTTAAATTTGAGTTAAATAATCTCGAAGCTAGATGGCGTTCTTGGAAATTCACGTATTTCATATTAATTATTTAATTCCATCGAAAAAGAATTACGACAAAATATACTTCATATATTTGCCCATCAGTTTATCGTTCGTGTTTCAAGATATAAAATGAATTAAGATATCCTTAGCAAAGCTTACCTTATCTGTGTACAATTTTTGAGCTTAAAATTAAAAAAAAAAATCAGTGGCAGTTAGTTGTGGTTTGAATACTGATTTGATTAATATCTCGCTCTAATACGGGCACGTTGTGCCACTGAAATTAAGTACATAGTACATTTTGTTAGAAATAATAAGTACTAGTGAATATTTAAAATTCATGATGTAAGTAGTCAGACACGGAATAAAAACAATTTTCTACTAAAACATTTTTACAGCATTTTTAAACCTTTTAATTGAAGTAATTTATTTAATGCAGTGTGGCAACTTGTTGAGTAGTTTAATTTCCATGTATCTGGGACTCTTTTTATATATTGATAAAATATGAATGGGAATTTGTAAATCATTTTTATTACAAGTTTGGTAATCATGGTAAAAATTATTCATGAAGAAGTCTTCTAGGTGAAGCTTTACAAAAAATGTACCAGATATGTATCGAACTGTTTTTGCATTTTAAAAACTCTATCCATATGATGTGAAGAGCCCCAAAAAATTATACCGCAAGTTAATCTAGAATCAAATTGTGCATAATAAAATGATATTATAACGGGTCTATTAACAATATCTCTTAAATGATATAATGCAAAGCAAACCGATGCCAGATTTTTACAAAGAACGTCTATATGGTACTCCCAGCTTAAAGCGTTATCTACATACACTCCTAGAAATTTTGTTGTTTGTACTTGTTCTAAGGACATATCTATTTTTAACAAACTGCTTTCATTATATTGCATTATTCTAGGTGTAAAATGTATAAATACTGATTTGTCCTTGTTTACTAATAATTTATTGTTGTAAAACCACGCTATAAGCTTATTTAACGCAGTCTGTGCTGTCTCCCTTAGGTCTACAATATCAGTATTCACACTTAAATAAGATGTATCATCTGCGAATACAGTCAGATTATTACCACCTACAATTTCTGACAGATCATTTACAAACAATACAAACAAGCGCGGCCCTAGGACTGATCCTTGAGGTACTCCACAACACATGTTCATTATATTAGATAGGTGACCATTTATTGCAACTCATTGCTTTCGATCGGACAGATAAGACTTCAACCATCACCACATTTTCCTCTGAAACCACATGTACTTAACTCATTAATCAATCAAGATCGAATGCTTTGCTGAGATCCATAAATATTCCAAAACATTTTTTATTATTATTCAAATTTTCATATAATTTATCAACAAAATTAAGAATGGCTGAATGAGTCGATCTGCCTTCACGAAAGCCATGTTGTATATCACACAGAATGTTATATTTTGTTATGAAAGTGATCATTCTATTAAACATGACCATCTGTAATACTTTCGACATAACAGATAAAAGTGAGATAGGACGATAATTTTCAATGAAAGACTTATCCCCTTTTTTGTACAATGACCTTGACTGTTTTGAGCACATCAGGAAAAGTACCTTCTAAAAGTGATCGGTTTATCAGATGTGTTAATGGCTGCACAATATGGCAAACTACTGATTTGAGCATGTTAGTACTAATATTGTCTATACCGCTAGAATTTGAAGATTTAAGGTTCATAACAATATCATTTTCACTTTCAGAGACCGGTTCAATAAATAGTGATTAATAATAGCATTTTAAAGAATACCTTCTGACATCACTTTAAAGATGTTTACTCCAGGCCCGGCGACAGAAATTTTGGGTCCCGGTAAACTGATGGTCTTGGGGCCCCCGTTAAACAGAAGGCAGGTACTTAAATAGATAAATATCTGGAATTGAAAGTAAACTGTAATTGAATTTTTATATATTGCTACAAAAACAATAACCGATCAATAGACAGGGTGTGCAAACGATTCTCTCAGGTTTCTTTCTCATTTGCAACTACGCGATAAAAAAAATATTTTTTCGGCGGTACAGATAATGTAAAAAATATCTCTTACAGTGAGATATATCTCAAGCCACTATGAATTGCTATTTATCATATTGCAGTCAATAATAATAGTTTCTTATAGCAAACTAATATAAGCTTTAAAAAGAATACGAAATAAACGCAGTAATACAGGACGTTGAAGGAAACATAAGGTTCTAGAAAATCTGAAATCACGCCTGGACGTAAGGGGGCAGGACGAATATCTAAGCAGATTACCCAAGAAATTAGAAAACATAAGAACAGAAAAATTACTACCACAGTGTTAGGTGATTTCAACACTCACGCAGGAAAAGACAATCAAACGGATACAGATAAGAACAACATTGGAAAACCCTACTTCACACACAGTCAAACGTAAATGGAAGCCCATTAAAAAATTGGCACACAGCACTTCGATGGGACTATACTATAAGAGACACGTGGAGCAAGAACCAAATTTTCTGAATATATGAAGCAACGGAAACACCAATAGAACATAACCTGGTAAATATAAAAATAAGGGAGAGAGTTAAAAATATTAAGGCAAAAACAACAGCAAAAGAACAAAAAGCACAGTCCACAAAATACTGTATGGAAAACTAGTGACAAAGAAACAGGGAGTACGTAAAGGATATAACAAATCACCAAATAACACTTGGGACATTTTCCTACTACAGAAAGAAGAATATAAAGAAGATATACTAAGAGGAAATGGAAAACAATTAACAGAACAGAACACCAATGAACACACAATAAATACGAACAACTAAAAAAGATGAAGGTGGCAGAAAAACAACAACATACTTATACCCAAGAACATGAGGATAAGAACATCATGGGAAAACGTTTAACCCAAACAGCAAATAATGCCACCTGAAACATCTCCCTACTACAAAAGAATTCACAAGATGGATTACAGTAAAGAAATATCAAGAATATACACACTGCCAGATTCAGAAAAGGAAGATATAGAAGATTTAGAAGAAAATAAACAAGGAGATGATGATATACGTAAACTTAAAATAAGAATCTCACAAACACCTACACTTCCCATCCTATATTCCTACACCATGCGTCATGTGGCTTTCGATGCTGGCAACATGCATGTCCCACATACAATCCTGCGTATATAGCGAATCAGGCGTATGTAGCCAGTCCGGCGGTATATAAAAATATATAGATTGGATGTCAGGAAGTGGCGGAAATGTCTACCGTACGCTGGCTAAACAATCAATCAATAATATCAATCAAGTTTTGATAAAGGAAAAATAAAACAAATTATTATTATTATTAAGCATTTGTGTATTTGTCGAGTATGTATACTAAGTATACTTTTATAAACACTAAAATACATATTGCTAAACTAAATAAGATGAGGTGAGGTACGGTACCAGTTTCAGCGGCGAGATCTCATTCGGCGAAGTTAAGGCACGCCGCGCCGGGTGAGTCCGTCACTTAGATGGGTGACGATAACTCATGTCGCCATCCTGGTTAAGTAGTAAAGTATTATTAGCCAAACTTCGACGGGGCGTTAAAATAAATAAGGCAATAAAATTTTAAGAAAATAATAATAATAAATTATAAGACTTTTCTCTCCCATAGCAGGAAAGTCCCTCATGACTTCAACGAAGTCAATTCATCATGCTACTTCGCGTGCAATCGCACTTGGAGCGTATTAACTTAGAGCATAGTAGCTTGCATGTAGTTTTTAATGATGGCAAGCTTGCTGAATGCTCGCTCACCTTTTCCTATAACTGTGGAAGAGTGTCCGAAGTACAATGCAAACTTCTCCACAGGTATTCTAATTACAGCTTGTGAATATTTAACAATTCAGGCGAGTCAGAGATGGAGTTTGTAAATGTTGCTTCATAAAAGTGTTTTCATTTATTATTGTAAGCATCTTTTTCTTATTCACGACATCTTGGCAGCCAATTTGCGATTCAGGCTATGTTTCAGTTGGCTTCGTTTTGCTAAATGGCATATTTGACGGCTTGACTCTTCACGGCTTCACCAAAGCTTTTCCTTATCGGCTCAAAAGTGACATTAGCTCAGCGTTTTGAACATAGTCTTCTTCGCCTCTTGCCATCTCATTCTATTAACTATTAACTGTTCTATAATTCTTCTTTCAGTTCATGTGACTAAAAAAGGAGAGGATTCGAGATAATGCTACAGATTTGCTATAAGGGACGTATTTTTTGGAGATGTGAGCTGTTGGCGCTGTGCGCTGATCAGAGTCTGTGAAATGTCTCTAAACCCTTTCTAGACGTTTTGAAGGCACTATGTCATGACGAAAGATTGAGATAACTATAGTGTTAGCAAGGATAATCTTTCATTATTTAAATTTTCTTCTTTAAATCACTTAATATAGGTCATATCAGTCCCGCAATTACGGGGACTCTCTTCAGCTCGGGGCTCAGGTCAGATGACGCCCTAGACTCCCTTTGTTGCCGGCTCTGCGTAAATCTACATAAAGTTTAGTTGAACGGAAATATACAGTATTCCATATCTTACGTAATTTATGTTGTATTACTATTCTGTATATTCTATTCACTTCCATATCAATCAATATGTATTAACAATATTGTCAACTACACACTAAATATTATTTTCCTCCATTATTTTCTTAGTTAACTACTTACCACTCTGTATATTCTCAGTAAAAGTATAGCAGGTTTCTACCTCTTCAATTATGTTAGCTGCATGCTAAATACTATTATCCTTCATCACCTGTTTTCACTATTTTTTGGAGTGTTTATCCAGTAAATTTGTCTCTAAAAGTATATTACATTTCTTCTTTGACAATGATGCCAACTACCTACCAAATATTATTTTTCATCGCCAAATAGTCTTGTAGAAAATGTGCTAATATATAAACTTACTCCAGGCCGACAGACAAGCATACACACGTACTGATAGAACTGAGAGACCTTTATCTTCATAATCTGCATAGTTTGAAATGTGAAAATTCAAGGAAATCCCGTAGAGTGCTTTTATCACAATTGCAATAAAAAACCCTAGTTAAATGCTCTAAAATTATGAATTGTGATAAGTTATAACATACATAGAATCTAACTGTTTACACAACTTGATGATCACCCAATCTCCGATAACGGTTATGATCCAGTATCAGTGGGGAATGTTTTACCATGTGATTTTACATATGTTCCTTTCAAATAAAAAAGAAGTTACCCCTGTTAATAAGTATTCGCAGTCGACAATACCTGACTCTAACTGTCATTTGTTTCTTAAGAATGAGCAGTTCCTAAGGTTAGTGGGAAAGGAGGATAAAGCGCCAAATGAAGAAATGTCTCTTTATTTTAGCCAAAAATATTCTTCAACAATCCTGTAGTATTTATTTATGTACAACTTACACTTAGTTTCAGTAAAATAACATCACTTATTGAAATACTGTATGGGAATTGATTGGGTCAAGGACAAATCATTTTACCCATATTGACGGAAAAAATCCGATCAGGCAAGCTGGCACAAGCCTAGTGCGGTAAACTTGAAAAGAGGGGTGGTTTGTCAATTTAGGGGTAGTTAGAGAAGGGTAGGGATTCTAATTTTGTGACCATCGTTTTTCCCACCTTCGAAATCGGCGGAGAAATGTTTTTCACCGCATTGACAGTGTTTTGGGATATTTTGCAATTTAGGGAGCCGTTTCAACTTCCGGATTGGTTGGGCCTACTCTGGAAACATTACTCAATTTATACATATTCCCTGAGAAAAGAACACACACCCAGCAGGGTGCGCAATATAATAGAAATAATTTAGAATATTTTTATGTCTGAATATTACTCAACACCCATTCTATGACCTCTAATACGCCACTGATTTTGATGTTTGATGACTGGCATATCGTGAACAATCGGCCGTTATTCCACTGCCACTGATAGGTCCTATTGTCTGAGGTGACGGCATCCGGGCTGGGCCTCTAACTAAAGCTGACTTGTACGTTTTTGGACAGAAGACCTGCACTTGAATTGAATGAGGATTGTAGATTTTGCATGTGGGCGATATTTTTTGTTGTATGGTACGGTACCTACTCATACTGATTATAAAAGATTTGTTTTTTATGAGCATAAAATATAGAGGTTTACTTGTAATTATTCTTTAGGAATGTTAATCACATTAAATGTTTAAGTTCGAGAAGTTAATTTGAGATATACATAGTGGCTTTCGTCTTAAGTAATTCGGGGAAATATTACCTATTTTTTTATTTAATGCTGGAATATGCCGATTTTTATTTAGAGGTAGACAATTTTCCACTTTTAACTCGACCCATCCACTTAAAAATTTCAAATTATACTTGAGATTGATTAATACTTCATTTTGAAGGTACGTTAATTCTCTAATCGGTGGCTAAGCCAGCCACCGAAACAAGCCTGTTTTTAATTTTGTCAGTTTGCTTTTGAAAAATTAATTTTTAAATTTTTTGGCTAAAAACAAAATGGCGCCAGATTTCCAAAAAATTATATTTTGGAAAGAACTTTTAAAACACACGAAGTACAAAAAATCAGAGAGGTAAATTAAGAAACGCAATATTCTGGCTCAAGTATCCTTAAAAAATAATGGGCACGTTATACTTTTCCCGTAAAATAAAAATCAAAATAAAAATCAAAATAAAAATCAAAATGGATACATAAGCCAACGCATAAGCGCCATAATTAACTTTTTCTATAACTATCAAAAAAAGGCTATGTTGCATAAAAAATTACACATATCTCCATTGACATTATTTTGTTTGCGTTACCATGACACCGTGCGCAAAATAACTTGTGCATTTAGGGTGCAAATTATTTCGCACATTACATACATATTATTGCCTATTTTTTATAATTTTTAATGTATACACAAGAATTAAACAAACATCTAGTTCAATAATATTTATTGTTTTAAGCGTGGGATGGAAAATCTGTAAAATAAGAGACTCACTGCATGTGAAACGATGTTACAAATGCTGTGAGTTTTTCCACTTAGCAAAGGACTGCAAAAACATTACAACGGTATGTGCGATATGTGCGGGAAGTCATGAGACAAATTTGTGTACAAATTCAGAGGATACAAAATGTGCAAACTGCACAAGACAAAACAGAATTAATAAATCAAATTACGATATCAGCCACTCGGCGAAAAGTATGGAATGTCCATATTATAATAAAATAGTGCAAAATCTAAAGCTTAATATAAATTATCAAGAAAAAATTATTGATATTTAGCAATCATTCAACAATAAATCAAAAAGAAAACAATATGTAAGTCTAATTCACCAAAACATACAATCCATAGGAAACAGTATTAACCAACTCGAAGCATTACTTGAACAACACGAGGAATGTAAATTTTTATGTGTGACAGAGCATTGGAAATCAGAACAACAGCTAGACGTCTATGGTTTCAGAAATTTTTTATTGGTATCAAGTTTCTGTCGAAAGGAAGGTCAACATGGCGGAGCTGCGATATTTGGGAGTAAGGAGTTGAAGTATAAAGTGCTGAAAAAGATAAATGAACTTTCCACAAGTGGGGTTTTTGAATGCGCTGCAGCCGAGTTTACAATTAATAGAGAGCAAATCATTGTTATAGTAATATATAAGCCACCTAATGGGCCATTAGATATATTTTATAATAAACTGGAATTACTATTAATTAAGATTTTTGACCAGAATAAAACAATTCTCATTGCTGGAGATTTTAATATAGAAATGATAAATGATAATAAAAACAAAGAGAGGTTATTTTCACTAATAAATTCTTTTGATGTGTACGCAACAATAAAAAACCACACTAGGATATATCAAAAATCCAAAAGTTGCATTGATAATATATTAACAAATATTTGTGAATATGAAGTAAACATAATAAATACACATATTTCAGACCATATAGCTCAAAAGATAAATTTTAATGTAAAAAATCACGATAGGGATAATCATAAATTCTATAGGAGATTCTTTAATGAGACAAATAAATGCAATTTTTTTAAATGTTTGCCCGATCAAACATGGGAAGAAGTATTTAACTGTGAAAATGACAATGTAAATAAACAATGGGAGTGTTTTATAAATAATTTTTTAAACATTTTCAATGAATGTTTTCCTCGGAAATTAGTAAATGTCAAAAATAAATGTAAAAAACATATCGAAAGTGCTACTCAGAACGAAGTACTAAGGGAATCTAAAAATAGGCTAGATGCATTGATAGTAATTTCTAGAAATTATAGTAAGTATAAGGAAATGTATAATGAAAAAAAGATTAGGTACAATAATTTACTGGTAGAGGAAAGGAGAAAGGCATATGAAAATAAAATTGTAAAATCAGATAACAAAAGTAAATGTATGTGGTCTATACGTCATAATGAAATCACTGGCAAACAAAACAAAAATGACAACATTACAGTAAATGGTAATCCCACCGAAATTGCAAATAATTATAATAAATTTTTACTGAACATAGTCCCAGACCTGCATGCAAATCTAAACAAAATTCCATTTGAATGCAATATTTAAGAAAACAATCAATCGATGTTTCTAAAACCTGTAACTACCAATATATTGCTAAAATTTGCTAAAGATCTTAAAAATAAATATAGCAGTGGTGAGGATGAAATTCCAACCTCTCTAGTAAAATTTTGTATAGCTGAAATAGCAGAAGTGGTATGTCATATATTAAACAATTCCTTTAAATACGGAATATTTCCAGACATTAAAATTAGCCAGTATTAAACCACTTTATAAAAAAAGGATACCCTGAGTTATTAGAAAATTACAGGCCAATTAGCTTACTACCTAGTTTCTCAAAAATGTTTGAAATGGGAATGAGCATTTTTTTTCCTGACAATTACTTATTAGTCTTATCCTTAGAAGCTAATACCTCCCCGGAATGAGCATTCAACTTATTGATTTCATGAATATTTGCCAACTATTCAATAATACACAACACGGCTTTCTGAAAGGAAGATCGACTCAAACCGCAATATTTCAGTTTACCCAAAAAATTTTGGAATTTATGGAAAATAAAAAAATCGCCTTAGGTATGTTCTTGGATCTATCTAAAGCTTATGACTGTCTGGATCATAATTTAATGCTAATAAAGTTAGAAAAATATGGAATTAAAGGGAACGCACTAGAGTGGATAAGATCTTACCTTTCAGATCGTCGTCAGAGGGTAAAAATAATAAGAAATGGTGAAACTGTCAAGTCAGAAATCTTACATAAATAATATCGGGATACCACAAGGCAGCATAATTGGTCCAATTCTATTTATCATTTATGTAAATGACTTATGTAATGTTGTAAGGAATGAGTCTCATTGTATCACGAGTTACGCAGATGATAATAATATCTTGGTAGGAGCAGAAACTTATCCTGAACTAACACAGGAATGGTAATGATTTATTTTCAAATACAAGTGAATGGTACGATAGAAATAGGTTTATATTAAACAGAGAAAAAACTAATATTATGCTATTTAGAACAAAACAAGTAAGAATGGAAACTCAGGAATATATTACTATTTTAAATGAGCAAAGAAATCTAGTGGGAAATACAAAATTCTTGGGTGTTCAAATAGATGAATTCTTATATTGGGAAAATCAAATCGATCTATTGTGTTTGAATTAAACAAAATCTGCTATAGTATAAGAGTAATTGGTAAATATTTAAATCTTAAAAGTCTAAAAATTATATATTATTCTAATTTCGAGGCAACAGCTAGGTATGGAATAATTTTCTGGGGCAGTAATTCGAACATCCAAAAAGTGTTTATAACACAAAAGCGGGTTATCAGAATTATGTAATTACTCAGACTCTTGCAGAGGCTTATTTAAATTAAATAAAATCATGACCATTTATGGTATGTGCATGTATGAATGTCTAATGTTTATTTTTAAGAACAAACATACGTTTTTGCTTAATAACACACAACATGAACATAATACAAGAACAATAGATATTCCATACCCAAAGCATAATCTGACACTAACAGAAAAAAGTCCATAATACATGTGCATTAAATTGTATAATAAATTACCGTCTCGTATGAAAAATATTGTAAGCTTAAATAGGTTTAAGACAGAACTAAAATCACTGATATTAAATTTGGAACCATACCATTTAGATCAATATTTTTCATGTGAAACATTGAGATAGGAAGCATTTTTTTCTTTTCGTTTTTCTTTTATACAGGTATGAAATGTTTTATGTGACGCTTTTTCATTTTATGTTGTTATAATTTTTTTAAATTGTAGAAACATTCTTTGAAATAAAGATATATTATTATTATTATTATTATTATTAAATAAATCAACCGAAAGTACAATTTCTTAAATTATTTTATTTATTATTTACAATATTAACGTTAATTGTGCAACGACTACAAAATATAATATTTATTCCTAAATTTGCATTAAATATTATTATTAAATCGTTGTAGAAAAAATGGTGTTTGCGTCTCGTGTTCGAAATTCTTTGGACTTCTCGAACGATTTTTTTGCAGTATCACGTACTATTTCGCACCCTAGATACAAAAATAACTATTTTCTGTGCTTTTCTGCACAAAAACTTTCGTAAGTTTTGAAGAATTGGGCTTAAGAAAAAAAATTAAAAGGGAAGAGTGCAGCTGTCAATTTTATATAAATCAATTTTTACTTCCTTTACTTACCGAAGGAAAGTATTGTAATCGTGAAAAATCATCCTCCTAGATTTTCTTGGATGTTCACGATTCAGACTATATAGATTACGAAAATTAAGGTCTTTCAATTCCTTCAGTCTGTTCATCTGTCTATTGGCATTGCACCTAAAAAACTATTTGGCAATATTGGCAATAACATTTGGCATATAGTTAAAACTTAAATCTTTCTTTATGTGAAGACGGTTGGATGTTTTTTGTAAGGACATATTTTCGTGTTAATATTTTGTATCGTTTAATTTTGACTTCTAGGTATATTCTTTTTTTATTTGGGTATTTTAAAAGTTATTTCAAAAAAGCAGTGCTTGGGGACTTGGCGCAACTTTGCTTTATATTGCCATAGTAACTGAAAACTTTACTTTAATTTTCTACTACCCAAAAACCTAGATTAGTTCATCCCAGTTTTGCTATCATTTTTTCTTTTGGAACTGGTCTATATGAAGTTAGGAAAATTTGGTATAAAATTGTATATTTTATAAGTTAAGGCATTAAACGTAGCACGCGTGTTATTTGCAGTTAATTAACAAGTTGTAGAATTGTGTTGTAGAATGAATGCACGGAATAGACGGAATGCACTTTAAGCTATCATATTGGAAAATAATCTCTTTATAACTTTGAAATAAGTGGTTTTCTCTCTTCATTTATTTATTTATTGCACACAGCCTTCAAGAAGTAAGATATCCAATTACAGAACAGGAAAATAGTTACATTTTCTTTGTTCTAAAAGATAATGTAAAATGACTTTTTTATATGCAGAATGTCAATTTTAGACCCAGAAAAAGACAAACGGAATTTCATCAGTTATTTATTGATATCCCTTAAGTCGTACCTTGCCCATTTTCTTCAGGAATCTCTGAAAAAAACGATTCAAAAGTATCCTGCAATGAATTTTATTTCAGCTTTCAGCTGTTGGACTTTTTCCTCTTTGAGAAGGAATTTTTTCGTATCCCCTGGCATTACATTAAGTTAGGTAGCTCTGTTGGAACTCATTCCAGGTTTTTGGGCTCTTTGACAACGTTGATGATGTTCTCTCAAGATGTGATCACAGATAATCCTACTCTAAAACATTCCTCAAAATATGAGTTGTTCCCAATAGTACGATCTTTTGCACCTCTGAACTACATTCGATTAATCAGGCAGTCGTTGCAGACTACGGTTATGACCTCTCTTATCAGTTTCGAGGGCTCTTATAATTGCTGGCACGACTGTGATGTTTGCATTTCACATCCTTCTCGCTTAGATTTGAAGGTTTTTGGACTTGCTCAGCTTCTCAGTTTTCTTGTGCATCATATTGGCGACAATTGGGATGGACACATCGATCGGCAAATATAGTTTCTCCATATTATCATGTAGGACGACGTCTGGTCAATTTAAACGAATTTTCTTGTCAGTTATAATGATGTACGTCCCACATAAATGTGATGCGACATATGTTTACAACTTTTTAGGGGCAAATTCATAATATTTTTGCAGTACCTTTATATCGTAGTGTTTGTACATGACCCAGTAGAAATAACTGGCCACTCTGTTGTGTCGGTGAGTGTACTCCAAAGGTGCACATCCTGAACTTGCTGTCAAGAGGCTGTTTCAGAATATTCCGTTGGTGGTATCTGGTATTTAGTGCTTGGTACTGTGCTGCTATTACTAAACTTTTCGTTTCTCCCCTCAAACCCGAATCATTTAACCTCTTTGTAGATACCTCGATCAAGGAAGAAGTGTCCATGCATCGGCTTTGCGTAGTGAATTTCCATTTTATTCTTTTAAATGCTGATGACAATTTTCTTCTTAGGAACCTTGTCAGTGGTTTCGTTCTCCAGATATTTTTCCTGAATTTGAAACTTTTTTTCTGGAAGGAGTACAATTTCATATATTGCTATATAATTTCTCCTTATCATGTTATTTAATTAGACGTGTGAATTTGTCTTTCTCCTGTTGAATGTAAGCTATTAATTCTACAATAATTTCCTATATTATTAATATTATTATTGGTTTTCATCACGTAGAAGCTCTTCATTTGTTTATGAGGAACATAGTAATTCCTAATTTTTAGTGTCCTTCAGTTTAGAAGATGGTAAATTTTTTAAATATTTTTTTATTATTTTACATAATGTCATCTTATGTAAAATGAAGTTGGTACTAATGAATATGCTACAATTTATCAGTGACAATGTATTGACTTGTTTGTTTATCGAGGATATGTAAAAACTGTATAAAAATCTCATCTTCATACAATCCATTGACTAACCTTTCAGTGACACTTAATATAAAAAATATATCTTAGATTGAAATGGTGCCAGGACAGAACAGTATTGTAAACAACTTATGCATATCAATTATATAGACATAATGAAGACGCTGGAATATGATACGGCATCTTATAACAGTTTCATTCATTAATTACATTCTTGAAGAATTTCATTTATAAATACCCCCTTCGTCCTGTCCATCCAACTAAGGAATAAATTATACTATTGTTCATATTTATGTTTAATTGATTGTAAGAAGCTAATTATATAGATATCTCTTTTCATAACACTACGTTCTAGACTTGAAACAAGGTAAATATTTTCAGTAGTAATTAATTTGTTAAATTGATTTCAATTACTTACAACATCCAACCTAACAAATGAGTTTATTCACACTTTACTAACACAAATTTTAGATTACTTTAGTGATTTTTTAAACACACTCAACAAGTTTCTGCGAAATTGAAATAAATGATGACTTCAATCAGCGCCCTGAATGTTCATTGTCTACAATAGAATTTTGCTTTCAGCAAACAAATCAAAAGGATATTGCGGATTTACTGAAAACTTGCATATGTGTTTGAATATTATTGTTTACTTAAATGTTAATAGAATCGTAGATATATTCTTTTTTATAAATGAATCTAGATGTGCATCAATATAATATTTATTTATGTAATCTACTAATAGTGCATTAAAAACATATAAGTTAGTAGTATAAAAGAAAACTTAAGAAGATAAATGAAACTTCACATGATATTAATTTTTTACTTACCCTTTCAGGAACAAATGAACCTACTTCAGGGGCTAAGTGACAGGGAAGAGGTTCAATGTGTTTTGCGAATATCTCACAAAACAAACTTTTTAGAGAAAGGTGTCAAGGGGACTCTTTAGCCTTAAAGAAATACGTTGACATAAGACTTATCACGTCTAATGCCGACAAAAATTGACCGATAAATGACTTTAGTTTTAAGTAAAAATAGTCTTTCTACAAATTGAGGTATAGATGGCGTTGCGATGCAAAAAATTTTTCGATGTCAGGAACCTTGAAAAGTAATACATGTGATGAAACATTGTATTTATGACATTTTTTAAAGTAGTGAAGATTGATTTAGACAGCAATGGAATAAATATATTTCAACTTTTAATGTGACCGGAAATTGCATTATTATTTATATTTTCACTATTGGTAAATTGTGCATAACAAAAAATTAAACACATTTTATTAAAATTATTATTTTTGACTATGAACTGATGTTATATGCATAGCATAGTATCGGTTAAAACAACTTGCTCACGGGATGTGATCATTTGATTTTATCTTGAATTTTCACCTTGTTTTCAAGAAGTTCATGTTAATGAAAATTTAAAGTTAAGTAAGAAATCCTATCAAAAATATGAGTGGAGTCTTCTTGATTGTGTTTTCGATGAAAATTTTTCTAGAATATGAAGTTTGTTCAAAAAGTAATGTTAGAACAAATACATATTTTGTTTATGAAGAATAAGTGTTTCTTTCATAAGTTGTCGCAAATAAATAAAATGTTGAAAATATTCATTGGACTCCTTCCTTCTATACTATGTGAAACGATTATTTGAAATTAGCCTATTTCTACAAGTTCCAAAAAAAAACACAACTTTTTAATTTATTAGCAAATCTGGTAAAAGGTTGATTTTAAGACTTTGAAGGAAAATGTCAAGAGATGTTCGTTTTTACGGGAGTAAAATTAACGTTTACATTCAAGATCCGTGCATTGTGGTGTATTTCTCGGGTTAGGCTAAAATAGGCGAAAATGCGATGATAGAAAACTGGAGATAAGTTTGTTGAATCTTTAAGACGATGTAGATAGTTCATTTTGTTCTCATTTACTTATAAATAGATTTTTTTATTTATTAATATGCCCTGTATATTTTTTACTAAAATTATAGCTAGTTTCTCATTTCATAATTGTGTTAACAATGTTCCAAATATTATTGTTCTTTGTCACATCTTTTTCATAGATTATTTTCTTAGAGTGTCCACCTTGTATATTTACCACTAGACATATATCCCAATTTTTCGTGGGTAATAAACAGACACACAAGCATGCTAACACAGAGACAGACAGACGGAATTGAAAGATTTTAATATTCGTAATTTGAAACGTGAGAATCGCGTAGAATGATTTTTTCACAATTACAATACTCTCCTTGTTGAAGGAATGGAACTAAAAGCAAAGAAAAAAGTTATTTGATGATAATATTATCAGATCTAATTTGTCTCTTTTGACGCTTTTCTCCAAATTTAGTATTTTATACGCATAAAATAAAAATTAGTAATTATTATTTCTTGAAACAAAAAAAAAATTAACTGATTTCAAATACACATCTGCTAGAATACAAATGGATATGAAGAAATCCTTTCGTGCTCGTATAACTGAAATATTGACATTTAAGTTAATATACTCCATTTTCTCAAGGAACTCATGAATTTTTTTCCAACATTATGAAATTTGGACCTGTACCTGGCTTAGACTAAAATGACAATTTCTAAAGCAATAATAGAAATAAATGAATGCCGAGGCCGGCGTTTGGAAGATGATCTCTTAGAATCTTATTTTTTAGAAAAAAATTACTCATCCAACAAGTAGTCAAATAGATCTTATTCATTTTGTCGATTGGACTTATTATAAACCAAGCAAATAACCCGGAAACACTGAATTCTCGTTAACGAACACTTTTTAGGAACTTTTGACAGTACCTAACTAAATTCAATGGTATAGGATTGCAACAATTATCAAGTTAAAGATTATTGAACAAGCTCTGTACTTTGTGGATCATTAATGATAGGCCATAATTCAAGGGTACATTCTTTGAACCAAAATTTGAGGATATAACCGAACATGCGTAACTTGTTGTTATGGTAAAAGATACATGGTTTCAAAGTTGATTTTTGTTTTTTTTTTTTTTTTTGGCAATAACACTACTACCTCTTGACCGATCCTCTCCAAATTTGGAAAGGAAACATTTCTTAAGCTGCGAAACAATAATTTATGTATCACATCACGCTAGCCCGTTGAGGGCACCTCATGAGTTATACCTGAGGATGAATATTTTTCTTTTCTTTTTCGAAACGTTGTGGCACAAATTTCATACAGGAGTCATTTCTACGTAAAAAAGGTACACTTGATAGAACTTGATAACTCCAACCGTTTTCGGAAAAACTGCAGCAATAGATTTCAAGAATTCTTTGAAAACAAACTCAATTTGAAAAGGATAAATTGTATTTATTGAAAAAATTACACAATAAGTAAAAACTAAGGAGTGACAACTGCGCAAACTCATGACTTTCTTATGAACTATTTGCTGCGACTTAAGAGTAAATTTTCGATGTGGCCTTCGTCTACTTCTAAGCATTTTCTCTGACTTATTCAAAATTTGAGAGCATTTTAAAATAGAAATTTTTCAAACTATAATAAAATTCACGAAAATCAGAAAAAGGGTATTCGTTAGCTCGCTACAGCATAAAAGGGCATGGCCACGTCGGCATAGCGCACAGCGCACATTGCCCATCGCACATCGCATATCGCTCATCGCACACCGTACACCGTACATTGCACAGCGCGTAGCCTAGCCTAGTCTGAATAGATCTTTGGTGTCACCGTGTCACGTCAATTGTCTGTGGGCACCCAACGGTTCAACATGAGTTCTTCATTAGCATCATTTTTCGACGAAAAAAATATATATTAGATAGAGTCTAACTTTAAAAAGTGGTAGGTATATGTAAAAAAAGAAACGAAAATTGTGAGTGGAAAGAATTCTGGTGAATTTCACCACCTTTATAATGATTTAAGGGGGGATTACCATTAAACGAGTTGATATATCGCGATTCTTAGGAATTTTTATTGGGAAAACTATTAGACGAATCATTTTCAAACTTTAGCGTTAATTTCACAGCCGCACAAAAAAATCTTTCTGGCCTGGGGATCTGACCATGCTCATTATATGTTTTTGGTGTTACTGAATATGAATCCGAGGTCTGTTTAAGTCCATCACACCAGAATTTTGCCATAACCTCAAAAACCGCAGGTCCGAGAATTTCGCTTCTCGAGCGATACGGCCCAGCTATTTCTGCCAAACGAAAGTTAACACAAATTTGAAGAAATTCAGGGGTACGTAGAAATAAGTAATAAATCGTTTGGCGTGAATCTGAGGTCAATACGTGCCTCGGTTTTCGAGATATGGCCGCTCGAAATCACCGGAAGGTGAAAATCGAATTTTTTTACCGCTTCCCGAGGCTATATCTCGAAATCGAAACGAGATACAGAGCTGCGGTTTACTCTATTTGATTTTTTTCGCCTTCCTACATACCTCTGAATTTTCTGGATGTCCCTTACCTTAGAAATTTTGCAAGAAAATGAAAGTACCAGCAAAAATCTGAAAAAATTCAGAGGTATGTAGGACGGTGAGAGAAATCAAATGGCGCAAACCACAGCTCTGTATCTCGTTTGGTTTTCGAGATGTAGCCTCGGGTAGTGGTAACGAAATTCAATATTCACCTTAGCGGCCACCTTAGCGGCCATATCTCGAAAACCAAGGCGCGCACCAACCTCCGATTTACGCCAAACGATTTATTGTCTTTCTAGGTAGCCCTGAATTTTTTTAGATTTTTGCTAGCTTTTGTTTGGCAGAAATGGCCCTCGAAGTTGGGCCGTGTCGCTCGAGAAGCAAAATCCTTGGACCTCCCACTTTGGCGGCCGATATCTAACTTAAAAAGCTCCGAGAAAATATCGTGTCCCACATCATCAGATTGGAAATTTAATTTGCAATCGACATAGTATAAAAAAATAGAGCGTCATTTTCGTCTAGAAAAAGTTACAGAGATTTATGTGAAGAGATGTCGAATCGCTTAAATTATGGGTTTTTGAGATTACGGCAAAATCCTGATGTGATGGAGTTAAATAGACCTCGGATTCGTATTCAGCGACCCCAAAAACATTTAGTAAACATGGTCAGATCCCCGGGTGAGAAATTTTTTTTTTTTGTGTGGCTGTGTTTTTAATTACAATATAGTCTTTGAGTGCAGCTCTGACATTTTTTGTAATTATAGTTTTTAACTGTAGAAATAAATACATAAATAAATAAATAAATAAATGAAAGTGATATAATTTTAGGATAAGAAATATCAGCCAAAAAGTTCAAAACAAATTAAAGAAAGTACACCCGTAGAGGATTCGAGAAATCCGCTATGAATGTCGTCGCTTAACGCGATGTGCTACGGTCGGGGTGGACTTGAAATTTCAATGGGTCTCGTCGGAAAAGCAAAACGTGAAATTAATAAATGTTCATAACTAAATAAATACATCAGCAGGAATGCTTCCTAAATCGATATCGACAAATGTGGCGAAAGAAAATAGCATTTTTAGACATTTCACGAATTTGATTTGTTTTTTTGTTCCATTAATGCCACTGGTAAGTTAATAACCGGAAAACCCGGAAGAATAGGGAGATTTTATACATAAAAAAAATCGCCAGAACTAGTTCAGGCAAAGGAGCTGGAAAAGTTCTGTTACAAAAAATTGCTAACCGGGGTTTTTCAACGGGAATATGTACCTCATAGTACGTATAACTATTGTACCTAAAATCCAACAGTGAAAATTAGTGCGTCTATGTTTAATTAACCAGTAAAATTACAGAAAATGAGTCTTTGGCCTGTATAAATTTGTCTTTAGGTTTAGGAAAATACGTTCGAATAGGAAATTGTAGATATTCAAAATATCTACGCTATGAGCCCATCCTCATTAAAATCAATTAATTAATTTTTTAACAAAATGCAAAAAACTGCTAAAGACGGCTGTTTCTTAATTGATTTTTAACTTTAAAAATAATGAGCGTAGACGTAACAAACTTTGATAGATTGTAGGTTTTGCTATATTAGTAGTAGCGGTTAACAAAAAAACCCTGCAAACTGTGTTAAAACCATGAAACTTGGTAGGTACCTTAAATGGGTAAATTAAGAGATTTCACCCGAAGTACCCAAAACAATACCCCGTAGGAGCAGCTCAGGGGCGGAGTATGTTGAATTTTAAAAATAATTAAATATTAACCTATATAGGTAAGTAATATGTCATTTTAGATTGATTTGATATCGATGGAGTCAATTTAACCCATATTTTTTATAACTGTAAAATTTTCAAGATGGCGGCCAAATTTCCAATTTTAAAGGCAAATTTTGTAAAATTCGCTAGTATTAAAAGAAATGTAAAATATATAACATTTTTATTTAAATTGCAATCTCTTAACCTGTTCTAACGTACTTTTTAGTATCCCTAAAAATTTCAAAATGGTTGCCATTCTTGAACGTAAAGTGTTTTTACAGTATACCTTGTTGTATATGGATAGACGAACTGGGGGTATTATTAGACATTTTATTTTTTGTTCCTCTATTTATTCAACATGTAAGCAATTTGTTTTGGAAGATAACTATACATTTGTATATATCTATATATAAAAATGTATATGTAAGCGACATTTTATGTTTCTTCTGATTATGGTGCTTCTTCGACCCTAAATAATTAATAAAACTTGATAAAAAAAAATAAGTAAATTAACAAACTAACAAACTTACATCTTGCCAGAATTACAGCATGCTCCTTTGCACTTTTTACATGATGGAGTACATGTGTTGGGGTTATTAGGTTGCTTAACCCCGTGTAAAATGTATAAACACTTTACTAGTTTGTGATGTAATTTCTTCGAAGGACCATGGACTGATTTATGTAAAACAGCAAAGCTTCAACTTAACAAATATATTTACAAACATTTAAATAAAAATAACATAATGGTTGTTAGAATGAACGATGTATGCAGTTAGGCTGCTGTGTTGATAATGAATTCTAATTTTACAGTTTTGCAAGGCTAGCCCTTCCTAATTACCCATAGTAAGAACCCAGGCAATAAATAAAAGTTTGTCAACAATAGTTTTAATTTGAAAGGAGACCCTTCTTAGAAGTAGGTAAATTAAATCTTAAGTACGATAATAAACATTGCAATTAAATTAGTTTATGCAGGAAATGGAAAATACAAATTTTAAGATATTATATGTAATACTCAACATGCCGCCCACCTTGAAAGGATCTGCTTTCGAAATAAATATGACTTGATGTTATTAGATACAAAACTAATTCTAGAGTATAAAAATGAAAATTAAATAAAACATGGATATACATGATTAATGAAATATTAAAATAGGATAAATACGATATAAACTTAAATTATAGAGAGTCTATGTCGTTGTCTGGAATCGGTAGCACACACACCTTTGAAATAGGTCGTTTTAGCACTCCTGCGAGCGTTTTAACACTGATAACGCGCACCTTGTCGTCTTTTCCTGGATGAACTTCGACGATTCGTCCTAGTCGCCAATGCAACGGTGGTAAGTTATCATCCTTTAAAACAACGATTGTGCCATTTTTTAAATTGAGATGCGGAGTAGATCTGGACCTTGATCTTGACTGTAAATTGCTCAGATACTCGTTGGACCAGCGTTTCCAAAAATGTTGGAACAACTGTTGAATTCGTTGCCATTTTGATAGTCTGTTTTCTCGTACATACGTCAAATCTGGTTCAACCGGGGCCGTGAGTGAATCTCCAATTAGGAAGTGTCCAGGTGTCAATGCAGATAGATCGTTTGGATCATTGGACAAAGGAATCAAGGGACGGGAATTTAAACAGGCTTCAATCTGAGTCAATAGTGTGTACATCTGATCATAATTTAACATTGTATTGCCAATAATTCGTTTTAAATGATACTTTACCGATTTTACACCGGCTTCCCAGAGTCCGCCAAAATTAGGAGCACCGGGAGGAACAAAATGCCAATTAATATTTTTTGAACCAAGTGAGCTAATAACATGCGATTTAAAAGTATCAGAATCAAATAATTCTTTTAATGCGTGTAACTCATTGTTTGCTCCAATAAAATTTGTTCCGTTATCAGAATACATGTCTGATATGTTACCTCTGCGAGATATAAATCTCTTCAGAGCGCTCAAGAAAGTATCAGAACTTAAGTCGCAGACTAATTCTAAGTGAATTGCCTTAGTTGATAAACATACAAATAATGATATGTAGGACTTTATTACCCTTGGAGTTCGACCAAAACCGTCTTTAATTAAAATTGGACCTGCGTAATCAACGCCGCAATGCAAAAAGGGGCGAGCTGGTACAATTCTAGCTCTCGGCAGATTACCCATTAATTGTTGGGAAATAACTGGTTTTGTGCGAAAACAGGTTATGCACTTATGTAAAACTTTACGTACTATACTTCGACCAGATATTATCCAATATGTATGTCTCAAACATGCTAAAGTTAATTGAGGACCGCTGTGTAATTGTTTGACATGTTCTTGAATAATGAGAAGTTCAGTTACGAAATGGGTTTTTGGTAAAAGTATTGGGTGTTTTTGATTGTATGAAATAGGTGCATTACTTAAACGTCCACCAACTCTAATCAATTCGTTCTCATCGAGAAAAACATTTAATGTTAACATGTTACTTTCGTTTGAAACATGTCCGTTTCTTTTTAACTGTGTAAGTTCCTTAGTAAAGGATTCATATTGAACGAGTCTTATGATGCGTTTGGTAGCGTTGTTGAGTTCTAAACATGATAAGTAATCCTTTGATTTATTTACTTTGACTCGACAATTATGTATAAATCGTAAACAGTAGGCAATCACTCTTTGCAACTTTGAGAACGACGAGTATTTAATAAGTACAGGATTCTTATGAACCGTCGCGGTTAGACAAATTTGAGGGCGTTTTTCAGGAATATCCTTTACAGGGGCGTATTTAAATTCAGGATATTGTTGCAAAGATTGCCGTAAAAATACAGGACCGTGCCACCATAATTTTGATATTAATAACTGGTTAGGGGAGAGCCCACGAGAAATGATATCTGCTGGATTATGTTCGGTGGGAATATGTCTCCATATCGCGGATTTAGACGAATTTTGGATCTCCGAAACTCTATTAGCTATAAAAGTTTTTAATTCGGATGGACAAGTATTTAACCATGATAAAACGATAGTTGAATCTGACCATAAATAAATTTTATTAAATGTCGTGTTTGAAAGTGAAGATATTACCTTTGACAAAAGACGTGTCAGAAGCAGAGCTCCGCATAATTCTAATCTTGGTATAGAAATTGTTTTTAATGGGGCAACTCGTGACTTGGCACATAATAATTGGACATAGGTTTCGTTTTTAAGATTTACAGATTTTAAATAGATGCATGCACCATATGCAGAAGTTGACGCATCACAAAACCCGTGAATCTCTATACTAATTGGACTGTCACATAAGACTTGTCTTTGTATTTGGATCTCATTTAGTTTTGGTAATTCATGAATATATTGCAGCCACATTGTGTGTAATTCTGATGGAATGGATTCATCCCAATTGGATTTTAATGACCAAAGTCTCTGTATAATAATCTTATACTTAATTAAAATAGGACCAATCAAACCTAATGGGTCAAATATTTGAGAAATGGTAGATAAAATTATTCTTTTTGTAACCCGCGAATGAGGTATTTCATTAATTAAGGAATATTTAAATGAATCTAATTTGCAATTCCACGTCAAACCTAAAGTTTTTGTGTCGAAATTCTTATCTATGTTAATGTTTATGTTTTGACTTTGACCTTGTATATCGGGTAATAATTGTGTATTATTTGAGGACCATTTTCTTAACTCAAAACCTCCTTTAAGTAAAACTATAATCAGCTGATCGCGAATTTTAGTTAGTTCATCAACCGTGTTAGCACCAGTTAAAAGGTCGTCGACATAAAAATCTCTCGTGATGATTGAATGAGCTAAAGCATAATTCGTTTGCTCATCAGTGGCTAATTGGTGTAAACATCGTATAGCTAAAAACGGTGCTGACGACGTACCATAAGTGACTGTGGTTAGTCTGTATGTCTCAATTTTTTCCGTTGGATTTTCACGCCAGAGAATTCGTTGAAAATCACGGTCTAGTGGATCAACTTGTATTTGACGATACATTTTTGTTATGTCCGCGGTTAAAACATATTTGTGCGACCGAAATCTAAGTAGTATTGAAAATAATTCTTCTTGAATGGTGGGACCTACTAGAAGGTTATTATTTAAACTTACACCTGTCGTAGTTTTCGCAGAACCGTCAAATACTACCCTTAACTTTGTTGTTAAACTGGACTCTTTAATGACCGCATGGTGTGGTAGGTAATAGGAATTAGAAATCTCGGACTCTAAACAATCATAAGAGTTTATAGGTTCCATATGACCTAATGTTATGTATTCTCTCATGAAAGCTGCATATTGACTTTTTAAATCAGGATTTATTGCAAATTTCCTCTCTAATGAATAAAGTCGTTTAAGTGCCATGTTTTTCGACATGCCTAATTTCATTGCATCACTTTTAAACGGTAACCTGACCACAAATCTGCCTTCTTCATTTCTACGATGTGTATGTGTGAAATGATTTTCACATTCTAATTCTGATGACGATAATAATTTTGTGATGGTTTGGCATTCCTCAATTTCCCAAAATTTTGTTAATTTTGCATCAAGCGAATCTAATGATAGAAACGAGACTTTATGATTTTTACGATTAATTGGATCATACAGTGGACCTCCTAATATCCAACCGAAATGTGTTTTTTGCAAATGAGGGTTGTTTTTTCCAAGTGTAATTTGCCCAATATTTAAAAGTTCGTAAAATAATTCAGCTCCTATTAGCATATCCACTGGTTGGGATAAATGAAATTTGGGATCGGCAAGTGTTATATTCGAAGGAATTTTTAACATTTCCGGAGAAAATGATATATTGGGAATTTTTTCTGCGATTGATGGTAATACTAAGAAATTTAATTTACTTGAATACATGTTGACGCGAGACTTAATTTTTACTACAACGGATTTGTTTATATGGATTGGATTTTGCGTAATGCCAATTATTGTTCCATTATCGTTGCTTGTAGTGTTTAATTTAAGTTTTTTAACCATTTCCTCCGTTATAAAATTTGATTGAGAGCCAACGTCAAGCAATACTCTACATTCATGGATACAGTTTTTACTGTCGAATACATGGATTATAGCAGTTGATAAAAGGACTTGTGAATAGTTACGAATGCTAGTTAATGCAGACGTTGATGGCTGAGGATGTACCTCACTAGGAGTTAAATCGGGTGGACTCGTTATTACCTCTGTCGAATTATTTGTATTTGTTTTTTCAAAATGTAACAATGTATGATGTTTTTTATTGCAAGTTTTGCATCGTGCAGTGGACTGACAATTATATGATTGGTGATTAGTTTTAAAGCAGTTTGCACATAATTTTAATTCGCGTATTCTATGAAGACGTAACTCTGAATTAATTTTCAAGAAATCTGGGCACTGATATAATAAGTGATTTGATTTACACAGTGCAAAAATGGTTTGTAAGTTCTCGTGTTAGAAACTGTAAGAGATTTATGCATTTTATGATGATTTTGTGGGTAATGACTATTTGGATATTTTGACACTTTATTTGAATTATTTGTTGACGTTCTATTACATTCTATGGACTCTAAACATTTATATTTGTTTATCAGAAACTCTTTAAAATTGACCAGAGTTGGTAGCCCGTTTATTTGAAAAGATTCCCAACTTCGCAACATTTCTACATCAAATTTTGTCGTAATAAAATATACAATTATTAAATCCCAATTATCTGTTTGCACCCCTAATGAATTTAGAGAAGCTAAGTTGGTATCGATAATATCAAGCACCTTCTTAATTGCACTAGCCGAGTGTTTTGTTATGTTTGGAATATTAAATAAAGCATTTATGTGACTTTTGACTAATAAACGATTATCTTCGTAACGACTTTTCAATTTTTCCCATGCGACAGAGTAATTAGCGGCTGTTAATCTTACGGATTGAATCATTTCTGCCGCTTCACCTGTTAAGCAGGAGAGCAAATATTGAAATTTATTAATATCGCTGAGAGAATCGTCATCATTTATTGACGATTGAAATCGATCGCGGAATGAAAGCCATTCTTCATATAAGCCACTAAATTTTGGAAGTTCTAATACTGGTAATCTGACATGTGCACTTCTTTCGCTTTTTATGACAAGTGTTTCTTTATCACTACCTGAATCAATAAATGAAGTAATTTTGCCAACAATTAATGAGTATTCATCCTCAAAAATTTCGCGTTGTTTTAATTCATTGGGATCACTATCAGTTAGGATTTCAATCTCTGACTGGACTTGTTCGAACTCTTCCCACGCATTCTCTACTTTTTGTAAACGTACCTTTAATATGTTAATATTATCTCCGAACACGCGATCTTCGAAAAACTTTGTTAACCTAGTTATTTTTGCCTTAATCTGACCTCTTTTAGTGTTCAAATCTTTTAACTGTGCAGGCTGAGCCATTATGCTATTAATTAATTGGATTTAAAATAATTATTTAATTGGACTGAATTCGTGAATTCGTTTCGTAAAAATGTGGACTTAACGTTAACAAACAATTAAACCAATAACGCACACACTATAACCATCAGATTGACTCCAAAAATTGGACTAGTATAGGTATAGGAATAAGGACTGAAAATTCACTCACCTTGGCGGATTAATCTGATGATGGCGGCTTAGTTCGTTTACAAACGTTGGACTTAGACTCGGGACTCTTGGACTGTTGCAGCTTGCGTTTACAAACGTTGCACTTGGACTCAGGACTCTTGTAATAGGACTCTTGGACTGTTGTAGCTTGCGTTTACAAACGTTGCACTTGGACTCAGGACTCTTGTAATAGGACTCTTGGACTGTTGTAGCTTGGATCAATTTCTTGAAGTAGACCAAATGTTCGACTTCTTTCTATCCGGCTCGAAGGACCAAAATGTTGGGGTTATTAGGTTGCTTAACCCCGTGTAAAATGTATAAACACTTTACTAGTTTGTGATGTAATTTCTTCGAAGGACCATGGACTGATTTATGTAAAACAGCAAAGCTTCAACTTAACAAATATATTTACAAACATTTAAATAAAAATAACATAATGGTTGTTAGAATGAACGATGTATGCAGTTAGGCTGCTGTGTTGATAATGAATTCTAATTTTACAGTTTTGCAAGGCTAGCCCTTCCTAATTACCCATAGTAAGAACCCAGGCAATAAATAAAAGTTTGTCAACAATAGTTTTAATTTGAAAGGAGACCCTTCTTAGAAGTAGGTAAATTAAATCTTAAGTACGATAATAAACATTGCAATTAAATTAGTTTATGCAGGAAATGGAAAATACAAATTTTAAGATATTATATGTAATACTCAACAACATGGTAGAGGTGTTTTAAAACCTCATGAGCCGTGACCTTCATATGCGCAAAGACATAATCCGTCCTGTTGACTCAGTTACACTTCTTAAAAATATTATATTTATTGTTTACAATTTATCCCGAGCTCTTGTTTATGTATACAGCAAGGCAGCCTCCAGTGTCTTCAAAAACATACTTATAACTCAGATTAAACTTTGCCTTTTGCGCATTTCGCGGCTCATGAGATTCTGAAACACCTCTAGCACATATCGCCTACAACCGCAACGCATACTGTCACACCCTTGTTTGCATCCACATTTGTCAAGTTCCCTTAAAGCAGACCAGGCAGGGGGCAACTCAGACCACAACAGTGCTATCGTTAAATCTATTTTTGACCAGCCCCAACTTAAAGGAGATGGAAACTGGTTTGTAATAGTATTTGCTTGACTCCATATGTGGCCAGCTTGGTAAGCTGCTCTTAAAATGTGCTCTCTTAAGGTGCAGGATGTGGGAGGAATTAAATATATTGATTTTTGGCCGCTACAAAAAATTTCCTGTCTAGGATAATCAACACCTTTTGCAGTACACTTACTATCGTACATTTTTACCACAAATTCTTCTAATGGTTCTATATTTTCTCTACTCAACTGCTCCTCTACGGATCGTGGCTCCCCTAAATTTATAAAAGCTCCTGTGGTTCTTGCTTCACTCCAGGCGGACCAAGCATTTTTTTTCCTTTTGATGTAAAAAATAAAACCGAATCACATCCGGTAAATGCGTGAAATCCCCTGAGTGCTTTCAGTTTTTCAGGTCCGAGAACTTCGGCAATTGTGTGAACAGCAATATAACGTCTTTTAGACTCAACACCGAACTGAATCCACAATTCTTTAAGACCTTGGATCTGGAATAAATGAAAGAATGACACCGCAATTACCAAGATATCTGTATCGGAACAACGAATAACAGCTGAGGAACCCCCATGATCTATCACATCCTTTAAGTGCAATAATATTCTACTGTCTGCCTCTTCCGTTCCTGAACAGTCAACACCTTCAATGTTACTGCATTTATAACGATTGGACATGATTTATAAATTTATATTGGTTACCAAATGTAATTCCGTTACCTCTTCAATTAGTACAGAAGGTAGGTACGAAAAAAGTTCCTCTTTATTTTGAGAGTTTTTTAAATATCATCCCAATTTTTAGGCATTAAACCTGTAAGCAGAAAATTATTATTAAAAATAAACACCCTTTATCAATGTAAATATAATTAACCTCTTTTTAGAAAATCCTTTTGTCGAATCCTCTTCGATCGCTGTTATGCCTTTAAGACTTTGCTCTGAATAAAGATTCCATACTATACCAATTCTTGATGCATTTAGATTTTGGACAATAGGTAAAATATGTTTTTTAAGCTGTTGCACACAATAATCGTAAATGTTGTGAGTTTTAGCTGCTGGTTTTAAAAGCTGCTGCTACTGCCCCATCGAATAAAACAGTATTAGTTGTCTCAGGAATTTCAATCTGCACTTGCAATTTTTCTAAAATACTGACCAAATCTGCTTTGACTGTTTGATGACAACGAAGGCGGGCAAACCATATCGCTTACCGCTTACCCTTATTTATTTAACTGTATTTAAAATTTTGTCCCCCAAATGAACTACGCCCCTGAGCTGCTCCTACGGGGTATTTTTTAGGGTATTTAGGGCAAAATCTCTAACCGCTAAGACTAATGTAGAATAAGTAGTATTTTTTTGGAAATGTGTATTTGTATAATTTTTGCAAAAGGGCATTTGTTTATTAAAAGGCACTTTTTAAAAAATTAATTTCTACAACTTAAGAATGTCGTAGCGTAACATGGTTGGGGTTATATTCTTCCTCAAGAGTTGTACTTTTGACACCAGTAACATCAACACTGACATCAACAATACCAATACAAATAACATCAAATGGTGCAGAAGAAAGGAAAGTTAAAGAGGTTCGTTTTATGGGCTGAGATGGATTTAAAATAATGGTTTTATTTAGTTTCAGTTTATGTTGTGCAATGTGCGATGTGCGATGTACGGTGCCATGTGCGTTGCTGTGCGTGTTGATTCTTATTTGATTCGAAAACGGTTGTATGTACAAAATACTTTGTTCAAATATTTTTTACGTTGTGCTCTTTAATTTCCACTGCTACAATTATTTTTGTACTTTAAGTGCTATTTCCAAAAAAATATGTGGCGGTTTCATGCCATTTTATTTTATGTTTCAAGCACGTAGCCTTGAGAACTTTCTTGTACTTTAATACAAGCTAGGGTGGTCTGCTTCAATGCAAAATTTCACATAAGGATTATTTCATCCCAGCTCAAAACCCCTGGGCTAGTGTACGACTTATTAAAAAAATCATGAACTGCCAGAATATATTTTTTAAAAGCTTTGTGCTCGTTCAGTCACCTGCTCTGAATATCTGGCGAAACCTGGACAATGGCTATTTTTATTAAAGAATAACAAGTGCAGATAAAATCTGTCCAACCTGTCGTCAGTTTACTGCAAACATAGATAAAATCCTACACCCTCTGATTGACGTCCATTTAACGAAGCGACACAAGCATAATGCGATAATTCTAATACCCAAAATACCTGTTAAACGTTTCCTTTATAAACCGATAATGGTCCCCTGTAGGTTTAAGTCACTGGCAGAAGAAATCACAAGACAGCAGCGTTTAAGAGATTAACTGGATTGTGAATGGGCCATTGATTAAAAACATTTGTTGGTTAATTTGGTAAAATTCCCAGTGAGATCTTCCACAATGTCTGTCATGGGCTGAATGGGGAAGTCAAATCACCAATAAAGACTATTCAGAAACCAGTCTATGCACATAGTAAGAGATCAACGTGAATGGTACGTTGGGGAATTTAAAAACATCTTCATCATTGTGTATACATTTATCTCATAAGCAATTAATGCATAGTTTGATTGGCAATAGCAATTAATTTCACAACACAATGAAAGCTAAATGAGTTGTATTTGTTACTTAAAAAATGTTCTGGACTGCTTGAAATAATTAAGAGCTGTATCAAAAAATTCGATCATTTATTAGTGTTTCAATTTTCGTTCATTTCAGACTCGCTCCGTTTATTTTGCGTAGAGATTTACTAATTTATAGCGTTTTTTAAATGGTGGCCTTTTTGTCACCCTATCAAATTATTACGCTCTGCTTTTGAAATTTTCTTGAAAATAATAATTCCTACATCAAAAATACTCTATGCAGGGTGGACCACTAATAATTAGTCCAGCGGGGTCAACGGGGGGTTTCACCTCTAACTTGAGTACTAGTGAAAGGATTTTGATGAACACTCCTTTTAACACGGGTTCCGTGACTTAATAGATTTACGCCAAAAAGGAAAACAAAACAATACCCTTACCTTTTCTGACCCAAAATAAGATGTTTTTACGCTGGTAAATTCCTAAAAGTGGGGGAAGGGAAATGTAAAAGTTGAAAAAAAGATCTAAAAAAAATGCAGGTGAATGTATCATCGAAGTAAGAGAATTTGTTTTATTTGCAACCTTTCTGTAAAGTGCGTTTTCACCGAGTTTTTCCGGAAAAACCTTTAACATACCCCTTTCTTTAAAATTGTAGCGCTTTAAAAACACATAATTTAAAAATATGAAAATTCAGACCTATGCATTGAGGCCTTCTAAACATCTTTTCTCTTTTGAATTTTTTTGTAACTTTCTAATTTTCCGAGTTACAGGCAGTTTTTCACGATGAATAATATACTACAATATTTGCAAATTTTCAATTAGAAAGTACATGAAGATTCAAAAATTAGCGTGATTTATATACACTGTTATAAAAAAAACCGATACCTAGGGAATCACTACTTCCACATCCAGATTTTTCATCCAAGTCACTTTTAAGGAAACATCTTGACTAGATTTGCACTCTAGTATGTGGAAATTATTGGTCATAGAATTTTAATAATATTTGGAGCAGATGTTATAGAAAAGTTTGAGGCGTTGGTCTCTACCATATGCGTTAAAAATTAAGTTTTTAGTTTACCCTACTTATTTTCCCCTATTCACAACCTACCACGTCTCACCCCTTCAATGTAACCATCTCAATCAGATGTCATTACAATACATACGTGTAGTAACTTTCAAGTAAATATCTCAATTTTATGTTATCAACCCCATTAATAATGGAGCGGAGATGGTGGTGTTTGAAAAATATTAGAAATAAATCTGAGGCCTTGGTTTCTAGTATATACACCAAATCCCACATGTCTGTACTCTTACCAGCTTGATTTACTTATTTTCTCCTAATTACTCCTATTTAACCTTCAACCCTTCAACGGAATCACCTCAAAATATAATCTAGTTCCAGACGTCGTTATGATACATACGTGTCCCAAATTTCAAGTGAATATCTCAATTTCATTTTAGCAACCCTTTTAATAATGGATTAAGGTTGGTGGCGGGTTGAAAAATATTACTAAAAAATCTGAACCCTTGGCTTCTAGGACATATACCGAATTTCAGGTTTCTGTACTCTTAGCAGATTTTTCCCTATTTACCAATTACCCCCACTCGTTCAAAGTAATCATGTCAAAATATAATCTAAGATATCATTATGCGTGTAACAAATTTCAAGTGAAAATCTAAATTTAATTTTATCAACTCTTTTAATAAGGGAGTGGGGGTGGTGGGGGGATGGAAAATGTTATAAAAAAACATTAGGCCATCACTTCTAGTATATACACCTAATCCCACATTTCTATACTCTTACCAGCTTGCTTTACTTATTTTTCCCTATCTACCAGTATTTAACCCCCAACCCTTCAACGGAATCATCTTAAATAGTTTTTAAAAATTTGAGGCTTTGGCTTCTAGTATATACACCGAATTTGAAGTTTCTGTATTCGTACCGGCTTGCTTTACTTATTTTCCCCTATTAACCCCTATTTAGCCCCCAGCCATTCAACGGAATCATCTCAAAATATAATCCAATTAGAGATGCCGTTATAATACATACATGTACCATATTTCAAATGAGTATCTCAATTTCATTTTATCAACCCCTTTAATAATGGATTAGGGGTATTGGGGGGTTGAAAAATATTATAAAAAGATCTGAGGCCTTGGCTTGTAGTACATACATCAAATTTCAAGTTTCTGTACTCTTACCAGCTTGCTTTACATATTTCCCCATATTTACCCCTATTTACTCCCCCGGATAACTTCAAAAAACAATCCAGTTCCAGATCTCGTTATAATATATACGTGTACAAAATTTCAAATCAATATCTTAAACCGTTCCGGAGAAAGTGTGCGGACAAAAAAAAGTTACAGACAGACAGACCGCAGACCGACAGACCGACAGACATTCATGACATTCTAAACCTATTTCAAGAAAAAAATGTTTGAACTTTTTTTTATGATTACTATACTTCCAATCCACTACGTGGTTGTGGAAGTAATATGAAACCTAATATAGTTGTACCATTTTTAAAGGTTCAGTATAATTTTTAAATTAAAAATGGGCAAAAAATGTAGTACATTATCTATCGTGAAAAACTGCCTGAAAGTCGGAAAATTAGCAAGTTACAAAAAAATGATCAAGAGACAAAAAATGTTTAGAAGGCCTCAATGCATACGTCTGACTTTTTTCATATAACATAGTCTTAAAGAGCTACAGTTTCAAAGAAAGAGGTAGTTTTTCATGTTTTTCCGGAAGAACTGGAAGAAAACGCACTTTACAGAAAAGTTGCAAATAAAAGAAGTCCTTTTAACGTGTAGGTACCAAACAAGTGAATATCTTTAACCGTTCCAGAGAGAACGTGCGCACAGACAAAAATTTTTTTCGCTTAAATTTAAAATCACTACGTTTTATGACATTCCAAACATATTTCAACGAAAACAGAATTTGAAAACGTTTCTACGATTACTATGCTTCCACTCCATAAACGTGGATATGGAAATAATTAATATAATTATACCTACGTAAATTATAATATGTAACTAATTGTTAATTATTTTAAATTAATTACATTAATAACTAGTATTTATGTAAATATTTGTAATTTACATTTTTTACTATAATTTTCAATTACCTATACAAACAACAATCAATTATACTATAAAAATAATTCAAAACGGACAAATCTATTGCCGCATTATTATGTATGGGATAATTCGTAGTTTAATTAAATATTAAATAAAATAATTAACCCTTAGAGTTATAATGTGTGACATCCATAAAAAGTTATGTTCGAATTCTGAAGCTCTTTACTAACTAACGTTTTCATTGCATATAATTTAGTGAATTAATCTATAACAAATAGAAGGGTTACTATTAGAAAATATAAAATAGCAATTCTAATTTTATTTATTCTTAATATTTACAACAATTTAACAGACGTTTTACGATCTAGACATCTAGTTAATCTTTATTTGCTGTATGTAACGTCTGACATCACCACGCTAGTTGATACAGTTACCTGATAGGCATGCGGCTTCGCCAAAGCTCTTTCTCATCCAACGCCTTAGAGGGTTATGTAATAAAGATTCCCTTCTTCCTGAATTATTAAGTGTTCTGTATTGCCCTCTCACCGTTCGACGTGACCAATGAATGATATATTTCGGGAGAATACAAGCGTTTTTCAAGGGATTGAGAGCAGACATCTCCAGACCTACATCTCAATATCATAATCAGATGTCATAAGAAAATTGGGAGCTGGGTTTCCAGTATACACACCAAATTCCAAGGTTCTTCACTCTTACTAGCTCGTTTATTTATCCCTCCCCAAACCGTTAAACGGAATAAGCTCAAAATATACTCTAGTTCCAGATCTCATTATATTACATACCTGTGCCAATTTATGAATATAATTTATGAATATAATTGTTTTTTTTTAATATATCAGTATATAGATAGCGCTGTGCTCTAAAGAAATATTGCGATGGGAGAAACTTTGAAATGGGGTTTATATGAAAGAAAATGCAGTTCTAAGCAGATTATGTTCTAAAAAAGAATACCATAAAACTAACCGTTTTCGAGATATTTGAGTCCAAATGTTTGCATTTGCCAATATTGAATAATTGTAATCTCTTCAAAATTTCAGTTCTGTAAGTGGGACAATCTGTATTTAAAATATCTCAAATATTTCGAAAACGGTTAATTTTATCGTTTTTTTTTTTTTTTTTTTAGAACATAATCTGCTTAGAAATGCATTTTCTTTCACAGAAACTCCATTTCAAAGTTTCTCCCATCGAAATATTTCTTTAGAGCACAGCGCCATCTATATACTGATATATTAAAAAAAAACAATTATATTCAAAAATTAAGCTCTCTTTATGCTCTACAAATTGGCTTTTACAGAATTAAAATATCTCTATTCGTTTAGAATATATCCGACCTGGGAGTTTTTATTGACACACCCTGTATATTCGGAATCCCAAATTTCAGGACTCATGCTACATTGCTTTACTTATTTACCCCTATTTACCTCCCAATCTTTCAACGGAATAAACTCAAAATATAATCTAATTCCATATATAATACAAACGTGCACCTTTCAAATGAATATCTTATGTTGTTTTGTTAATCTCTTTAATTACACAGCCACACAAAAACAAAATGTTCTGGCAGCAAACCAAAACATTGGTTTTGATGCTGAATGTGTAGTCCAAAAAAGGGTCTATCGTGTCAATTATCATCTTTTAGTCAAAAACGTCCCTGAAAATGGTGTAAAATCATAAAAATAATGTAGTAACTCTTAATGAAGTGTGAAAAATGTTACATGTTTTGTAATCTGGAGTAGAGAATATAAATTCGAGCCATAATACACTATCTCTATGAATGAAACCAAAATTCACTTTTATGGGAATTGGGGGGTGAAAACTACTCCTAAAACTCGAAAGACGCAAGTGAATGTGAATAACATGTACAAAGATCTAATTTGTGTATCTCTTAATCACCAGGTGCGACAAGCAGTCATTACTCTCAAAGGATTGAGACACACTTCTATGTAGTGTTAAAACTACCCCTCTGGACTCCTACTAGCTTGCTTTGTGAAGAGTATATGAATAAATCATTATAACAACACATGCAACTTTGCCCATTATTTAAGTTTAAAATATTTAGAATCGGTTAATATTTGATAACGAGACAATTAAAATTTCAGAAGGGAAGAACTGAAAAGAGAAGAAAAAATCCACAGAGAAGATGGGTCCATGGCCCCCACAAAGGTGGGTCTGGGTAAACCCCTGGGTCCAGGGCCAATTTATGATAAACCGTTTATCAAAACCTCTCTTCCATTGTTCCATTTGTTTCCGTCTTCCTGTCGAACCAGTCGAACGTCGAACTATATGTGACGTGGTTGAATTCTATCATTTTCGTCTGATGCTAATAACATTTATTTGGTTAAGTTTCACATTAAATTATTTAGTAATTTGTATAAAAGTCTTCGTTTTGCTGCGATTTTGTTTATGTTTACTATGAAATGGAATAAATCCAATTGTCATTGTACTAAAACGAACACGACTGTAAAATGGGGGGAGGAGCATCTCGGATCCTGGGTCCAGGGCCCGTAATCGAATGTGGGGGCCATGGATGGGCCTCGAAGTAATCGTAATCTACTTGTTTATAAAGTTAGGTGCCGTCTAAAAGCTGCGTTTATAATTATATAGGAATGTATTAGGTACCAAAATCACTCACTAAAAAGGAATTTTTTGAAAGTTCACTTTAAATGGTGAGTTGGGGATAGTTGCTTCACACCAACCCTTCCATCCACAATGTTGAAATTTGATTAAGATGCTCAATGCGTGACCTCATAAACACCCAATAAAATAAACGTTTTTAGTTTAACTTCAAAGGAGTATAATTAGGTATGAAAGAGAATCAAATTTCCAAACTTTAAGTTAGAACCTTACAATTAGGTTGCCGGGAAGTGAATATAAAAAAATTAGAGAAAATATGTTAGGAAAAAGTTATTCAATTCAGCAGCACTGAGTAAAATTGAGAAGTTGTTCTACAAGTTTGCCGACTACCTTATAAATAACTCCGTTAAGTATCTTGTACAATTGTAGCTTATCCTGGAATGCCTGCATCCTAAATTAAAGGATGGTGTTTCTATAATGTTACTTCAAAACTTAAAATATCTCAAACTTGCCATGTTAGGCTTCCGGTTATGAAAGTTTTTTAAAACGTTATCGTTTTCACTGGATACACAGTCATTTTTCTTTGGATGTACAAAAAAGGACATATCTTCATTCTGGAAATATCACTAATTTCATCTGACTACCTACCCCTACGAATTTAAAGGGTTGCAAATGTCTATCAAAGTGTGTTTTTTATGTTCAATAACAAATCTCGGGGACAGTCATTTAATAAAAGCTTGGACTGACCTGAAAGAAAATTGTTTACGTGAACAATTTTGTGTGATTTGCTCAAGTTGCATTGATTATACTGGCTCCAGATACTCGAAGCCTTTATTTGTTTGAAATATATATTTTATTGTTTGAGTTTTGTTTGAGAATTTAACAAACGGAAAAGAATGTGGCATTTAATTACTGATTTGTCCTCCATCAATGCCGAATAACCTCAGCTAGAGTATAAAGTGAAATATCAGCCAACCATTACCAAAATATAAACGTAGGAGAGAGACGACAAACATTAAAATACGATTGCCTGTGATCTAAATGCCATTATGCACCATTAAAATACTTTCAAGTTTATTGATACTAAACAAATATTGTGTTTTGAAAACATTATGCTATGTTTAACATTTTGTGATCACCAACAGGAAACATTCAAAGAAACGGATTAGTTGTATAAACTTGACCGCATCCCTATTGAAACAATATTGGCAAAGTATTGCTTACCACACGCTCTATTCCTATGGATTTATCGCACTATATTCTATAACATTAGCTACAAGGATCATTAGTGACATGCTATGAAAGATTTAATAGTAGTGTAAAGATCGTTATTTTTGTTTTATGGGCAGATGATATACGAGGGTTGGGCGTTCCTCTGGGTCGTTTCCTGTTTCTGTGTGGTGCCAAGCTGTCTGGCATGACCTGCGGACCTCCACTTGATGTCTACCCGCGTCAAACCATCCCTGTTTCTCTTCAATGGATCTCTGTAGAGGCCTACGGGGAGACTTCGTAACGTATTTAACTATTCTAATAAAATTGAAAGAACAAACAGAATTTTTATAGCCACCTTACTTCGACACCCTGAAAAATATATACAGTTCTTTAAAAAACGACTACTAGGTATAGAAAATTAGTATATTGTACAATGAGCATGAAATTGGTATTCATTTCTCACACGTTTAAAAGATTGAGAATAGGGCTTATTATTGTTTGCGGTAAATAATACAGTTTATTTTATTTATTTTACTTTAATTATTGCAATACAATATCCAAAGAGCAAATGTCATATCAATGGATGAGTACCCTATAATATTACAAAAGAATTAATAAAAATATAATAACAAATAAAATAAAACTCAATAACAGATTATAAGTAAAATATTAAACAGAAATATATGGTATGAATGAAAAATATATGCCTGGGGTAAAAAAGAGGTGATTTTACAAATTTTGTATACCATTTGTGTTAGTAACGGATTCTTATAGAAAAAATTCCGCTGAACAAGATTTTCTTATGAAAAATTTTTCTACACCGCGAGCTTCATGGTCAAATAATTGTTTAACAAATTTTTTTTTTGTTTTTATTTAATAAAATAAAAAGAGTTTGACGGATCCGAAAAAATCTTGATTCAGTCAAAAGATATTTTCACTACGCGTCGTTTGGCGCCGGGCACAACACATTTTGTCAACCCATTTATTTGTTATAGCCAAGATAATTTTCTAAATTAACAAATTGATTACTCCGAAACAAATGACATCAGGATATTGTTTTTTTTTCAAAATTTATGCCTTTTATACCAAAGAATATACCATATTTTTTTTGGCCAGATATCTTCAACACTGTTTGATTGTTTAAACAATTGGCATAATTTGTCAATTAGCAAAGAACTTTTTTTCGAAAGATTGAACGACTTTAAACCAACTTTAAATGATAAATATTGATGTCGGGCATAGCCCCCATAGAAGTCTGCACGCATGCAACGTTTTGCTTTGGTTTATTTAAAGTTTAAATTAATTTTGCAAATTAACAAATGGAATATCTTGGCTCTGGGTAAGCCTATTGAAATGTGGTTTCATGCATATGAAAGTACTTGGGAAAAGGAAAATTTTGAGACTAGAAAGAACTTGATCGGATGATAGGAACCGGAAATAAAAGTGATATTGCGTGAAAGGCTCTAATTTGTTTATTAACAACTTTTTGAACACGAGGTTCGGTGCAAATGAAAACTAACAAGTTTTTCCATCAACCACAAAAAGTTCTACAAAAGTCATTCAATCCCTGAAGAGTTATGTGCGTTTTTGACCCTTAAAATAATCTCTCCCGCAACGTGAAAATAGTAGGATTAGACGCACAATGGGGTGGCGGATTCGATCCTCGGTGTATGCAATTTTTTTTTGTCAAATTTGCCTTTTTTTCATGTAACCAAGTATTTTTTATAATAATAAATGTTTTTACTTTCTGAAACATTTTTAAAAACGTAAATATTTTTTTTGCAATTTTCATTAAATAAATGGCAATCTTGCAACAAATATATGATTGTTCTTATCCAACGAGGGTTTGTCGGTAGTTTTTGTTTTTTTTCTTACTACTTTTTGTAAAAGAGAAGGCTTGTTTTACTTTATTTGAGGCGGGTGCCTGTCGAAAAAAGACCAAAAATAAAATAATAATGAAATTAAAATAGTTAAATGTTTTGATTATTTCTCATTTACAAATAATAAAGTGAGTGTTTTTTTCATAAAACGTGAACTCTTTTTCATTATAAGAAAAAAGTGAAAAATAAATTTGTTTCGTTTTTATTTTTGGTCCTTTTTCGACAGGCACCCCCCTCAAATAAAGTAAAACGAGCCTCCTCTTCCACAGAAAGCAGTAAAAAAAACAAAAGCCACCTACAAGCTCTTGTTGAACAAGAACAATCATATGTTTGTTGCAAGATAGCCATTTATTTAATGAAAATTGCAAAAAAAAATATTTACGTTTCTAAAAATTTCCCAGAAAGTAAAAACATTTATTATCATAAAAAATACTTGATTACATGAAAATAAAGCAAATTTGGCGAAAAAAAATTTGCTCACACCGTGAATCGAACCCGCCACTCCATTCCGCGTCAAATCTTACTATTTTTACGTTGCGGGAGAGATTTTTTTAAAGGTCAAAAACGCGTATGACTCTTTAGGGATTGAATATTGTTACTTGTTAGCTTTCATTTGCACCAAACCTCGTATCCAAAAAGTTGTTCATAAACTAATTAGAGCCTCTCACGCAATATCACTTTTATTTCCGGTTCCTGTTATCCGATCAAGTTTTTTCTGCTCTTAAAATTTTCCTTTTTCCAAGCACTTTCATATGCAAAAAAACCCATTTCGATACGCTTACCCAGAGCCGAGATATTCCATTTGTTAATTTGTAAAATTAATTTAAACTTTAAATAAACGAAAGCAAAAAGTTGCATTCGTGCAGACTTCTATGGGTGTTATGCCCGACATCTTTATCGTTTAAAGTTGGTTTTAAGTCGATCAAACTTTCGAAAAAAATGTTATTTGCTAATTGACAAATTATGCCAATTGTTTAAACAGTCAAATAGTATTGAAGATATCGAGCCAAAAAAAAAATGGTATATTCTTTGGTATAAAAGGCATATATTTTGAAAAAACAGTATCCTGGCCTCATTAATTTCAGAGTAATCAATTTGTTAATTAAGAAATGTATCTTGGCTATAACAAATGAACGGGTTGACAAAATGAGTTGTGCCTGACGCCAAACTACGCGTATTGAAAATATCTTTCGATTGAATCAAGATATTTTCGGATCCATCAAACAGTTTTTATTTTATTATATAAAAACGAAAAAAAAAAATGTTTAAACAATTATTTGACCATGAAGATCGTGGTTTAGGAAAATTTTTCATAAGAAAATCTTGTTCGGCGGAATTTTTCCTTCAAAAATCCGTGGCTAACTCTAATGGTATAGAAAATTTTTGGGAAAAATCCCAGACAGACTCGCCTAGAAAGAAACAAGATAAAATATTCAAATTAATAATAATAATAATAACGATAAACGATTTTACTGAAAGAAATATCCACTATATATGGCGAAGTTTAGATAATATTGTATATTCTTACACTGAATCCTAATAGTACAGGAGGTAGGTGGCTTTTTCAGAACATCATCTGATAGAGCATTAAACGATGATAATAATAAAAAATAATAATTTTATTAATCAAAACAGTGGGACTGGCAGTGGGGGACGACAAGCTCTTAACTCTTTACTTTGCCGATGATCAAGTGATTACCGCCGAGGACCAAGATGACTTAATAGACCGAACTCCCATGAAAAGAGAGCTAGAGGTATATAGCAAACAAAAAATGATTTTACTTTTCATCGTCGTACATAATAGCTATTTATGTACCAAGTGTGAAAAAGATGTAATTTAATTTCACATGTGCATACCTCATAACGAGGTGAGGCAGAGTTTTGTAGCTCACAAGTAAAAATTGATATGTTTTCCCACACGTCACATGCCATATTTTCGTGCCACAAACTAAAGAAAATTAATTTAGTTTTTATTTAATGATCACGCAATTGTGGTACTATTTTCTTATACTTATCTTGCTAAATAAAATATCAATCAAGCTGTCTAGTCGTCCATTACCATGGAATGAACATTAGAGCAAAAATGAACTTCATTTCCTAATTCAAGTTAATAGCGAAAGTAAGCCTTTTGTCACGGAAATAGATAAAAATATATTTAATCATATCTATATTTAATAAATGATACTGTGTACGAGATAGGATGTTTCATAAGCTAATTATTATTAAAATTGTATTACTATTTAGTTCATACTTAATACAATTAAGTTGTTTCTCCGTTTCTCAATTTATGGCTAATACAAATAGTCCTTCTATTTTAGGTTACAATACTATACTATCTACATCAATTTGTCACATTTGTTTGAATCACAAATGGTCACATGGTGGTCCTTTGCCAGACATCCTGGCACCAGCCCTTACTACATAGTCGTACGTACCGGGATCTTATTTTATGAGGTGAACATAAAATAAATAAATATACTTTTTAGTGGCATTTAAGGGGTGTTATTGCTTCCTACAACATTTTACGTTTAAATGTCCTATGCGGGTATGAGTGTAGATCTCCTTCAATTTCCCTTTAAATGTAATTGATGTTATTACACCTATTTGATTTATTCAAATCGGTATATTACTCTCGATTATTATTTTTTACTAACCACCGAAGAAAAATATTTGTACAGAATAGTTCGTTTCATAATGCGATTAGCACAATTATTATCGAATAATAATGTATTTGGGTAGGTAAGCATGTATTTTATTGTAACTTAATGCTACTATAGTTTCGATACTTCAACGAATCATCTTCAAAGCGACTCAAGTAAATGAATAAATACAAGAAACCTAAGCTATTTATCATTTACATTATTTACCTAGTTTTATTACTATGGTGTAGGAGATTTAAAATTATCAGAACTAAAATGAACAGAAAGTAATAAAGGGATTAAAGGATTTTGAAGTAAATATATTAAAATGGGAGGTGTTTTATAGGTCCAATTGGTCATTAAGTAGGTAATTACCTGGAATTTTGTTTGATTCGAAAATTTCTAAAGATTCAAATACATTTAATTTAAAACCTTTATTTTGTCCATGTAATATATCAAGAGTGTTTATATCTGGAAAATGGTGAATTGATTCTAACAAATGGTTTGAAAAAGTGGAGTCTGTTTTTTGGAGTCTGAAAGACCGTAGATGTTCATTGTATCGTTCTTCAAAGGACCGACCAGTTTGACCTATATAGAAGGCATTACAGTCCGAACATGAAAATTTATAAACACAACAGTTTTTGAATTTTCCAATTTTATCTTTTGCATTATATAATAAATGTGACAGTTTTGTTTGTGGTTTAAAGGCAACCTTAAGAATATGATGTGACAATATGCCTGCAATTTCCTGTGAAATGTTACCGTAATATGTCAAAGATATAAATTTACTCCCACGTTCTTTAATAGGGGGATAGATGCTGTTACAGTCTAATTTGTACTGCTTTTTATTAATTAAATTTTGTATTGTCTTTTCTTGGAACCCGTTGATAATTGCTATTGTTTTTATGACTTTTATTTCTTTTTTAAGGTGTCTTGTGAGAGAAGTAATGACAAAACCCTATACATCATTGAATTGTAAGCTGCTAATTTATCTGCATTGGGACTGAATGAGGAATTTTGAATAGTTTTATCTGTAAATGTGGGTTTCCAAAAAATTTCAAAATTTATTTTATTCTTGTTGTGTATTAACGTTAGGCCCAGAAAGTTTATTTTGCCATCTTTTTCTGCCTCGGCTGTGAATTTGATATTGGGATGGATACGGTTGATAAAATTTAGGAATGTATTTAATTGTCTTTGAGTACCTGTGAAGCAGGCTATTATATCATCCACATATCTGTACTAAAATTTTATATGATTCATGCCTAGCTGTGATCTTAATATTTTATCTTCTGTATGTGCCATAAAGATATCTGCTAAAAGCGGACTCAGAGGAGAGCCCATTGCCAAACCTGCATCTTGAGTAAAATATCTGTTATTATATTGTCAATAATTTTGACTAAGACATAGATCTAAGGCTAACATTAATTCGTTTTTCTGAATGGTGTTAACATGAGATTTACCTAAAATATTTAAGATAAGTGGCTTACATTCTTCGGCAGGAATATTTGAAAACATGTTTGAAAAATCGAAACATACCTGGAATATCGCAATCTGACAATGTTTTAGAAAATTCAATTGAATGATATATTTAGGTTGAAAATTTGTTACATTTTTAAAAATCGTGTTTACTTTATTTCCTAACTTATAGCAGTATTCTCTTTATGGTTTTGAATTAGCCCATACAGTCTCGGTGCGCGAGGGTTCATATAAATTAATTTATATTTTTCGGAGCTGTTAAATAAACTATTGTTTTCTGATAAAAATTGTTTAATTTTTATTTGAAAGTTAGCACTAGTGTCTTTTTGATTTCTGTTAGTTCAGACTGAATGAAAACTTGCATTTTGTCATCATAATCTTTTTTAGGGATGACCGCTGCCGATGACTGCTAACTTTTAAATAAAAATTAAACAATTTTTACCAGAAAACAATAGTTTATTTAACAGCTCCGCAAAATATAAATTAATTTGTATGAACCCGCGCGCACCAAGACTGTACGGGCTAATTAAAAACCATAAAGAGAATACTCCTATAAGACCCGTCGTATCATATGTCAATAGTCCCACTTACAAGTTAGGAAGTAAAGTAAACACGATTTTTAAAAACTTAACAAATTTTCAACCTAAGTGTACCATCAAATATTCAATTGAACTTTCTAAAACATTGTCAGATTGCGATATAATAAATCATTATGATCGACTACCACAAAGTAACGGCTAAATCCATCAATTTTTTAAATAAGTTATTAATTATTTAAATTATTTTTTTTTATGTTTTGTAATTAAACAAAAAAATATCTGAAACTGGTATCTATTAATTGCAAAAAACTGAGAAGAATATTCTATAGAATGTGCAACAATTATATAAAAAGTGCAGTAAATCGGCGAAGAGTATAATACTTATCTTGGGTTTATTTATTATTTTCTCCTATATGGTAAGTTTTGAAAAACTTAGATATTTAAGGATTAAACTATTTTAAGTAAAATACAATGTTATTCAACACCACTGACATTAATAAATCATCCAACAGCATACTATATCAAATTAATAGGGATTTCAAGTTAGTTATGCAAACGCAAATTGTTAAAAAACTGTTATGTTAGGCTCAAGTTCATCATCTCTTTCTCTATCTCTCTATCATGCTTTCCCTAACACAAATAAAATCTAGGAAGTATTTTGATTTGTACAAGCCCACAATATTATATCATTATCATTCTATGTTGTTCTAAAAGAAAAATTACCAGTTTTCTAATTTCCCGTAAAATCACTGTTCTTACTAAAATCGGTCAAATTTTTTTTAAAAACAAGTGAATTTGAATAAATACCTATTTTTGTATTTATTCAACTTCCCACGAAAAACTTACGACATAAATAACGCCCCGAAAACTTATTTCTACGCCTCTGACTGGAGCCAGAGTGTCTAGAAGAATCAACATGTGCAGGTCATATCTATCAAGTTTCTTTAAGAATAACTGATTTGTTGACAAATTAATGAGTTATGAAATCCAAAACCAGAAACTGAAAAGTATTTAGGGCTATTTTGGCACCATTAAAAAAGAAATTGAGATTCATTCTCGGAAGTAGCCTACCATATGGCTAAAATTTACAGGCAATAGTTTCTTTTTTTCCAAAGATAGGTCAATAATGATTTTTGTTTCAAATATATCTGCATATAAGTCAATTTAACAATATTGCAATATTGCAATTTGATAGAAGTAAATGTGAATATGTGATAGAATTGACAAAACAACGACTGTTCAGTTAAAAGTGTATTGTTGTTTTCCTTTAATATATTTTAATAGTGTAAAAAATCGTTATTTACACAGAACTTCTCTCTTTACCTGCTACCTCTTATTTATTAATTTTTGTTTTTTTTTCTGTTGGAAGGCTGCCTTGTATATTTTTTAGCTAAAAGTATGTCAAATTTCATCTTTGGCAATAGTATCGAATATGCTCAAAATATTATTTTCCACCAATATTTCTTAATTAACTACTTAGGGTCACCATCTTGTATAATTTTTTCAACGGAGGAAAATAATACTTGTCATTTAATTGACACAATTCGCAAGGACCTGCTATGCTTTTGGAAAAATTGTACGGGGAGGCCATTTTTTTAAAATAATCGTTAGACGATAGAGGAATATAGTTAATAACTGATAATGTTAATGAACCCTGTAAAACGATCCATTTTAAAGAAAAATTAAATTGGCTCAAAATTCCCATGAAGAAATCAACTTTGAAACAATGTCACTTCACGAATTCCGATAAACGCCTTTGGCATTGTCTTTCGTTGAAATCTCTATAAAAAATTATTTCACTAAAAATGTCTTTGAAAACAACTTTTTTTCAGCTCGAGGACGATGGTAAATCACCTTTGGGCACCTTCGTTCGAAAATTATTTTCGAAAGTATCGAAAATTGGACTTTTCAAAAGTACTACGATATAGTTTCGAAAGTACCACAAAATATTTTTCAAAAGTACCAAGAAGAAATTTGCACAGGGCGGAAATCACCATCAAGATGTAGCGAGTAGCTATTTTAAAAGTCAAAATTTAAGCAATATTCAATGGAACGGTTTTCCCAGTAGAAACCTAAATCCACATTTAATTATCCTGAAAGTGGTGGAGGAAAATATTCCATGTCCGAGCCACAAGAACGTCCATCAAAAATAGTAAAAAACTTCAATCACTTCCGAGGAACCCAAAATACCTCATAAACTCATAAAAAGGCATAGGCGGGGATTGCCATAGGGGTGGCTCGAATACGAGTCGACGGAAAAAAGGTTTCTTTGGGTTCAATGCCCTTAGTACGTTTTTTCAGGTGGAAAACTATTGTACTCACATACAGCGTGAATCATTAATTATAGGCCATAGTGCAGGGGTAGATTCTTTGGGCCAAAATATGAGTATATAACCAAATATGCTTAAGTAAAATGTTGCTGTGGAAAAAGATACAGGGTGTCAAAATTCAAAATATTTTTTTCCTTTTTTTGCAATAACTTAAGAGCCTCTCGACTGATCTTCAGCAAATTTGCAACACGAACTTTTTTTATTCTAAGAAACAACAATTTATGTAGTACATCACGTTAGATCATAGAGGGCGCCGCAGGATCTGTATCTAATGATGATTTTTTTCATATTTTTTGAGAGCGCCATTTCCATGTATAAAAGGTACGCTTGGTATCAGTTGATAACTCCAACCGTTTTCGCGGAAATTGCCATTAAACACTTAAATAATTTTTTGAAAGACAAATTCAAATTTATTGAAATAAAATGTATTTATTGAAAAGTGTGCTTTGGTTACGTTTTAGTTCTGTTATGGACGTCATTTAATCATTTTATTTTGTTCTTGTGTTCCTCGAGTTAATTTTTAACTTATTTGTTTAAAATGCCTCGATATAATAATTTTTCAAGAGATAAATGAGGGATATTATATGTCTTTACGTACAAAAAATTTTTAGCGGACGTGCTGCAGCGAGGAGATACTCATTTCAATATCCAAATAGAATACAGCCAGATCATAAGATTTTCACAGATCTGTTTCGTCGTTTGGGAGAAACTGGTTCATTTCGCTATAAAAATGATGTACGAAACGAATTACTTCAGATCAAGAACTAGAAAGTTTAGTTCGTGTGGATGAAGATCCTCCAGTCAACTCAAGTCGTTTATCAGCGGCAACAGGGGTGAGTAAACAATCTGTTCTAAGAGTCTTACGCAAAGAACGCTTCTATCCATATCACTTCACTCCTGTACAAAACTTACTTCGAAGGGGTCTTCCACAAAGGCTACAATTTTGTCAATTTGTTCTAAATAAACACAACAAGGATCGACATTTTGTTAAGAACATTTTTTTTACCGATGAAGCAACTTTTACTCGTTTTTAACTGGAGAAATACTTATTACTGGGAAGTAGAAAATCCTCATGCCGTTAAAGAAAGGTATTTTCAGCACGAATTTAAGATTAACGTTTAGTGAGGTATTATCGGCGGTCAGTTATTGGACCATTTGTCCCTCCTCCTAATTTAAATGGGCAGTCTTATCTGTTTTTTCTTTAAAATACTCTTGCTGATATATTACATGCTTTCGTGCTAGATATACGGAATAGAATGTGGTTTATGCAAGATAGGGGTCCCCCTCATTTCTCTATTGAAGCCAGGAATTATCTTGATGAGACTTTCCCATGCAGATAGATCGGTCGAGGAAGTGATTTTGCTTGGCCACCAAGGAGTCCTCATTATAATCCTTTGGATTGTGTGGGGACATATGAAGTGCAAATATTATCAATTCAAGAGAAGAACTGTGGGACAAAATACAAGACGCAGCCAATTTTATTAGAGGACAGGAAAATATTATTTTCAATGTAAGAAAATCTTTTATGAGAAGAATTAGAAAAGGCATAGAAGTAGGTGGAGACCATATTGAAAATTTACTCTAAGTTGCAGCCATGGGGCTTTTGCATGAGGGTAAAGTTTATACAATAAATACTAAATAGTAATGTCATTAAGTTAACTTTTATGTTATTTTTTTGTCTTCTAATAAGATTAGATCCTTATTTTACACAATTTTTTGATTTATGTATTTATCTCAATGCCATGAAAACACTCCATTAGTTCATAAGAAAGTGAAAAAGAGTTTACGCTGTCATTACGATTTTGCTATCCCTTACGCTTTGTACTTTTTTCAATAAATGCACTTTGTTTCATAAAATTTGAATTTGTCTTTCAAAAAATTATTCAAATGTTCAACGGCAATTTCTTCGAAAACGGTTGGAGTTATCAAGTTCTACCAAGTGTGCCTTTTATACGTGGAAATGACAGATTTTCTGGTCAGAAGTACCACAACGTTTCGTCCGAAAAAAATATAAAAAAAATTCATCATCAGATACAGGTCCTTCAGCGCCCTCTATGATCTGACCTAATGTAATACATGCGTTATTGTTTCTTAGAATAAATAAAGTTCCTCTAGCAAAATTGGCGAAGATCAGTCAAGAGGCTGTTGAGTTATTGCAAAAAGACGAAAGAAATATGAATCTTGACACCCTGTACCTCTTTGCACGGCAACATTTTACCAAAGCATATTTAATTAAATCCTCATATTTTGGCCCAAAGAATCTACCCCTGCACTATGACCTATTATTAATGGTCCACCCTGTATATATGGTCTCGAAGCATCCTGATAAGATTTCAAGCTGTGCAGTGCAAAATTAAAAGTGAATACTTTTCAAAAAGTTCGACATACATTTTACTATCATAATTGACTGAAAGTCTGAATCTTATTGTAAAGTCGATTGTTACCTAAACTCTCGCCGCTGTATGAGGTGCGCTCCTTCGGGACGTAACGCCTTGCCAAGGGTGCTCTCTGGCGAGCTGTCTTATATACAACTAGTTAAATATTGTGTATTCATTTTTTTTACTTGATGAAATTTATTTCAATAAATGAAAATATAATTTAAGTTATATTTCTTATTGATCCACTAAGATTGACGACTGACGTGCGATACTGTGACGTGAATCGGATAACTGTTTCGACGGGTCAACTTTGATCCCTTTCGTTTGTACAGCGGTCCGATTACTCACAAAGCCCATCGACGGTCTTAATATTCTAAGAAGTGTTTCTAAATATGCTAGTATATAAAATCTGATCAAAAGTGCATCACTAGGCATAAGATTACGATGAAGAGAGCAGACTGTAGCAATCGCCGTAAGTATAATTTTGTTTATTTTGGTCTTTGGGGAGCCTTAAGAGTTACTAGAATTCCCCTTGTGAGTTGATTTTACTAGATATATTTGCGACGGCACAACTAGAGCCCGTCTAATATAAAATTATTGTCGCGTCCCTCGGGCGCGATACTACAATCATCTACACTAACTTCTAGTTAATCTACAGGGTGGCCATCTGACAGGAAATAGGAAATACATAAACACCTTTACAAGAGACCCCGCAAGGTGGCAATGGAAATTGGTTCTCGGTCAATTTCGCTCAAACTCTAGTATGCTATTCCTTTGACCTTTCTGAACAAAAATCTCTATGGGCATAACCTTCTAACTCCTTTCCCTTAAGCTATAAAAACCTCAGAAAGTGCTGGGGTCTCAGAAAAAAGTACGTTTTAAGCTCTTTGAAATGCATCAAGAAGTAATTAATTGCAATGAATTGTTGTGAAAATAGTCTCAATCGCATATCAACGCATAAGTATATTTTTGCATTTACATTTGCATTTAAGTGTAAGCTCCCTTACAGCTTACATATACTTTTTTCTCGCAATCCTTTGAAAGTTTTTACTTTTAAAGACAACTCTGCTTGGACCATTTCTTGAGACTGAGGTTTTTCTGTTTGGGAGTATCTAGACCATTTAAATACAACTATGCTGCTAAATACTGATTTTTGAGATTTTTTTTTTTAAATATGGTACTGCGTCTCAAGTCGCTCGATCCAAAATTAGATATTATTAAACGTATTGTCTCTTCCAACTTCTATCAGAACTAGTCAAATCGTAATGTTAACATAGAGGCTGTACAGAAACAGCTCGGGGCGGTTTTTTTGTTTATACCCTTTTATTGGACATCCAAACGAAACAAGAGATCTTTTATGAGTTACCCTACAATTAGTTGTATTCCAGTATTCCCAAGCTTTTTACAAAGCTGGTGGTTATCCTGGGGGCTAATTTCCCTATGTCTGCAGGCGTTAATTCCACCTATTCTAGGTACTTTAGCCTAGTGCAGACCAGCATCTTGCATTCGAAATGAGTATGTTCCGCAGTTTCGATTTCAGTATCGCAATATCTTCACGTATCATGCCTTGCCAATATTCTTAAGAGAATATCTTAAGGAGCAATGGCTTTTTAATAGGCCTGTTATCAGCCTTAAGTTGGACTTTTCGAGTTCGAGGAGCATTGTGAGTAGGACACTTTTTGCTCCTTTTACCATTTTAGGATCTCCTCCATTATGTGCCCGTGAGATAAGCCACACAATGGTTCGGTCCCAGAAAATGGGACTCTCCCAGGCAATTTTAGACTCAAAGGTATAGGAGCTTTCAACGCTGCCTAGCTATGTGAAAGTATATAGATCTTTGCCCTTCAAATGCCTTTATTGGGTTTGGTCTTGGATTCTTATTGGATTAAATCCAGGATCCTTAAGTGGCCAACCAGATCGCCTAGTTTGAGTACCTGCTGCAGCTTTAAGGCACTAAATGCTGCCTCCGTACTCACATACAGATGTAGAGGAAGTAGGTCCAGCATTGCCTCCATACCTGCAGTGAGACCTCCTGTAACCCCTAAGCAGGTAAGGCGTTGCAGCTTCTGAAACTTTCCCTGTTAATTTTTCTTCAGTTTTTGGCCACCATACACATGATGCGTAAATTACTATGGGCTTCAACCGAAATATAAGCCCAGATCATTTTCGGTTTTAGACCACAAGTCTTACCAAACAGCCTGCTGCACGTCCAAATAGCCGCAGTGGCTTTGGTAAGCGTTCTTTCTAAATGTGGGTTCCAGGTAAGTTTTTGATCCAGAGTTACCCCTAGATATTTAACCTCACTGGACAAGTTCAGCACTGTTTCGTTTAATACAGGAGCTCTTAAACTTAGTTTTCTCCTTTTGGCAAACGGAACAATAACGGTTTTGACACGGAGGCCCTCATGCAAGCACCATTTGATATTATGTTTAATACGATTTGCATGAGATTAGAGATCATAACCTCATGCCTACGTCTCACAGTAATAACCAGGCCATCAACATTACCCTGAACGTTGAAGTCAGAATTTCTCAACCTATAGAGAAGGTCACCCACTACCATTGACCACAGCAAGGGCGATAGAACTCCATTTTGCGGGCAACCCTTGACTACAATCATAAACCCTGAGTTTGTGAATTCTAACTTGATCGGGAATTCACCAAAACTTTTTCAAAGGTAGCAAAAGCCACAAAACTGTGCAGTAGCATTAAGGTAAGGATATAAAATTTTGTAATAACAAGAAAAAGATGCCCCAATAGTTTTCAAAACATACCCTTCCAAGAGCTCTCAAAATTGTGCCATATTTTTCCCAAGAATCGTACTTTTCTGATTTCTTAAATATAAATAAATTATTCCTAAAATGCCACTTTCATTATATTTATAAATTAAGGTGGCCGTTCCCTAGAAAGAGACATCTGATAGGGAAATATTTATTATTTTTGCCCATAACTTATTTTCTTAGTACGTTTATTTAAAAAAAAACTGTAAGAGTACCTAAGTAGAACCATAGCAAGAATATTGCTATGAATTTTCACTCAATAATTTCAGGTGTTTGTAAAATAGCTAGATTTAAAACTAGGAAATAGGAAGATTAACATAATTTTTAAATTTAAATCTAGCTATTTTGCAAACCACTGAAATTATTGAGTGAAATTTCATAGTAATAGTCTTGTTATGGTTCTACTTAGGTACTCTTAGAGTTTTTTTAAATATACGTACTAAAAAAAAAGTTGTGGCAAAAAATAATAAATATTTCCCTATCGGATGTCTCTTTCTAGGGAATAGCCACCTTAAGAGAAGCCCTCTCTAACCCGAATTTGTCACAAGCTATCTGTCAGAGTAAAGCATTATGGATTATTTTCCAAATTTGTCCGGCAGGATGCAGTTTTCCAAAAATAGTGTTCATCCAAAGTTAAAATGTGTCAAATTAACAGAAAAAGTACAACATTCTGCGTAATACTGTAGATAAATGCAAGTTTCCAAACTACACTATTTCAAATGAACCCATTTAAAAAATATGTTTATTTTATTTTTGTTTTTGATGTACAAGAAATTGACCATGTTTTAACCACTTATATATAGGAATGATCATCAGATACAAGAGAGCTGTAGTATTTTCAATCCTTATAGAATTATATTACTTTTACTGCCCAATTTTTGTGAACAAATTTTTGTACCCCAAAATAGCAATTACATCTGAATTAATATCCCTTATGGAAGGTCTAAGGTAGAACAGTATTGAATATTAATGAATTCGATTCACCAGGGTTGGCTCCAAGAACGTTCCAAAAATAATCATTCGTCGAACAAACATTTTATAGTGTGAAAAATGTTATTGCATAATTCTCGCCTGGGCACCAAGAAGAGCCTAAAAACATGTCTTTCCTGAATGTAAAAATATTTCAAATGCGAATTGTTTAAGATGGAAAATTTTATGGTACAAAATATTCTAAAATATTTCTTTTCAATACAGGGAAGGCTTCAGGGTTTGGAGGGGACCTAAGCAAAAAGGATTGATGATGAGAAAGCACTCTCACAATATAACTACCCCTATCGATAGGCTGTAATCCCCATACATTATTGGAGTTAATCAGTTCTGTTTCTTTTTATTTATAGGAAATTAAGCGTATTTCTACTTAGCTTTAGACCACTTTTGTTCATGATGACCAGGGAAAACAGTATTTCGAGCAGTTCAAAAATGATGATTTCTAGGCAAAAAATTGCAAAAAATAATGTTTTTTAAAAGACTTATTTCAGAATTTACAATTTTAGTTCTCATAGGGCTAGAACGTTTTTTTGTTGAACTTTACTCGGCCTTTTATTTATATTTTTTTCTCTTAGAAATGTCCGTTACTAAAGTTTATTTAAATCTCAACATTAAGCATAATGGAATTCTTGTTCGTAATTATTCATATACATATGTACAATAATAATACATCTTTCCTAAAGAAAAAAAGAAAATTTTTAAAATAAATATGAATATGGAACAATTCAGATATTGGAAATTTAATATTTCGTATACAACGGAAATTGAAGCAAAAATTTGTTCTACAAACATATTTTCTTAATGAAGTGTTAAATAATTATCATTATGATTTATATACATATAGTTACATGTCATTGATATATTGATGAGCCCTCTTTTGGTTGTTCTAACTTTTCATGATAGATTGCAATGAATTATTATTAGTTCACTGTTAATAAAATATGCAAATTTTGTCTTAGCAAGTTTATTTTCCTAAGTAAACTTTAGCTTGAGGCGAAGTTCTAAAGTTTGTAAATTTGGCTTTTGGTAAACAATAAACAAGTAGGTATGCTTGAACTTCCACTTATCATCTTTAATAAGGACAAGATAAGACGCGGAATATTTGCATGCAAACTAGTTTCTGAATTCCTTTGTATCCATTTACTTTTATTAGTTTATTTATACATATTTATATTATTTTAAAATTTACAAAACCTGTCACGACAATGTTTTTGATAATATGTTAGTTTCATTTATTTGCTAATAGTAAGCTAGTAGGCTATTAATAAAAACCTCTGCCTAAGGAATCATTTCTTCCACATCCAGATTTCTCATCCAAGTCTCTTTAAAGGAAAACATCTTGACTATACTTGAACTCTAGTATGTGGAAATAATTAGTAATAAAATTGTAATAATGTATTTGAGGCAGATATTATAAAAAAAATTTGAGAGGTTGGCTTCAAGAACATATGCCAGAAATTAAGTTTCTGGACTCTATTAGCTTGCTTTAGTTATTTCCCCTAGTTACCACCACGCCCTACACCTTCAAAGGAATCATCTCGATTAGCTGTCATTACAATATATACGTGTACCAAATTTCAAGTGAATATTTCAATTTTATTTTATCAACCCCTTTAATAATGAAGTGGAGGTGATTGGGAGGTTGAAAAATATTATAAAGAAATCAGAGGCCTTGGCATCTAGCATATACACCAAATCCCAAGTTTCTGTACTCCTACCAGCATGCTTTACTTATTTTCTCCTATTTGTCCTTTCCTACTTCCGACCCCTTCAACGAAATCATCTTATAAAATAATAAACTAGTTCCAGATGTTGTTGTAACAAATACGTGTACCAATTTTCAAATGAATATCTCAATTTTATATTATCAGCCACTTTAATGGTGGTGTAGGTGTTGAAAAATGTTATAAAAAATCTGAGGCCTTGGCTGCTAGTGTATATACCAAATTCCAAGTTGCCGTACTCTTACCAACTTGCTTTACTTATTTTCCCCTATATCACCCCCAACCCTTCAACGGAATATTCTCAAAATATAGTCTAGGACCAGATGTCGTTATAATACATACGTGTATCAAACTTCAAGTGAATATCTCAATTTTATTTTTTAAACCCTTTTAATAATGGGGTAGGGGTGGTATGGAGGGGGTGACCCCTATTTAACCCCCAGCCATTCACCGGAATTAGGGCAAAATATAGTCTAGTTCCAGATCTAGTCAAAAAACTTATGTGTGCCAAATTTCAAGTCTATGTCTTGAACCGTTCCTGAGAAAACGTGCGCACAAAAAAAGTTGCAGAGAGACCAACAGACCCACAGACCGACCGACTGACTGACAGACCGACAAACAGAGAGAATTTTTGTTCGCTCAAATTTAAAATCTTGACATTTTATGACATTCTAACGGACCTAGCTCCCATGACAAAAAAGGTACCCCATCGCACACCACAAATTTAAAAGATGAAAATGGTTGCAAAACATGTAAATATTATGTTACGCCCGCTAGACCATACAAAAATTGTTAATTATTGTTATTTTTTATGAATTTGTGAATTTACCTAAAAAAAATTATTTTACATTCCAACAATTGCTTGAAATTTTCTCAATTTGTGGTAACTAATGAATCATTTAAAAAAAGATTGGTCTGTCTGACAATTTTTGTTAATTAATGTGACAAACTTAATTTTTTATAAACCATTTTTTTGATGAAAGTACACTTAATAACGCCTCCTCGATTTTTGTTTTAAAATTAAGTTTAACATCTCTCCTATCCATTACAACTGGTCTGTCTGACAATTTTTGTTAATTAATGTGACAGACTTTCTCGGCGTTTAAAAGTTAAGTCTGACATAGAAAAAAGTATTTTTTTATAAAAAAGGGTATTTGAATATATAAAAAGAATTTACAATATTAATTTAGCATTGAAAAAATCAATTTTTCTTAGTTAGCAAAGGTCATAGCACATTTTTTAATTAAAAAACTGTGATCGCGGTACTTTCAAAATTAAGTCTGTCGTAGTTAAAAGCATTTTCCCGCTGACGGACCAGTTCTTATGCATAAAAGGGACCTCAAACTTAATCAGAGAAACATATTAAGGTAGTGTTTTGAGGCAGCCATTGTAAAAGCTTCTTTAAAAGAAAAAGAGACGTTGTCGCGGCGCTTAAAAATAAAGTCTGTCATAGTAAAAAATATTTTTTCGATAAACAACGTATTTGAATATATAAAAGGAATCTACAATATTAATTTAGAATTGAAAAAAAACAGTTTTTCTTAGTTAACAACGGTCATAGCACATTTTTTTAATTAAAAAATGAGGTCGCTGCACTTTAAAAACTAAGTCTGTCGTAGCGAAACCTCAAACTTAATTAGAGAGAAATATTAAGGTGGTGCTTCGACGCGGCCATTGTAAAAGCTTATTTTAAAATAAAAACGTCGTCATGGCGCTTCAGAATTAAGTCTGACATGATGAAACACATGTTTTCAATGACCGACTAATTTTTATGAATAGAGGAGATCTTAAACTTCACTTGTTTTTTTTTAAGGAGGTGATATGAGATGTCAGTGATTAATCCTGATGCATTAATGCTGCGCATTCAAAATAAAGTCTGCACATTAATTAACAAAAATTGTCACACAAACCACTTGTAATAGATAGGAGAAATCTTAAACTTCATTTTGATTGACTGATTTGCCCGCGTAAGGTGTGCATTGCTGCCGATTCCGGGTATCCATGGAGGTTCGTTCCAACACGCAGCTTGATCGTCCGTCGAACACGCCCAACGGACGACCAAACCGCGTGCCGGAACCAAATCTCGGATATTCTTGTTGTCAGCAGCGAGAGCCACATGACGTATGGGGTGGGAATATAGGATGGGAAGTGTATGTGTTTGTGAGGTGCTTCTTTTAAGTTTCCACGCTTCTATTAAGTTTCCATCTATCATCATCGGTTGAAGTGTGGAGGTGTTTGCGAGATGCTTCTTTTCAGTTTCCATGTTTCTTTTAAGCTTCCGTCTATCGTCATCTCCTTATTTTTCTTCTTCGAAGTTTTCTGTTTCTTCTATTTCTGAATCTGGCGGCTTTCATTTTTTTCATTTTTTTTTGTTGTTTTTATTTATTAACCGTTCCACAGGTAAATATCCATTTACAGTGCAGTTGATGGAAAAGGCCCTATCTCGCAGTAACAATATTTTGCGCATTATGAGAAGAAAATGGTCCGAAGGGATAGTTTACCCCAATTACCCCCACTCCTTCAATGCAATCATGTCAAAATATATTCAAGTTTAAGATATCGTTATACGTGTAACAAATTTCAAGTGAAAATCTAAATATAATTTTATCAACACTTTTAATAAGGGAGTGGGCGTGGTGGGGTGATGGAAAATATTATAAAAAACCTGAGGCCATCGCTTTTAGTATATACACCAAATCCCAATTTTCTCCTATTTAACCCTAGTTAACCCCCAACCCTTCAACGGAAGCTTCTCAAAATATAATGTAGTTCCAGATGTTGTTACAATACATACGTGTACCAAATTTTAAATGAATGTCTCAATTTTATTTTATCAACCCCTTCAATAATGGAGTCGGGGTGGTGGGGGGTTGAAAAATATTATAAAAAAATTTCAGTCTTTAGCTTCTAGTACACACATACCGAATTTCAAGTTTCTGTACTCTTACCAATTTGCTTTGCTTATATTCCTTTAATTACCCCTATTTAACCCCCAACCCTCCAATAGAATCCATATCAAAATATAATCTATTTTGAGATGATTGCGTTGAAGGGTTAGGGTTTAAATAGGGGTAACTAGGTGAAAATAAGTAAAGCAAGCTGATAGGAGTACAGAAACTTGAAATTCGGTGTATGTGCTAAAAGCCAAGTCCTCAGATTATTTTATAATATTTTTTAACCACCCACCACCACCACTCCATTAATAAAGAAGTTGATGAAATAGACTTGAGATATTCACGTGAAATTTGACATGCGTGTGTATTTTTCGTTGAAGGGGTGGAGGGGGGTGTGTAATTGGGAAAAATCAGTAGAGGAAGCTAGTAAGAGCCAGAACTTCATTTTTGGCGTATGTGCTAGAAACCATGGACACGAAAGCGTTCGGTGCTGTTACATTGCATATTTTTTGAAAGATCCAAAAATTTGATTTTGAATTTGATGAATTTTAATACCTAGAATCATATTCTTGCATTCTTACGTCTAGACGTTTTGCGCTTTTAACTGTTCACAGGCCCATAAAAAATAATTGACTTTAATATAAGTTATAAATGCATTTCTTTTAATTCAACGTAGTACTTCAATGCAGAAAAAGTTGGGAATAAAAATATTCACATTTACAAATTTACCAGCATATTGCAGTTGGCCAAATTTTGGCCAATTTTTTATTGTTTCCTAAAAATAAAAAAAAGAGAATCAAACACCTTGAAAATTCAGCTCAAAAATTTTTTTTTCACTTTATATATCATATAACTATTGTTTCTAATCATTTAATAGTTGAAAAATTGCTTAAAAAAAATATCATAAAAAAATTGAATATGCAGCCTTTTTTGGATTTTTTTTTTTGCTAACTTCAACATGCTAGTAAATTTATAAATGTGAATATTTTTAGTCCTAACTTTTTCTGCATTGAAGTACTACCTTAAACTAAAAGATAGTGCATTTATAACTTATATTAAAGTCAGTTATTTTTATGGGCCTGTGAATAGTTAGATGCTCAAAAAATCAAGAGATAACTATATCATATTGTTAGTATACTCTTCGCAAATACAAAACGAAGAGTATATTCCATTCGATCGGCACATTTCTAAAACCGGTAATATTGCTCGTAGAGAAAAAAATTTCATATTACTGTGTTGGTGATCGAATTCTGAACAACTTAGTAAGTTGGTGTTAGCTAGAGGAAGAACCCTATTTTGAGCAAAATCTATCGATAAATAAAAAAGTTATGCATTTTTTTAAATAAAAAAAATATATTTTACATAATTTTTCATGTTTTATAATTAAACTAAAAATGTCTAAAACTGATATTATTTACAAAAAACTGCGAAGAGTATCCTATAGAATGTGCAACAATTATATAAAAAGTGCAGTAAATCGGCGAAGAGTATAACGGTTAGCTTGTTTTTATATACTAATATATATTAATAGCCATCAAAATGGCAACGAAAGAGAGTATTTTATATTCCCTTTAAAACTCAAAAAACTCGCACGCAAAAAATTTCAAATAAACAAAAATTCGCGCACGTTAAAAATACAAATTTTGCAATTTTTGTCAATATCGATTTTCTCGAAAACCATGGCATATACAATAAAATTACAAGAGGGACTTTTTTACCAATTAGTCAAGCTTTCTCTTTCATGGTGAGCAATTTTTTCATATCTTAAACGGTTAACGAGTTATCAGTAAGATAAGGCTTTTTTCACCGAAGAAGTGTTTTTTTGGGGGGTTGCGCGGCACCCCCAGAACTGATTTTTGTGGTTTTGTGATGTTTAATCCTCCCACTAACAGTTACTGAAGGAAAATATAAGGATTTTAATTGTGCACAAATCACCCATTCTTCACTTTCCTCTACGACCGACAGATTTTCCAGTATTTTAAGCAAATTGATTTTCCGCTCTAATTGTTGATAATAACGATGATGCAAATGAAATTTTTTGACTCGCCTAATGAGAAGCCTCTCCCATTACCTCTCCCAAAGTAATTCTGCAAATACATTGCAGGTACATTTCCTGGTCTATAATATTTACTTAATACTTACATACAAATTTCAAAAAAATCCTTTGGATAATGGTAATGTCCCAGTCGCCAAAAAGTGTATTAATGTACCACAAATCACTGTGCCACATTTTAAAATATTAGCCACACCTCAGGTTCCTCAAGGAAGTCAAAATAGTACACATCAACTGCAGATCCTTATGTAACAAATTCTCAGACGTTAGACAATTTATTGCAGCCAATAAAATTCATGTTTGAGCAATATCGGAAAGCTGGCTTAGCCCCGATATGCCATCTTCACTATTCAAAATAGAGGAATATATTCTTATCCGCTCTGACAGAATAGTAAGGGGCGGAGGTGTAGCAATGTACGTACAAAATAAATTTAAACCACAAAAACTTAATACAGATGATATCGAAAATGATATTAACCAACTATGGGTTAAATTTAAATACAACAAATTAACTTTTAAAATATGAGTTATTTATCGACCTCCGTCTATACCAATTGCTCATCTACATTTCTTATATGATGATTTACCTGATATTATACATGACTGTGATATATGTATTCTCACTGGAGATATGAACATCTACCTTCTGAATAAAAACTCTGCCGAGACTAAACTTCTTTATGACATTCTGGACACTTTTAATCTACATCAAATAATAGTGGATCCAACAAGAGTCACAGAGAACTCAGAATCACTCATTGATCTTGTGATTACAAATGATAAAGAGCTTATTTATGACAGTGGTGTTATGTGCTGTGAACCAATAAGTACAGATCATGAAGCAGTGTTTTGTACTGTTAATTGTCCTGAAATAAATGAGTATCCAAGAACTGCATGTGTCAGAAATTTTAACAACATCGATCTGGTTCAGTTTGAGCATGATATCTCATCTGTTGACTGGAGTGCTCTCTATCACGAGCCTGATATTAATGAAAAGGTAAATATTTTTAATAATACCATTCTAAAAATATTTGATAAACACTGTCCATGTAAGATAATTGTAATAAAAAACGATACTCTCCGTGGATACCTCCGAATTTGAGACCAATGATTAAACTAAAGAACAGTCAGTGCCTTCCAGAGATACAAAAAAACTCCACTAGCATATCATAAAAGATATTGCCTAGACCTTAAACATATTGTGAATACAGCTATTACCAATGAAAAGAATGCCTACTATAATTACGAAATGCAACAGTGTGGTAAAAATAGTAAACTAATTTGGAATAAGGTACAAAAACATAAAATCATTAACAAAAGTTATACTGAAATACCCAATGAAATTAAAGTCCCTAACTTGATCAACGACCATTTTCTAAATAGTATACCTAAAATAGCGGTCAGTCCAAATACTTTCAACCACTTTTTACAGAGTCAATACAACATTAATGAGCATTAAGATCAGTTTAATTACGCCATCAGATGTTTTATCCTGTGGAAATAATTTAAAAAGTAATGCCATAGGCGCAGATAATATCTCTGCTAAAATGCTAAAGCTGTCAGTACCACATTGTTTAAGTCCCTTAACAAATATAATCAATTACTCTCTAGAAACTGGCGCTGTATCCCACTTATGGAAAATAGCGCTTGTAACACCTATCCCTAAAAAAGACAATCCAGCTGTAAATGATTTGAGACCCATCAGCGTCTTACCTGCTCCTTCTAAGATATTAGAGAGAGTAGTAAATAGTCAGGTTGTTGACTATCTTAACAATAATAAAATCTTGCCAACTTGCCAGTCGGGATTCAGGAAAGGTTTTAGTTATACTACAGCACTTCTCAAGATTACCGATGATATAACAAGGGGTTTTGATAATGACCAATGCACACCACTAGTCTTAATTGATATGTCAAAAGCGTTTGACTCAATTAATATAGAGTTGCTTCTTGCAAAACTATCTTTTTATAAAATTACAAATGTCGCATTGGACTGGTTCTCCAGCTATCTACTAGATAGACAGCAAGCCGTCAAATTATGTAAACAAGGCGAATTATTCTTATCTGATTTTAAAATAACCCAAACAGGCGTCCCCCAAGGGTCAATTCTTGGGCCGCTACTATTTTCAATTTATACAGCAGACATCTGCTCAGTAATTGAAAATTGCTCAGTACACATGTATGCTGACGATCTACAGATTTATCTTAACTTTTCGGCAGATACATTAGAATCCATTAATTTAGCAAACCAATGGGCCACAGATAATTCATTGGTGATAAATCCTATAAAATCTCAGGCAATTATGTTTAGTCGGTCTGGTTTCGACACTAATAATTTCAATATTAAACTGAACAACAATATAATTGAATGGAAAGAATCTGTCTCGAATTTGGGAATTTGGGATTGATTATGGACACAAAGTTGAACTTTGATAAACATGTCAGTAAGGTCTGTCAATCAAGTTTCTTCAAATTAAAAAGTATTTATGAATTTCGGGATAGCCTACCAATATCAACAAAGTTGATGTTATCTGACATGATTGTACTATCCATTGCCAATTACATGGATGTCGTCTATGGACCTTACTTAACAGGTTTTAATATATATAGATTACAAAAAATACAGAATTCTTGCATAAGATTTGTGATGTCTTTACCAAGACGAGAGCATACCAGTCAACATATCAGAGCATCGTGTTGGCTTACAAAGGAACAGAGAAGACTCTTACATCTGAACTGCCTGATACATAAAGTATTGAAAACTAATAGTCCGACATACCTACGAGAACTAATGATACGTCGTAGAGAATTGCATAATGTAGAAGTTAGAAACAACAATATGCTGTCTATTCCCCAGCACAAGACAGAGTTTTTAAAAACAGTTTTAGTTATCATATTTTTAATAAAATGACATGCCTACAGAATGATACAGTCAGCGCTGCCACTCTCAAAAGGCAGGCCAAAGACTGTATACTTCTTATGTGACAGCCAGTGAACGTTGTAATGTTTTATTATTCGACGCTATAATAATATATTATATTTTATTTATTTTTGTTCTTTTAACTGTCCTATTATATATTAATATTAAGTAAATGTAAATTAGGTGTAAGTGAAAACACGCTATGCGGTATCTTCCACCTTTTGTCTGTAAAAATTTGTTTTTTTCTGGCAATAAATATTTATTTATTTATTTATTTTATATGCATTTCTAAGCACTTTTTCCAAAAGTATAACTTTTTTGAACGGGTCGTATTTATTATTTTTTTCTCTATATTCGGCAAATGTAGAAGGAAGAACATTAAATAATATCACACATTCTATTTAAAAAAATACCCAAATAAACATGGAAAAACAAACAAAAACATGTTTAATATTTCAGTTATTATCCATTATTAAAGTAATCTGATATCGTTTTAAATCATGGGCAATATTTTTCTTGATTTTTACGGCTTGAATCAATCCATCTAGAATCTCTTGGCCAGAGACAGCTAGTGATGCCTGAGTTGCAAAACGCACGATTTGATCAACAGCTTTGGTATTGCAAGGAGTGTGAAAACTCAGGAAACCTCTGAATGACAGGTGGGAGGTTTGTTTCTTTAATAACGGTGGAACTTCTACATGATTGCATGTTTTTCAATGCCCTGGATGCTGGGCATTGCTTTCCTTCCTTCTGTCATTTTCATTTTCTTGGTTACCATAATTGCAGTATTTTTTCTAGATTTTAAATTCTTCTGAATTCTTAGAATGTTCATGAAATTTTTTAAGTTTATCCCATATGCGACTTCGAAAAACGGTAGGGATTGATATATTTTGCCAAATGTCTTCAATTTTCGATACAACGTTTTAGAGTATTTCAGAAACACCTAAATCTCTCCCAGTACATTTACATCTTAGATCATTAGATCATTCTAAACAAATAAATAAAGAAATATAATGTCCTTAAAAGTAGGTAACACACGGTACCTTAGTGTTTTAGATTGTCCAAATATCTTGCAACAAAGTTGACTTATACATAGTAGCCATAATAACTTAAAAATTGCAACACTTAACGAACAATCGACATGAAATCACAAAATACGTAAAAACCCACAAAACTACAACTAAAAATAATAGTACTCAGTAGAAGTACTCAAACAATAGGCTGGAACTTGTTACCGCCGCACTCCAATCATAGACGTTTGTCCATTGGATTGTGATTGTATTCGAGGGCTTTATTTGTAGCGTAATTTCCATGAGCGACGCGATCTGCGTACGACGCTTTTATAGAAAATTCTGAAAATAAGTCTAGGGACAGACATCTTAATAGTAAGATAATTAAAGAAACATTAGATTTCTTGGTTTATCCAGTAACTATTATTATAAATAAATGTTTTAGTGAAGGATATCTTTCAGAAGTTTTCAAGATTGCTAGAGTTATACCAATCTTTAGAAAAGGCGATAAATGTAGTCCCGACAATTACCGTCCCATATCAAGTACCCCGATTTTTGCCAAGATAATAAAAGTTATTCTAAAGAACCATCTAATCAATTATTTTGAGAAGTATTCATTACTACACAAATTTCAATTTGGTTTCCGAACTAACTGCTCGACAATAGATGCAGTCTGCAAGATCGTGAGTGACATAGTTCAGGGCTTTGAGGAGGGCAAACATACAGCGATCACGCTGTGTGCCCTCAGCAAGGCCTTCGACTGTGTTCAACATAGTCTTTTAGTGGAAAAACTTAGGTTTTATGGACTAAAGCGAACACCATTATCTCTCCTTGAGTCTTATCTGCAAAATAGGCATCGATGCGGTTCAATAAGTAATAAAAAATCAAATTTTAGATCGGTAGTGCATGGTATGCCTCAGGGTTCTGTCCTGGGGCCACTGCTAATCATTATTTTTGTAAAAGATTTATTTTATTACTAATTTCCTAGCCGAATCATTATGTTTGCTGATGACGCTACTCTACGCGAATCAGATAAATGTCTTGCAAATCTACATGAAACAATACCTGAAACTGAAAGTCGTAGTTGCGCCGAGCTATGGTATAATTCCGATAGACTAAAATTAAATCGTGATAAAACACAAAATTCTTCCACTAATAACCTCAATACAAAAGGGGACAATGTCAACAAACTCTTAGGCGTGGCCCTCGACGATACTTTAACTTGGTCGTACAGAAAAGTTTACCCTATAAAAATCGATGTTATTTACTTGGTGGTGGTTCCCATCCAATCTAGAGGGATAAAAAGTAAAATAGTAATCACCGAATCAGTATATTGTAAGAGAAAAAGGCAGTTTACAATTCTTTATGAAGATGTATTTTTTTCCATGTTATAACGGTTTGAAGATTACGATTTCAGCTTTAAAAAATTGGTAACTTGAGTCAATGAGAAACCGGAAGATATTAGAATAGAGCAAATTGACTTGAAGGAGCTTTTTATCATATTTTTATAATTATTGTAAGTACTATGTCTACCAGAGAATATACATTTTTAACAAACCAATGAAGGTAACAATAACCAGTAAAATCACCAAAATTTGTAAACTTTCGGTCCCGTGAGGAATCTGAAGATGCTAAGATAGGCCGATCAGCTTTTGAGAATACATTTTATTTATCCAAATGCACATTTTGACACCCATGGCACAACAATTTAAAAAGAAAGAATTTTTCGTTCCACCCTAATGGTCACCTTACTGTAAAATAGCTTTTATTAGCCGATTTTAACGGGGTTTTAAAAACTATGAAACTATGAAAACTACGAAAACCTTTACTTTATGACAGATATTTAGGGACTCATTTCAATTTTAAAGACCTACTATGATTTTCTTATATTTGGTCCCTAAAATATTTATTTTACGGACTCATTTGAGTTCGTAAAATAATAGCCCGAGAGCTCACGAACACCGAGAGTGAAACAGCTTTGTAAAATCTAATATTTATTTATTAGTTTGTTTATTTATTATTTTATTCAGAGATAATGGTCGGCCTGCGCGCTGATAGAACAGCGAGTAGTCAGCTCCCATTTTCGAAGCGGACCCGCGTGTCGCTGGAGAAGCGAAATCCTCGGACCTCTTACTTTAGCGGCCGCTATCTCACTTAAAAATTACAGGAACATGTCATGCCCTACATCATCGGATTGAAAATTTAATTTCCAATCGATTAAGTACAAAAAGGAGGAGCCAATTTTGACTAGGGAAAGTCTATGCGAAGAGATTTCGAAATCGCCTAAATTTCTTAATAGTTTTTCCAAAAAAAATGTAAGTGCCGCAAGAATCTGAAAAAAAAATCAGGGGTACGTAGGAATGCGAGAGAAATCGAATGGTGCAAGCCGCAGCTCTGTATCTCGTCTCGTTTTCGAGATTGAGCCATCGGAAGTATGTAACGAGACCGACTTTTACCTACTTCTCCTCAATCTGGAAAACGAAACGACATACAGAGCTACGGCTTGCGCCATTCGATTTCTCTGGCCTTCTTATGTATCCCTGAATTTTTTCAGACTCTTGCGGGCACTTTCATTTTTTTGGAAAATCCATTAAGAAATTTATGCTATTTCGACATCTCTTGGCACAGCAATCTGATGGTTACTATGATCGCATGATAATTAAAATTCGAAGCTCACAATTTTCGAAAAATATTTGCTCTAATCAAAAATTTACATATGTTTCAGGAACCTTTAACAAAAAAATGTTGTTTGTAACGGGTACCTAAAATCAGTTTTTTAGAACTCATCGGCTAGCTCAGCCGCGATTCGTCCCAAAAAACATGATTTTAGGTACCTATTACAAAAATAACTATTTTTTCGGTGTTAATATATAGTTGGCGATTATTTTATTGAAAATATGGCTATACCATACCACTACAGTAATGACAGAATAATGACAAAATTGATGTAGGCGTTATTTTATGGAAACGCCTCTTTAAAAGATGTGTTTATTATCCGATTTTCAGTATAATGCTAGGTAGGTAAGTACCCTACCGAAATACCTCTAATTTTTATGAAAAAATTATTTCTATTAAATAAAATTTTCATTTATATGTACCTATTCTGATAGAGTTCTGTCTTTTAAGCTCAATGACTATTTGCATATTTGCATTTTTTATTTCAAAAACTATTATTCATTTATAGCATTACTATAGAAATTGTTCTTATTATTAAAAAATTAAGTATAAAATCTCTTTTTTGATTTCAAATGCTTAGGATGCTTATTTATTTATTTAAAAAACATTTTTCTGTTATATTGTAGTATTAAGCAACACGTCGCCATCTAGCAGGCAGAGCCTAATATACTTGGAGCCAAGAAGCAGTAGACTATAAATATAACAGTTGCCGACTAGTGCACGAAACTAAATGAAAACTGAATTTTAAGAGAACTCTGTTGAGATTCACTGGAGAGAAGTTTTAGTCCAAACAGAATACTGAAGTCGCCGGTCACGAATATTAGCTACACACTTAGGAATCTTACAGACAGATGGCACATCATATGTGCATATTATATAAAATAATAAATAAATAAGTACAGATTGTAATAACATTTCGTATTACAGCGAAAACCAGAGTACAGCACACATTGCTGGTTTCGAGGTTTAATACTATAATTTCATTGTAATAGGTATATAGTTGTCCATCCAGTTTATTTTTCGATATTTTCCTGTGTGCTACAAACTGTATGTGGATACAGCACATGTGCGAAATCTAAATACACATATACCTACCTAATTAAATTTTAATTGCCCATCACCCTTAAACGTTATGAACAAAAATGTAGGAGTAATAATTTTTTTATCTGTCTGGTGCATTTTGCATAATTACTTCCACATCATGTCATGGAACGTCAAGATTTTAAATTTGAGCGAAAAAAATTTTTTCTGTCTGTCTGTCGGCTGTTTGTCTGTCGGCTGTCTGTCTGTCCGTAACTTTTCTTGTCCGCACGTTTTCTCCGGAACGGTTTAAGATAGCAACTTGAAATTTTGCACACGTATAATTATAACGAGATCTGAAACTGGATTGGTTTTTAAACATATCCGCTGATGGTTTGGGGGGTAGATAGGGGTAAATACGGGGAAATAAATAAAGCAAGCTGGTAAGAGTACCGAAACTTGAAATTCGGTGTATGTACTAGAAGAAAAGGCCTCAAAATTATTTATAATATTTCCCATCTCTCCACCACCACCCCCAATCCATTATTAAAGGGGTTGATAAAAAATATTGAAATATTCATTTGAAATTTGGTATACGTATATATTATATTAACATCAGGAACTAGATTATATTTTGGGATTATTCCGTTGAAGGGTTGGAGGTTAAATTAGGGATAAATAGGGGAAAATAAATAAAGCGTGCTGGTAAGAGTACAGAAACTTGGTGTATGTACTAGAAACCAAGGCATCGGATTTTTTTATAATATTTGTCAACCCCCCACCACGCCTACTTCATTATTAAATAAAAAAAAATGAGATATTCACTTGAAATTTGATACACGCAGGTATGTATTATAACAATATCTGGCACTAGATTATATTTTGAGATGATTCTGTTGAAGGGTTGGGGGTTAAATAGGGATAAATAGGGGAAAATAAGTAAAGCAAGCTGGTAAGAGTACAAAAATATGGGATTTGGTGTATATACTAGAAGGGAATGCCTCAGATTATTTTAAACAATATTTTCCATCCCCCCACCACCCCCACTCCCGTATTAGAAGACATGATAAAATTAAATTGAGAATTTCACTTGAAATTTTCTACACGTATGTATTATAACGACATCTGAAACTAGATTATATTTGGACATAATTCCGTTGAAGCAGAAGTAAATAGGGAAATATAAGTAAAGCAAGCTGGTAAGAGTACAGAAACTTGGGATTTGGCATATGTAGTAGAAACGAAGGCATCAGATTTCTTTCTAATATTTTTCTTGTGTAATATCTTAGACCCCCTGGATAATGGCCAGTTCACTTTAGGCATTTGGACCACTCAATTTTGGTTGAGAAGTTAGAATCATATGGCATAACAGGCCACGCAAAATGTTGGATACAATCCTTCTTGTCTAACAGGTCACAGGCTGTAGAAATAAGAGGCACAAATGGGTCCACACTAAATTTTCCCTACCTATCTGAAATTAAAAGTACAACCGGGGGAACTCCTCAAGGCGTAATACTAGCTCCTCTATTTTTTCTGATATATTGTAACGATCTAAAATAGGTTTTTAGCTTCTCTCCTAATATTAATATATGTCAATACGTCGACGATGTGTCAATAAATATTCGAGGGACAAATATCGAACAAGCAGTCATGTTAGCAAATTCTGCTGTACAACGTATGTCTAACTGGTGCAGTAAATGCTCTAATGATGAACACCTCTAAAACTAATTTAATGCACTTCAAAAATCAGAACTATAAAAACAGTTCTAGTCTTCTTGTTAAACATGATGGTACCTCCATAACACAAGAACCAAATACAAAATTTCTCGGTGTACACCTCAATGAATATTGCAAATGGAAAACTCATATCAGCACAATAACATCAAAACTTGGCAGTGCTAGCTTTGCCTTATTAAATATCAGAAACTTAGTGAGTTTTTCATCCTGTAAAGCATTTTACTTCGCATATGTACAGAGTCGCCTATCGTATGGAATAACGTTTTAGGGCACTGATAGTGAAACGAGCACAATATTCACTCTACAAAAAAAAAATATCGGAATCGTGAATCATGCTGATTATAATGATCATTGCTCTCCACTTTTCCGAAACTCGGGCATTATGACAGTTTATTCTCTATATATTTACAATACAGTATTACTTGTCTATGACAACCTAAACAAATACGTAACAAACGGCTCAACAAACGTCTCTAATATCCATACCCGACAAGCCCATTCACTATGTATTCCAAAACAGACATCCACATTGTACGAGAAAGGTCCATATTATATGGGTATCAAATTGTATAACCAGTTACCACAGGAATACAAAGACATAAAAGCAAGAACCATTTTTAAAAACAAAATAAAACGCTACTTTCTCAATCGACCATATTACAGCATAGCCGAATATCTTGTCTAAACCCTTCACCATAAAATTTGTTTGTTATTGTTATTATTGCTGCCTTATTTTCCGTATTAATGTTAGTTGTCTTTGCTTGTCTGTCCTCTGTTCTAAAGTTATCTTTTCTAATATGTACACGATGTAGGTATATGCATCTTTTTCTTTTTTGTCTACTTTGTCTTATCTACCTAATTTATACAATTATCTGACATACCAATATTCTGTACAGAATCTGACTGGGAAATACATTATTTATTTATTTATTTATTTATTTATTTATTTATTTATTTATTTATTTATTTATTTATTTATTTATTTATTTATTTATTTATTTATTTATTTATTTATTTACTAGAAGCGAAGGTCTCATTTTTTTTTATAATATTTTCCATCTCCCTACCACCTACTACCCTTACTAAAAGATTTGATATAATTAAATTGAGATTTTCACTTGAAATTTGGTACACATATGTATTATAACGACATCTGATACTAGATTATATTTTGACATGATTCCGTTGAAGGAGTGGGGGGAAAGTAGAGGTAAGTAGGGAAAAATAAGTAAAGCAAACTGGTAAGAGTACAGAAACTTGGGATTTGGTATATACCGGAAACCAAGGCCTCAGATTTCTTTCCAATAATTTTCAACCCCCTCACCACCACCACCTCCACTCCATTATTAAAGGGATTGATAACATAAAATTGAGATATTCACTTGAAAGTTAGTACACGTATGTATAGTAATGAAAACTGATTGAGATGATTCCGTTGGAGGGGTGGGAGATGGTGGGTTGTGAATGGCGCAAAATAAATAGACCAAGTTGAAACTTCAATTTTAACGGATATGGTAGAAACCAACGCCTCAAATTTTTCTATGACCAATAATTTCCACATAATTACTAGAGTGCATAGTCAAGATGTTTCCTTTAAAGTGACTTGGATGTGGAAGTAGTGATTCTTTAGGCAGCGGTTTTTTTTACTTGATGTGTATGTCAATCCTTATAGAACTTTATGCGGAATCTAAATATACACAATAAATCAGATTTATGCTTGACCCATCACAGTTCAAAAGTTATGAACTACAGGGTATGGGTAACTATGCTTATTGTAATGAAATAACTCAACTTGTAATTATACAGGGTGAGGCCAGCAATGCGTGGACGGTCAATATTTTCTCAGTCGTTTGAGATTTAAAAAAATGTCAGATAAAAATTGCAGGACATGAAAAGCGTCAGATTTTAAAATCATTTTTAAATGAACAAGATGTTCCATAGTGGTCCCAACTAGCAATTTGTTGTTTTGTAGAAGCTAAAAGTGTATTTACCGAACATTTTTTATAAAACAAGATGGTTGATATAAACATTTTCAAAACGTTTATATAACTCTTATAGGCGCAAAGTGGGCACAGTTTATAAGACAATGTAGTTCTTCAATTTATTTTATTATGGCTCTCACAAATGTTATACAATAATTGTATAAACGCTTGCACAAGATTTAATAAATTAGTAGACGATAATTATAAAATTATTCGAGATACGACAAAACATCTTTATTATTTCCATTGATACATTTTTGTAATGTACAGCAACAACAACATAAGTTATTTATTTTTTAAATGCTTTTGCAGATAATAATAATTCTCAAAACAGTTTTAAAATATTACAAAGGTATATAGATTCTATGTGACATGGCGGCGTAACTAACATGTTTCTTGAAATACCTATTACATAAATGTTAACTGATTAAGACTTCGTTTCGCCAACAGTAAAGCGATTTTGGACTACGAAGGAAGTTTCTCGATGAAATACATTGTATATAGACAACGAATATTTACCAAAATTAAAAATAAAGAGTGAACATCAAATTTTTGGATTCGATCTTTTTGTCGTGTCGCACCAAATGTGTTTCGCAAGTAACATATTTTACAATAACAGATTTTTACTAAAATGGTTATATCACGATAATTTTTATTTTAAAGTTCAAAATGGCCACTATACGAATAGTTCAGATATAAGTAACATTATGGCGGCCATCTTATAAATCATACTTATAACTATGAAAACACTTATAGAACAAATATATTTTCAGAGGAATCGTTCTATATGAATTCTAGTCAGTGTGAAATGAATAAAAGTAGTAATTAAATATTATTTTCCTGTATAATTTCATATGTGCTACTACCTATTTTAAGAGCTTTTATTTTTTAGCTTCAGTTGCAACAATGTAAACAAATCCTGCAATCAAAGTTTCGACTAGTTTTAATTGAGCTACAGCTTTGAAATTTTGCGCACGTATAGAATACGATAAGTTATGTGACATCATTCTAAATCCAACATGGCGGACGGCCCAAGATGGCGGATTACCTTTCTCTTCAGAATCCCCTTGATAGGGGTATCAAATGAAATGGTTTGACGAGTAGAATACGATATGTGCAAGGTAACATCTGCACAATATGGTTGGTACAAAATGTACAGAACTAAAGACTAAAAGGTAAAAAATAAAATTATAAAAAAGTATTTATAAAAGGTTTTATTTTACAAAATTTACAAGAAAAAGTAAAATTGAAAATGCAGTAAAAAAAATGTTGATGTTTTTTAAAATTCATACATCTGGAAACTAAAAGCTTTGGGGGTGGTCAATTGAGCTAACCCACACAGCACATGACATCCCTAGGATATCCTCATTTGATCCCGTATATCCCAATCGAGGACAACATTCCTCAGGATATCCTTAAGATATCCCAATAAAATATATACAACCTGAGAATATCCCAGATGGGGATATCCTAGACAAATCTTGACAGGATGTTCTAGTAATATCCTACAAAGATATTAAAAGCCTAACAAAATATCCATTGTGGGAATATCCTGGGCAAGTCCTAGAGTCGTCTTATTATAGGTATTATTATTTAGGAGATTTCAGCAACAAAAATAATGAAAAGTATATATATTATTTTGAGGCTATTTGTTTATAGTGTCCTTTATTGGTTTGTAAAATTTGCTTCTAAAAACTTGTTTGTTTGTTCTATTTGATAATCCCCTCCAGTACAAATAATTCATTAAAAATGTATATCTTATTTAAATAGTAATTATTTGTAATTTGGTTTTAATGCATTTACTGTGTTTTGAATTAGCCGCCATTTTCTGACAAGTCGAAAGTTCTAAGAAATCCACCGGGCGTCGAATGGCGTAGATGTCTTTTCCATGTTCATTTTAAAGTTCCTTCGACAAATAAGATTACGGTAAATATTTCATAAATATAATGCTGCTATGTTATATCTTTATATTTATTATATTATCTAAAAGAGGAAAATGTGATTGGTTATTGTCCGCAGATGTTATTATTAGATACGTAATACTTTATATTTTTCTGAATAATTTTTTTTAAATTCATTAATAACTTTTCAGCACGCGATGATTTTTTAAAGTTGTACATATCATCCCTTATAACTTCTAACCACCGTAAACTCTGTTGATTTTAATAATACCAAAAAACGGCAAGAGATCATTTTTGTGTAATATTTCATGCTTTTACAATTTTTATTTGAAACTTTTTTTACTATCTTTTACACATTTTGAGTAATTTTGAAAAAACACTTTGTTATATTCTTTTTCATCCCTTCTCGGGGTTGAAAAAAAAATTTCTTTCATTAATCGTGTTCAAATACTTCAAAGTAACATATCAAAATTTTGATTTGTCGACCTATTTCATTAGACTATATTATATAACCTCTATTAGTTTGGTAGATTTACTTTTAAAGCGATATAAGCCAATTGATAGATAAAAATATTGTTACGGATTTCCACCTTTTTGGAAACACCCTGTATGAATCCGTGGGTTCTAAATAATTTTAACAAGAGATTAAACACTACTAACACTTTATTTAACTATTTACTGACTACAATACTTCAAATTCACTTTATTTACTATTTATCTAACCTCACTTTTCACTTTTCTACTTGTTCACTTTTATAAACTGCCTTCATAATAAACTTCCCCTTCCGCGCTGGTAATCGCGCCTTATATACTCCGAATTGGAATCTCTAGATCCATCTAGAAGCAATCAAGAATCTTCTATAACAACATTCCAGAAAAGTCCGTTTTATTCTCTTGGCTTCCAGTCACAATCACTAGGCATAGGCGTACCATCTCCTTTTCCAAGGGGGTGTAATTCATAACAATATGTGTATGGAGTTGTACATATATGTATCACATTTTTATTAGTCATTTTACCTTTGCCATTATATAAACTTGTATTCCTTTGTCTTCGCTTATTGGCTCAGTTTAAAAGTAATGATCTTATAAAATAATATGTATTTTTTGCTGTCATCCAATAAACCCTAAAAGGACTGGGGATGTCATATTATATAAAGTCCGATCAATGTCCTCAGGTTGTTCATAGTAAAACCCAGGCATAACCCATGTAAGAGCTGATGATGTCCTGTACACACCCGTACTGATGTCCTGAGGACGTCATCAGCAAAGCCCGAACTGTTCCATTTGGATATCCTACGGACATCCTAAGGTGATAATGGGATCTTCCCAGGATAGCCCATATGTCCTGAAAAGTTGTTCCCAGTATGTTGTGAGGATGTCCTTGTGCTGTATGGGAAGTAACTGTGCAAAGTGTTATAAAACCGCCCCCAAAGCTTTTAGTTTCCAGATGTATGAATTTAAATGTACAGATTTCGACATTATTACACAGTACGACACTTAATCCTGTAAAAGACTTACTATAAATGAGAAAAACAATATGGTGCATAAACACCGTCCCATGGTTTATAAAAATGGTACAGAACATATTATAGACTTTAATGAAAATTTTAAGATTTTTAACTATTTTATGAGTGTTTTATGAGAGCAATGTGTGCTTATTGTTTAGCAGCTACGGCCAAATACAATATGCTCCCAAAAATAATATTGTTTTATTAATGCTTTACTAAACTTTTAAAGCACAGTTTTATAGATTGACCACAAAGTGTCGGGGGTTATTACTATAAATCTGTTATAAATCAATTTTGCTCCGTGAGCTAAAATATTCTATAATAATTGCTATATAGACGTTAATAAAACATCAAAAAATAAATTCTACAAAACGTTTTATAATTTAGCCTGTAAGAACATTCTTTGCACTTGTCTATATGATTTAGTTGTGAAAACTAAATAATAACTTTGACGATCTTAATAAAACAAAATAGCTTTTGCAAAGCAGTAATGAAACTAATAAAACAAAATTATATTATTATTTTAAATTTATAGAGTAAGTTTGCTAGTTGGGGTGGTAAGCTAACACTCGAACTTCTTAACTGGAACATGCAATGTTTTTTTATATTTGGCTCTTACTTTTCTGTCTAAGCATTTAACACTTTTGGATTTTAAGTGCGGCGATGCCACGTTATTTCACTTTTTCCGAAATCTAACGCATTTACAGAAGTGAAGAGTAAAATCTGTAAAAAACATATTTTCATAAATTTCACCGTGAATGTTGGTCAAGAGACCATATACAAGTTTCCAGCCCTCTCAAATTCGATTCAAATGTTAACATGTAAACTGTCGTAACTCATTTTTTTAAATTAAACATCCTGTATATTATTACTTAAAATGTTTCAGCAATCAATTTCCTACACCCTAATACCTCATAGTCAACTTTTTCTCGACGATTTTTGATAAATTCAAGTCGAGAAAAAGTGGTCACCATAGATATTATCGTGCAGGTAATTGATTACAAGTATTTTAAAGGAAAACATCTTGACTATATTTGCACTCTAGTATGTGGAAATAATTGGTCAAATAATTTTAATAACATCTGACGCGAATGTCATAAAAAAAATTGAGGCGTTTGTTTCTAGCATATGCTCCAAAAATGAAGTTCCTGGACTCATATCAGCTTGCTCTACTTATTTTCCTCAATTTATCAATTATATCATATTTGCATAAAAATCTTCCCGCGCCGGCAAAGCCAACCCTGACTTTCACGTCACCAAGATAAAATACCCGATCTCTAGTGTCATCTTAATTAAGGAGGGTAGGGGGAGGTATTAGGGAAAAATTCTGACGGCTGCATCGAATTCAGCAGCTTAGATATTGTTATGAATTACACCCCCTTGGAACTGGAGATGATACGCCTATGCCTACTAATAGTGACTGGAAAAACTCTAGAAAGAGCCATGGACTTTTCTAGAGTATGGTTGGAGAAGATTCTGGTTTAATCTAGAGGTAATTTCGGAGTATATAAGGCGCGATTACCAGCGCGGAAGGGGAAGTTTTATTAAGAAGAAAATTATTTTAGAAGTGACACGTTCGGTAAAAAGTGAGGTTAAATAAGAAGTAAATAAAATTATTTTGAATGTTTGAAGTATTGTATAGTCAGTAAATTGTTAAATAAAGTGTTAGTAGTAGTTTACCCCTTGTTGAAATTATTAAGAACCCACGGATTCATACAGGGTGTTTCCAAAAGGTGAATAAACGTAACACTGGTGTCAGACGCGGAATTTTGACAAGAGGATTTTTCGGAAGTGTTGAGAAGACTGGGACAGTATTCTCGGAGTTAGTGCTAACACAGGAAGGACTAATTTACTGGACGTTGTTCGAGGGTTATTTTCGAATAGGAAAATAGTGTTAAGTGCATTTTTTGAGACATTTTTGGAACATTTTATTTGGACATTAGTGGTTAAGTGACAAAGACTCTAAATAAGACTTTCTCGTGCCATTTTGAGGTTTTTCTGGACAGTTCCATTACCGATATTGACGTGATTATTAAATTTTGTTGATAATTATATGCCGATAACAACCAGAAGCATGGCATCCGAAAAACAAATGCAGGACAAATGCAAAAGATGATGATGGATCAGGAAAGTAAGCGCCAGGATGAGAAAGAAGAACGGGAAAGAAAACGACAAGAAAAAGAACAAAAACGCCAACAGGAAAAAGAGGATCAAGAACGAAGAAGTCAAGAGGAAAAACAAGAAGAAGAGAAACGACATCAAGACGAAGAGAAACGACGTTAGGAAGAATTGAGAAAAATCATGCAAGACTTGGACATTAAACAACAAGAAGAAAGAGACGAACTAAGGAAAATTATAGAAGGCCAACAGAGTGCCATATTTGCCGTCATTGAAGAACTCAAAAATAAGGTAGCGGAAGAAGTCAGTGGAGTAAAACAAGAAGTAAATGAAGTCAAAGAGAAAATGCACCAGGTAGAGGGAGAAATAGACCAACTTAAACAACAGTTGAGGGAAAGAGGAAACCAGCAAGTGGTATCATCAGGCCAGCGATTAAAAATTCCCTCCTTTGATGGTCAAAGTTCCTGGATGACTTACAAGACACAGTTTGAGGCAGCAGCGAGTGCAAACAACTGAAATGACGAACAGAAGGCTAAGGCATTAATCGTAGCTTTAAGAGGCCAAGCATTGGAGTTGCTCCAGACAATTCCGGTAGACCAACAACGGAACTTTAGAGTTTTAGAAGCTGCCTTAGATCTACGATATGGCGATCAACACCTTGTTCAAGTATACCAGACCCAGCTGAAATTACGCGTTCAGAAAGCTGGAGAGAGTCTACAAGAATTTGAAGCTGCGGTGGAAAGACTGGCACATTTAGCATACCCTAATGCGCCAAGAGAATTTAAAGAGCAATTGGCAGTGGGGGCATGCCTAGACGGGATAAGGGACGAGGAGATCAGGCGAGTCCTCAGGCTATCCCGACATAAAAGTAGTAGTGAAGCCTTGGTGCATGCGCTAGAGGTAGAAGCCGTCTATAGGGATACTCCAAAGTCAAGAGTGCGGGCTATGACACTCGAAGAATCGCAACCAGAAGAGAGAGACCAAAACCCTATCTTGAACGCGATTCGCAAAACGAATAAAATGATCTGTCAATTACTGGCTCAATTGAATCCTCCAAGAATACAGGAAAACCAACAAAATAGAGAAAGGCCAAGTGGAGGTATTAAATGCTACAACTGCGGCGAGATAGGACGTATCAAACGAGACTGTCGATATCGGAACTCGAGGAAAGTGACTGCTAGAAAGGTTGACGAGACTCAGAATAAAAGTAGTGGAAGGCCAAGTGAACGCCGTATGAAATGTTACAGGTGTGGAGAACTAGGACATATCCAGCTTGAATGTCCACGGAGAAGCTTGGAGAGAGTGAAGGCCGGTGATGCTATGAAGCTGAGGGGAAAATCAGAGGAAGCTGGTACCAGAGAGACTGTGTCAGATAAGGAACGTGGTACCCCTAGAGAAGTAAGGATTTCCCAGCTTCGAAGCATTCCGAGAAGTCCACTACTACCAGGACGTGGAAGTAAAGTGAAACCCCAGAAAATTGCAGATATTTCATCCGGAAGAAGGTGCAAGGAAGATTGCAAATACTACCACCAGGAGAAACTGCAGGTCACGGGAGCAGTCAACACTGTCAAGGTAGAGGTGCCGGATGACAGAACAGATGAGGCGCTCAGACAAGAGCAATTGAATGATGTGGAAATTGGGCATATATTGAGAGCCAAAGAAAGGGGAACTCGTCTAAAATGGAAGGATGTTTCGGACAAAAGAGTGGGACTGAAGGCACTATGAGCGCAGTGGGACTCACTGAAAGTCAGAAACGGGCTGTTGCGGAGAGCATGGGAAAGCCCGGATGGAAAAAAGGTGGTTATGCGTCTAGTGATTCCCAGGTGTCGAGTAGCGAAGGTGCTTCAGGAAGTGCACAATGGAACATCCGATGGACACTTCGGTGTTAACAAGACCCTGAAGAAAATACGAGAACGATTTTATTGGATAAGAAGTCGTCAGAATGTGGAGGCTTGGTGTCGCAAATGCAAGATTTGTGCAGCCAGTAAGGGACCACAGACTGGGAGTAAGGGTGAAAAGAAACAGTTCAACGCCGGAGCTCCTTTCAAGAGGTTGGCTAACGATATAGCGGAGACATCACCAGCCAATGACCGAATGAAGGCTCGATATGACTGGAAGGGTAATTCAAAAGAGATCATCAGGGTGGGAGAGCTAGTTTGGCTGTACAACCCCCAGCGGAGGAAAGGAAAGTCACCGAAATCACCCATTACATCCCCTTGGAACTGGAGATGATACGCCTATACCTACTAATAGTGACTGGAAAAACTCTAGAAAGAGCCATGAACTTTTCTAGAGTATGGTTGGAGAAGACTCTGGTTTAATCTAGAGGTAATTTCGGAGTATATAAGGCGCGATTACCAGCGCGGAAGGGGAAGTTTTATTAAGAAGAAGATTATTTTAGAAGTGATACGTTCGGTAAAAAGTGAGGTTAAATAAGAAGTAAATAAAGTTATTTTGAATGTTTGAAGTATTGCATAGTCAGTAAATAAAGTGTTAGTAGTAGTTTACCCCTTGTTGAAATTATTAAGAACCCACGGATTCATACAGGGTGTTTCCAAAAGGTGAATAAACGTAACAATATCATGAGATATCATGTTCTGCTCAAATGCACATGACCTGTTTTTGGTTTGTGTGCCTGTGTTATCTCAAAAAATTGAGATTTTGTGAGTTTATGTTCACTTTAAGTGGGACATACTGTATATGGCTTAGATTGTTTAAATTACAAGTTTTCGTGTTATTTTGGGTCAAAATGAGGTAGAAGGCTCTTTGAATCACTACATTTTGCGACTCTACATTGGTACCTAGATTGGCAAATACAAATCTCTTCTATTTATTTTTATATAGCCAAAACGATTTTGAAAAATCGGTTCTTTTCATGATATATTTTTTTAATAAATAGAAAAAGCATTTTCAGATGAAAGTGACAAATAATATACTTAACTATCGATCTGTTGAAACTCAATGTCAATAATATTAAATCTAAGTTCAAAATAAAAGAACAGAAGATTTTTACTTCAAAAAGTTTCGGAGAAAACAGGCGATTAATTTCGAAATGCCTGTCAGAGCTTAAAGTGTTCTCAAGAAGGTGGTGGGGATCGAATTTAAAAATATAAATTTTTCGCCACATAACATTAAAATAATGAAAAGAAAATGGTAATAACTTTTGGAATCATGCACCAATGTAACACCTACTGGACTCAAATTGTAGGTTCTCTATTTTCACAATCTAAAAAACAAAGTAGGAGGGTCCCTAAGGCCAGTTTTTGGCCCCCTCCAATTTTTGACAAAAATTTGTGAGTTTGATTTTTTTTAGGCCTTTTCAACAATAATAGGTCATTTTCAGTTGAAACGAAAAGTATTTACCCCCTTTTTTCACCTTATTTCCCGTCCTATGTTATAATTGCGATTAGGTAGTAATTATTAGGCATAAATATATGGAAATGTGATGATCATATTGATTTATAAAATTTACTGACATAAAAAATTTAAAAAATACCCTCTCCTTCATTTTACTGCCTCTCTTCTCCATAAATAACGTAAATGTGTTATTTAGAGGAATATGTCATGTTAATATCGTGTCTATACGTATCTGGTTAATGAAATATTATAGAATACTGTACCATATACAGGGCGGGGCAATAGTGCGTCGGACATCGATATCTCGAGTTCTGCGATAGCAAGAAATTTTCTAAAAAATTGCAAGTAAACTAGATAAAAAAGTCTATAACTGGAAATTATTTTCGAACATACAGGGCGAGCCAAGACGAAATTACAAGACCAAAGGCATTTTCTTTAAATGGAATGCTATGTATATGAGTACACTTTTTGAAGCCTCTTTCTAAGCTCTATTGGTTCCTATATTAGCATTGAATATCTCCCAACCACTTGGATGTAATGAATTTTTTTGTTGAAATACTGCAATCTGCAGAATGATATTAAAAAATCACCACAGTCACAATTATGGGTTTTAAGAAAAACTTATATAAACACCAGTTACAAGACATCTAGTTGATGTTTTTGAATCATTTAATTTCCTAAAACTGTACAGGGTGGCCAAAAATTATTTTTTAATTAAGAACTTTTTAAATTGAATCATCTCATTTTTTTTCAAATGGAACACACTGTATATTTTTCAATGATGTGATGTAGAAATGAAAAACAAATTTTTTTTTTGTATGTACTTCCCTATGGCTAATTGCAGCCATTGTCAAATTCAAGAATAAACTTAAAAAGAAGGTTACCTCAAATAATTCGTTATAAAAATTTATAATAGGTGTTCGACGTGTTGCCCATCTTGATTGACACATGCATTTAATTTTGAAATGAGGCTATTTATTGGGACTATTTCTTCCAATCCATTGAAATGAGTAAATAGTATTTAACAGATCCTTTACTGTAATGTTTTTTTGTATATTTTTTTGCCATTTTCGTTATTCGACAAGCAATAAAACCTCAATTTGGTATAAATTGTCGTGTACAATGGAGCGTTTATCACACTTATCAGTCGTTAGTTACAATTTGTATTGAATTTAAAATACTTAGAATTTGACCATATGAATTTTAATAGTTGTAGACATGAATTTTATTTTGGACGAGTCAGACAGAAATTGTTTACTTGCCAATAGAATTTATCCCCAAAGTTATTCTGAAAGAAGTATTCCTGAGGTTAGCGCTTCCAAAACCTTCTTGATAGATTTCTGGAAACTGGAAATGTCGAATATAAGAAAAGTGAAAGAAAAAAACGTGTTGCGAACGAAGAAAATGAATTTTCTGTAGTGCTGAGAATCCCCATGTTAGCCAAAGAGAAGTGAGCTCATTAGTAGGAATAAGTAGACGGTCTGTGGGTCGAATCTTAAAAACAAATAAGTTGCATGCTAACATGTTCATTTGCACTAGGAATTATCTGATGACGATTTTCAAAAGCGCCTACAATTTTGTAATTGGGCCAGAGGTAAAATGTAAGATGTTGCCAACTTCTTCAATAATGTTTTATTCACTGATGAGGCAACTTTTCATAAAAATGGATTTATTAATAGGCACAATTTCCATTATTATGTTTCGGAAAATCCTCACTTTTTTATGCAAGTTGATAACCAACACAGATGGTCTATAAACGTTTGGGGAGGAATTACTGGAGAACATGTAATAAGGCCACATTTCTTTGATGGTACATTGACTAGAGCTATTTATCTTTATTTTTTGGAAAACTGTCTTCCAGAATTATTGGTAGATCTCCCTGAAAGAACTCGAAATGGGATGTGGTTTCAGCAAGATGGTGCGTCGCCACATTATTTAAATGCAGTTAGAGACTACTTAAATAATATCTACCCTCATCAATGGATTGGAAGAAATAGACCCACTAATTGGCCTGCTAGATCCCCAGGTCTTACAAAAATGGATTTCTTTTTATGGGGATACGTGAAGGAAATTGTTTATAGAGAGTAATAGAGACACACCAACAACAGTACAAAATAAGAAGGAAAAAATAACAACCGCCTTTAGATCTATCACACCGGCAGTTTTAGGAACAGTAGAAAACTCGTTTCAAAAGCGCATAGAGATGTGTGTCAATCAAAATGGGTGAAACATTTATTATAAGTTTTTCTACTGAGTTATTTGAAGAAACTTCTTTTTTAAGTTTATTTTTGAATTTTGTAATTATTGCTCAATAAAACGAAATTGGTTGCAATTGGCCATAGGGAAGTACTTACAAAGAATGTTCGTTTTTCATTTCTACATCTCATCGTTGAAAAATATACAGGCTGCTCCATTTGAAAAAATTGACAAAATTCAATTTAGAAAGTTCTTAATTTAAAAATTATTTTTGGCCACCCTGTACAGTTTTAGGAAATGAAAATGATTCAAAAACATTAATTAAACGTCTCGTAACTGGTATTATTGCATTATTTCAACAAAAAAATCATTACATCCAAGTGGTTGAGAGATATTCAATGCTAATATAGGAATGAATAGAGCCTAGAAAGAGGCTTCAAAAAATGCAGTGATATACATAGCATTCCATTTGAAAAAAAGGCACTTGATCCTATAATTTCATCTTGGCTCGCCCTGTATGTTCGAAAATAATTTCCAGTTATAGACTTTTTTATCTAATTTACTTTCAATTTTTTTTGTAAATTTTTAGCTATCGTAGAACTCTAGATATCGAGGTCCGACGCACTATTGCCCCACCCTGTATATTGATATAAATACTCCCCCCTCTTTTTTCCTTATATACCCCCCCGTCCCCCGTCCCTCTGCTTTAGCACAGCGTAAACATATGAGTTAACTGAACTGTATTAAATAATAGATTACTAAATCATATATTGTTTTCTGATTTTTTTAAATATAAAGTATACATATTAACTTATGTTCACTCTTTATGTTAGCCGAAGTTTTTGGTTATTGTTACATTATTATTTTTTAAATAGATTTTCTACACCAGCGTAGCGGTCAAATCTCTAGAAACGGCCCTGATCTTATAACATGTTGAATACCGAGGTACATTATTTTTACGTAAATGATCAAAATTAGTAAATAGTGATGATTCAAACGGAATTGCAAATTGTTAAAAACACCCGCCTAATATTTGAAATGAATTTTGGAAACGGTCCACAATATTTGCGAACAGAAAATAGGAGAACACCGATCCAAAATTCTGGTGAACACACATTTAATTTTAAGATGACAAAAAGTAATATAAACCGAATGAAAATTGTTTGTTTTTAGACTATTCATCTTGGCAAATTTATGTCTGAAAAATTGAAGCTGTTAATAGAACTTCAAAAAACGTAATTTCCAGGCTAATGAGACGGGAAACAATAAAGACAGTAATAAATTAGCGCCGTATAATCTGTTTATAATAAGTCAGTAACAGTTTACAATGTGGAACCCTTCATCGTGTATTTAGAAATACGGATGGATAGCGTTCTCAGAGCAAGTCTGTCACCCACTTCTCATATCTTTGTTTAGACATGGTAGCCATCACAGCTACCTCTTCACTTGACTTATGCTAATTTTTCAAAAAGCGTGCATATCTGGACTGAGTTATCTGGTTTCTATCTCATTAGAATGTTCTTTATTTTAACAACGTTATAGGTGCAGATAAGGTGAGATAAAAATAGATTACGTTGGCTTTTTTACTTAAAAATCTCTGCTCACATGTGCACTGTGGTTGTCAATATTTTGATGGAACCACATAAAAACGTCATAAATACTTTTTAATGCGAGTCATGCTATCAGCTTAGGGCCACCTATAAATTAGGTAATTTGCCCACTTAACCTCTTGAGAAGGTACACTTTTTTACCTAGAGGGCATATGGTAGTGTCTATACTTCATACATACAATTTAAAAAGAACATGTAACTACACTTTTTTTTATGAACTGAAAATAGGATTTACAGTATCACCAAAGAGTAGTGTTAATAGGCCAGTGGAATTAGATAAAAGTAGACGAAACAGTTAATTTAAGACCTTATTGTTCCAAATTGGTCAATTATTTGTTTAAGTAATATCAAAACAATTGCAAAATTTTCCAAATTTTAAATTATTTTTCATTTCGCGAAGAAAACTCTTACATTCTTGCAAGTTTCAAAAAATATATCCCTTATAACCATCAAGTTACAATAAACATTTCAATGAGATATTTATTCGTTAACGAGAAAATCAATTTGTTTACTAAAAACACCTTAAATTTGACGCTATTCCCGTCAACCAAAGTGGCTCATCCGCGGCTCATTTTTTTTTTTTTTTGTCGAGATATATTTTATAAAACTGTTCTGGGAATATTATTTTCTTATATTTTAGACCTCCAAATGGCGTGGGAAGAGGTATAATTTTTTTGGGGTATATTTTTGCGAATATCCAACAAATGAAATTATCGGCATACACTTTCATATCTGAGTAACTGCTAATTTAACACTTAAAAAAAATTGCTCTGGCATATTTAGAAGCCAAGATACATCTGTTCTGTTAAATTCGCCAAATGCCGGGCCGAAATAGATATTATATCTAGTTGAATACTTTTACAAAAAAGTTGTCACTTATATATAATAAAAAGTTATTAAAATAGATATGAAGTATTTAATAATTACGGCCTACATAAGATCATAAATACATAAATTTTTAAACATGTCGTACATTTCAGAATTGCGAGAACAACCCTTTAGCATTCATAACTTAATTCAACATCCTGTATTTTACGTAATAAATTAGTTAATTGATCAGTTATTCAATTGTACCCCGTTTTACGGGGTTTAAATAGCTTGATTTTAATATATTTGGTTTTTGAATTTCGCCTCAGCTCGCGGTCATTGTAGTTTAATTCACAAGTTCAAAAAGGTGTTAATTCTTGAAATAGCTCCTAAAAATATGAGCGATAGCTCAGTGGATTCGGAATGACGTTTAGAAAAATGCGTTAAAATGTTTCATTAGCACATAAAAAATTGCAAAAGTTATAAACAAATTAAGATGGAAAAAAATGACATTTAGTTTTTCGCTTATAACTCAAGAACTATAAGCGATAACGGAAATCAGAAAAAAGATTCTTAAAGAGGAGGAAATTTCCAATAAAAAAGTCCCAACTCCCGTAAATCTATCTCCATTATTTATCATTTTAATTTCACGCTGAAAATAGAGTTCCGCGCGACCGCCGCAGGATGCGAGCGTCGTCTCAAAAGAGAGTACATCACATAGAATAATTTTTTTACACTATTAAATATCAATTAAAAAATTTGAAAAAATTATGGTGTATTCGTAACACTTCAAAAAATAAGGTACCGTTGGAAAAAAATGTTAAAGTTTATTTTTCAACAAGTGAGGCCATTGTTAACTAATGAAATTTTATGGGACCTCCGTTATCATTGGAGACAATTTTTTTTAAATAATTGGCCTATAAAATGTTCGCTTCTTGGAGCCCTTCTTATAGATATACTTAACAAGATCACATTTATAAAAGTTTTTAAAAATTGTTTATTTTGTTACAAAGTTACAAACTTGGAAGTCAACTCATTAAGAGATTAATTAATCCTCTATAAAAACGACCTGAATGTTTATTGTGATATCTCTAATGGTTGAAAATTTTTTTCAGTGTTTTAGTTGACAAATCAAGTGCCCGTTTGAGGTGTATTGTGTAATATTGAAAAACGTATACAAAATACAAACTAATTTTCTTTTTAAATGTTGTTGCATAGCTGTTTTTGTAATTTTTTTAAGATTTAGAAAAAAAATATTAGAATTGTCAGAATTTATTTATAGCAAATTGTTAAATTAATAGACAATCAAATTGTTGATGAAAAAAAACCTTTCTGTTACTTTATTGAGGATTGCCAATTATGATTTTTAAGAAAAAAATAATTTCTTAACTAATTATTCAAATGATGGATAATTAAAAAAAAACGATTATAAACAATAAGATAATATTTTTAAGAAAAACATTTTTATTTAAAAATCATAATATTCTCAAGACAACAAAATTGTAAAAAAAATGTTTTAAATATAAAACTAATTAATTTGTTTATAAACGACTTATAAACAATTGGCGTAAAAAAATTTTTTTTCGTTAATGAATGCCTTTCTTCAATTTAAAAATAGTAATATGATAACGAATTTGAAAAAGAAAAATGTTTACAACTTTACTTTGGTTTTTAATTTTCTGTTTATTTTAAAAAATGATAATAAACAAAGAAAACAAATTTTAAAAACTTTCATTATGTGATCTTGTTAAGTATATCTATGAGAACGGCTCCAAGAAGCGAAAATTCTATAGGCCAATTATTTAAAAAAAAAAAATTGTCTTCAATGATAACAGAGGTCTCATAAAATTTCGTTAGTTAACAATGGCCTCACTTGTTGAAAAATAAACTTTAATATTTTTTCCCAATGGGACCTTATTTTTTGAAGTGTTACGAATACACCATAATTTTTTCAAAATTTTTAATTGATATTTAATAGTATAAAAAAATGATTTTATGTGATGTACTCTCTTTTGAGGCGGCGGCGGCGCTCGCATCCTGCAGCGGTCGCGCGGAACCATATTTTCGGGGAGAAATTAAAATGATAAATAATGGAGATAGAGTTCCGGGAGTTGGGACTTTTTTATTGGAAATTTCCTCCTCTAAAAATCTTTTTCCGATTTCCGTTATCGCTTATAGTTTTTGAGTTATAAGCGTTTATAACTTTTGCAATTTTTTATGTGCTAATAAAACATTTTAATAAATTTTTCTAGACGTCATTCCGAATCCAATGAGCTATCGCTCATATTTTTAGGAGCTACTTCAAGAATTAACGCCTTTTTGAACTTGTGAATTAGACTATTGTAGTAGAGAGCACATCAGGGCAAAATATGTCACCCTGTGGGGGTTTGGAAATTAAAAGCTGCGACCGGTTTTATTTAATACTTTATAATTAATTGTAGTTATGTGTAAAGTTAACCAAAAATTGTCCTGGGAGAAAGGGCGTTATTCAAAATTTTCGAGATATTGACACTGAACGACTGTTACAGGTAAAGTAGATATTTTGGCACAAGAGTAATTCAAAAGTCTGTACCCGTTGCGCCAAAAAAAATGTTTAATGAGAGAAAAAGCATTGACACTTATGGAGTTTTAAAACGTTGAACGGCCGTATCTCGCTTCGAGAACTTTAACAAATCGTAATTTTTCGTTGTATTTTAGCATTACTTCGAAAACGAAACCTTAAATAAAAAAATACCTCTCTAAAAATATTGTAGAATAGAATTTTCCGCTTATGATGGTATAACTTCTTGAATTTTTGGACGTAAGATAACGTTGATAAATTAATAAATCTAAAACAATACGAAGATCTTTTTATATCGCGGTAGTCGATCGTCGATCTCCCTACTTACGTTCCACATCCCGCGCGCTCCTATAGCTTATATAATATGAAGACGACGGATTATAGTAAATTATTTACAATCACCGTAACTTGCATTTTATTGTGTTTCTATTATTGTTTTTTTAACAACAATATCACTGCAAATGAAATACCAAGAAAACATACAAGTGCTACAACGGAACGTCTATATTACACTTGCCTAGTTATCATGAGGTATAAATTGTAACAATCTTAAAAAATATGAATTCACAGCAGCCAATGTCATCATTTTTATAATAACAATAAAAATTGGTACGAAAATTATTATTGTCTATGTGGATTAAACTTTATATTAGCACTGCACCTAACATTATTAACAACTTTCTCTGTAAAATTTTATTATATTCGCCATGCCGTTGTCGTCGTATTCCTAATGCAATATATAAAAATATATACTAACTAGGTAGCTACTTAGCTAGGCACTTAAAGTAATAATAGTCTACCTTATCATAATTATTAATGAACTGAATTAAATTCACTGTCAGATACAACATATCTGCCTGCAATTAGAGAGGTAGTGGGCATAATTTGGTATCATAAGGTTTGGTCGAGAATGCCTTTTTTACACCCACAAGATGTCGAAATTGTTAGGTCTGCTGGTATTGGAGAAAGAGTCAGAGCCGGATTATCCATAAGGCAAGATAAGCAGCTACCTAGGGGCGCCGGCGACTTGCAGGGCGCCGGCGACGAACAAAAAAAAACAGCAAATTCTCATACTAGAAAATTATCAAAAAAAAAAATGTTGTTAAGAACTATTATCATTCCTTTTCTGTCTGGTAGATTTGGTCACAGATATGGATCGAATAACGGACCACCTTAAATAGAAGCTAACCCCGTTTGTTTCAATCCACTTTTTTTTTCAACTCGCTCTATCAAAATTTTTATCGGTCTGTGTGAAACTTTGTAGAAATGATTTAATCACAATATAACAATACTGTACATCGACATTTGTCGAAACGTGAATCTCCCTCGATACTTTTTTTCCTGAGAAACACAGAAAACGTGGAATTTTTCGGCTATTTGTTTACATTAAAATAGCCGTAAACACTGAATGTTTTTCTGCATTTCCTGCAATTATATGGCAACGCCAGAGTCTAGCGAATCGTTCGAGCCCAAAATTGATCGTTTTTGTTCACACCCGGCCGAGTAATGGCAATTCATGTAAACAAAAACGATTGATTTTCCTTGATTTCGAGAGTGAAATTTTTTTGGTTTTTCTTTCTTATCTCGAAACCAAATAATTGGCTATTTTTCATTTCTTATTTTGAAGAACATTTATTTCCGAAACATTTTTCGGTGATTTTTCAAGATTTCCCTAGGCTCTGAGCGCTCAGCGAACAGCAAGTTATTGCACGCGGCACTTCAATCATCATGACTGAACTAGTGCGTTTAATTACTTCCACATCCACATAGTGGAGTGGAAGTATAGTAGGTACCTAACCGTAAAACAAATTTCAAAAATTTCTCTTATTAAAATAGGTTTAGAATGTCATGGCCGAGATTTTAAATATGTCTGTCGTCTGTAACTTTTTTTTTACTGATATTACAAATAGTTTCGCCAGTAAGAAATCCAAAAAACGTACATAATAGTTATTTATGATACAAGTGGTAAAAATGATGTTTCATTTATAAAATATTAATTTTTATTGTTCTGTCCCCACTCACAAAATTAAATATAATTTTAAACATTTAATCACAAATAATTATTATACCTACTTGTTTAACTTTTTTCATTTAATTTTTTTTTTTTTTTCGTTTGTTTGTGTTGATTGTATATTGTTTTTTTTTATATTATATTATTTTATATTATAAATAAAAACTTGAATAACATTTTAAAAGTTTTGGAGTAGGACCGGGGGGGCTATAATATAGTTGCCTATGGGCGAAAAAAATCATAATCCAGTACTGGAAAGAGTTTGTAATACGGGCAATACATCTGAATATATAATATGTTATACATATTTATAATATAAGTTTCCAACCACACTCGCAGTAAGCCAATAAAACGTGTGCTCGTAAACAATGTCCTCGTATCTTCTGAAGGTGGCAATTTATCTATTGTTTTGGGACTAGCGAGAGGACCACAAAGGTAATTGATGGAGGAGATTTCTTTGTTATTTATATAAAGTTAGACGGTAAACCGGTGAATATCTATAAAATTTGTGTGATTAAATATTATACCTAGATCGTCCAGCAGATTATGGGAAGTCAAGTAGGTCTTCTGGTAACTTTTCTCCAAAATTGGCAAATTGACTCGTAGTATGGCATGAAATGCACTTTTTAAAACTTTAAAAGTTGCAGTTCTAAATGTAAAGAACTGGAATTAAACGAATGTTGTATTTCTGTTTGTTTTCATGCATATTCAGGGGTTAATTATTGGAGTTTGAAATGACTTAAACGTTATTACTTATCCCTACAGTCAATAACACATGTCTTGTAGTCTGCGCTTTTGACAGATAAATATTCCCAGTATCCGCGTGTTCATGATTAGATTTCAAGTACTCACCGACAAGGCAAAAGTTGCTTCGACACTCTAAAACACCTGAAAATCCGCCGCTAGTAACAAATTCAACTGTTTGACTTTGAGAATATTCGCTTATTCCTCACTTTAACCACGAATGTCTTTAAAAGAGAAGAACGAAAAAAAATTGAAAAGAATATGTGGCTGTCCATAGTAAAACGGGTAGGTAGACAGCCGGCTTTATAGATTTCATATGAATAAAATACATGAAAAACTTTATGTGAGTAAGTATTACCACAAACATACAGGAAGCCACTTTTCATATAAGCAAATTTTGTCCGTGTCATGGAATTTTACCGGATGTGACGTCAAAATTAAGGCTTGTACTTTAACTAAAAAAAAAATATGTATTCGAAAACAGAAAAAAGGAAACTTTAATCGAGGGTATCTCAGAATTGCTGGCAAACTTGGCAGCCCACTACAATCTCATTGTATACCTTAAAACCAATATGTTGACGTGAACTTTATTCATGTATTCGATGACATAAAAAATCGTGACCGAAAGTGACGTCAGAATTCCATGACGCGGGCAAAATTTGCAAAAATGAAAAGTGGCTCCCTGTATGTTTGTGGTAGTACTTACTTACTCACATACATAAAGATTTTCATGTATATTATTCATAAGAAATCTATACAGCCGCTCTCTGCCTAGGGGCTACCAACCGATAATTGTTTACGTATAAAGCAATTTCTATAAAGATCTGTTTTAAGATTATTTTTTGTACACCATAAATTGTATAAAATAAGTCATAAACAGAGATCGGGAACAAAAAGTTTGTTAACTGATTTTTGCTGAAAATCGAAAGGTCATAATAATAGTCAAAAATCAAATCTATTCACTTTGCACCTAAAGAATTGTTAAACATGACAGTAGAAAATATTTTAGCATAGCCTCCAAACGTCTTATTATTTATTAACTTACTGTAAACTATAAGTCACAGAACATTTACTAAACTGATATAACTCTAAATACTGGTGATTATTAGATATTTCACTTTACTGTTCACTAGGGATCGCTTCGAACTTATCGGAATTTCTCTGAACTTAAACTTATTTAAAAACTGCCTTCCCGCCGTGAATCGGTAGCCTTATATACCCCACAAGGTGGCGTCTAAGACATTCTCCAACATTCTGAGCCCCTTCTGGAAGGAATCTTGAATCTTCTAGTATAGAGATCTTGATCCGGCAGTTGACTACATAACAGCAGAATGTGAAGGCACGCTAATAATAAATGCAGTGGCCTGTCATCCCTGCTACTAATTAATTCATGCTAACCGCACCTAGGGGCCGCAGATGCGTAACAGTATGTATGTGTTGCTTCTATTCTTATTATTCACAACGTCGTCCCAGACAGTTGTCAACGGTTCTACATTGTCCTATAAACAATTTCATCCCTATAAAATTAAATCCATTTTTGTAAGATATGCGGATCTAGCAGACCATTTAGTGGGTCCATTCCATTGAGTTAGAAGGTAGGGAGACGACATCCTATACAAATTTCCTATACAGAAACGGCATCTGTAGGCGTGGCTAAATGTAGTAACAATATGGTGGTTTTACCAGACCCGGACTAATTAAAATAATAAGAACTTTGTACCCCGACGAGACGGTCTATCTGGATAACGCAAATAAATGTTCAATTCAATAAATGTAAGAGGTTTAACAGTTTTTATTTACCTTGATATATAAAATGTGCAATGATATCCTAAAATAAACCATTTGTTTCTATTCTACGAAATATATAACCTGAGTATATTAAAACACATTTAATTAGCTGTTTTTTTTAATACAGCTCTGTTTGTTGTTTACACTACCTATGAATTGTTATTCCCGTTAATTTCTTCTTGTCAACACCATCTCTAGAAGAGCATCTTCTATTAGCACACGACACCATAATCTTTTTAATGTTTATTGTCTAAAATTTAACAAACTATCTGTAAAAATCACAATAAATCGCACGGAAAACAAACTGTCACTATTTGACGGAAAAGTAGTAACAAGATGGCGAAATGATGCCGTTTTTGATCACGTGACAGCTTCTTCCTACCTTCTAACTCAATGGTCCATTCCTTCCAATCCATTAACGAGGGTAGGTATTATTTAAGTGGCCTCTAACTGCATTTAAATAATGTGGTGGAGCACAATCTTGCTGAAACCACATCCTATTTCGAATTCTTTCATTCCATTTTTATGAAACGTTACCTCATCAGTGAATAAAATATTACTGAAGAAGTTGACATCATCTTGCATTTTACCTCTGGCCCAATTACAAAATTGTAGGCGCTCTTGAAAATCGTCATCAGATAATTCCTGGTGCATTTGAATATGACATGCATGCAACTTATTTGTTTTTAAGATTCAACCCCCAGACCGTCTACTTATTCCTACTAATGAGCTCACTTCTCTTTGACTAACATAGGGATTCTCAACCGTTGCCAGCACCACAGAAAACTTATTTTCTTCGTTCACAACATGATTTATTTTTTCGCTTTTTTTACATTCGACATTTCCAGTTTCCAGAAATCTATCGAGGTTTTGGAAGCTGTTAATATCAGGAATTCTTCTTTCAGGATAACGTTGGTGATAAATTGTATTGACAAGTAAACAATTTCTGTCTGACTCGCCCAAAACAAAAGTCCTGTGTACAAGTTCCGCTTTATTAAAATTCGTATTGTAAAATTCAATACAAATTGTAACTAACGACTGATAAGTGTGATAAATGCTGCGTTGTACACGACAATTTATACCAAACTGAGGTTCTATTGCTTGTCGAATAACGAAAACGGCAAAAAAATGTATAAAAAAACATTACAGTAAGGACCTGTCAAATACTATTTACTCATTTCGATGGATTGGAAGAAATGGTCCCATTAAATGGCCTCATTTCAAAATTGTGCATGTGTCAATCAAAATGGGCAACACGTCGAACACCTATTATACATTTGTCTAATGAATTATTTGAGGGAACCTCTTTTTTTAAGTTTGTTCTTGAATTTGACACTTATTTATTTATAAAACGAAAATGGTTGCAATCAGCCATAGCGAAGTTTTTACAAAAAAATGTTCGTTTTCCATTTCTATCTTCTATCTCTTCACATCGTTGAAAAATATACAGGGTGTTCCATTTGAAAAATTGAGAAAATTCAATTTAAAAAGTTCTTAATTGAAGAATAATTTTTGGCCACCCTGTACAGTTTTAGGAAATGAAAATGATTCAGAAACATTAATTAGATGTCTCGTAACTGGTATTCAGATAAGCTTTTCTTAAAACCCATAATTGTGACTGTGGTGATTTTTTTAATATACATCTGCAGATTGCATTATTTCAACAAAAAAATTCATTATATCTAAGTGGTTGGGAGATATTCAATACTAATACAGGAATGAATAGAGCCTAGAAAGAGGCTTCAAAAAATGTAGTGATATACATAGCATTCCATTTAAAAACAAGGCACTTGATCCTGTAATTTCGTCTTGGCTCGTCCTGTATGTTCGAAAATAATTTCCAGTTATAGACTTTTTTATCTAGTTTACGTGCAGTTTTTTTTTTAATTTCTCGCTATCGTAAAACTCAAGATATCGAGGTCCGACGCACTATTGCCCCACCCTGTATATTTTTTATAATGAATTTTGTAAATAGTACCCTCTGTATATTTTAAATATTGCCTTGATGTTATCTGTGCAATTTTACTCGTTCTTGTACAGTGAGTGGAAGTTAAAAACCTTCGAATTTTCAAAGATCTCTAACTTTCAGTAACTTTGATCATACAGAGAAGGCAATAAATCAATTTATTTATGACATTTTTTCCACCGAAAAAATGTTTCAAAAATGTTTAGCTTCCAGTCACTCTACGATAGGACCAAAATCATTTCTTCTAACGATAAAATACTATATGCAATGAGAAACGGTTTATCAAAGACGTCTTATAAACTATCAATACCCTGAAGCCTTTGTTGATAAAACCTAAACGTAAATATTGAAAATAACAGTCTGATACGATAAAAACCTGTTAGGTGGAGAGCCAGCTGTATAGATTTTCTGTTAATAAGATACATGAAAATCTTTATGTGACTGAGTAAGTACTACCACAGACATACAAGGAGCCACTTTTCATTTTTGCAAATTTTGCCCGCGACATGGAATTCTGACGCGACTTCCGGTCACGAATTTTTGTATCATGTAATACATGAATAAGAGTTATGTCAAAATGTAGGTTTTGAGGTATACAATGAGATTGTAGTGGGGAGCCAGGCTTAATTTGCCCACAATCCAGAGACACCCTCGGTTAAAGTATTTTGTTTGTGTTCACTTCCGATAAAATTCCATGACGCGGGCAAAATTTACTTATATGAAAAGTGGTGCCCTGTAGGTCTGTGGTAGTACTTACTCACTCATACAGAGTTTTTCATGTAGCTTACTTATAGGAAATCTATACAGCCGGCTCTCTACCTATGTAATTCCTTATGTACACGGATTATCCGAAAAGTTACGCTGTACTTATAGGTGATAGATTTGATATTAGGACGGTAACTAGCAATACTTTAAGATCTGTTCTGACAAAGACAAAGCCGAAAAACCACGAGACAAATTCAAAAATCTACATTTACAGTATTCCGTGTGAGTGTAACGGAGAACGGACATAGAATAAACTAACAAAATAGGCGAATAGCAAAAAAAGGAAAATTAAAGAATCAGCGATAATATTATTGAATGAGGATCGATACGTGTCGAATTGTTCCGTAGACATTTGTACAACCTGTTTTCCAATGTTAAAAGGAGAACTTCACAAACTTAACATTGTATACAATAAAAAATCTGTTAACTATATCAACAGTTCTATGTAAGTAGTAAGTATTTATGAATATTGAATACAACAAACACATTTTTAGAATTGTAATTTATCAGCACAACAGATTATTCAAAAGAAGCCTTGAAAATGTAGCAAATTAGGTTTCCGAAACGTCGGCGAAATAGTTCATTTCAATATTTTTATACGTATTTCTGTCATTTGTCAAAAATAGCAACCTCTAACTGGTCCTTTGACGTAAAAGTCACAGGTGAAGAGGTATTTTCCCAATAATATATTGGTTAATTGTTTTATTTTGTAGGTTCCTCGGGCGTTAGAAATTATTGTATATTTTATGGAGCACGCCTTTTTGAAATTAATTGTAAACATATTTTTACATTAGTATTTTGCTCCTCGAATTCCCAACCGGTATATTGCGGCGGCGCCATGTTCTGGCAAAGATTAGAGAATTAATTCTCCATGGTCTGTTAACGAATCAACGAATCGCGTGAACTACGACGATTAAATACACACATTAAATATTTCTCCTTAAATCTAGTGCATATACAAATGTAGGCTAAAATGTCGCCCCCTAAATTGTGCCTCCCCTTGCACCTATTGGACTCCCATCTGGAACGGCCCTGCTGACCTGTCTGTTGAAACAAACAAATTATGTCATTACGAAGCACATGAAAAAAAATGGAGCAGTAACTTTTATTTTTTGTTTTTCTCTTCCTCGTCTTCTTTCTTCTAGTCATATTTTCCTTCTTCTTAGTCAACTTAGTCTACTTCATTAGGGAATCATTTGGATTAAAATATAGGACCTCGCTCAAAATTTTTATAATTTATTGGGAAAAATTACTACTAAAAAACGATAATTTTATTAAAAGTTAACTGGAAGACATTGTGATAACGTCCAAGGGATATTTTTTCGAATTATCGAAAATCTTCCCAATTCTTTAAGATGTTAATCATCAATTGAATTTGCAAATTACAAGGAAACTCATGTTAATTATAATTTTGAATTGGCTGTTTGACCTAGCATGTTGTTTCCATAAAAAAATTATTATTAATGCTATGTGCATTAAACGAATTATTAGACGAAAGTAAATAGTGAAGAAGTCCATTACACAGCAATTAAAATTTATACGAACAATATTGAAACCATTTTCTGTATTTATTATTACTAGATGAAGTTCTTTTTGCTTTGTGTATTTTGAGATGCATGCACCGCTTGGTATACCATCAGATTTGTTTCGGGAATTTTATGGATACGAGCGGTACTGTAGCCGCCTTGAATAAATAAATAAGGAAATGATTCTCGCGATGGTATGGTGCTGGTTCATGATACGCCACACATTGCGTGTCATCTGCAGCTATTAGCTCTAAATTTAACATTTACGTAACTAGATTTTTATAAGATTGGCTTATTTAAATTTATCAAATATTGCTTTTTTCAGAATTGTCTATTTTGAACTGATTACATAGCTGTGACTCATATCTAAGAATAAAAAATTGTTTCCCAGCGTTATTTAATTACAGAAAAATACAGTTTCCAGTGCGTGAACTAAACTGAGAATAAAACACAGGGAATAGCTTATGAGGTGTTTATAACCTCTAGAGAAATGACAATTTAAATCAACGATAATAATAAAAACAAATAAAGTAAGTAAATGAAAATTCAGGTTATTAAAATCAAGAGAGTGAAAGAGAGAGGTAGAGAGATAAATTTATTTCGAACTAGACAATATTTAAAAAAATTCGAAAAAAATTGAACTACCCCCGGTTAATTGAGCCTTATTACCTCAACATCGATTGAGGTCGGTTAAAAACATTTTTGTAATACCTGTACTGTAAGTGAATCATTATTAACAAATTTTTATTAGAGTAAGCTGAACTTACAATTCGTTTACTGGTTGCCATGGTTACAGGGCTGTAATATTCACTTACAGTCCGACGTGGGCTGTAAGTGAATATTACGTACTAGTTATTATTTACCTGCTCAGATCAACAGAAATTTTAGGTAAAAAAATCTATCGTTGAAACCAAACATTTCATGCATACACAAAAATGAAGATATTATTTTAAGCATCTTTATTATTTATGGAAATGTGAAAAGTACAATTATTCATATTATCAACAGTCAAAATTGATGTTAATTTTTTTTGTATTTCTTTAATTACTTCAGGACCATCTAGTGGAGTATTCTCCATATTATCCGAGAGATCATTATCAGATGTTTGACGAGATGAACCGGCTTCTAGGTTGCTAATATTGAAAATCTTGTTAGCTACTTGTATTTTGTTCGTTAAAGATTCCGCCACATAACTTTCTGCTACTGCCGAGGACTTCCATCCACCGTGCCTTTTCAACGCAAGAACGTCGACTCCGCTGTTAGCCAAAAGAGTTGCCGAGGTTCTGCGAACGAATATCCACTGTAATTTTTTGCATTTTCCAAATTTAAAAATGTTGCAATATCAGACGGAATTTTAGCGAAAATATTTCTCTCAACTGGTTGGTTAACGCATTTCTCATTTTTATATCTCAAGAATAATCTTTTATTTTCTGAATTTTTTGGTCGCACTCATGTATTTCCTGAATAATTCCAGACAGTGAAAATTGTCATTGTCTACGATAGTGAAACTTCTTGAAAGGTGATTTTTAGAATCAGGTATTTTGATAAGTATTACGCTTCCTTTATCAACAATATCGTCTACCTTGCCTAATTCATCTTTGCGGCAGGCTCCCGCAATTCCCATAATAGCAGCGACCTTCTTCATCAGATATGTTTGGTCAGATGCTTCACTCAAAAATTTTACAATTTGCTCTCACTTTTTTTGGGACGATATCCAATATTTTTGTTTTTTAAAAATGCCCTTAATTTGGCATATTTTGAAATGTCAACATTATCATTTAAGGAGATGGTTGACCGCGGCATGGAATATTCGCACCATAAGCTGGCTGGAGATGTATATTTTTTAGATTTCTCTAGAAAATATGCGAGTAAAACCGCCTCACTGGTATGAATATCCACATATTTAGCGTCGCACCACTTTCTAAATACGTCATATGTGATTTCATACCTTTTTTTAGATTTCCCAGGTAGAAGTGATGTACAAGCAATATTTGCAGCTTCTTCGATATCCATAATAGTATTTCCTCAAAAACTGCTTGTCAAACTTGACTTTTCAACGAGTTGTTTATCTATTAGGCTTTCTTTTGTTAATTTCTAGTATATACGATATACCTAATTTATTTAAAATATTAAAATTTAATTTTGACATGTAGTTGTGAATAATTCAAATTTAACTCATTAATTACTTTTCTTTGATTTTCGCAGGTATTGCAAAAAACTGTTTACTAACCGCAACCAGTAAGTGACTTTTCAGGTCTCGAATGTTTAGGAAACCTCGGCCCTACGGGCCCCAGTTTCCCAAACTACATTCTCGACCTGAAAAGTATCACTTACAGTTCATGGTACGTAATATACTATTTTATTACTTATTCATTTTTCAGACCGACCTCAATATCGATTTTATTGAGAAACGGAAGCGGGTGATGATAGCCAAATTTAATTTCATAATAGGGACTGTTTTTATTACTTCCACATCTACGTAGTTAGTACAGGAAAAGATTGAAAAAAATGACCGAAACTGGAAAAAAATTAGTGACTTTTTATTATGTGTGACTTTACACTTCTGTTATAAGTTTAAAATAGATCAAAGTTCACGAAACAAAAAAGTTTAGGAGATTTACGGATCCGTGGGAACCTATAAAGAATAAATAGAGGTATTTTTAATTTAAGAAATCAATTTTTCTCTATTTTCTCGAGAAATATGCCATTTACAAAATAAAATGCCATTTTCACTTTTCACTGCAAAAGACATTAGGAAAAATTTTAAGTCAGTACTCTACGAAGAAAATACCGAATTAAATACTACACTGCATGTTGTTGACGAGGGTTCTTTGCTCTATAAAGTGTATAAAGACTAATTTTTTGATCCACCACTAGAGGTTGCAGATATAATTCGTACACAATTGTGGATGTTGGGTCTAGCTGTAAGGCAATCAGTTTGTAATGTGTAAATGGTCCCAAGTTACATATTTGTGTACAAATTTAAATAAAACATTTTTTTCACCAGAGGTTTTATTTGAATTCAAAATACAAGTTAATAATAGTTCTAACTGTGAAACTCTACAGAACAGTCCCTTCCCTTTACTGCACATAAAAAAATATTGCAAGAAATGCACTTGATTCGAGTACGTTTGTTGAACCCAGAATTTCTGCATCATTTTTCTTTCTTGTATAACAGCGCTTCCTTTTTAGGTTCGGGGTTGATTTTGAATGAATTGGTGTGGTGGAGGACTCATGTCAAGGAAACGAACTGCTGGAATTGCTTCCCTAATCTTCCTGAGTTGGTAAATCTGCGAAAATTAGATCACCATCGTCGCTAGACAGCGTGGCTGAAGAATCGCCTCAGGAGACTTAATCATATAATCTTCTTCATCATCTGTGGAGAACTAGTCACTATTTTCTAGCAACTCAGCAATCTGTTCATCAGATAATAGTGTTTTTTGAATTACTGTGGAAAAAAAAATGGAAATGTGCTTTAAACCGTTACAATCTTTATGTCCATATTTGTGGATGCAATTATAGCAAAATTGTATACTTGATAGTGAAATTCGAACACTTTAGAAGCATGTTGTGATAACATTGAGGGCCATGCTGATATTTAAACATTAATATTTTATAAGTTACCTCGGCAAGTTCGCGATTTTGTAGAATTAGCTGTACTACTTTACCTCATAACTGCTCCACAACGACCTCTACTGACTATTTGGTTAATTCTGTAGTGATTTTGTAGAGCACTTGAATGCTTATGTCGACTAGAGCGCACCGCATGATAGAAGCGCATGCGGTAAATTTAAAAAAGAAATGAAGGAAATTTGTACACATATGTGTTTGCGGGGACCGACGAGGATATAACATGCCCCACTCTCCCACCTATAGTTTTAAGGTTTTTTATGTGCCTTAAATATATGTAGAGAACTATAAGTTAATTTTTCTTATCAGTGGAAACTTAACACGTTCGCTGCGTATGGCACGGATCCGTGAAGCAAAAATTTTAGTGGTAGTGCACACGACACGTACAGGTTTGCATTACATTTGAAAGTACGTAGAGTAGTGTATAGTAGAGGCACCTGGGCGTCTAAAGATTTTATTTCAAAATCCAAGAAAGCTTACAGGCGATGAATTATTCTTTCACTGTTATAAATGTATGGGTGGGATAGACCATCAACATCAAATTCGTTTTATCCATACGATAGGAAGACACTAAGATATAAAATATTGGATATTCACTTTATTCAGCTGATGTTTCAAATTCATATCTTCTCTACAAGGTTAAAGAATATCTGCTAATAACCAATTTATAAAATGAAAAGAAATCATATTTCTTCATGTTTTCCGATACATTCAATGTAATAGTACTATTTCAATTAATTATTTAAATTTTATTTCGCTCGTGTAAAATGAAATTTCTGAACCCCTTTATAGCAGTAAAATAATAATAACAATATTTTTATTTTCACATTTAAAGAACATAATAATAGTAATAAATTATTTTCATGGGACACGCTGAGCTGCAACCAGCTTGTATGGGACACAGTCCGATACAAGGAGAAAAACATATTCAGGTAATAATATATAATTATATAAATTAATTTAATATCTTATGAAAAGGAAAATACGGAGAACTAATTAAAAGAGGAAAAAAATCATGCCGCCCATATTTATGTAATACTGAAAACTGTAGATTATACTTATTCCAACTAGAAATTAACTAAAAAAGGCGAGATGATCAATGGCAATTGGAGAGTACATAATATTAGATGAGGGTACAGAAGAGATTTGTGTTTCTTAATATAAAATCGGTCAGTCTTTATAAACATTTATTTTAATAACTTCTTTTATTGTAAACATATTGTAAAATTTAGGCCCAAAAAAATTCATAAATCTTTGGGATTAGCTTTTACAAAATTTTTGTGTTACTAAGTTTGTATATGCATTATTTCGTGTATTACATATGTGAGAAATTTAACGAAATTTGATTTTCTGTTTATGAGCAAAAATTATGGATGATTTAACATATAGTAAACGAACATTTAAAGTTTCAGTATAACTGACTAGTGGAGTACCTTTTGTTTTTTCTATACATTATTTTTAAAATTGCATTTTGAGTTATAGTTAATTTATTTAACGTATTATCATATAGACCACCCCAAATCACTATTCCATATTATATTACTGACTCGACCAAGGCCCTGTATACCATCTTCAATACAGATGTACTAAGATATTCTCTAAGTTGATAGAACAGATATATAATTAAGGTATTCTATATGCGCTTTCCATTTCATGCTCCTATCGAGTACAATGCCGAGATATTTTACATTTTCAGTGGCATTGATAATTTGAGTACAGCTGTAGTTATATGTATCATTCGCAAGACATTCAGCGGTATGTATGATTAATTCTTCTTTATTGCACTGGGAGGAGCTTGAGATGGAAAGCGTCATGAATTTGGTTTTTCTTGTATTAAGTGTTAATAAGCTATTATTTAACCAACTGTTCAGGGTGCTTAGCTCAATGGATGGTAATGTGTGTATTTCATTCCAAGTACTTGCTGTAAATAGTAATACTCTTTCATCTGCATAAGATATAATTTTGCTGTTTATATTTATTCTAGTTATTTCATCGATACATATTAGAAACAATATTGGACCAAGCACCGTGCCTTGTGGTATACCTGTTGGTATAATTTTTAGTTGTCAGTTAGGTGTCAGTTTAGATGTCATTAATTTTTACATATTGTGTTCTGTCTTCCAGATAGCTTTGAAAATTTCCAATACACACCTCTTATTCCCATTTATTCTATCCTATTTAATAATGTCTTATAAGAAACGCTATCAAAGGCCTTGGTCAAGTCTAAAAATACAGCTAAGCATTTCTTACTTCTATCTAAAGATTGATTTATACTACATATGTATGATTTCAACTTAGTTTCTGAAATATACAAGCGACTGCAGCGAGAAAGGTGCCTTACCGTAATCCTCGGAGGAATGGCTCGCTGGGGCAGGAAGACAGCTCCTTCTTCACTCTCCAACCAATTGCTTGAATTGCGGAAGATTTTCTTTACACAACACAATCGACCGATTATTAGTAGTGTGAAATATTTTGTTAACAATTATTATATTTGAAAAATGCTTGAAGTTTAAGTTATTATAGTAATAGGCAACGTACCGCGATCACTGACAATATATCATTGATTCGCTGATCTATTCGGTTTACCTCCGGGCGCTGTCGGCCCTGTTTGGCAGGTATACCAATCTCACTACTATTTACCAGAAATGAAAAGAACAAAAATTAAATTAACATTACTAATGCCAGCTAAATAAAAATATATATTTACACGTTTACAAAAGGAAGAAGCAACTCACAAGGTCGTAAATTGCTAATTCTGTATTTCATTTGTTCCTAAAACCATACTGATTTGACGACAGAAAATCAAATTTTTCTAGATATTCAAGTAGTCTATGTTTTAAGCATTTTTCAAATATCTTTGTTATGTTAGAAATGAGAGAAATTGACATATTATTTGCAATTTCAAGAAGATCGCCATCTTTGTATATTGATATAACAATACTTTCAGTAACAGATTTTTCACAGATTGTTTAAGTTAAAAATTGGTAAAAACGGCAAAATATGAAAACTTTCCGAAATTTGAATATCTTATCTCGAAGACTAGTTGGTCTACAGAGGCCGTTTTGGCACCAATTTGTAGCAAATTCAGTCTACTTTCAAAAAGTATTATATTATTTTTACCAAAACGGTAGGTCTTAGGGGTCAAAATTGACAATAATTGAAAGAAAGTAAAAAATTTTTTTGGATTTTTGACCATTTTTGTATTTGCGAAAAGAATGACAAATTAAATTCATCAGTGAAACAAGTTAGCTTGATACGTATTAATTAAGCTCTAAGAGTAGACACATTGCGGGTTTAAATTGTCTCCTTATGCCCCATGTTGCCGTTACGTTTTAAAATTTCAAAACTAAAATAATAGCACCGCATTGTATATTGTCCACAAAATTGTATTATAAGTTGCAACAACTTTCGCAACGGATGTGTATAATTTAATAAATTATTGTAATGGTAATGGTTTCACTTCCAACCTAGAACTTTGCTGTTCGAGCCCTGTTACATATCTATTTTTATCGCAACTATAAACTTAAAATTGATAATTTTTCCGAATCAAAAGAGGTTTCAGAAGGTTTCAGTCCGTTCGAAAAACGGTTTGCTAGTAATATGCAATTCGACTAGCTTTTACATTAAAACAATTAAGATAATTAGCTACCAGCTTAGGCAAAATAGAATGTCTGTTACCCGTTAATACATTTAACCTGTAAATTTGTCAAAAGTCTGACAGATTTCAGCTTAACTCAAGTAGCAAACACAATTTTGCGGTAAGTATATTCAAGAATCTGTTGAAAAATTGCCTGTTGTTTCAAGAAGTGGAACTGAGATGAGAGAGACTAGATAACACAGTAGTGCATCTATTAACAGACATGTAATGACAGAAAATAAACATACAGCACAATCTTTTTTGGAGTACATATTCAGTAAATTTTAGTTGAATATTTAACAACGTACAAAAAGCTTCTCTGTTACTGAAAAAATTAATGAAACAAATGAAGTTCGTATATAATCATATAACTCACTAATTTGAATGAAATAAATATTTATTTAAAATTTATCCTCAAATAAAAATAACGTATTAACTAGAATTAGTAGACGTTTAAAAAGCATATAGATTTAAAACAAATAATCGTAGTTCATGTTGATAATTTAATTAGAAAAGTTCATCATTTGATTATTTTTCAAAGGAAAATGATACTTCTTTGCGGAGTACCTAGTCAGTAGTTCTATTAATATCAAATATTAGATAGTTAACAATTATTCCTGAATATGATATTATTTGAACATTTATATATACGGTGAATTATTTTCGATGTAATCAGGCTGAAACATTTTTTTAACACGAAACTGACAATTGAAAGCACAGGTGTATGTAAATGTTTGAAACAAAATATGAAATAAAAAAATCACTTAGATTGATTCATATTGAAATAATATCTTAACATACAAATTAGGTAAAAATAATTTTTAAAATATTTTAAATAATTAAAAGGTAGACTTTCAAAGATCAATTGAAACTGTTAAAATATGTAATGAAAAGTTGAGAATAATGTGTAATTGGTTCTAATTAATAAACGTAAAAACGTGGGGCTCCCGATGAGTGACATTTTTTGTTTTTCTGAGTATTCTAGCGGCCCCACGATTACATGTTTATTAATTAGAACCAATTAATCATTGTTTTCAGTTGGTATTTTAAAGCGCACTTTTTAATTTTTAAAACTATTTGGTTATGATGCTTCAAAGTTGTATTTAAGGCATACTTGTGTGTACATGTGTGGAGTTATCTAAAATCACGAGTTTATAATACTCAAATAATGTAAAAAAATGTATGAATAAAATGTTGTAAATGTACGTTGTCTTTTTCTCTTTTTTCCTAATGATATGAAAATTAGTTTTCTACAATAATTCTTTGAAATTTGAAAAAAATTGAAAAGTTATGGGGAAAATACTGGCAATCACCTCCTAAAACTACAACTTAAACAGAAGAGAGTGTTTGACTGATACCATGTAAACTAGAATCAAGATGACCTATGATCATGAGTTTCAGAATTGTGGTCAAATTTTTTTAAATCCTCCGTAGGTATGCAAAAGAGACCTCGAATCTATTTGTCACCAATTACGTATGGTATTACATGCCGGCATCTGCGCACAGAATCTTCATACATGGAGTTGAAATTGTTGAGTCTCCGATGTTACCAATCGTTCAACTCGCAGAAGAAGCTCGGGAGTCAAGGAGTAAAGACCTTAAACGACCGACCCGTTCATCACATGACTTAGAAATTTGCCCCAAAAGGGGTTAACAACATTAACTTCCGAAGTATTAAGTCTACTTACTAGTAATACCAGAAGTACCCAAACTTTCAGGGACTTCGATAACATAAACACCACAGAAAAACACCTCCGAAACAAGTAATGGACAGGACAATAATGATTAGGTAGACAAGTGTAAATTTTTGATAGGTCTTACTTTATTTATTATTTCTGTTCAAAAATCTATAATACATTTATCTTTTGAACGCCCATTGTCTCTTTATTCCACAATGTTAACAATATGCAATTTTTTAAAATAATTTTCTGAAAACACCAATCAAACAATTTTTTGAACTCTTACATATCACTCCCAGGATGAGAATGTATTTTACAAATATTTATCTCATAAATACCTAAGCATGCCAAGTTTGGAAAAAGTCGTGCGTTATTTATATTTTCAACCCTTATAACTAACCCTCAGGGGTTGTTAAGTTTTCCCTTTATTTTTCTCATAGAAATTTAGGTCTCAAAGTACGTAAACTGAGTTTCAAAAATATTGAAGGTTGTTCATATTTTCAAACCTTATATCTCACCCCCAGACGGTGTCAATTTTTTTTTTCATTATTTTTTCCCTTAATAACCTATGCACACTAAGTACATTTGCAGAGTTTCACAATTTTGATCAGAAATTTTAGATTCTGACCCACTTGATGAGTTTATGCAACGTACGAACATGAAATGGACCACGTTAGAAAGGTTTAAACAAAAGAGGTTTATAAAAACGATTACACAGGAAACGATTTCCCTAACCGACCAACCACGCAAGTTTTATTAATTGTTGATTATATTTGAATATCACATTTTTTAATAAATTCCATTATAATGAAATATATATCCTTCGCGTTATGACTTAAGATATAATTCATACCGAATGGCATGACCAGATTTTTCTTCAATAATCTTTGTACTAACCTGTTAATTTCTTGTTTATATCTAGGGCAAGCTAGGAAAATATGATTGATGTTGCCTGGACTTCCACATTCGCAAAGATCATTTTCTTTAACAACAATCTTACATAGATGAGAAGAAAATCTTCCATGATTTAACTCTAGGCGGGTAATTGTCGTATGTCTTTCTTTTTACCTCCCCATTGTCATACCAACGCTTCGGATTAATATGTGGGTTTAATAAAAAATAATTTGTCGGATGTTCAGTATATGCCTTCTTATACTATGTTCCCATTCCAGGATGAGGTTCTCTTTCAGAGTCCTTATTATATCACTATAGGGTATACAGTAGCATCTATCATTTTAAAAGTTATATCCAATAATTTTTTTTTAAGTTTGACGCCAATTTGTTTTATGATCCGCCAACATTGGCCTTGATAACTTTTCAAAATACTTATCTGCTACTAAAAACTTACCAAAAATTAAAAAATTATTATAAGTTTATTTTTTCCTAGCTTTTGCGGCTAATTTTTCCCTGGGCTAAATGCGAAAGGAGATAAACTATGGAAATGGGGACGCCCAAATATCTGGACATTATTATTCGTCGACTGTATGAAGAACACTTTGGTTTGGTGAAAGTAGACAACACTAACTATGATAAACATAAGTTGGCAAAGGCATCCGATAGAGTTATATTTTGTCACCAATCATCTTTAACACGCATATAGAACACGTGATGCAACGAACGCTGGATGACTGACAAATCGCAATAGCCACAGGTGGGACTAAGATTTCTATGTTGAGATTTGCAGGTGATACCTTAGTTGCATTAAGTGGGGATAATCGCTTACACCTGCTGGGCAAACTTCAGACAATAAACTCTGATTATGATTTACAACAAGACGAAAATGTGATTGTGGACTGACCAAATAATGGTCACCTAGATAAGTTAAGGTTAAGTTACTGCAAACAGTAAACAAGATGGTACATGGTTCACTCCATATTTATGAGGCACATAAAAAACTGAGAGCTACCGTACGAACCAAAATAATGGGAGACCTGGGCATGCTTTATTTCTTTACACTTGGTTAAATAATAAGTACAATATATTGCTTCATAGACAAAATATCATTACTCTTATGTAAAGTATGTTCTGGCATGATTAAGACCAGAAATAAATGGAAACTCGCCTCTTTTAATTAGGATTTCTAATTGATATAATTACGCAAATCTCCCCTAACTAGGTCACAACCAGGAAACAAATAAATAGAGTTGTACTTTGAATTTATCTGTCAGTGTCGCGAAGGACGTGCAGTGTGTCAGTAAGAGTAATATTTTTCAATTTACTAGAAACGTCATTAAATTTCTGCCGCAAACACGATTTTTAAATCTCTAGTACTATTTTGTCCATTCTGATACACAAAAATTTAAAGAACGGCTCTGTAATACTTTTGTCAGTAATAATTGTGCTAACTTTGATATTTTGATGGCCTAAACAAATGGAGACAAGTATACCTTGAAGGCCTTGTGAATAATAATAATAATTGTAAACATAAGATTCGACGAAAAATACACATTGGGAAGATTGATAACTTGCCAGTTAAACAAAAATATCATGAAACACATAAAATGTACACTTGATATTCTGGATAAACTCAGTACCGCTCGTCGCGCGTCGGAAGAACTCTACAAAAAATCGCTGCCAAGACTCTTTAAACGAAAACATCTTGACTATAATTGCACTCTAGTATGTGGAAATAATTGGTTATAGAGTTTTAATAATACTTACTTGAGGCAGATGTCATAAAAAATTTGAGGCATTGGTTCTTACCATATATGCCAAAAATAAAGTTTCTGGAATCTTACTAGCTTGCTCTACTCATTTACCCCAGTTTACACCACCTCCCCAACCGCCCCTTTAATGGAATCATCAGATGTCATCATGACACATATATAATATATAATACAAACGTATACCAAATTTCAAGGGAATATTTCAATTTTATTTTATCAACCCCTTTAATAATGGTATGGAGGTGGTGGGGGTTTGAAAAATAAAAATAAATCTGAGACCCTGGCTCCTAGTATATACACCATGTCTCAAGTTTCTTTACTTTTACCAGCTTGCTTTACTCATTTTCCCATATTTACCTCTACTCACCCCCAACCCCTTCAACGGAATCATTTCAAAATATAATATTGTTCCAGATGTCGTTATAATACACACGTGTACCAAATTTCAGGTGAATATCTCCATTTAATTTTATCAGTTTCTTTAATAACGGAGAGAGGTGGCGGAGGGGTTAAAAATGTTATAAAAATTATGAGGCTTTGGCTTCTAGTATTTACACTAAATCCACGTTTCTGTACTCTTACCAGATTGCTTTGCCTATTTTCCCCTTCTTACCCCTACTTATCTCCGAACTCTTCACCGGAATCACCACAAAATATAATCTAATTACAAATGTGGTTATAATACATACACGTACCAAATTTCAAGTGAATATCTCAATTTTAGTTTATCAACCCCTTTAATAATGTAGTGGGGGTGGTGGAGGGAGTTGAAATATATTTAAAAAAATCTGAGGCCTTGACTTCTAGTACGTACACCTAATCCCAAGTTTCTGTACTCTTACCAGCTTGCTTTAATTATTTTCCCCTATTTACCCCACCACCCTTCACCGAATATGTTCAAAAAACAATCCAGTTCCAGATCTTGTTATAATGCATACGTGCATAAAATTTCAAGTTAATATCTTAATCCGTTCCAGGGAAAACGTGCGGCCAGAAAAAGTTACAGACAGACCGACCGGGAGACAGACAGAAAATTTTTTGTCGCTCAAATTTAAAATCTCGACATTTCATGACATTATAAACATATTTATTTCTTAAGATTACTATACTTTCAATCCACTACGTGGATGTAGAAGTAATTATAATTACGGCTCCAGACGTGCCTTCACTAAGGTTCCTGGCTACCTTTACTCTTACCCGGTTTCCTACAACTCTTAAGAGCCCCTCAAAGGAGTATGGAATAGTTTACTTACCGTGATTGTTACTATCTGCCTTCCATCGTATCTTGTAGACTTACGGTGCACCTTCTGCTCAGATCGTCGTCTTATAAATTAGCACTTAAAAGACTCTTCTTTGAATTAATAACGATTGATAGGCTCTGTGAGCAATCAGAATATAGAAGTGTCGGGATCAAAACTAGCACATGAGTGCAATTTTCAACAGTCTCAATTTAAGTGGATCAAAATAGAGTCGAATCGAAAATATAATTTCATTTATTGATTGTAAAAATGCAATAAATATAAAAATAAAATATTAAAGCCTGTCTAGCTAATTGTATATAGAACAACGTAGATCAGAGAGCACCACCCATGGCAAGTGAGTCATGTCTCGAGGACGTAGATCTCGATGAGTCGTAAGCTCATACAATGCCGAGAGTAACAATTGATTGGCATAGAAAAAGATTTAGATTCTCAGTTAAACATGTTTGTAAAAATTTTCTTGTATTTTTGAAAAATTATTGACTGACAGTTAATATTGTTACGCGCTTCCGCCCCCTAGGGGCTGGTAGCTCACGAGTTGTAGCCGAAATTAACTAGCAGTGGTCATAGGCAGGAACTAGATTCATCAAGACATGTAGTGTGCTCCATCTCCGAGACACTGGTAATACGTTTTCTAGAAACTAATAGAAGAGGATCGAAATTTTTACATTGTTCTGAAGGTTCTGGACTTTGCTGGATGGTTCAATAGGCAATTTGTACAGTATATGAGCCGATATAAACATGGGGGAAAGAAGTCTTTAAAATAAGGTTAGAAAATCGGAAGTGATACAAACTTAACAGTAGAGTGTAAATATCAAGTAATACACATTATTAAAGACTATTTTGGTCAGTAAAAGTGTATTCTAGTTAATAAAAGTATTGTAGAAGTTATTCAATAAATAGTGTTAGTGTTTATCTCCATAATTTTTGGAACCCACGGATTTTAAAGGGTGGTTTCTTAAGGTGTGGAAACACGTGACAATATTTCTTATGGACGATTTTGCGTATGGCGATTGGTCAGGATGATACATACACCTTCTATTACTTCAAGAAGCGTATTTAAGTTCTATGAGGCTTTCCCATCTTTCCCAAACCTACTAACGGCTAGAACCTAATAAGGATAAAATGCCGCCGCGCCGCATTTGAGTGTCCCGAATGGCGATGGCCACCTAGATCTCTTTTACATACATTTTGGGTTTGTGGAATATATTTGCTCGTTTTGTTGTAAAGAACGCCTTATGAACTTTTGCCAATTTTCTCTAGTATTATTTGTGCTCAGTGCATTTTGATTGGGTTTTATGCCTATTGTCATAAAATTCTACTGTACTGTCGAAAAACGATTTTACGGTAGATTCGAAAAAATTTCAGTGTACTTTCGAAAAAACGTCTTTAGGCCGTTCCCAATTTGAAAAAATTTTTCTGTCAAATTTTGATACTGTCTGAGAAAAATATCTTTTCCTCAAAGTCAATTTTTAGTGCAGTTTAGGACAAATATTTTTTTATCAAATTTTTGAATCTTTATTATACTCTTCACAAATACAAAACGAAGAGTATATTGCACTCGATCGGCACATTTCTAAAAGCAGTTAAATTGCTCGTAGACAAAAATTTTCATATCACTGTGTTGGTGATCGAATTCTGAAAAGCTTTCAAAATTTCCGTCCGTCTACCCGTCTGTCTGTTTGTCCGTTCGTCACGTTTCTTGTAAGCACGATAACTCAAGAACAAAAAGTCCGATTGTATTGAAATTTGGACAGTAAGTTAATGTTAGCTAGAGGAAGAATAAAATCGATCAATAAATAAAGAAGTCATTAATTTTTTAAATAAATAGAAAAAAAATGTTTTGTAATTAAACAAAAAATGTTTGAAAGTAACATTATTTACAAAAAAACTGCGAAGAGTATCCTATAGAATGCAACAATTATATAACAAGTGTAGTAAATCGGCGAAGAGTATAATGGTTAGCTTGTTTTTGGATGCTTTTCCTGGGTTTATTAACACTGTTAACAGTGTCACCTTGACCCATCTTTTTCTGCACCTTTGAGGCATGGGAAGTAAACAAACGACGTATTGATGCTTTTGAGATGTGAGAACTGAAGACCTTTGCTGCGATTTCACCGGACAGCCCATAGCCCGGATTCTTCAGTATTGTATTCTCCCAAGTCCTCTCATTTTTTGTCCACATTACCAAAGAGAGAACAATGATACGAAAGAGCTTTAGTGAGGTGGTAACAGAAAACTGAAAATAATATTTTTGAAAATATTTCCTTCAAGTATAGTCACGTTTGACGCCATTTTGTTCTATCTGCCTCCCTCTGTGGTATTGATAACTTTTTAAAACATTATCCCTGAGGGATCTACTAAAATAACTTAAAACATAGTTGAATAACCATGAGGACAAGTTTTCGACAATGAGTCCGAAATTTTAAAGTTAAAAAATTTAATATTACAAAAAAAGTTCCGTTTTGTCGAAACCTAAAATGTTATTCACATGGGATGCCCCTTTTTCAATATACAGGGTGTCCCGAAACTGGTGGGCAATCTCTCGGATTTGGGTAGAACTAGTGAAAATAAGGTCACAAGTTCGTATATCTTTCTTTTCCCCGAGGTACCCCTACGAAGATATTCGCTCTTGAAGTTGAGGGTTAAAAATCGAATTTTCGCGATAACTTTTTTATTGTTCAATCGATTTTAATCATTTTTTGGTCAGTATCATATTATTTCCATCCAGTTAGGTTAGTGTATTAGAATCTTAGATAACATTCTTGGGAGCTCGGGGGTAGAGCACCCATTAACTTAATAAGTTGTAAAAAAAATTTCACCCTATTTTGTTTTATTTCTAAGGTCTTTTTCAACTTTTTGAGCTCTATTAACTAAAAAACGTATACTTGTTTGATGTCGGTAATATGGACCGTTTTCGAGATAAATGCACTTAACGATGAAATTGTGATTTTCAATCGCACAAATAATAGAAATGTTTACTTTGTCATATTGTGTATGACCTTCCCGTCGATTATTTGAACAAAAAAGGACAGAAAATGGTGCCGCACATGCTGAAGCTCAAGTTCTGGGGTCCGCATTGAACCTGTTAATATTAATTTTTTTAAATATTTAAAAAACAGCTTCATCGTCTTATCTAGATAAGACGATGTAGCTGTTTATGTGCAAAACCAAACGAGTAATAATGACAGTAGTTACCATGGATCAAAATGTCAGATATTTGGAGTGACATAGTTTTTCAGTATCCGACTTTAATTTAGTCATTAATCGGTTGAAATATGGCTTACACTAACAATGAATACGCAGATATGCATTTAATGTATGGAATGGCTTCTTATAATGCCTCGAAAGCAAAAAGACTATACGCTCGACGGTATCGCCATCGAAGGGTTCCTGATCACAAAACTTTTGAACGTGTTGATCAACGGCTGAGAAAAACTGGTAAAAAATTAAATAATTTTTTTGAAAACTAAAAATCTAAGAATTCTGTCTCTACTTAGGTCGATTTGCGCCAAATGACGTAAACAGGGGTACTCCGCGGACAACACGTACTGTTGAAGTAGAAGAAAACATATTGGATGCAGTGCTGCGAATTCATCTGTCAGTATCAGAGCATTATCATTACAAATGAATGTCCCAAAATCGATCGTTGGAAGAATTTTGAGAGAGCAACTGCTTCATCCGTACCATATACAAAAAGTACATCCTTTAGCCCAGCTGACTTTCCTGATAGGCTGTAATTTTCGCAGTGGTTTATACAGAACCATGAACAAAACCATGCCTTCATTCAATCGGTTTTGTATACGGATGAAGCGAGCTTTACAGGAAATGGAGTCATTAACTCCCATAACTCACACGTTTGGGCCGAGGAAAATCCACATGCCACAATTCACACACGCCATCAAGAGTAATTTCATATTACTGTTGGGGCCGGAATTATTGGCCGGTACTTGTTGGGTCCATTCGTGTTACCAAATCGATTGAATGGGCAACTTTATCTTGAATTTCTCCTACAGCAGTTACCACAACTTTTAGAAGACGTTGACATTGCATCTCGAGAGAACATGTGGTTTATGCATGATGGGGCGCCCCCGCATTTTAATCTTATAGTGAGGGGTCATTTGAATAGAGTATATCCAAACCGGTGGATAGGTAGGGGTCGGCCTGTTACTGTGGGGGAATTTAAAGATTCTCGTATATGCCGCACCAGTAGAGACAAGAGAAGAATTATACGAGAGAATTATGTACCATTCAAGTGCAATTAGAGAAAACGAAGGAATGTTGTGGCGAGTCCAGCGATCGTCTGTTCATCGTGGACAAGCATGCATTAGAGAAGGAGGTGCTCATATTGAGCATTTGTTATGAGATTTCATAAATCTTCATTTTTCCATGTCCCTAAATAGTTTTCTACAGTCAGGTTTCAAATTTTGTGTTTAGCGTGTTCAAAATTTTTTGTTTTTATAAATGTGGGTAAGTACCTACTTACTACCTCATAGAGAAATAAATGTTGTTTTATACATAATCCTCGTGTTTCTTTATTTTAAAAAAATGCTATTATTTGTCCAATTGAAAATCGCAATTTCATCGTGCATTTATCTCGAAAACGGTTCATATTACCGACATCAAACAAGTATACGTTTTTTACGTAAAATGGGCTCAAAAAGTTGAAAATGACTTTAGAAATAAAGACTGAAATTTTTCTTGCATCTTATTAAGGCAATGGTTAGTATGGTGAAAATATCCTTAAAAAGTAAGCCGTTTTTCAAAATAACTTAGCAGATCTGCAAAACTATTTAACATAAGTTATTCAGTTTCAAAGATTGATTTACAATGGACATCGGATAAACATCGTTTTTCAAATTTGTTCCGCCCTTTTGTTTTTGAGATATTCGCTGTTAACATGAGGGCTCAATACTGTCAATACATTTGAATCGTATATTAGACATATTTTCAGGCGGCCACACTGTATGCGTCTGGCTGCGTGCAGTAATAATTTGAACCCGAAAATTTCAGATCCAAACATATAAAACATGATTTAAAAAAGAAAAATAAACTATGATACATGGAAAAATAAGTGGTTGACCTTAAATCGAATTCGGAACTAAATTAGAACTCATAGAAGCCAGACCAACAGTATATATCTTTATAGTCCACTATTCAAGAAACTTAAATAAACGTTTAGTGATAGATGCGATTTAAGGATGACTTTATTGGTACATGAGGCATTAAATTAGGCACAGGAAGCTGTGAGGCCTATAACTCGAGCTCTGTTTACAAATCTAATGTTTTATTATATCAGATTCTAAAGTTAAGGTGTCGAAGACTATTCTAAAAATATAACAATTTTATCGTTCATCCAACATTGTTTATGTTAATTTGCGAAAGAAGTGCTATTTGAAAAGCTATTAACAACATCACAACTACGAAACATTTTCCATATTGCTCTAAATTATACTATACACGGAGTAGTTTCGCTGGAATATTATCATCCGGACTTAATAGTGCGGGTGCAGGTTGCAAAAATGAATAACACATCAATTAAAGAATAATTTCATTTTATAGTGATAGTTAAGTACTAATAGATACAAGAAACGCTGGTCGGACAATGCCTATAGACCGATAGCACGGGAAAGATTCTGGTGAACAATTAGCTCACGTCTGCGTCTCCTGGAGACCTTTCTTAAACACGTAAAATTGCCTACGAGAATTTTTCATCATTGCCACTGGCGCAAAACAATTTTTAATAAATTTTTTATTTTATAAAATATGCATCATTTTTATCAATTAGTTCACGTCTACGATGTTAATATTAGTTTACTTTAGGAAAAATACCGACCGGAAGCGCAATCGCAGACGTGTAGGTGTCACACTAGTCTTTGAAATCGTCAATCGCATTTGTATCGAAAACCGACTTTTAAAAACAATCGGTCACGTCTGCGAAAGGCGTTACCCGTTATATAATGTCTTTTTAAGTACTGGAACAGTCTCCCAGACGGTTTGGCTGTGTATGTGATATTTTTATACATTTTCGATTATGCTACCGATTCCGATAATTTTTACGATTGGCTAACGTCTGCGAAGTGCATTATCAAAAACTTTAAGCTCGAACTGTTGTATCAAATTATTCCCAGACTCGTAGAACAAGCCTAGACGCTTGTCTGTAAGCTTTTACTTTGTAAAACAAATTATAATTTTTGAACAATTACTTTACATCTGCGAATGGTTTTTTTATGCAAAGTACGTAACTTTTAGGCCACAAGATTATTCGGAAATGTGTATATTGTGCATAGTTACTTATCTGAGTACGACCGCATGTACTTTATTTGCAGTCGCGTTTGATTTTATAGTCGGTCAAACAAACATTTAACTGTTTACTACCGTGATAATGGCAAGAAAAAACCAATTCTTATGAGGATGTGGTAAAAAAAGGGGGGATGGGCACGGCAACACCCACGTCACTTGTTGAAAGCATTTTAGTTGTCGCCAGGGTTTTGTTAAATAAACGATTAAGTCACAATGGGTGTTAATAACCATAGATATCTGCATTACAAAAAAAAACATTTATTTCTAAATTATCTTGAACACAAGTAAAACATATCATGTTCATTCGTCGTCGAGATTAAGATCGAATTGATCTTCAGGAAGTGCAAGAGCCTCCCCCTCATCATCATCCAGTTCAACACAGCTGTCCTCCTCCTCATCCACAGAGATTATATTGTCCTCCTCATCTGTTGGTAAAAAAAAAGGTTCGTATTTGCTTAATTATTTTGCAACTATTTTATCGTACGTGGAGCTAAGATCAGTAGAACATTAAGCTTCCTTTAAAATGTTTGTAATTATACGTATTAAAAACAATTAATTGAGAATTGTAGTCAGTTTGCTTGTATGTGTGTATTAACGTTTCGACAATAACATTCATGTAAGCACATAATGTAATACTAATAACACACAATCGACAAATTGTCTCCTTGCACATGTTTAATTTTATTGAAGTTGATAAAATAGTTTAATAAGTCTCATTGAAATACAACTCTTAATCAAGTATTTTAACATTGGAATCGGGAACGTAATGGTAGATATAGGGGGAAATATATTTTACAAAATAAAAAATCTATTTAAAATTGTTTTGCGCCAGTGGCAATGATAAAAAATATCTCGTAGTCGATTTTACGTGCTTAAGAAAGGTCTCCATGAGACGCAGACGTGAGCTATTGTTCACCAGAATCTTTCCCGTGCTACCGGTCTATATCTTCGTGTGATTTACTTGAGAGGGTGGCTCCGCACCACTCTCAAGCTTAACTAAAAACATTAGTTAATGAAATAAATTGGTTGTGTTTAATCGAATTTGATTAGTATAATGAGAAGGAAATGGTCGGCGGTGGTTCGACCAAATACAGGGGTAGATTATAAAGAGTACTTTTAACCCATCTAATTAAAATAAACATATAGAGTCAAATTAAAGCCGAAGCACTTTTCGCATCCCATTTTCCACCGCGTGGCAACCTGGTAGTTTGGTTAGTCCGGTTAAAATTCTCGATAGTCGCAGTCATATTGAACATTGTATGCTAATAAATGTATTTGAAGTATACCGTTTATTTTGTCTAAATGTAAATAAATGTAATATTGCAAAATAATATTTTTCTAATTATGTTAGTAATATTTGTTTAATAATAGGCGAGTCTGCCTGGGATTTTCCCAAAAATTTTCTATACCATTTGAGTTAGCCACGAATTCTTATAGCAAACATTCCGCTGAACAAGATGTTCTTATGAAAAATTTTCCTGTACCGCGAGCTTCATGGTCAAATAATTGTTTAAACTATTTTATTCATTTTTATTTAATAAAATGAAAACGGTTTGACGGATCTGAAAAAATCTTGATTCAATCGAAAGATTCTTTCAATACGCATCGTTTGGCGCCAGGCGTAACTTGTAACAATTTTTTTTTTTCGTTGAAGCACCCATGCTACATAAATTTGAATTACCCGCGGTAATGCCCACGCGAAGTCAACAAGTGCGCATATGCGGTAAAATTATCACTGAGGCCATTTTAAATATCCATGCTACTTTACTTTCGCTTTTGACGCTGGTGAGTTAAGATCGTTTACTTATTATTTAACGGATTTTTACGTTTATTTCTTTAATCCTTTGATAACTTGAATATATTAAGTCATGTCATATTATTGAGTTAACGTTGCTGTATAGTTATTTTTGGGAATTAAAGGATATTCCGTGTAATAATTAATTTTTATTGACGGACATGTTTGTGCGATTTCCGCGTACATTGGACATATGTTAACTCATTAATTATCGCGGCAATTTTGTATTTTGTGGTCGCTTGAGACACAATACCGTGATGTTTTATCATTATTTAGATTATCGTGGACGAGGATTAAACTCGGAAATTACTCAAGAGATAAATTAAAATCTTTGTTTCTTAATTGTGTGTAGACAATATCATCTCATTAAAAGTCGAAACCTAAAGTCATTTTGTCGCATTTAGTTAACCTCGTGTTAGTATGAGAGGTTAAGAGATAATTTTTTATTAGTTTATTTTTCCGGAGATTAAACCCATAATTTTGTTTGCTATATTTGTTACAGCATTAGTTTTTTTTTCAGATAGTGGGTAATTCATATATTTTCTCTCTAATTCAATTCCAGCTAAATTTTGTTACCTTTATTTAAATTTTTGATCATAACTAGTCAGCCATTTTGTGAACGGCTAAAATTTCATGAGAGTAGAGTTTTCTCATTTATTAATTTTATTTATTATATTTATCAGTAGCTTATTCATATATTTTCAGAAGTAAAATTTTATCAATACTCAGGTTTTTTGTTAATTTGCGTTAATAGTGTGGTTTTACAGTGACTTTCGTCACCATAGTTTTTTTGTAGTTTTCTTGTATTTCTTTTTTCTCACAATTTTATTTATTTATTTTTTTTCTATTATCAACTGGTTCTTTACATTACCCCTTTTTCATGTAAAATCCTGGACCAAACCACCATTGAAGCAAGGCACAAGTCATAAATTGAATATTTGGGGTTATCCTCAATGTATTGGATATTATTGGACCTGAATATTACGTCCTCCTTCTCAGGTACCCGCGGCCACCTTCAGGATCAGACCTAGTCGGAATTCCACGTCTCCCCTAAACTAAGTAGCCCAAATTTATGTACAAAATTCAACTTTTGGTCAGAAGAAAAATTGTTAACCAGTTGATCGTTTCTTATTGTAATTTTTTTGTTAATCTTCAAATTCAAATTTTTGCCAGTTAACTAATTAAATCAAATTTTTCACATTAATATTTTTAATAATTTGTAAAGTGTTGTAAAATGTTCACTCTTATACTTATGTTAATATATTATTTGTTTCATATTTGATTTTGATTGTTTTCTCCCCCTGATAAAGTTTGCAAGAGTGTTATTTACTGAATACGCTGGCGTCCAAATTCTTTGTAGTCCAAGTTTTGTTTGGTTAATTTGACAAGCAAATAATTGTTTAAAAAAATATATAACTCTTCTCGCCATCGAGTGACCCTCGACCAGCCCTAAGACAACCGGTTGCTACTCTTTCATAGCTTCCTCAGCACCCAGCGGAGAAGTTGTGGTTGCAAACTCAAGTTCTCAAATATAAATAATTATTTATAGCGTTTTTTACAATTTAAAAATTATTTTATTATAGGATATATTTTATTGCACGAAAACAAAGTGAATTTGACTAGAAATGAATTTACCCACACCGAGGATCGAACCCGCCGCCGCGGGAGAGATTTCTTTAGGGGTCAAAAACGCGTATAACTCTTTATGAATTGAATATATTTTGTAGAACTTTTTTGTGGTTGATGGAAAAATATGTTAGCTTTAATTTGTACCAAACCTCGTATCCAAAAAGTTGTTAATAGACAAATTAGAACTTAAAACGCTTATCACTTTTATTTTCGGTTCCTGTTACCCGATCAAGTTCTTTCTGGTCTCAAAATTTTCATTTTTCCAAGCACTTTCATATGCACAAAACTCCATTTTGATACGCTTACCCAGAGCCGAGATATTCAATTTGTTAATTTGCAAAATTAATTTAAACTTTAAATAAACAAAAGCAAAAGTTGCATTCGTGCACACTTCTATGGGGGTTATGCCCGACATCAATATTTATCGTTTAAAGTTGGTTTGAAGTCGATCAAACTTTCGAAAAAAGTTATTTGTTAATTAACAAACTATGCCAATTGTTTAAACAATCAAAAAGTATTGAAGATATCGGGCCAAAAGAAAGATGGTATATTCTTTGGTATAAAAGGCATATATTTTGAAAAAAACAATGTCCTAACCTCATTAGTTTCGGAGTAATCAATTTGTTAATTAAGAAATTTATTTTGGCTGTAATAAATGAACGGGTTGGCAAAATGGCGCCAGGCACAAGTCTGGCGCCAAACGCGTATTGAAAATATCTTTCGATTGGATCAAGATTTTTTCAGATCCGCCAGAACGTTTTCATTTTATTAAATAAAAACGAAAAAAATTTTGTTTAAAGTATTATTTTACCATGAAGGAAAATTTTTCATAAGAAAATCTTGTTCTGCGGAACTGTTCTTATAAGAATCCGTTGCTAACTCAAATAGTATACAAAATTTGTGAAACCACCTCTTTTTTACCCCAGGCAGACTCGCCTATAATTGAAAATAGTTACCAAATAAAAATTAATAAATTAATGTAAATTTTTAAAAGCTTTTATTTAACTTGCAATGTTAGTGCGTTGGTTTGTTTAGGTCAAATCTTGCAAGCTGAATTAAAACTACTTCCTCTTATACCACGGAGTTGAAATTTTACACGTTTATTCAGTTCCGATGACAATGCATTTTTATGATAGGCGTGACCTGATTCTACTTCCATGATATATAGTGTGGTCGATAAAGTGTGCAACAAATGGAATTTTTTTTTAGTTGCATAACCAAAGTTTAAATACCGTTAAAAGTTATTGCACTAACAGCCGGTTTTACAATCGCAAGTTAACTTTCATGTTAGTTGACTTTTACTTGCAGGTTAACTATAACTTTACCGACACATGCGTTTTTCAATACAAAGTTAAGTGATGATTTTGTAAACGAGAGGTTGTGAATAAAATGTATAATGTTGGTACTGGAAAAATGGGTAATATACATAAAATGTATGAATTTTGGTCCAAAGTCACGTCACCTGCCATCAAATATAAATGTCAGAAGCAATTTATGAGTCTATTACTAAGTAAGTAGGTAGTATTTAGTCTCGATCTATTTAAAAAATCTCTTCCATCGTATTCTTCGAAAAAGTTAGGTCCATACAGGATTACCTTGGCTACTCATTACTGCTATATGCGTTTACTTCGTACATATCCATTTTTAGGCAAAATATCAAAAAATTATTTTGTGACAGTTATTTTATAGATTATAAATTGCCAGTAAACTGCCAACTCCTAGTTTACCCACACCTTATCTGCTAGTAAAGTTAACTAATAGATAACTACCACATCGAAAATAACCAGCTATTGTAAAACCCAATTTCTATAATAACCTGAAAGTTAACTCTGACTGGAAGTTAATTAGCGATTGTAAAACCGGCTGTAAGAATGGCTTCAAGTTAAATAGTATACAGGGTAGGGCAAAAAATATGAAAATTTTTCAAGAGTAAAGTGCGCTTATGGATTGATTGATGGATTTGCCAGCGAAAAGTGAGCATTGCTGCCAATTCCGGGCAGCCAGTCTGGAGGTTCGTTCGAACACGCTTGGCCGTCCGCCGAACACGCCCAACAGACGGCCAAACCGCGTGCTGGAACCAAACCTCGGGTGTTTTATATACTACCGGACCGGTTGCATACGCTGGGTTGGACATGGGACATGCTTGTTGTCAGCAGCGAGAGCCACATGAGGCATTGGGTAGGAATATAGGATGGGAAGTGTAGGTGTTTGTGAGATGCTTTTTTAAGTTTCCATGCTTCTTTTAAGTTTCTATCTATCATCGTCCTCCTATTTATTCTTCTACTTTTTCCGTTTCTTCTGTTTCTGAATCCATCAGCGTACACCTCTTCCTGCCCGCCTGCGTCCATATATGGTTTCATGTTTCCCAGAAATCTGTTTTCGTTTTAATGTCCCCTTCATAAAATTATATATAAAAAACATATTTTTAAGAAACAGCTTTTATTTTAAAAAACTACTAAAAAGTATGAAATATTTTTTTAAATTCATACACCTGGAACCAAGAGCTTTGGGGGCAGTCAATTGAGCAAAGTAACTATGCAATAATGTTATATGACCGCCCCCAAAGCTTTAGGTTTCCAGGTGGACGAATTTTAAAAAATGCATGTTTTACTTTTTAGTACAGTTTTTTAAAATAGAAGCGTTTTTTTCAAAATATTTCTTTTATATAATTTTTTTATACTAATGTTTTTGAGCAAATTGACAACAAGAGAATTAAATTGTTTGAGAAAAGAACAAGGCTAATGAATTTTAAATTATTTTGCATGTCAATGTTTACGCGCGTGTTTTTATAATAATACACACTAATATATCATCAAGAACGAATCTTCGTCTGCAGATTCTGATGTTTCCTCATCTGAATCACTAGATTATGTTCTGCTGTTGATTTCTCTTCTAAGTCAATATCTTCTACATGTAAATGTGTAGGTTTGCCTTCAAGCCAACTTGGTTAGAGTTAATTAGCATAAGTGTTTAGCACCCAGCCACAATCCTCGGATTGAATTTTTGGCAGTTACATTCAGTAGCAGCAGGGCACATAGAAATAATATAAATTGTTCGCAATATGTGTTGTTTTAGTGATTTCAAACATGCAAGGATGTTCGCCAAGTGGAAATCGGATAAAATACACATTTTATTGAACTTTAGCACAGTCAATGGCCTATTTTTTTGTCTTTAAATGATGCATTGTAGTCACAGCCTGTGTGCGCGTGTAAAAATAGTTATACTTTACAGAGCTGTGAGCCTAAATGCAACAAATCAGTGAAATTAAGTGCCTCAGATCTATATGGTGATGGCATTCAAATTTCTTGTATTGGTAGTATATTCATGTTGCTCAATGGTATTATAAGTACATCTGCATAGTATGCTCGAATTAGTAGTGCTGTGACGTTCGGATTAGTAGTGTACGCTGACAACAAACTTTTTAAGGTGCAAGAGAAGACGCATGTCGGTTTCTTCGTTTTTACATTCAAAATCATATTCAACACTTCTAACAATATTATTTTGTTCTACTTGAAATGAAAAACACGATTTTTTCACATTTTTTTTATCAGCCATCATTGTTGCTAATTATTACATTCCCAGTGCTTGAAGATAAATTAAACCATTGCTCCTTAAAACTTGATGTTATTTTCTGAAAATTACTCTCTACGCTCTCGGTTTCTCAGTACTCTGATAGGGTATGCAATTATACCGTCGTTTTTGACATTATGGTTGTGAGTACAATGTATCATTTAAATGTAAAGGAAAAATCAAACCACTGAATCTGCTAAAATACAATAAAACATATGAAAAATTAATTTCTGGATTCCGACAATGTAAATGATACAGGCACAATCAAGAGCATGCAGTAATTTACAAACAAGCTGTATGGTGCAAAAAAGAAGATGTCAATGCTGCAAGAGTTCAATTATTAAAAAAAAAACATTAACAGAACTCACAGGGAACGAGGTATTCGTGAAATCGTGATTTTCTTATATGGCGGCGCAAGCGGCAACCTCTTAAAGTCGGAAACTCATAATATTAATGAGCATGTGTAACTTAAGAACTATGGCGTGTATAAACTTTTCTTCACCGTTCGCAATGTTTTTATGTCTCTATTTATTGGACTTATACGTCCTGGAGTATAAATTGGTTTCCTTGGGTTTGAAAAGATAAGTATAAATGAATAAAATTAATATTAGCTATCAATTGTAACATATGGTGATGTGATGGAAAAGCGGAATTCTTTAAAGAAATTGACTGACAAGTTTATAGTTCAGTAACAGAAATTCTAAAAATTATTTAAATTACGTGTTATTTTGGTAACTAGTAAATAATAAAAAAATGTTGGCGAACGTTGAAAGAAAATTATGTTTTAGAACGAAAAGAAACCCAATATTGTAATAAATTTTAAAAAATGACCAGTATTTTAATGGATTAGGTCAATTTTTATGGTAGTTTTGACTTTTATGATTCACAACATGTGAATATTTATTACCGCACACCACACATTAAGTTATATTACCGAAAATCATGTATACATTTTATGGGGTATGAATCTGTGTCTGTTATTTGGCAATATAATTTTAATTTCGTATAGATGTATTGATTCTTTAAAAGCTTATTGACAAATTTATATTTATGCAGTTGAATAAAAAATGCAGTGTAGTGTTGCACTTTCGTTGATTCATTTTGTTGGAATTTCCCTGTGTGAAATTAAAGTGATTGAAATTTCAACATTGCGAAGCACGGAATGAGAAAATCGCTGCCTAAGGAATCACCAGTTTCAGTTTCACATCCAGATTTCCTATTCAAGTATCTTGTCTTTAAATGAAAACATCCTGGATCTTGTATCCGAATTCCAATATGTAGTAATAATAAAATATTGGAAATCGACTGTCCCAAGGTGGTAATGCTGATGGCCAATGCCAAAAATTGATTTTAGAACTTATTCTCTCATACACACACTAAAATACAATTTTAGTTTGTTAACATTTTAAATAATGGAGTGGAGATGGTGGTAGGAACAATAGATCCTTGGCTTCTCGTATATACATCAAAGAGTAACCGCAAAACGATCAAAAACCACCTATTTCTGGGCACTGGATTGCCTGCTGGTCACAAAATGATCCTTGGGAAATTCCAAGGTGAGCGTGTTTTTTGGTTTTTCGAAAAAACTAACCCTATGCGAGAACTGACCTGATTTGTGAGTTGGATACCATAGTTTCTTGTGGAAATACAGAGACCCCAAATGGATTTCGAACGCAGCAAAAGACCTCTCCCTGCCGTTTTCGAAGATGAGGAAGAATATGGTGACAATATTTTTAACCTCAACTTCCTCATCAACCACCCCTAAATGCAATAGGCACCCCATTTTCCGGTATTTCTGGGCTATGTGTGCGAAAATGAGGGTATACGCATTTCTATTCGATTTGAAGCGTTTTGAAGATATTTCGGTTTTGAGGGTGGGAGTAGTTTCAACCGTTGCTGTCGGGTGAGCTGGTTCTAGTCAATATTGCTCAATTTGTTGAAAGTGAGCAGAAATATCCCGATACAAGTCCTTGCACGAGCAGCCACGAAACACCGGGAGAGGGTGGTCTTTTGCATTCTGTTGATGAGGTTGGGGTAAAAAATACGGTCACCATCGTCTTCTTGATCTTCGAAAACGGGAGGGGAGAGGTCTTTTGCTGCGTTCGCAATCCTTTTGGGGTCTTTGTATTTCCACAAGGGACTATGACATACAGGGTGTATCGAAAAGAACTTTTTTTGGAAATTTAAAATTTCAGGTTGATAAAAAGTTGCCCAATTGAAAAAAAATAGGTCTCCCGCAAGAGGCTTAAAGTTTATAATTTTCTTCAAAAAATTGATTTTTTTCATTTTTTTTAAGGGTTAAGGATTTGTCTTAGGACAAAATACTTATGATGACAATGATGAAAAATAAAATAAGCTTTGATCGACATTTAAAAAAATGTCTTCAATTAGGAAGAACGCCTAATCTGTCTAAGTTTGAATAAACTGCGGGAGACCTAAACGTTTCATTAGAGTAATATTTTTTTAAATATTTTCATTTGACACCTTATTGTTAAAATTTTTCAACTTGAAAAATAAAATCACTTAATCCTTCATTCCAAAAAAAAAAAAAATGGAAAATTCAGATTTTTGAAGAAAATTATAAACTTTAAGCCTCTTGCGGGAGATCTAATTTTTTTTTAATTAAGCTGATTTTTTTTGTGGTGTATATGGGTCCATAGAGACAACTTTCTATCAACTTGGAATTTGTAATTTCCAAAAAAAGTTTTTTTCGATACACCCTAATATTCTACCCTTAAATCGGCCCAGGTCTCGCATAGGTGTAGTTTTTTCATAAAACCAAAGAATATGCCCAGCTTGGAATTTCCCAAGGATCATTTTACGGGCAGCAGGATGGATTTTGATCTGTTTCTCCTCTCGCAATCAAGTGCCCAAAAGCAGGCGCTTTTTGCGGTCACTCTTTCAAGTTTCTGGACTCATACTAACTTGCATTACTTATTTACCCCTACATAGCTTTTAATTCCAATATTTAAGCGTCAGGTCAAGAATGCAAATTATTTTTACTTCTGCAAAGGTGCAATTTTAGACCTAGAAACTCACTGAACTTTTTTTAAATCTCGCGCGTTGCTGCTGCTAATCAGCTGATCTTACTTACTGGCGTTCATCTCATGGTCCTACCTTATATAACCATTATAAAATTTTGTGTATACAGGGTGTCCCAGAATTGAGTTCCCGAGCGGAAACCTGTGATTCCTGAGTTCATACTGGGCCCGTATAACTCAACTTACCTTAGTCCAAAAAGGCATCCCTGAGGAAGTACATTCTCTTAAAGTGAGACAATTTTTTTTTCCCTTATATTGAAGATTAAATTTTCAAATTTTCATGGGAACTGTATCTCTATAGGTACTCTATGTAAGTTTGATAACAACTAAATATCTTTTGTTTCTCCAACGCAATAGGTTTCCTGTGTCACAAGCATCTATGACCTACATAGAAAAAAATGATAATTCTTGATTTTTCGTTGATATTACACAAAATTATAAAAGTATTAATTTGTGTACTGAAATAGGTGGACATCATGTGGAGCATTTGTTATTAATGTATTATTAGAATAAACTGTACTTTTCTGTTATTACAATATTTTATTCTAGAATTCTAGAATTGTAAATAAATGTTAAATATAGGTTGCCGTCCGGGAACTCAATTCTGCGACACCCTGTATGTGTAGCGTTTTTGTTATTTCTTATTTGTATTAACAAATACATAATTATAGAGTTTATAAAATGTAATGTTTTTAGAGATAACTTTGATAGAAGATGTTACCTCTAATTATAAATAAACTTTTGTAGAAGAAGAAAACGAAGAGGCTGACGAGGTAAATTAAATTTGAACAAAGTAAGCTTTTAAATATTACGATAAAATTTGCAAGTTTACATTTCATTAAACGGATTTATACAGGGAACTATTCCTCCTACAACAAAAACATTATACCTCTTTTTTTATTAATTTTCTCTTCATCAAAAAAGCATTTAATTTTTTTGTCCGAACAAGATTTCTTGGTATGTTTAAGAAATCTGGAATTTTTTTAAGTCCGAGCTATCGAGTCCTTTTTCGACTTTGGTAACTGAACTAAAATAGGAATTTTTCAAAACCTCTGAACATACTTCTTCTTAAGAACGGTTCATGTAGTTATTTGACATAAATTCTAACTGTTAATTTCTGCTTGGACTCATTATTATGCTGACGGTTTCACACCTACCTTGCATTTGTTACACCAGTGCACAAAAGTACTAACTGCTATGGCAGTTAGAGAAGAATAAAAAGTCATATACGATGTCTATCCAATGAAAGGTTCATAAGTGAGACATTTCATTATAGTTTTTTCCATCTCTTTTTTGCTAAGGCGTGGCCCTTTAACAGGTCAGGAAAAACTATATGTGAGATGTATCATACAGCAAGAGGAATCTAACTGAAATAAAAACAAGCTAACCGTTATACTCTTCGCCAATTTACTGCACTTTTTATATAATTGTTGCACATTCTACAGGATACTCTTCGCAGTTTTTTTGTAAATAATATTAGTTTTAATTATTTTTAGTTTAATTACAAAACAAAAAAATTGTGTAAAAAAAAAAATTGATTTAAAAAAAATTTAGAATTTTTTTATTTTTCGACCGATTTTGCTCAAAAATAAGGTTCTTCCTCTAGCTAACACTAACTTACTGTCCAAATTTCAATACAATCGGACTTTTCGTTCTTAAAGTGGCCATTCCCTAGAAAGAGACATCCGATTGGGAAATATTTACTATTTTTGGCAATAACTTTTTTTTCTTAGTGCGTATATTTAACCCTGGAATGCTACTAGGGGTACAGGTGTACCCCAGCCTCATTTAAAAGTATCGCCAATCGGAAGTAGAAAAAGCTGCGGACGTGGGCTCTTGAGTTCACCACACTATGCATTAGTTCATGTGTGAAATTGGTGACATTGGTGCGTTTTTCATCTTGGAGTTATTTGATACTTGGGGTACAGGTGTGCCCCAGTGTAGCGGAATAAGGCTATTTGTTTTCGCATGCAAGTATATTAGTTTTATTTATTTATTTATTATTACGTTATTTTTGTGCTGTATTTTCAGATCACACAAGTAATGACTTCTCAAAAGAAGTATTTTAGCCTCACAAATACTGCTGATATATTTGAACTAAATCGTATTGTCTTTGATTATGAATCCGAGAATGAGGGTTCTCAGGACGACAGCGATGAGGATGATATCATTGTAACAGATTTTAGAGATGAGGATCACGAAGAGTTTGAAAACGAAGACAACTCTATAGTTTTTCCTAATCCAGTCACTCTCAGAATCCTATTCCAGTTCACTCTCAGGATCCCTTACCATCCGCCTCTGATTCTGAAGACGACGTGCCGTTGGCACAAATACAGCTGGCGGACCAGGATAAAGTTAAAGTTTTAAAGGTTCCCACCAAACTAAGGGGTAAAATTGGCGATGAGCCATATACCACCAAATTAGCAGAAATTATAAAATTTCATAATTCGACTAAGGGAGGTGTGGATACTTTGGACCAACTGTGCCACTAATTCTACTGGTAGAAAGACACGCCGTAGGCCGTTATGCCTGTTTTATACTTTGCTAAATATCGAGGATCCTTTTAGGAGGTTCTAATGCACCGGACAAAGAAATTATCACTAACGGAAGAGCTTACCTGAAAAAACTCCCGCTTCATTTAGTGAAACCTCATATGGAAAGTCGTCAAACTGAAAGTCTGCCAAGTAGGTATATCCAATATACTAAAAATAATTCCTGCAGTAGAAGTACCAATAAGGCCACAGACTACCACGGGTAGATGCACATTTTGCCTCAGATGCAAAGATTGAAAATCCAGGGTCAACAGCGTTGTATGTAAAAGATTCACTTGTTTGGAACATCAAAAGAAAACTTGCCCAACTTCTGTCGAATAACTTAATAAAATATTTCTGTTAAAAAAACATTTTTAGAATTCTATTTTAAGTTGTTTTTACGTTATTTTCAATTAAAAAAATGTTTTGATAAAAATTGGCCAACTTTTATTTGGGGTCCGCCTGTACCCCAGTGTAGCTGATTAACTTCTGAAAATAAGTGTAGCATTCCAGGGTTAAAAAACTATAAGACTATCTAAGTGGAACCTTAACAAGACTATTACTAAGAATTTTCACTCAATAATTTGAGTGGTTTGCAAAATAGTTAGATTTAAATTTAAAAATTATATTAATCTTCCTATTTCGTAGTTTTAAATTGAACTATTTTTCAGGCCACTGAAATTATTGAGTGAAAATTCATAGTAGTAGTCTTGTTAAGGTTCTACTTAGGTAGTCTTATAGTTTTCTTTTAAATATACGTAATAAGAAAAACAAGTTATGACCAAAAATAGTAAATATTCCCCCATCGCATGTCTGTTTCTAGGGAATGGCCACCTTAAGTTATCGTGCTTACAGGCAACGTGACGGACGGACGGGCGGGCGGGCGGACGGGCGGGCGGGCGGACGGACGCACGGACGTTTTGAATTCGATCACCAACACAGTGATATGAATTTTTTTTCTCTACGAGCAATATTACCGATTTTAGAAATGTGCCGATCGAATAGAATATACTCTTCGTTTTATATTTGCGAAGAGTATAATAAGTGTTGATTTTCTCAGATGTGCAATACATTCTTTAAATATCCTTCCCTCTGAAATAATTCATAAAATTCTGTTCCATTTTCTAATTCCATTTACTGCATCTATCTGACGACTGTTTACTTCTTAATTTGACTATGGTGCAAATAATGAAATAATTATCAGTTGTTTCGTACTTTTGAAATTCCTGACTACATTTAAATTGAAAATGCTTACATTGTTCTTATTTTAGGACACAAGAAGAATCTGACTTGAGCGTTGTCATCGTTTTCTCTTCCGGTACCTTTGCGTTCAGCATTGTTTATTATTTCAAAGCCCGGGTCATATGAGATACGCCGCGACAAACTGGGTGGTCCACCGCAAAGTGAGATATTTTGTTTAAAGTCAGAGATTAAAGCGGGTTATGAGCGCCGCGATGCCGATGCGTGGTTTGTTAGTAAACGATCTTTTCGATCATTAAACGTCCTTAATTGATGCCTTTGAAATTGCCTAATGTATTTCGACTACTATGTTTAATGGCAGTTGCAATTTGAAATAAACTGGGAATTAATTTCATGTCATTCTATTTGCAAATTAGCTTTACGTGACGTGGGACCCAAGAATTACTTTGTAACTCAAACATCAATTAAGGAAATTCGTTGACTATAAAATGCATACAAATTATAGTTATATAGGAGGTTCCATAGGTAATGGTAAATTTAACAAAAGCAGATTCCTTACTTAAAATTAATGCGATTCAGATAAACTTATCTTAGTTCAAAAGTTAATAGTGACCGAAACACATTGTATCAAAGTGATTTTTTAAAATAACTACTAAAGTAATTTAAACATTTTAACAAAATTAGGTGATCGAGAGTTCAAATGTAATCATAGTTTTTCTGTTATTTCACCACTTCAGGTGGCTTTAACCCTAGAATACTATCGCTCGTCAAAATTACGACGATTGGATTTTATTTGTCGGAGACAGGCGCGGATTCAGGGGAAGCGGTGTCGCCCCCACCTGGAGCAAAGTTTATATAAGAAAACCTGATATAAAAATAAATTTATTCTAATGCATTTATTTTATTTTTACCCATTAAATAATTGTCGCCCCCCCTCCCCTCAACAAAATGCTGGATCCGCGCTTGGTCGGAGAACTTCAGTATTTTTCGAGCGACGCACAGTGAGAAAATCACTTTTATTGGACAAAAGTCCATTTGACGCACAGTTCTTGACCGATTTGAATATTTCTATTTTAAAATACTCGTGAATGATTCTAGTTTACCCTCCGATTGCTACAATTTAAATATCTATTCTTCTGATGAACGTATCTGACCCAATATCGGGAGATAATTTTTTTTTAAACAAGTATAGTGACTGCCCTATATTGTAGATCTCCGTAAATTTATAGTTGAATTTCACGTTTTTTGGGTCGTTGATTAAGAATATGATACGCAATTTATCAAAAAATAGTCCAATTTCATGATATTGGTCTCTTTTCGGGTCCTGGGAAGTTTTCAGGATCTTTTCGATATATAATTTATTACTCTAGGTTGTTTAATTAAGTGTATGTATGAATTAAATTAATTTTAAAAACCTATAAATATAAAAAATAAGATTGTTTACTCAAGGATGACGTTAAATTCAAGATTTATAAAATATAATAGTGTAAAGAATGTATTTAAGTGTTTACTATTAAGGAGCAGATAAGAAACTTTAAGATTGCATCTTCATAGGCTTCTTATACCTCCAACTTCTTATGCTTTCTTATCTCCAAAATTGAAATTTGGTTACTTTTTTAGTTTACTTGTTTTTTTAATTAAAATAATAGCTATTTTTAATTGCATTATTATATATGATAACATCAGCGTTTTGAGTAAACGCCAACATAAATGTTCCGATATTGGATCAAATACGTTCATCAGAAGAATAGATATTCAAATTGTAGCAATCGTAGGGTGAACTAAAATCATTTACGACTATTTAAAAAAAAAGAAATATTAAAATCGGTGAAGAACTGTGGGTCAAATGGACTTTTGTCCAAAAATAGTGGTAAATTTCCCACTCTGCGACGTTTTAGTCCTCCCATGACTTTCCTCAGTTAGTGCCTAGATGCTGTAGATGGCAGGTGAACTTTGTGCACAGTAAATTTCTTAATAATATCGGCTCCCCGTCGTAAAATTTACGACGCGATAGTATTAACGTAAGCCTTTTAGCGGTGTTTATAATCACATGTTTTATATATTGACAGAAATTTATTGTTTCTTTAGATCACAATAGTAGCAACATGACTTCTAACTGGAAAAAAACACGACCCTTGACTGATGCAGAACTCGATACCTTTTTATTTGAAGATGAAGAAGATATCGTGTTGGAAAATGGAGAGTCTGGGAGTGAGACTGACGATTTCTACAAACGTGAAGAAATTTATGAGAACACGGACAATCCAAGCGAAGGAAAATTACTTGAAGCAGAAATGAACTACTCAAATGATATTCAAGAGAAGGAAGGCGTTAGGAATTTGCTGGAAAATTAAGATGAAAATGATAATGAAATCGACGATGAAGATGAGGAAGAAAAATATACTTCTGTTACCAGCTACGCTACCCTTTATACCTTCTATATAAAAAAGCCTGTGGTTATTGAGTTTGATAATAGTTCTAAGGGTGGGGTGGATATCTTTGATATGATGTGTGCCAATATGAATGAGTTGCAACCCAAAAAAACAAGATGGCCCTTATGTGTGTTCTGTGACATGCTCAAAATACCTGAAATAAACATACATAACTACAAAAAAGGCAACAAGAAAGAAAAACCCAGATCAATTTTTGTATAACCTTAGGTTACAACTTATGAAACCACGGAGCAACTTAAAAACATTTTTCACGTCCACTCCGAAAGTCTGTCAGTGATGTTTTACAACCAAGGGCTGCCTCAAATCAAACCATCCCCCTAAAGGTCCAAGAACCATCTGCAGCATTTGTCCGCCAAAACAATACGAATGACCATCATGTACTGTGGTCAGTGTAAATGAGCTATTTGTGGAGAACATAGATTAAGATTAGGTTCCAAATGTTGAGGAAAACTTTAATTTTTCTGTTGCTTTTGCTGTACTAAGATACAAAATATGTTTATTTTCGTTAAATAAGTAAATATCATTCCATACCGCCATTTTATTTACAATTTCTGAAAAAAGTCGTAAATTTTATGAAGCGATAGCAATAACGTTGGTTAGAAACACGATAGTATTCTAGGGTTAAAGGTCATAACTTTTTCTCCTAGTGTTTAATAAAAATATGTCTTTTTATATCCATTTTACGTAAGAAAGATATACCTTGTATGTAAATGTCGCTCTAAGTAACCGTTTTCGAGATATTTACTTTTAAATTATTCAAGGCACTATTTTAACATGAAATGAATATCATGTTGTTTGCCTTCCAGAATAATTGATAGTGAAGCAGACATTCTAAAATTAAAATCATCTTTTTAAATTTTTATCATTTATTAAATTCCAACACTAGCAAAACAAGCAGGAAAACAATGCTTTTTAAAATGTGGTGTATTTAAGAAATAGTTATTTTTGATACTAGATAGCGAAATGTCATGTTTGCATTCGATAATACAAAAGAATTTCATAATAGAGTATCAAACAACATTTTTTCGAAAACCGTCTCCCACTGTTCAAAAATTGCTAAAAATATGAAGAGAAAATTTTAACATTTACATAATTTATTTGACATGTATGCCATCTACAATTTGATGCACATATTTTAATATCAAATATTCATTGGCGAGTCAGTAGGTGCGTCGTGGATGCACCATCGTTTGTCAGAAACGCCGACATCTTCAAAGACCTGAAAAACACCCCGGTAACTGAAGTCATCCAGGACAGAGCGAAGAATCTATACGCCCGAGCGGCAGAGCATGGGAGTCCGCTGATTAGACAGGCGACTGACTACGACCCCCACGACGCTCCGAGGTACAAAAGGCCGAAGCTCCAGTTCTTGGACAACGGGTAAATATAACTTAACCGTTTTTCTGTTTCAGCCCGACCTTCAAGTCACGCTGCAAGGAGACAATGACCAAAAACATCCAAATCACCCGATCCCAGGGGCACCAAGCAAACAACCAACTCGGTATCCTTACTCTATCCCGTGCCGGCCTCTGACGCTAAAATAAAGCGTCTTTGGCCGAACACAGTCCTTGAGCTACACAGTTCACACTTCCTTTCGACGAAATCGGAGCACATGATGCCAATAATTGGCACCCTAGGCTTCCGAGTAGTCAACACACCTCAAACCCCTCCAAACTCCGAGAGAGCTCGTCAACAGCCGTTCTCTGTCACGACAGACTAAAGACGCTCCCGGGAGCCAACATTCCAGCGAAGAAAGAAGACCAAGACAGAAGAGCGCCAGAAAAAGCGACGAAGCTGGCAAAGTCCAACAGCCAGGACCAGGGGAGGTCTGCTAACATCGCCAACACCGTACGAATTTGCGGGGGGGGGGGATAGGCAAAAAAACAGGCCCACCCCTTACGAGGCCGGTCCAGGTCTACAGTGATAATTGAGACAAAGAGCTCAAGCTCGACCCCTAATCATCCGAGACCGTCATCTTTAGTCAAGAACATTGGCGAGTCAGTAACCCTAGCAACGCAACAAACAAGCTTTAGTAAACAATCAACAATTCTATTAAGAAAACACTCGTTTTTTAAATCTTGAGTTGGTAGCAGTTTATTCAATAATTTTATCATTGGAATTGAATAAAAACATATAAAACATGTTATCAGAAAGTGAAGAAGATCTACCATATGAAGTGTCTGAAGTAGCCAAAAGTGCAATTTCTGGACTTATTCCCAGCAAGTCGGCAATATGAATCTACTTACAAAGGCTTTTAGTCGAGTCGCTGTATCGAAATTTATAAAAAACCCAAAAAATGTTCAATACTTTACCGATTTTTTTGGAACTTTGAAAATATCTTCTTGGGTCCATAAGCCGAAAAGTTAAGAGTTTCTTTTTTGTCGGTCGAACCTAAATTGTTAAATAATCAAATTAAGTTAACAATTTAATAACTTCCTGAATAATTATTCAAAATGCTGAAATTTTTTAGGGGGGTTTTGGGGGTCGCTGGTTACATATATAAATTTAAAAATTCATAAAAACTATTTGTTTATTAACAAAAAATTTTTAAGATACAAAAATCCGCGCACATTTCCAAATAAACGATGATTTTTACGAAGTATAATATACTAATCATCATATATATCAGGCATATATTTATGTGAATCTTATAGATGCATCGTATGTAGGTACACCAAAAATAGAATTCCATATATTCTGGAAAATATGTAAGAATTTTTTCGTTGAAAAAGTGAACTTAAATAATTAAAGAACTCAACGTGATTTTGGACTATAACAACAACAAATGATAAGAATCTGCTAGAAATTAAGAATACTCGAAATGTTTCGTTTTTTGTTTCAGTTAAAAAATCGAATCCGTTTTCCAGCTGTGCGCTGGTGGGATGGGTGCTTATGAGGGGTCGCATTTGAAAACAATTACACAACAAAAAATAGTCGAAAAGTACGTTTATTGGCTTCATTTTGCATTAAAAAATTCGAAACCGTTTTCTAGACAATGAAAAAAAAACAGAGCAATTTTCCGACCTCACGCCTGTGGGATAGGTGCTTGTGAGGGGTCACATTTGAAAACAATTACAGATATCGACTTCGAACAAAAACAGTCGAAAGGTACGTTTATTGGCTCAACTTTGCATTTTATTTCATTCAAAAATTCTGAACCGTTTTCCAGAAATTCCAAAAAAACGGAGCGATTTTCCGAGCACACGCTGGTGTGATAGGTGCTTGTGAGGGGTCGCATTTGAAAACAATTATAGATATCGATTTCAAACAAAAGACAGTCGAAAGGTATGTTTCTTGGCTTAACTTTGCATTTTATTTCATTCAAAAATTCTAAACCGTTTTCCAGAAATTGAAAAAAAAACGGAGCTATTTTCCGACCACACGCTGGTGTGATAGGTGCTTGTGAGGGGTCGCATTTGAAAACAATTATAGATATCGAGTTTATTAGCTTAACTTTGCATTTTATTTCATTCAAAAATTGTGAACCGTTTTACAGAAATTAGAAAGAGACGGGGCGATTTTCCGACCACACGCTGGTGTGATAGGTGCTTGTGAGGGGTTGCATTTGAAGACAATTATAGATATCGATTTCAAACAAAAGACAGTCGAAAGGTATGTTTCTTGGCTTAACTTTGCATTTTATTTCATTCAAAAATTCTAAACCGTTTTCCAGAAATTCAAAAAAAAAACGGAGCTATTTTCCGGCCGTACGCTCGCGGAGTATATGCTTATTAGTAACGGCCTTTGAATACAATAACTGATTTGGACTCCAAACCAATAACATTTGAAACGTACGTTAAGCATGGTCATATTTAACATTTATTTATATTAAAAAATTCGGTTGCTCTGAGAGTTATATTTTTTTTGTAATTACAGATTTACAAAAATATTTAAAATAATGGAAGATATTTCGGCCATTTTTAACACGTTAAGCGCCACAATGATAGGACCAAAACCGTACCCTCTGTGCCAAATTTCGCTTTATCGTATTTCGAATTCATTTTACTACTAAGATGATAAAAATATAATTTACAAAATGTTGCGAAATATTTTTATACCTTTTTTTTGCAAAAATCTGTGTGGCACAACATTTGTACCTCGCTGCACAGACGTATTTTCTCTACACTTTCCACATGCAAAAAGACATTTTATGCCGATTGCTTCTTCAAAGTACATAAAGCTAATTTTGTATAATTTCAAATAAGTATCTATGAATACATGAATACATATTAGTTATATAATACATGTCTTTATTTTTCTTTATATTAGGTTTTTTTATTTATCTTTTACATAAATTTTGCTTCAATTGACTATAAAATCCGAAACAAAAATAATTTTCTGGGGGTTTTTACACTGTCTGCATCATCTTGCCGAGCTTATTTCATTCCCATTTAATAATATGGTATCTGTGGCACTGCTGTTGTGTCACAGTCCAGGAAAGGATAATAGTACGTGAGGCACTACATTTGTGCCTCGAAGCGGGGTGGGATAATTCTGCGAGGCACATCACGTATGCCTCATGGCAGTTAACGTGTTAATCCGCCATTTTCAATTCAGACTTTTCCATGTTAAATTAATAATTCGCGACCTAAGGAGCTTTTTTGGAAATTTTCCGATAGAATTATGAATATTCACAGAGAATATTCCAAACAATTAGTGTCACAACCGCCATTTTGATTTTGGACTCTTTGATATCAAATTCGTAATCAGCGACCCCCAAAATCCCCCTAGAAAAAAATTCAGCCATTTTGAATAATTATTCAGAGAGTTATTCAATTGTTAACTTAATTTGTTTATTTAACAATATCGGATGTTCGACCGACAAAAAGAACTCTTAACTTTTCGACTTATGGACCCAAGAAGATATTTCCAAAGTTTCAAATAAATCGGTAAAGTATTAATCATTTTTTGGGATTTTTTAAAATTTCCATACAGCGAATCGACTATTTATGGAATGGTATGATTCTATGAAATTAAAAAATATGCCTGAAAGTGTGATATTGGCATATTTTGAATTAAAATTAAGAGAGTGCAGCCGACAACGTTATGGTCTATATATTCAATGCCGAAGAAAGAACTCTAAATGTCAAACAAAATAGATATAGAGAAATATTTCAAGTTAGTACCGTATTTGAAAAATAAATGTGTAGGATGTCACCAAAAAAATCAAAAGTTTTAACAAAAACGGAGATTGAAAAATTCTTACAAGAGGCGCCAGATGAACGCTTCTTATTAATAAAGGTGAGTCATATTTTCATTAGTACATATTTCATAGACTTGTACTTATATTGTTTCAGGTTATTTTAATATTTGGCAAATATAGGGCATGTAGAAGAAGTGAACTATTGAATATTACAATAGATGATGTTGAGGATAAGGATTTGATTATAATTGTAAAAATCCAAGATTCAGAAACTCAAAGAACATTCATCATTTCAAAGACTTATATTAAATTATGGGTGTCTGTATTCGTACGGATATCCCTATTTTTGAACAAAATCGATCAATGAATAAAAAAGTTATTAATTCTTGAAATGAAAGAAAACAATTTTGTTTTGTAATTAAACAAAAAATGTTTGAAACTAATATCATTTACAAAAAAAACTGCGTTGAGTATCTAATAAAATGTGCAACAATTATAGTGTAGTAAATTGGCGAAGAGTATAACGGTTAGCTTGTTTCCTCTTCCTGTTATTCAGTAATAGTTTTCGGACATCCACAGTACCTCTTTTGAGACGATAGGAACCAGTTTCCCCCATACCAATCTATTGTAAATATTCTGAAATATTTCAAAATATGACTGCCTCCTATTTGGATACATTTCCAAATTTCGGCGATGAGTTGGGCATCCATTATAATGGTGTTGCACGTACACGCTGACCATATCTCACAGCTCTACGTTTGAAAATAAATGATGCCTTGGGCCTTAACATTTTAAACTCAATTTTGTTAGATATTTTCTAAAAATACACAGAATGCTAACAACCGACAGGTAAGTTTGACAGAAATTAAATTTGAAAGAGTCATTCATATATCTTTGTTTTAATCAAAGTCTGCTTTGAACAATTGTACATCTCTAAATCATAAATTGGTTGCATTGAATAATTTAAAAGCAAATACAGGGTGTCCCAATAAAAACTCCCAGGCCGGATATATTCTAAACGAATAGAGATATTTTAATTCTGTAAAAGACAATTTGTAGAGCATAAAGACAGCTTCATTTTTGAATATAATTGGTTTTTAATGTATCAGTATATAGATGGCGTTGTGCTCTAAAGAAATATTTCGATGGGAGAAACTTTGAAATGGGGTTTATGTGAAAGAAAATGCATTTTTAAGCAGATTATGTTCTAAAAAAAATACCATAAAACTAACCGTTTTCGAGGTATTTGAGTCCAAATGTTGGCATTTGCCAATATTGAATAATTGCAATCTCTTCAACATTTCAGTTCTTTAAGTGTATTTAATTTACAAATTTTAGAAGAAAATATTTAAAGAATTTTTCATATCTTATGAATTAAACATATTTGAAGCAACCTTGGAAAAAAAAAACTAAAAACATTATTTATCATATAATTTAAACATTTAAGCAATAAAAAAACAATTACGAACATAAAACAATTTTTACGAACTAATGAAATCAAAATAACTATTTTAACAGGTGTTCAAAATTATTGCCATTTTCATTAACACACATCGTAAGCTTATTAATTAGTTCAGATCTACAAACTTTTAATAATGTATGCCGATTAATGGCGGCAACACTAGCATAAATTTTATAAAAGATTTGCCATGTCTTCTATTGGTTCTTTGTACACTTCACTTTTTAAAAATCCACATAAATAAAAGTCTAATGGAGTAATGTCAGGAGATCGAGCGGGCCATCTAAGTACTCCATTGGTACCAATCCATCTTCCTGGGTATGTTTGATTTAAATAATTAACAACGTTGTGATGATTATGTGGGCCTGCTCCATCCTGATGAAACCACATATTATCCAACTGAGCGGCCAAATTCCTTAATAACACTTGTAAATCATTTTGCAAAAATTGTACATATCTTTCACCTGTTAAATTCTTATGGTAGAGGTATGGGCCAACAATGTAACCATTAACGATACCACACCAAACATTTACTCCAAAATGATTCTGGGATCTGGTATGTCTCATTTACCTAGGATTCTCTTGAGACCAGTAACGACAATTATGTGTTGTGATTACTCCATTGTTGTGGAATCGACTTTCATCACTCCACATAATTGTATCTAAAAGAATTGAAAATTGCGCCAAAAAATCTAATTTCCGCTCATTGTCCCCTGGAATCAAATGATGAACTAAATGAACTTCATATGGAAAAAATTTGTTTGTTTTAAGAATTCTGTGGCAGGTGGAACGTGCAATATTTGTTTCTTCCGTCAACTTGCATACTGATATGTTTGGGTAATTTTCTACTTGATGTAACACCAATGCAATATTTTCATCAGTTGCAGTTCTGTTTCTTCTTGTTGTTTTTGGTTTCTTAGAACCTCCATAATTTTTCAAATTAGAACACAAACTTACAAAAGTTTTCCGATCTAGTAAAGGTCTGTCAGGAAAACGTATTTCATTATAAACTTGAAGCATTTTTACGAAATTCCCCATAAATTAAAATCGTGTTTAATTTATCTTCATTTGTATGAGAAACCATATTTAATAATAAATACTCACAAAGAAAACAATAATTAGGTACAATAATACAGTTCTATTGACACACCAATAAACAAAATGATTGAAATTGAGAAATTTCAAAACTATTATTCCAAAGGTAACGTTAATTGTATTTAATTTATAAGGTATAAGGGTTATTATACTCACTAGGTATAAAATATTTTTAATTACAATCTAACCTAATAACAAAGCAATTATATGAAAAATTATTTAAATATTTTCTTCTAAAATTTGTAAATTGACTACAGATTGTCCCACTTAAAGGACTGAAATGTTGACGATATTACAATTATTCAATATTGGCAAATGCCAACATTTGGACTCAAATATCTCGAAAACGAGTTTTATGGTATTTTTTTTAGAACACGATCTGCTTAGAAATGCATTTTTTTTTACATAATCCCCATTGCAAAGTTTCTCCCATCGAAAAATTTCTTTAGAGCACAGCGCAATCTATATACTGATATATTAAAAAAACAATTATATTCAAAAATTAAGCTCTCTTTATGCTCTACAAATTGGCTTTTACAGAATTAAAATATCTCTATTCGTTTAGAATATATCCGGCCTGGGAGTTTTTATTGGGACACCCTGTATCTCAAAAACGATTACTCGTAGCGACATTTATGAGGTATACCTTTTTTACGCGAAAAAGATTAAAAAAACAGGTAATTTTATTAAACAGAAATGAACACTAAGGCGCAAAAAGTTATCACGTTTTAAAGACAAGTAAAGTACCGTACAAATAACAGCAAGACTATTAATTGATTTAAATTCCTCGCCTCAGGACATCCCCCATCATCAATTATTGGTAAAATATTTAAATTCGTTTAGAAGTCTTACAAAAATCAGAAGAAAGACATTTACTTTGATACCCTGTATCTCAGTTACTATTAACTTTGATTATGGGACACCATATATAAAAATAGCATGAAATTGAGGAAACTTTATTTAGTCTAGGGAAATGTAGGCAATGTTTATTTCAGGTGTTAATCTGAAACAGAGAGTAGACTAAAAATATATTAGCAATAAGCTTATGGTATCTAGAGTTTACATAACAAGTAGTAGCGTGAGGTGAATGGTGAACACTATAACTCACATTAAGAGATAATGGAAAATATCCAACTCAATGACAATAAAACATTCACGCTATTAAATAAAAGTAAGAATAATTGGTTGGAATAAAATCCAAAACCAGTTTCTGAATTTGTTTTAGTGGAATTGAAAATCACTGCTTATAGACTAAATCAAACGGAATTTATATAAGGTCATAGGGAAATATCTCTCGTCCGTTCAGAAGCTCGCTGCATACTACGTCTGATAGCATGACGCCATCAGTCGCGGTTGTTTGTTAGGTGCACGACTACTCTAGATTGTAGTTTAATAACATGGACACGCAAAAAAAGTCAATTTTCTGAGGTTTCACATAATATATACTCCTATGTATTATTAACCGCTGAACACGATTTCGATGTCAGTTTTACAAAATTAGGTCAAAATTTTTTGATAACCACAAGGAACGGGTTAAGAGAGAGGCCTGAATATGGTTGAAAATAAAAACTAAAGATGTTAAATAAGTAGATCAAGTATTCGAGTTTTTAAACCCTATTCTGGCCTGTTTTAACCTGTTTTCCTGGTTAACAAAAATCCTGACCTAGTTTTCTAAAACTGACATCGGTGTCGTGTTCAGCGATCAAAAATACATAGGAGTATAAATGTAAAACATCAGAAAATTGTGTGTCTGTGTTAATTATATAACGAGTTTTGTATATATTTATGATATCCTTCACCCACGAGGCTTGGTTATAAAATCACGAACGTGAATTAGAAATTACAATATTGATAATAATCCAATAAAATTGAATGTGTTTAGTTTAGATTATGCTCAACGAGTTTTTGACTAACAAACGTTTGTGTATCAATACTAGGAATGTGGATGTTCCTGTCAAACTCAACAGGTTTTGAGTAAAATATAAATGAGTGTAACTATGCTCAACGAGTTTGCAGTAAACAGATCCGGAAATTGGGGTTTTCCAATATATTTCGAAATTAAGTATTCATTTAACGATGTCATATTCAAAGAATTTTTAATAAAAATCGAATGTAGTTTAGTCTATGCTCAACGAGTTCTGAGTAAAACTCATTTACAAATACAAGATAATTAAAGTCTGCCTAATATACAGAGCGTCTCAAATATTCTACTTTATTATTTTTGCAGATTTTACTTTTTTTATTTCACTTTACATCAGCAGATCAGTATAAAATGTGTCTCAAATGTTGTCTCGGGGCTCTTCCTTCCACTTCCACTATAAATAGCTATTTACCTGCGGAAGTAAAAGCTTCTTACAGCGAGCTAATATATATCCTACCAAACAAGCAAAATGGACCCACTAACACAGGACACTGAAATGGAAACACAAATTTCTAGGAAACACGAAGCCTGAAACCACATATGAATGCAAGCGAGCAGGAGCATGTGCACATTGCTGGATTCAGAAGCAGAAGAAACAGAAAACTCAGAAGAAGAATAAACAAGATGATGATAGATGGAAACTTAAACGAAGCATAGAAACATAAAGGATGCATCTCACAAACACCTACACTTCCCATCCTATATTACTACACCAGACGTAATGTGGCTCTCCATATTGGATATCCGGAAGTGGCAGCAATACCTACCGTACACTGGCTAATCAACCAATCAATCAATCAAATAGTTGATGGAGTTCCCAACAGGTTTTCGAAACGCTTTTATTAGTTTGACCTGTAATAAAACCTTGCAACAAAATTTTCACTCACTTCCAGACATCGCCGTGACTTGAAATTTTGCAACCGTATAAGATTCACATTTTGAATTTTTGTAGAAAAATCCATGATGACGTTCTCACGATAGCGGACAGTTTATTGTTACTTAATATCTAATTTAACTAAAAATTGATATCTGGAGATTTGTGAGGCCCCAGATTATACATATATAATCGAGATTCAAAAACTCAAAATGTTTTATTATTCATCGTTTGATTCGGCTAAAAAACGGTATCTGAAGGTTATCGAGGTTGCACATCATAAATATTTGTTTAACATTTCAATATGGCGTTTAAGTTTAGTAATTTCTGATTCATCTGAATATTGGGTAAGAAATTGTATTAAGTGACGAGTCGAACAAGAACACTAGTATAATTGGGATAAAAAGAGGATAATAGACAAATAATTAAAGAAAATTAAAAACACAATTTACGTAAAAACATGGTGCGCTCAAAACACTTAAAAAAACTGATAATTTTCCTCACAGAGCATCCCACGCTTTCATGTCTATTAACACAATTATTATTATTATTAATATTATTTTGGTCAATTTCAGTTGGTTCTTAAAGGCATGTTTTCTAATTTTCTTAAATAATTTATTTATTACAGATTAGCTTTAAATGCGCAGTCGCGTCGGCAGTTGCCAGATATGGACCAAGCCTAAACCGTATAAGAAACACGGTTGGTCAGCGACTTCTAAAGTTTTGCAATTTTTTATAATAGACCATTAATTGCGAGTTATTTGCTAAAACAACTGTTAATAATAACATGTTTCATTTCCCTTAAACCACAAGCAACACAATAATTTAACAAAAAATATATTTCTCTGTTGCCACCGTCTTAAACATAGTGCTCTAGAGCAGGGGTCGGCAACCCCTTGAGACGGAAGAGCCAAAAGTTACAATTTACAAAATTTCCCAGTTTTTAGAGAGGCACTAAAAATTTTCGTTTCAATATTATAGTATTTGCTTATATATATTTAATTTTTGATTTAAAATAAGCGGCTTTAAATACGAAATAATATTTATTCATATAAAAACATACAAATAATTTTAGCATAAAACATATTAAAGTATTTTAGCTAGATTCAGCTAGCTAGAATAATAAAATAATGAATCCAATAATATAACTACAGTTATTAAATAATAGATAGTTACATCAATGCATTGACTTTGCATGCCTTTTGAAAGTTTTGTTAAATCTGGCTCATAACTTGTTGTTTTAAGTTTCAAGCACGACTCTAGATTTTTATTTGTTAGTTGGCTTCTTACTTTACTTTTTATTATATTCATGCAAGAGAACGCTTGCTCGTACGAATATGTCGACCCGAAGATCGTCAGCACTCCAAATGCCAATTTCTTCACCTCACTGTAGCATTCTAGAAGACTATTCCATGCGGTGAATATGAGTGCCTCAACTCACCGCGTTACTTTTAGACTTGTCCACTTGTGATGCGCGACGTGCATGCGTTTCTGGACCTCCAACTCTTCCAACTTGCTCTTGAGTTCTGTGAACTTGTCACTCCCCAAGTCTTTGCTTTTCAAATCCAGCAATTGCATTTGAAGCGATCCAGCATCAATTCCACATGGCTCAGTGTTGATCTCATTTGTATTTGTGTTGAGAAAATTTACTATGAACGCGAGAGTACCTACTTTTGTTTGTTTTGAATTGCTCGAATCTCTGAGCGAATCCATCCTTCATTTTTTAAAGCTATGCTGAAGTAATTCGTGTCAATAGTTGCATTGGTTTCATCACGATATTGCTTCAGATTTTTAAAATGAAATAATTTACCGCCTCCAAGTCTTCAACAAAAAGAAGTCATTTTTCTCGAAACCAACCACTTCTTCCAGCAAAGGCATAGGCTGGGTTTCCCTTTCCTTGCAGTTTTAGATTTAGCTCATTTAGTTTCATTGTGATATCTACCATGATGTTGAATTTTTGCAGCCATCTGTCTTCTTCGAATTCGGGACGGTCAATTCCTTTTTCATTGAGGAATGTTTTTATATCACTGAAGCACAAAGCAAAACGTTTCAATACGTTACCTCTGGAAAGCCATCGCACTTTATTGCGCAGAAGTTGGTCAGAATACTGGCCTCTGTTTCTTCAAGGAATGCTTTAAACTGGTGATGGTAGAGTGCTTTTGCCAAGATGCTGTTAATAATCTTAATTACCAAGTACATGACCTCAACTATTTCGGCCGGAAATGTTTGGGCACAAAGCGCCTCTTGATGAATTATGCAGTGAAACGTTAGAATTTCGTAGTTTATTTTTTTCTGAAGAACCGATTTTATTTATATCGATTCCATTGTCTTTCAGGCATTTTTGCACAGCATTTCTTATATCTTCCCCACGAGTTTGCCCTGAGAGCGGTAGCAATCCTAGCAGTTTTAGTTTCGGACCTTGGGACGACATATACCTGACGAAAAGAGCAACTTGTGCCGTGCATTTTATGTCGCAAGACTCATCTATAGCAGGTGATAAGGCAGAAGCCAGTTGAATGTCTTCTACTTGCATGTGTGTTACATTTGAAGACATTTTAGCAGTTCTATCTGCTAAAACAGATAATGGCAAATCTTTGACCTTTTTCATGATTTCTGGTTTGTTTTTGAAATCACGAAACAGTTCTTCAGATGCACGTATGAAACAATCTTTGACGTACTCACCATCTGTAAATGGTTTCCCTCTTTTTGCAATTTCTAGTGATGCTGCAAAGCTTGCAGGATTTACATTATTTGAAGATTACGCCCAGTTACTTAGCATGGAACTTGACTGCTGTTTTTTTTAAGCTCTTCAGCAGCCTTTTTTCGTGTGTCGCCGGTTGGTTACCAGCGAACTGGGTATGTTTTGTAGTGAAGTGTCTTTCCAAATTTGATTTCTTATTGTGTGCGTGTTTTTCGTGACAAATGAGACAAGTCGGAAGGCCATCTGTATTGCATATGAACGCAAACGACTCCGTCCAATCCCGAATGAATTCTCGATTTTCTTCTTCAGTTCTTTTCTTTCTTTTAGAAGGGACTTAAGTATTTTAATTTTAATAACAATAAACGAAGCACTGATCACTTTCACCGCCGGCTATAAGAAATGAATCATATCAAACAAATTTCTTCGCATTTTTCTCACTCACTCACGCGCCGACAACACATAGTATCGTTTCACTCGCAACACGCGCCACACTTGTTTCATTATGGTACTCACTCATAGATCGATTGCACGATTTTTAAGTTGTTTTGATAATAAAATAATTAGTTTTTGCGTATGGAACTGGAGAGCCGCAACTTTACATCGAAAGAGCCGCATGCGGCTCGCGAGCCTCAGGTTGCCGACCCCTGCTCTGAAGGATATCAATCGACAATATTTTATAGCTTGGGGGGCTAAGGTATCCAGATTTGACGGATATTCGCTTCAGTGTTCAGTGACATTCAGCATTCCCCAAGCTTTGGCAAACTCTATATGTGTAAGGATGGTTTTGAGTTATAATCTAAGTCAGTGTTTCTCAAACTGTGGTACGCGTGCCCTCTGGGGGTACTCGAACATTTTTAGGAGGTACGCGAATTGCGGCTAATAAATTTAAATAGCAAAAACCTACAATAGCAAAACCTATATAACAGAATAACATATAACACATATGGAGGTGAATGATAAAACTGCACAATTAATATGCATCCCAAGCTTATTTAACACCCGAAACTAAACTGCGAAGTGCAGTACGGGCCTGTTCAAAATAGTTCTTTCTTCGCCGTCAAGAGGGCACAAAGATATTCCGTATTACTTCTTTGAAATACCTAGTCAAACCCTGTACCTACTTACTTAAATTATATAATAATATGTATTTTTTAGAAACGGGTACGCATGATCACTGCACGACATAAAGGGGTGCGTGAGATAAAAAAGTTTGAGGAACACTGATCTAAACTATGATTCATAGATGTCGAAAGCGCTGCTATTAATATTAATAGAGTTCTTAACAGTAACAGGTCATACCATAACTATTTGTCCCTAAATGTATATAAAATCAGTTTATTGTATTTGATGTCTTCTAAGCAATATAAAACGTAGATGATCAGATTATAAAGTTAGGTGAAACAGGATCATTGTAGTTATCGAACTGCGCCAATCCTAGCCCAGTCTCGTAGCTCTGCTTATATTTTCTTTGCAGATCAGAGACTAGTTAAGCGTCAGGGCGCCTTTTCCTACAAAAGTCTGATTATTCAAGGGGCTCTACGCCATTGTGTCTTGGCACTCATATGAGTTTGACAGAGATGTGTTGATAGGGCTCAGTCAAAATATTCCAGTGGTTCAACTTCATCTTAAGGGTCACTTGGTTGGATAAAAAAACCTCTTATAATATTTTGGCTTGCACGTAGTAAGATAGTGCATATTTTTGTTTGAAATCAGTGGCGTAAATAACGTCCCCGAAGCCCCTGCATTGCGGGGACGCACCAAAGCCAGCGACGCCATTTTTACCCCAGCGAGTACGACTTCAATCTCTGTTTTAATCAATAATGTGTTTTTTTAATAGCAGCATATTATCTTAAAATTTCATCATTTTTACAACAAAAATATTACTTCATACAATAGTAATAAACGTTTCAATTAAAAAAACGCAATACAAAGGATCAAGAGGAGTAAAAGATAGCAGGGCGCTTTCAGAAATTGCACTACTAAAATAATTTTATTCGGCTCATGTTCTATACAGAAATTATATAATGCATTTTGCCGTCATTTGGAGGTATTAAAATTTAATAGGCAAAAGTTTATTTACTCTGTGTGTTTTTTCTGAAATATTATCACTTACAAGCAATAAAAAATGCAGTATTTGCTTAAAGAAATTAAATGACATAATGTATATCAGCAAGGTTTGAGACGTATTAAAATCTTCGTCACACTTCAAAATTTTCGTATCCAGCTTGTAATGTGAAGAAGAACTTATCTCTAGTGTAAAAGATGTGACTGTTGCCACAGCTAAACAAATTTTAAATAAAGCTATTTTAGGTAATTACTCTTGGAATCAATTCGATTTTAATGTGTAAACTAATCTGTACCGGCATGCGGCATGATAGCTCAGCTAAAGCGTGTTGATGACAAGCACGGATTCGGATATTTTGTTATGTATTGGGTTCAATTTCCAGCTTCAACACTGGTGATGTCGGTGGGTAATGAGTGTTGTCTGCATGTTGTCAAATGTGTAACCTAGGCCCACGCCTAGGTTTTACATGTGGGGATTGTCAATAGTGTGTTGTGTTTTTATGTACTTAGTTCTATTCGTTTAATGTTTCACTCTTTGTGTATCACCTGTATATTTATTTCTATGTGATTGTAACGTAAGGTGAAGTTTGTGTGAATATACTTTGTTCTTCATCCTTTTGTGTTAAAGTGCATGTTTCTTACAAAATAAACATTTTTTATTGAATTCCAAATGTTCCGTAAAAGAGGATTGGCGAAGAAATATTGCCGTGCTATTAATATTAATAATGTTGCTCTTGCGTTGCTGTAACCGCCATTAACAATTTTATGTTTACATATTAAGATTTGTAATGGCAAATAGTAAAACACTAAATCATCAGTAATAAAACCTTTTACGATGTGAATAATGGACACAGTATTAATACTTCTAAATTTATATTTTTTTTTCTAAGAAAACTTTGGAAAATAGCCATTGCTCTTTCAGTTTAATCGTATATGTCTACCTCTCATGTTTATCGTACACCAACATGAAATAAGCCAATGAACAAGATCATTACGATATTCCAAAAAATATGAATCAGAAATCACGAATATATTGTATGTTTATAATAAAATATTTCTAATTCAACTACAGATTCCTATAGCTCCAGTAAAAATTTGTATTTCTTTGATGTTTTTAGCGGGATAATGAACCTACAGTGCTAATACGTGCAAAAAATCATCTGTATATAAACACAAGGCACTTTTTTTATGATTAGGCAGCGTATAGTAGGCCAGAAAATAAAAAAATGAAAGAAAAATATTCAAATCATTTTTCGATGTATTTTGATGCTAAAGGTGGAATTTGAAAAGTTACTAAATGTAGAATACGAATCGCTTCTCAAAAAAGATGATAATGGTTAAAATTTTAACCATTTCTAATATCTTCTAGCGAAAATAAGCCTGTTGTCATTTTTCACGAGATTTTACCTTACTTTGACCAATAACACTGTAAATCTAAATTCTTCTCTCTCTCAAATGAAAAGGAAACAAAAATAGTCGTAAATTTGATTAATTTTTCACAAAAATATAAAGCTAATTATATGATTCTTCTCACTACATGCAACGCATAAATGATTGAGGGATGTACACAAATATTTTTCATAGTATTTTTATAAATTTTGAGTAATTTTTTTCAGATTTTTTGTATCGATCATTTAAAAATAAGAATAATTTTTTTTTGAATTTACTAGTCACTGTATGCTAGCGGAGGTCCAAAAATTTCTTATTTTAAAAATACCTTATTGTCTGTTTTTGAGTCATCAATTTACATCTAACGTCTGTATATCAAATTTCATCTCAATAGGTATAATAATGAGAAAATAGGAGAGCTATGAAATTTTTGTCACTTGAAGTAACTGATTTTTTTATAAGTGGTTTATTAAGGTTGTGATTATTATATAAGCAGTTTATAAGATTACGAAAGAGTTGCATAGTTCCATAAAGGATATTATTAATTATTATCATTAAATGATATTGTTACCTTGGGTTTTATAAAATGGCAATAAAAACACTTCTATCACAGACTTACAAAACTTTTAGTAGTCATGTATTCTCGTCTTACTGTACACTCATTTATATTATTTTTCACATAAAGGGAAACTATTTCAACCTTTTCAGCCTCACTACAACCCATTTTGATTAAACAAATGTTAATCATGATGGTTTGAAATGTCAAAATTAACAATAAAATCATTATTTTTGTGGCCTACCTTGTTATTTTTGTTTCACTTGTGTTTTGACACGCATAGCTCACTCTTCTTGCAATAAAGCAGCTTATTTGCATTTTGAATGGGAAATATGTTAGGAAGTATTCAAGATAGATTTATACAATGTTATTTATTTAAAATCAGGGAAAAAAGACGTCTCGAAAATGTAATAATAATAATTTAAAAAAATATATGTAGCTGTTCCATTTAAAGAAAAACATATATTTATTTCGTATCACGTGACCTATACATGCAATTGTTTTTTTTTTATCACGTCTCAATAAAATATAGATAAGGTTCTACAACTTTTATACGAAATTTTTTTCTATTTTCAATAATAACAGAAATAAACGGGGGGGTCAATATATAGTGAATAAGCCATACAATTCAAGATTTCTTGTATTATAGCTAGAAAAATATTGTTTTTTTATTCTTCGACAACATAAATAAAACCAGGTTTTCGGTTGTCCTTTAAAATTAAATTTTAAACATAAGCCATCTCCATGCGGCCACTAAACTAATTGATAAATTACATTTTTTTTTCTGTTATAACGATGTGGTTGGCCCATTTGAAAGGGATTTGCAGTGTTTATACCGTCGTAAACACTTTTCCTTAATTTACATACACGAAACCTTAAATTCAGAAAAAACTACTGAAACTTTAGTACAACATAAATAAAAACCAGATATTTTCCTTTCCTTAATCTTTATTCTTGATGGCAACATTTTTATGGATGACGCTTCTTCTTCACACGTGGGTAAAAATAGGACGGCTATAACAATTTTAAGACATCTAATAAAATCTTTATTTCGTAGTATCCCAACAATTATGTGACGGGAACCATAAAGAGACAAATTTTGTTAAAAAGGGGTCAAATGATTCCTTAAATGATGATGAAGGGGCCATGTGTAGACACAGTTTCGGACATAAACACAAGTGCCGTTTTACTGGCGCTTCCAAAGCCACCCATGACGAACTAGGGTTGACCGGCTTGTCTTATACTTCACAACTCATTTGTAAATGTGTTCCTATTGCTCAATATTTTGATTGTTGCTGTGGCGCCGGTCGGCCCTTATCTGTAAAAATAAAACAAAATTAAGATAGGATACGAAAATTTGCATGCTGTAAAATTGCCTGTCTGCTCTATTACTGGAGCTCAGGCAAAAGACAAATAACATTCGGGTAATAAAGTAATAATAAATATTTCATTCATGCAATGTGTTAGTCAACTTTTATATAACCATTTTCTAAAATTGTGAAAGTTATTTGAGTTCCTTTTTATATAATTTAAACACATTTTTCACTAAATAATTTATAATTAAATAAATACATTCTTGTTTTTAAAGCCACGTATGCCTTGTCGGAAAAATATTGGTTATTAATAATATACCGGGTGAGTCACGAATTGCGCTCGCCCCGATATTTCCTAAAATATTTGGCATAGAAAATTGAAATTTGGAGGCCTTATTACACGACTAAAATGCCATCTTTTCAATAAAAAATCAAGTTTGGTGCACATCCGGTTTGACCGAAAATGCCCACAACTTTCGATTTTTAAATGGAACACCCTATATATTTTTACATTTTTTTATACATTTTTACATTTTATTTTACATTTTTTTTTACATTTTACATGATTTTTCCAATGTTATTAGGTTACCAGATTTACACAGAAATGTGCCATTTTAGTTTCCAAAGCCCACTAATCTATTATCTATTAGCCGCATGTTTCTAAAAGCTTGGTTGCATTGTATTTTGGCTGAAATCTCAAATATTTCTGAGCGGATTTTCAAAATTTTGGTATCATTAGATTCGCATGAAAATGAGGTATTTAAAAATGTTGGTGAACGATTAAATTCCCATTAAAAAACCGAGTTAGTGGGTAATAATCACATTTAAAAATTTTAATCGAAAGTTGTGAGCATTTCCGGTCAAACCGGATGTGCACCAAACTTGATTTTTTATTGAAAAGATGGCATTTTAGTCGTGTAATAAGGCCTCCAAATTTCAATTTTCTATTCCAAGTATTTTAGGAAATATCAGGGAGAGCGCAAGTCGTGACTCACCCGGTATTCAGTTAAATATTCAATTTTGTTTGATAAAGAAATATAAGTGAACAAGGTTTAATAAAATTTTGTAAAGTAGACAAATAGAAATTGTCAGTAAAATAATATGTTCCATGGTTAAAAAGTGAAAATGTACTGGCCATTTTCATTTTTAACCATTCACACTATTTTTTAAAAATACTTTCGATTTTGTTATTTGTTCATTTTTACAATGTTCATAATATCGATATTAAATAATAAAATTTATGCAGTAATAATAATGATACGTTTATTTTCAATTTTAGGTAACAAAATATAAAAATGGGGCCTTAAACTCTTTGTGAAAAGTTTTCTAGTATGACATCTAAGACATTTGGCAATTAAATGTCTAGTACATTAATTGTTTAAGCAAGTTTCATACAAAGCGTTAAAAAAAATAAAGTGCAAATAATCAGCGAATAGGAAAAAGTAATAGGTAACATACAATATACAATTTTAAAATTATATTAAATATATGATTCAGGATATAACCGGCAGGAATATGAAGTTACAATTAATATATTTCCTACATGTGTAAACACATATTCTTTAAAGTTTCGATATTATCACTTATACAACTTTCGGAATGTCTTTTAAATAATGAGAAACTTTTAATTTATGTTGTTTTATTTAGTGAGTCGTTGTCCTACATAGTCAATAATTTAAAATAGGAAATTTTTTTCGGTTGCCGTATTTTCAACTTTTCATTAATTTTTGTTCCAGTTTGGTAATTGTGATTTATTTTATCTGTTTATTACATTTATTATGAATACTCCTTCAATATCGAATTTGTTCACCTCTACTTAAGCTTTTGTTGATGAATATTTTTTTGGTTTAAGTAATACAATTTTCAAAATGTGTTCTTGAACAAACTTTAAACTATTTTTTGTGATTTCGTAAACATATCTCCATATTCTTTTATCATATATTAGTAGAGATTGCCTTATAACTATTAGTTGTTTTAATTTTAGTATTTGTTTTAGTTGGTAAAATTTGTGTAATAGCCCCTTCAGTTTATCGGTTAGAATATCTATGTGTGTGTCCCATTTTGAAAATGAGAAAGTTCTATACATTCTTCGCAGTTATTGCATCTAGCATGGTCATTACAATCATGGAATATTAGTTTTTCATACTCATATTATCCGAATGCATTTAAATAAAATGTAATAAACTTAATTTCTGTTAATGTACCGTGAGTAAGTTTTCATTTAACCAATTTTAATTTCTCATAATCATATTTCGTCTTTTTGTTTTACTTCCTTCCCGCTAGCCTCATTGGATAATAAGGCAATATCATCTGCGTAGAAGACGATTACCAAGAATATGTACTCAACCGGAGTATATCGTTGTAAATTCGAAATCATACCGGTTCTATCGCTGTGCCTTGCATATTCGATATGTAAAAATTTTTTCTTGATTGTTTTCTAATTACTTCCACATCCACGTAGTGGACTGACATAGAAATAGGTTTGGAATGTCATGAAACGTTGAGATTTTAAATTTGAGAGATAAAAGTTTCTGTCTGTCTGTCTGTCGATCTGCCTGTCTGTAACGTTTTTTGTCCGCACGCTTTCTCTGGAACGGTTTAAGATATTGATTTGAAATTCTCCACACGTATGTATTATAACGAGATCTGGAACTGGATTGTTTTTTGAACAGATCCGGTGAAGGGTTGGGGGGTAAATAGTGGTAAATAAGGGAAAATAAACAAAGCAAGCTGGTAAGAGTACAGAAACTTGGGATATTTTAGTGTATATACTAGAAGCCAAAACCTCTGATTTTTTATAATATTTTTCAACCCGTCCACCACTCCCACTCCATTATTAAAGAGACTGATAAAATTAAATTGAGATATTCACTTGAAATTTGGTACACGTACGTATTATAACGACATTTGGAACTATATATTTTGAGATGATTTCGTTGAAGGAGTGGGTGGTAAGTAGAGGTAAACAGGAGAAAATGAGTAAAGGAAGCTGGTAAAAGTACAGAAACTTTATTAGAGATTTAGTGTTGTCTCAGTGTAAAGTAGGGAAAATAAGCAGAGCAAGCTAATACTCAAGTACCATTTTAAGATACATTTTCGGAAACAGTTCTCTATGTGTCTCGGAAACATCATATTTTAAAAAAGGAACATGTTTCGAAAATATTACTTCTGTGTTTCTAAATTGTTTCGGAAATGTTAGCAACACGTATATACATCGGCTGGCGTTGCATACGCGTACCTTGAGGGACTTATTTCTTTTGTATATTTTTCATTTCAACTTTTTTACCTTCCTCAATATTTTCTATCCAAATAGGACACTTTTCTACTTTCGCCACATTACTGATAACAGTTACACAATTCGTTAAATTGTTGTAATTTGTAAAAAAGTTCCCAGTTTCTGTTAAATAATTTTGTGGTAGGAACAAGAATTAGTTTCAAACACTTTTAGTGGTGACACGACGATCACAAAATTGCAGTTATAAATAAGTTTACTGTTAGAAATACTGTTGAGTGAGGGGTAAGGATGAACACTTGGACACAATTCAACTTCTAGATAGCTTTTCACACTTTTATTACAAATAAGAACAAAGTAAACATGTGACCTCCACTTATGAACTTGAACTTGAAAATCATCTGTCATTTCTGTAACTAACTATTGCCAACCTAAAATCCTAAGTAAAAACATTATGTAACTAAATGTTGCTAGATATTTTATTCAAAAGTAATAGATGCTGCAGCATGTTTCGAAATTGTTCCGAACAATTGCTCTGAAGAAAAGTTGTACATAATGGTAAAAACAATTACTAAACTGTTGAGTAATATTGTTGTGCTATATGTAAAAGTTAAATAATTAGTAACAATTTTAGAAAAATGTCGGAAATGTATGTAAACCATTGTACTTCACATAAGTATCGAAATAGTTACAAAACTGTTTCCCACTACCAAATTTGTTTCGAAACAGTGTCTAAAAATGCTACTTGGGTAAGAGCCCATAAACTTCATTTTTGGCATATATGCTAGAAACCAACGCCTCAATTTTTTTGTGGTATCTGCCCCGAATATTATTAAAATTGTATGGCCAATTATTTTCACATACTAGAGTGCACATACAGTCAAGATATTTTCCTTTGAAGAGACTTGGATGGAAAATCTGGATGTGGAAGTAGTAATTCCTTAGACAGAGGTTTTTTATAGTTTTTACTTACTGTTGATTGGTCAAATAATCCCTGAAGTTCCCCATGCACACTTTTAATTCCGCAATTTTTCGTACAGCTGCCAAAGATTTTTAAGCCTTATTAAAGTAGACAGTCTCCATCTGAAACATATTGGGTGGAGGATATGATTTCATATTTATTTAAATGAGCCAGGAGTCTTTTTCTAAATATTTTTCAACAACTTTAACAATGACGATAAGAAAAAGGACACTAGTTACTTTGTTGGTCGATAATTTAAAATATTTGTTACATTGCTTGGATTAAATATAGGTTTGCTTATGATTCTGATTGATAATGATAGTTTTAAAATGTATTTCATTATATGTTTTATTTTATATACTCTTCAAGCTTTATGGTTACGGACACTGCTGTGTTTAGGCCGTTTAGTTGGTCGATTAATTTGTAGGTATAATCCATGTTCACTCAAAGAATTTAAATATTACTGAATAATTAAATCATTTTTATTTAAAATATCAATATTTATTTATATCTCCTATACAATGTTATTCATTTATCCTCAAAATATCACTTAAATAATAAAACAGTATTCATTTGTAGAAGATGGTTATAGCAACCTTACTGAATTCGCCATTTTAAATGTTTAATTTTAGACGTCAGATTCAGTATCAGCTATTCAGAAAATATCTAATTATTAATTTAAACACAATTGTAGCCGCGGCGCATACACCATATTCTCACATAGAAACTATTTTTTTCGATTTTTGGTCACCTGGCACTAGACTACTTGATGAAACTAATAGGGGATTGTCAGTTAAAAATGAAAAATACCCCAAATTTGTGTCATCAAGAAGCACACGTGAAGACATAAATATCGTTGATGGGTTCAAATTAAAATTTTCCAAGTTTCATTGTAGAAAAAATTAATATTAGTATCAATTTATTAGAAATTGTATCAAATCAAATGTTTACAAAACTGTATTAATATTTTGCATTCTCTCTTACAAAAATTTAAGAACAATTAAGTATATGCAGATATAAACATAAAAATCCTCTTTGGTTTGAGATCATTACACAATATAAACATTTTAACTTAAATAAATAAACAGATGTGGAGAGTTCCTACTATTATTATGATACTTGATTCATAATGGGTACTTAAAACTTCACCGCACTAAATACTGCGCAACTGATAAACCTGATAATATTGCGCGGTTTTGGTCGACCACAATTATTTCTGAAAATTCCATTAAATTGTGAAATCATTATTTTTATTGAGATAACTGGGTATGCAAACGTTAATAGAACATACAAAACAAGAACTGTTTCTTTACAAGTACTTTCATTTCTTTAACGAACCTCAAAAAAATTTCAAAGGATGAGGTTCTGAATTCAAAACATTTTGAATCAAACATAGTGCAGGCGCTGGAAGTAGTTGAGTATGCAAAATGTGAGGACCGGCAAGTATGTTCAGATACTTATTCCTGAGATTCTTAATAATGGAAAGAAGCATCTTTCCGGCAGCTCGGTGGTCCGTTCTAGTCTCCTGCCGTCCCCTCCGCGTGTCCTATGGTAAACATAGCGCTCCTATTCCTCCAGTGCGTTTCACCAAAATCACAACTCGCCCTTGGAATTCAAAACAATCATAACTGTGGTATGAACTCTCAACAAGACATTATAGATTTAAATACTCCAAAAATTTATATTGTTGATGGTATGGCACTTGTTCATCAAATTCAGTAAAAAGAGTTCAATACTTTCGGTGATTTTACCAAGGCATTTTTCAAAGAGATCATGCTAGTTTTTACGCAGTCTAATGTGAAGAGAATATATTTATTATTCGAGATATGACGACATTTCAATAACAAACTTAAGTTTTCGGGGTAAAGACAACATTATTAAAAATATCACAATTTCAAGTAATTCAACAAAAACTCCTAGTAATTGTAAAGCTTTCTTTTCAAGCATCAAAAATAAATTACAACTTGTTCGATATATTTGCAGTACTACTTCAAATATGCACAAGTAAAAGAAGACTGCAAGATGTATATTTGTTGAGGATTCGATGATCCAACAAATTGTTTCAAGCTACTTGGGTCTTAATTTTGTGAGGTACTTGAATTAAAATCAAACCACTTACAACCTGATTCAAGGATGTATTGCCATATCTCTTGCGCAGTAAGAATTCAATCTGTTCATGTTATTATCCTCAGTGCTGATACAGATGTATTCATCTTAGCGATTTATTACTGGAAAGAACTAGCAAATATTGGTTGTTTAGGTCTCTAACTTGACGGTTCTTATGAAAAGAAACATCTTCTAGGATGCCACTAAGCTGCTGAATCTCTTGGTGAAAGCATACGTAATATTTTGCCAGCATTACATTTTGTAAATGGTTGCGATACTATCAGTAGATTGGCTAGTAAAATACAATGTTTGAAAGCTACATCAGCATGCATACACCCCGGGCAGATCCACCGACACCGTACTTCATGCGGTCAGTGGTCGGATTGAAAAGTCTTTGGACCATAGAGAGTCCACCCTGGGTGTCTTCATAGACATAGAAGATGCTTTTGATAAAACCACCTTTCCAAGCAGCGGCCCTCACGAGCAGAAACGTTTCTCCGATCGTAAGTGGCTGGATATACAACATGCTCTCAAAAAGAGCTGTACAGATTAACATGGGAGACATCGCTGTTAGAGGAATGGTTGCAAGAGGTTGTCCTCAGGGGGGTATCTTATCACCTCTTCTATGGAACTTAGTTCTTGACAACCTCCTGCGTCGCCTCAACTCCGAGGGATTCCACACAATTGCATAAGCAGATGATCTAACGATACTGCTTAGTGGTAAATTCGAAGGAGTCCTCTGTGATCGAATGAAGATGGCCCTGAGAATAATCGAAAGATGGTGTAGAGAACACTCTCTGTCAGTCAACCCCAGGAAGACAGAGCTGGTCCTCTTCACAAGGAAAAGGAAATTGGGGCCAATGACGGCACCCGTTCTCCTAAGCACCACACTAAGTTTCGCATCAGAAGTAAAATACCTTGGAGTAACTTTTGATACCAAACTAACTTGGAATCTTCATTTAGACAGAAGACTAAAGATGGCTTATATCTCTTTTGAGTAGTGCCGCAGAACCATAGAGAAAACCTGGGGAATGAAACCCAAAGTGACTATGTGGATTTACACTGCTATAATAAGACCGATGATAGCCTATGGAGCCATTGTCTGGTGGCCTAAGAATCAGCAGACTGTAGCGAAACGTAAGCTCAGCCAGGTACAACGAGTAGCCTGTTTAAACACAATTGGAGCTATGAGAACGAAACCAACAAGAGCAATGGAAGTGATGCTGTGCCTACCACCACTAGACATATATCTAGAAGAGGTGGCCCTAACTACTATGGCACGCCTCAAATCCGTTGGTATACAGCCAAACATAGGATGTGGAGCGACCAGATGCCGGCTGTGGAATGAGGCAATCAAACAGATTCCACTTCTGCAGTTACGCGCAGATGGTATTTCTCCACAGTTCATCTTTGATAGACCCTATGCAATACACACCAACAGTAACAATGAGGCTGTCAGTGAAGGAACAGTTAACATCTTCACAGATGGATCGAAAAAGAAAGAAGGAACAGGTTGTGCGGTATACTCCAGGAATCTGCAAATTCAAATTAAATGGGCTATGGACAAACAAGCCAGTATAACACAAACAGAATTGTCGGGAATAACCATAGCCGCAAAAGAAATTTCCTGTAGGCAAATAACGGGAAAAACAATCATAATCTACACTGATAGTAGACAATCACTACTGGCCCTACAGAGACACAAAATAACAACAGGTTCAGTATGGGAATGCCATCAAGCACTTGTGGGCGCCTCCAGCATGAACAGTGTCATTATATGCTGGGTCAAAAGGCATGCACAGTGCAGAGGCAACAGGAAAGCTGACAGTCTGGCTAAGAAGGCAGCCAGTCTAAGTATACTTGGACCTGGCCCTTCTAACATACTGCCGACCTCAGCAATAATGCTAATGATTAAAGAAAACACAACGTTGACCTACCTGGGAATGTCCAGGAAGAACCTGCGCTTCGCGACAGGAATTCTTCCTGGTCATTGCCAGCTGAGGAAGCACCTTTAACATGAAGTTAAACGACACACCCCTGTACAGAGGTCGTGAACAAGAAGACGAGACTGTCCAACACGTACTCTGTGAGTGCCGGCAGTCTCCTCTAGCAGAGAATCCATTTTGGGAGAACGTTGGCCTACTTTGGCCGACTTGAGAGATATTTCCCTAGGCAGCATCACCACCTTCGTCACAAGATTAGGATGGTTGGAGGCTTAGGTGGAATCTTGTATCCCTCGGGAGGATACACAAGGGGCCCAAAGGGGCCTAGGTGCTGCGGTCACTCTTTGTGACTGCCCTCCTACAAACTACAAACTCCAAGCTACGTCGGAGGATTTTGTTCAAATAGCCCTTGTATCTCTGGGAAACCTTGACCTAAATACTGATCAATTAAAATAGTTAGAAAATTTGCACATATGTTTTTTCAAAAAAAAAAAATAATAATAATAATAATAATAACTGCTGATGAAATTCGATATAATATGATTTTCCAGAACATGATACTTTGCATTTACATTGATAAGGGCTACAGTTCAAATATTTATTTGAAAAATTGCTCACTAAACACAATTGGGGACTATTGATTTCTCTTTATTTGGCTATGAAGAGCATAATGGTGACTTACGTCCACGACAAATAAAATATGCAAAGCCGTCTTTGTCAGGGTCATTGATTCAGCCTTGTAAATGTACGTTTAATTGTCGAACAATGTCTTGCAGTTGCAAAAAGTCAGAATCACCTTGTATTTCATTATGTAAATGTATAAATAATGATTGTCTAAATAAAAATGACTAATTATTTGTCTTGTTTTCATATATGTTAATTTCATTTAACAACCTACCATCACTTTCTACAGAAGAGAAAACTATAAATTATGACAAAAATATTCATTAACTTGACTCCATAGCATGTACTGCATCGATTTCCTTTGTAGATAAGAGGAGGGGGATAAAAAAAATGGGCCAAAAATGGACCGGCAAGATCCGGATTATTAATCTTTGAGCTATTCTCAGCTAATATCCATGGATAAAGTGCGATCCTCACATTTTGCATACTCACTTCCTTCTAGCTCCCTGTCTAACATACAGATGTACAAAGTTGAATCTAGTTCTACAGGATGTTCTTCACGATCATTCAAAATTTTATATTTCTAAATTGTCATAACTCATTAAGTACCCCATTATTCAGCTTCTAAAAAAAAAAAAGCAAAAGGTGCTATCTCCCCTAACCGAATTCATTAAAAGGGCCAATCTCCATCTAAACCATAAAATATCAAAAACTACTTATTACCAATAATATAATTTAAATAAAAGTTATACTTACCTATTATTATACTCTTCGCAAATACAAAACGAAGAGTATATTGCATTCGATCGGCACATTTTTAAAACCGGTAATATTGCTCGTAGAGAAAAAATTTTCATATCGGAGTGTTGGTTATCGAATTCTGAACAACTTTCAAAATGTCCGTCCGTCCGTCTGTCCGTCCGTTTGCCCGTCTGTTTGTCTGTCTGTCTGTCTGTCTGCCCGTCCGTCCGTCACGTTCCTTGTAAGCACGATAACTGAAGAACGAACAGTTGGATTGTATTGAAATTTGGACAGTAAGTTGGTGTTAGCTAGAGGACGAACCCTATTGTTTTTGAACAAAATCGATCAAAAAATAAAAAAGTTATACATTTTTTAAATAAAAAAATTATAATTTTACATATTTTTTTTATGTTTTGTAATTAAACTAAGAATGTCTAAAACTAATACTATTTACAAAAAACTGCGAAGAGTATCCTATAGAATGTGCAACAATTATATAAAAAGTGAGTAAATCGGCGAAGAGTATAACGGTTAGCTTGTTTTATAAAATTTTCCAGTTTCGTTAAAATAAATAATTATTTGCATATTTAAAATGGAATTATTACTTGCTACTAAATGTTACACACTAATATTTCAAAGCAATAGAAATGGATATTGACCCTTTTAATAGGTACTCTGGTCCAGAATTAACGTATGGTAATTTTCAATAGTAATAAACACAATCAAAGTTCAAATCAATCCAAAAATCGTGCCAATTTTTAGAGTAGAACTTTCGTTTTTCAAAAAGTTATAATTTAAATTGATTATCTGCAGATTTAACCAATTAAAAATTACTTTTAAAGGAGAAATTGAATGCTGGCGAGCTGTGTGAAATTATAGCACACACTCAGCGGGGTGTGGTCGACACTATTAAAATGGTTTCGTCTGTCAAAATATTTTTGTTCTATTTGTAGTATTTTAATTTATTTTTAATGTAGATGTATACGTGTAATGTGATTATTTTTATACAATTGTAACTGTAGTAAAATGATAAATTACGGAAAATAAATGCCTGTTAATAATTATTATTATTACAATTATATTATTAATTGAAGAATGCCATTAAAATCTTCTTCACGTTCTTATATTATCCTCAATTTTTTGACAGATTAAAATGAAATAAGCACCGAATTGAAATGCAAAAATGCTATTTTTACAACTTTATTTTTAAACGAAAATCATTAAGCCGCTGAGTGAGGCACTATTTGTTCCAATTTATTAATCGTCAGACCGCTGCAATATTAAAATTACTTAACGTTAATTTAACAGGTTTATGGCATTTCGAGTCAATAGTATTAAAGCTGTAAGTGGCATTAAATTTTATTAAAGCTACTGAAAATATAAAAGTGACACGAGTGAATTGAATCATTGTCACGTTCTTTACTCAACGGTCAGTTATAAAAAAATAATTCACTTTCAAGTCTCGCCGGCATTCATTTTATTGCACCAAAAAGGGTTTACTGCTGACGATACAGACATAAAATTAAGCGAAAGAGTAGTCCCATTCATCAGTGGTCGACTTGATCCAAAACTATGCTCTCCGATAAAAAAATGTTCATGGCCATCGTAACATCGAGCTCGATTTGCAATGCATAGGTACTATTCATTAAAAATAAATATTCTGAAGATTCTGATCACTGGTCGTACCTACCTAATTGCATTGCAAGTAACATATTCAACGTACGTTATTCCGCGTTTTAATGTGCAAATAAATTCAAGTTGAGAATCAAATTTATTGATCATCTTGAATCTATTTAAAATAGTATAAGTTTTATGAAAAAAAAATCCGGAAAAAATTTATAGAGTCGTGATACTCCAAAAAAAATATATAGAAAATGGACTTGAAGTTCCGCTATTACGATAGCAGAAGGCATATATGCTGGACATTACAATGTCCAACATGTATGCCACGCTTATGAATTCTTAAAAAAAATTATTCGAAAGATTGAACCACCCTTCAAAATATGGCGCCTTCGCTATATTTTGGCACATTCTCGAATAGAAAGTACTTCTTTTCAATTTTTGATCATCTTATATTAGACATAGCTTAATGAAACAAATATGGGAGTATGGCAGTCATACTCTTTTCAGTTTGCAAAGGATATAGGATAAATCGCTAAGCGGTCCCAGAAAAATCAATGCACAAACGTTAAAGACATATACAGAGTGGACTATTAATAATAGGCCATAATTCAAGGCTAAATTCATTGGATCAAAATATGGGAATATAACCAAAAGTGCTTTAGTAAATTGTTGATATGAAAAAACATAGAGGGTGTCAAATTTTACTTTTTTAAAATCTTTTCAATATCTCGACTATCTCTTGACCGATATTCTCCAAATTTGGTAAGGAAACATTTTTTTAAGCTAAAAAACAATAATTTATGTATCATATCACGCTAGCTCGTGAAAGGCGCGTCATGAGCTATACATGATGATGAATATTTTTTATCGTTTTTTTACGAAACGTTGTAGCATTTTTGACTAAAAAATCTCACCCAGGAGTCATTTCTACGTATAAAAGGCATACTTAACAGAACTTCTGATAGAAATTCCAACCGTTTTCGAGAAAACTGCCGCAAATGATTTCAAGAATTCTTTGAAACTAAACTCAATTTGAAAAGGACAAATTGGATTTATTGAAAAAATTACACAACCTAAGTAAAAACTAAAGAGTACAACTACGGAAACGCACTGACTTTCTTATGAACTATTTGCTGCACCTTAGCGTAAATTTTCAAATGTGACCTCCACCTACTTCTATGCGTTTTCTGAGACCTTCTTTTTCCACAGCAACAATTTACTGAAGCATGTTTGATTATGTCCTCATATTTTAGTCCAAAGAATGTACCCTTGAATAGGCTTGTTCCCTGATATTCTTTTTATATGGTCTTTATATGGTTTCTATACATTTTTATATAGTAATCGATATTTTTACTATGCACCTAAAATTCATATTATAAAATTTTTCCGTTCTCGAGATAAAAGGGGTTGAAATTAGTAATAGGTGCAAAAACAGTGCGACAATTTATGACGTCACTATACGCAACTTTGAACTAGGGAGATATCGCGACCACTAACGGCCGTTCAGTAGTAAGTAAATACGTTATGTGAAGAGTCGCTCTAGGTGTCTATGGAAAGAGGAAGATTGGCGTTTTATCGACATCATAAATTTCACAGTGGAAATTGGAATGTCGGCTCGGCCTGTGGTAAAGAAAAGTAGCTATTTTCATAAAGACGAGAAATCGTCTGTGCTTTAAAAATTCATAACTCTTGATGTGAAAGGGCTCGCGACGTCTCTATGGAAAGAGGAATTGATATCCTGATAGCAAGTTGTACGGGTCAAATCGAAATTTTGGCTCGACGCGAGCGAGAGAAAAGGCTTTCTGGGACCCCTCAAATTTAACCTGAAAGGTCGAAAAACGTGGAATATTCAGACGCTCGCAATTAAATAAATACGTCGAATGGAAGTTCGTTCTATGTCTCTACGGAAAAGGGAAGGTCGGCGATGAATCGGTATCGTATATTGCAAGAGAAAATTGTAATTTTTTAGAATTTCACCAAATCGTAGTCCCATACAGGCCCTCCAATGCCCGTTCCTAGAAATGAGAAGTGAGAGAGATCGTTGAGTTTTGCGCGTTAATTGTGGAAAATCCATTAAAAATACCTCCTTCGAGTTCATCCTAACACAATCACAATTAACTCTCGAACCGAACGGCACCGGTCCCGTCCAGAGAAACCGACCCCTCGAAAGGCCACATTGCCATGCTCGTCTTAGCTTTTGGTCGGATGGCATACAAATAAATAAATTTCTGGGGCATCTCTACTTGTATTTATGCATTCTGGAATTATACAATACTTAACATTCTTTCAATACTTAACATTTTCGCGAGGTGGAGGTTTGTAATTGTGTTTGACACTAAACGTCTGAATGAAATTCCTATTTCTTGTAGATTCATTATTGTATACTTGCATTTTAGTCCACCCTGTAATTGAGAACCTCCTACTTTTTAAAGTCGAGTAAATATAATAACAGTACAGGAGCCAGCGTGCAATTATCTGACACAGTTGTGTAAGCTACAGACATGATCAATCCTTTGCCTTTGAGTATGGCAGATAAGAAAGTGATATGAAAAATTTTCTTATTGATGGGAACTTCACAAAATAACTCAAAATATCGTTTAAAATTGTTACAAGTATTTGTATCAAGCGATTTTTTTATCGATTATTTGCCACTTATTTATTTATTTTTATTTTTTATTTTAATGTCTTATTTATTTTAACGTGAAATACAATTCCGATTTCTTCGTTAGCAATTAATTAGCACTTAGATATTGCGCATTACCTTCCATTTGTTGTTTTTAGATGTAGTTTTCACATTAATGGGGTGAAATAATGACAAAATACTGAAATTCTAAAAATGCATAGTTAATAATGCCATCCTTCTATTAAAAAACATTTTCAGCTCCATTTTATGCATTATACTCATTATATCCACTTTCACCTCCCCCCCCCCCCCCCCCCTTTTAAAAGTTTTTACATTTATTGGCTTTCAGTCACCTATTAAAATTTGAAAAAATTTTAAGACCTATTGCATTCAATCCGGTCAATTTCTTGCAAAATCATGGAAGTTGCAATAAGAGGAAGATACAAAATTTAGGTAGTACGGAACTCAAATTAAACCAAAATGTTTGCTGGACAGGCAACCAACAGAATAAAAACCCTTCCATCAACCCACCATCAATCCTTATTACTACTTTCGATCCATCTAAGGTTGCTTTAATGAGTCTCACATATTTAGAGGGAATTCTTAATAGTAGGATATCGTGTAGTATCTGATCTCTAATGACACTGTCGAAAGCTTTTTTGAAATTCTACGTATGAATTATGCTGCTCTATGATGTATTCACAAGCTTTTCAAAAAATGTATCTTAGAGCTATCTATCTAATGAAATATCGATCTATTTGGTCTAAATCAGCACTGATATTCACCGAGTACCACTCTGAATATACAAGACACTTGAGAGGACTTTGTATTGAAACATATTCTTTATAGGACTTTGCAAACGGCAGAAGAAAATAACTATCTATGAGAACTAAAAGAAAAACTATGTGTAAAAATAATAATGAAATCTTTGCATTCATTCGATAACCTGAATTCTAGTTATGCTAGCAAATTAAAATCCTAAAATGAATTTGTCTAATTTCATATTTGAAAATCTTCATTCTAACACTAGCATCCACAGTCCCCTACGGCCATGCAGATTAAACTAGTATCTACATAACCCCCTACGGCCATGAAGATTCAGTTAAAAATGAGAACAAAGGTCTAAAATGAATTTATTTATCTAAATTGTCTTAAAAAAAATTTATTCTAATGGATTACATTTTCATGAAATCTATAATTCTGTTTCTTGGAAATGCTTAGCCTTTGAAACGTTTTTGGCCCTTATTCTGAAGCTCATCGGAAAGGCATAAAGCCACTCATAGGCTCCAATACTAGTTAGCTAATAGATAGGTGAAGATCTGTTGTTTTTATCAGTCAATGTCAAATATATTTATTCCATACTTATTGATAGTAATTGTCTTAGTTTTGCATGAAACATCTTTATGTGCCTTTCTGAACTCCAGAATAAGGGCGAAAAACGTTTCAAAGGCTAAGCATTTCCAAGAAACAGAATGATAGATTTCATGAAAATATAATCCATTAGAATGAAAATTTTTTAAGACAAGGTAGATAAATAAATTCATTTTAGGCCTCTGTTCTCATTTATAACTGAATCTTCAACAACTTTCAAAATGTCCGTCCGTCTGTCTGACAGTCCGTCTGTCAGTCCGCCCGTCACTTATCTTGTAAGCACGATAACTTAAGAACGAAAAATCCAATTGTATTGAAATTTGGAGAGGAACTTCGTGTTATAGAATCTTCGAGTCTAGAGGAGGAACCCTATTGTTTTTAACAAAATTGATCAATATACAGGAAAGGCATTAATTATTTAAATGTAAAGAGAAAATATTTTTTATGTTTTGTAATTAAATCTATCTAAAACTAATATTATTTGCAAAAATACTGCGCACAGTATTCTATAGAATGCGCAACAATTATATAAAAAATACAGTAAATCGACAAAGAGTATAATGGTTAGCTTGTTACTAGTATAATGGTTAGCTTGTTACTATATTTTGAAAAAAAAATGTAGTGTAGGACTTGCATTTTTCCGGTGGACCATCGAAACCCGAAAAAAACGTCGGATCGAAATGCAAGTCATATCTATCGACTCGAATTTAGAAATTTCCATCAGTCGGTCAGTTGGTCTGTCGGTCGGTGTGTCTGTCTGTCTGTTTGTCTGTCGCACCCAGCCCCCCCTAATCCGTTTTCGGATTTCAATGAAACTTGGGTGGTTAATAGGAGGCCTTTGGAAAACCTTAACGCCGGAAGCTCGGCTCCGTTCGGAAACCGGAATTACCCAATATACACGTTTTGAGTTTCTCGGGAAAGATTTAATGACTCGGTAATGGCCAGTCGGATCGAGACATTTCAAAAAAGAAATGGCACCGCTGGCAATGCTCTACAAATAAGTATACCAAAGACTATGTTGAAAAACACATGAAAATTGAATTTTTTTTGCAAAAAACTAGTTTTCTCGAAATCTGGCTAGGAAGTACGATAACTGTTCAGAATATTGATCGATTTCGATGGGGGATCAAAGGTACACGACCACAAATGAAGCCTATTGCTGGCGGCCCGAATCCATTGACCGCAAGTATTTTTTCCAGGGCCGAGTATGATTTTCCAAAGAAATTAATAACTCCCGAACCGAAGGTCTGATTTTGATTTTCAAAAATGGCGATTATAGGGCTCGATTAGGTTTATTAGGCGACGTTTGTGAGAAATTTAACAAAACAAAAGCGAATCTACAAATCCTAGAAAACTTGATTTTTTTGATAAATTCTACAAATTCCGAGCAGTTTCCCGAAAATCGAAAATTAAGTATTCCGTCGATCAACCTCTATAACCAGTGCAAGGCACGGACTTTTTTTGGACAAAAAATCTGAAATAGTGTTTATTCGAAAAATTAAAAATAATCGAGTTATTTACGAAGATGCATTCCATAGAATTATTTAAAAAAGTATTACAAACTGATAAATTCTCCGTACCTACGATATATGTGCAAAAAATAATGTAATGTTATATTTAAAATATCACCATTCATTTCCTTATTTAAGTAATGGTGTTAAATTTTTGGGGGGCGCGAAGTAGAAAAAATTCAATTCCTGCATTGTACCCATTGTAAAAGAAACATACGAATGAAAAACGAAACAGGTTTTACTATGAAACAGGATTTTGGTATCATGCCTTCTCGAAGAAGTCTCTATTTTAGTTATACACGAAATTATCTATAGGTGTCCAAACCAAAAAAAATGAAGATCATACCGGAGAGAATTCTATCTCTATAAGTATTTGACCGATTTTCATTTACTAATAAAAATAGAATCGATGCCCTTTTTGTGTTTCAAAATGCTAACTGCATTTACTTTAGTCTATGCAAAAAGAAAAATAAAGAAATATAAAACATGTCAAAATATACTGAGTCATGTTACGACCCTCTGCTGTAAATGTAGTGAATCATCTCAACAGGGATAAAAAGCATATCAAAATGTAGTTTTTTTAGCTTGTTTATACTTATTTATTATTACAATTCGACTACAATGTAATCGTTTTGTATGTGTGAATAAATATTATTGTTATTAATGTTACTAAATAAATAACAAGTTTATATTTTGGAGTCAACAAAAGTTTATGCCCAAAGAGAAATTGCAAAATTGCTGAACATTTGAGAACAATGATTTTGGACAAGTTTTTCCCTACATTTAATAATAGATCTGTTTGCTTACGGAACAAAATATCACTTTTTATACTGCCCAACATTTAATTGCAATCATGTTATTAAATTTTATTATGTCTCGAATTCCCTCACTGAAATCGTATGTATATGGCATATTATATTTAATATTAACTATAAAACAGTATAATACATTTTGTAGACGTGATATGTGCAAGAAATCTGGTGTACATTTGCTTTAAAATCAGTTTTTTCACTTGATATTCATGTTTACATTATCTACAAGGGAGGCATCCTTGTGCAAGAAGGTGTTAAAGAAATGATCTTTTTACGAGGTTCAACTTGAAATTGAACAGAAGCGACACAGTATAATTTCCGCTCATTTTATAAAATTGGTGGTGAAAGCAAAGCACATAAACAGTAATAAAATTGTACATTTTGCTTTTTACAGGATCTATAACAGGATGCTCTCGTGTACATGAATTGTTTGAATATTAAATATCCAACATCGTATCGTTATTGTTCTTTTAGCTTGAAATTTCTATATTCCATATTTAGTGGAGCGGTGAAGCTCTACGACATAATAAGAAACAAATTTGATGATATGAAGTAACGCGACCTTAGCAAAAGTAGTGAGGGACTTGTCCTTCAATAGAATTGAAAATCATTCTTTTGGCTGGCCGAGACAAAAGATATAGGTACAAATTGTAAAGAAATCATAACATAATACAATTCTTATATCGTTTTACTCGCTCTAATTCAAAATTGGTTTGAAATATTATCATATTATTATTGTATATTTTTCAACAAAATTTGTTGATAAATATGAAAAAATATGACTTTTTTCTAGGGCTATGTAGATGAAATCCAAGAATTTGCAGGGGTAGGTATATCCAGTGGGAAACGTTTTTCTTGGAACAAGTACCAAGTACATTGTGAAGTAAATATAAATTATACAGGGAACTTTTTTATTCGAAATTTTTCTTCTAGGATTATCAGATTTCGAGAAAATATCAGGTGAATATGCGGAATGCCTTTTGGAAATAAATCATCGCGAATCGTGACAACGTCGTGTAAAAATTAATATTAAATGTAAATGTGTGTACAATGTATACTTAACAGAGGTTATCTTAAAAATGTACACCGAATTGTAGAAATTTTCTCCATAATACTGTATGATTCTATAACACTATACATAAATAGGAAAGAAATAGTTTAATAAACTTAATAATATCGTTTTTGGTCGTAGGCGTCGATAAAATCTTTTCCTGGAGCAACTAGGGTAAATATCTTATTATTTTGAGTACCAAATTAATATCTAATATATGCAGTTATCTAAAATTACTTAAAAAAACTTTGTGCCAAAAAATTGAAAACGAAAAGGAAAGTATCCCCGGGCGGAATTCGAACTCAGGAAACCGCTTAAAAACAGTCGCCGATTAGCACAACCGCAGTCAATTTTTCAAACGTAAGAACTGAATAGATACGGCGATCGGCGAACCGTTCTATGTCTCGATGGCGAGGAGAAGGTCAGCAATGACCGTACAACGCGAATCTCGAGGTGAAAATCGAAAATTGGGGCCGGCAGGAGATAAGGCGAATCGTCATTCGTGACAATTCGAAAAACGAAATTTTCGTCCATCTATTTTTTTGCAACATATTTAATTTTTTACTCATTTATGCACACTAAGAGTTTGGTAGAATTAAACCCTCATTATAGATACTATCTAAACTCATTTTGGAAAAATATCTAGCGAAGAATCTGTCGCTGCCTCACAGGCAATAATATAAGGGATACAGATTGCAAGCCTAGGGGTTAAGTTTTAGATTCCAATCAATTAAAATAGTTAGGTTCTTTAAGTTTTACCCTTCATGCAATTCTGTGTCATAAATCGGCAACCGAACTTCAACAGTATCATACGATTCTTATACTTATGTACATACATTTAAAAGCTCAAAAAGCCTATCCATTACATAGGTTATATTATCTTTCAGAGAGTGCCAAAAGAGTGTTGATTTGAAAACGATAAGAAGCATCATGGACCTACAAGATACGATGGAGAGCAGATAACGTCTCTATAGAGGCACTTCTGGCAACCTTAACATTAAAAACCACTGCCTAAGAAGTCACTATTTCCACATCCATATTTTTCATCCGTCACTCATTCTTAACTATATTTGTGCCGTGATTAGCAAAAACGCAGTATCTACAGATAAGTAATAATGGAGAAAAACAGCTTTTTCTTTTTTTGCAGCCGTAGGCACCTTACACGATTTTGGCGCAATCTTTATGTGATAAATAGTCGTTTTTTTGCTGCATAAATAATAATTTCCCCAAAAAGTTTTTAAAAAAATAATGGCTGCTATTTGTATGTCAGATACTAGACCTATATTTTCGTTGGATACGGTACAATAAGGATCTTTATATCTATGGTTTTGGTGGTACATACGGCATTTTTGTTAAGTTCTATAGATAGAAAACTTAATTTTAAGCCAGTATATGCTAAAATCTCATTGTTGAAATTTTTTGTTGATACTGCGTTTTCGCTAAGCGGCAGATTTGCACTCTATTAGTATATGTGTACTAACTTTCAAGTGAATATATCAATTTTATTTTATCAGCCCCTTTAATAAATGAAAAATATTAGAAAGAAATCTGAGTTACTATACTCTTACCAGTTTGCTTTACTTATTGTTTGCTATTTACTTCTATTTAACCTCCAACCCTTCAACCCTTCAACTCAAAATATAATCTAGTTCCAGATGTCGCTATGATACAAACGCTTCTAGTACGTACACCAAATTGCTGTACTCTTGCCAGCTTGCTTTACTTATTTTCCCCTATTTAGTCCCCCAGCCTTTCACCGAATAAGTTCCAAATACAGTCCAGTTGCAGATTTCGTTATAATACATACGTGTACAAAATTTAAAGTCAATATCTTAAACTATTCCAGAGAAAACGTGCGCACAAAAAACTTACAGACAGACAGGCAGAAATTTTTTTGCACTCAAATTTAAAAACCAATTTCAACAAAAAAAACGTTTTGAAATTTTTTTTACGATTACTGTACTTCCACTCCACTATGTAGATATCGAAGTAAAAATATAATTGTCTTCGTCTTACGCGAGACCAAGAAAACCCACAAGAACACAGAAAGAAATTGAGACCAATTTATTGCCCCGTTTTGAGTTAAAACGAGTTAAACAATCTGTTGTCTATCGTCTAGAGCAACCATTATAAATAGTTCTAATAGTTTATTCCATGGGCGAATAAACCCCTGAGCACGTCTGTTAAGGAGGCATTACTTTACAGGTACCTCAAAAACAAAAAATTATGCGCGCTAGGGCAGCCTAACCGCTCCACTAATTACCCTAGAATATAAAGCCACATGTCTACGTAAATGTAGCTTATATATTGTTTATTTATCCAGTTGATAAATTTAATGTCTGAGATAGCTTCGCGCGCGAAAAATGTGTTCGTGAAGGCATATTACAAATAAACTTTTTTATTATTTTAAGATTTTCACCGAATATTTTTACGTGTTTGGAAACACTCCTGAAGTATTTGGAATTCCCCTAAATGTGTATATGTAGATACATTAACATATAAATAAGTTTTAAAAAAAGATTCATATGAATAAAATGTTTCTAGCGGAATAAAATCAGTAGATTAATTTTGGTATTTATTTATGTCTGCCATCAAGTGAAATTAACACCATAAGATAATATATTTATAATCAGAAAGTTATAATAATAATAAATCAATAATTCATTGATTGCAAATTGCAATAAAAGTATAGATGAAAATGAAAAAGGTGGACTGAAAATTTGTGTATGTAATAATTTGAATTTGTCTATTTTCATTTCTTAAATAAAATGATGTTTAAACTAAAGAACTAATTTGCATCAAATATAACTTTCATGTTTTGTAGACCGTATGCAAGTGGATTTATTTATTTAAAATATTCAGTAATCCATAAATTGAGAAGTTTTCAGGCGATAAAATTATCACATACCTAATAGTTATTTATGTAAAAAGTAGGAAAATTGCACGTCCTTAAACGTATGTATATTGCAGGACGAGATGAAGGACATACCCACTGGGCAAAGTAATATTTCAGCAATGTTCTAGAAATCTTATTTTGGAAGTTGTAACATATGAGCAATAAATATTTAGGTTCCCGCAACTTTGATGCAACAGCCCTAACGGCCATGCAGCAATATTGCAGTGCAATGTTACATATTGCAAAGTACCGGCAAGGTTTATGACTTTTGATTGTAAAGTTGTAGAAACTTTACAAAGCAGAAAATTAAAATATCAATATGATTACATCAATAATTTCCATGTACATTTCAATTATTTTTTTTACTGAAATGTTCTAATGAAACTAACATTTGTCTTGAAAATGTAACTTTATATCAACGTTTTCTATGCTTATGCAGAGAATTGTGGAAACTGGACCTAGAAAGTGGAGAAAAACAACTATACCCTGCCTATATTTTTGTTTATTTTGCATAATCTTTTTCAGGGCTTAATAAGCAAAAAGTGAATGTTATGGGACAAATTCTATTTATACAATTTATATTTTTAACCAGTTTTTTTGTAATACAAGACTACGTTGTGCAAAAATAACATCCACTTTTTCGCTATTAAGCCCTGAAGACTATGCAAAATAAACAAAATACTGTACGCGTGGTAGTTGTTTTTATCTCCTTTTTAGGTCCAATTTCCACAATTTTCTGCATAAGCATAGGAGACGTTGATATATAGTTACATTTTCAAGACAAATGTTAGTTTTTGGCTATCCAACTCTGAATAAGTTTATATCAAATAAACAAAAATATGGACAAGTTAAATGTTTTTCTTTTCTTAGTCCATACATTTGTCTGCATAAGTAACTAACAAAGTACAATTTTCTTTTTCAAATAGTATGGCATGCACTCCCACTTTTGATCTACGAGATTGTTTTTTTTTTACAGAATACATTAGTTCATAATATTCCCAAGCACTTAAACTGGCCGAGGTAACAAATCATATGCCGAATCTAAAGGAAAAATTTATTTTGTGCTTCTGTAGATATCAAAATTAGTCTTAGTATAAACTCAAATTGTTTTGTAAATAAAAAATAAAATGCAAAATGTTATACTTACATATATTTATTTATTGTCACGTGATGAATAACTTACATTTCTAATTTTATTACAAATTAGTTTGTAGTTTTTGTATTATTTAACACAAATTTTATAGAAAAAAAATGTTACCAATAACAGAAGCCAAGAAAACATATCTGTGGAGTCTATCTTTATCTATTGATGACTACTTCGTAGATATCTTGTTTTCGGATGTTGGAGCCACGCCATGGAAAACCTTTCAAACTGGTCGTCACTTAAATTCGGGAATGATATCCGTACCTACTGCAGCTGCAAAATATAACAATATTAACTACCTGGTTATTATGCTACCAACTACTGCAGTGAATATTTTAAAACTTTATAATCAAAGTACTATTACAGTACGAAACAATATATGACTTTTTAAAAAGTAATTGGACACCTTAAATATTACAGGAAATAGGTATACAATCCTTTACCCCCTTGTATGACATAGGTTTGCATATTTTGGGATGTGCCACATACATCCAATCTCAGAGCATACTGAAATTAATCACTTGCAGAAAAAAAATTCTAGTGGCCAAACGTAAAAAATTACGATGAGAAGTAAGTCTCTAGACCAAGCACTCAGTTTTGAAAATTAGCAAGCACTTGTTTAATTAAGACAACGAATTAAGTATAGCTTAAAAGCAGGCTTTTAACTTACATATTTAATGACATTCATTGATGCACATATTTAGTAGCATTAAACTATTACAGCCAGTTTTTCAATGTCGAGTTAACTCTTGTACTGGAGTTAACTCTGGATTAAGCGCACTGTTGCGTATTTCAAATGCGAGTTAACTTGAAACCTCGAGTTAAATCGAGGTTAAGATAACTCTAGACGAGGTATGAGTTAATTACAAATTTCAGCTTAAAACTAACCTAAAATTATTTTATGGTGTAAATAAATTATGATATTTTTCAAACACATCTTGGATTACGATTTTAATGTAAATGCTTACAGCAGTGATGAAAAAGCTAGAAGACCCAAGGTAATCAGATATAGGCCAAACCACATGGAAGAATGGGATCGACACGATTTTTTTTGCGCGATTTCATTTGCCTTCAAGAACTGTAGACAATGTATTAAAAGAAGTGCAATATATTATTTCGTATTCTACGAATATGTATTTGTTATCTTGTGTTGTATAAATATTAACATGCAATGTTTATTTTACATGAGGGAACTGGTTTCCACTCATCGCATGCTATGTTGTGGAGAATTGTTGTAGCCGCAACTGTCTGTATGGTATCCATTTTAAGGCGCCTTAGTGCTAATGCTGTAATGCTCCTCTCCACTGTGTTTCTCGTTCTGATGTGGGATTAATTAAATAAATTCTTAACATTATTTCTGATCCACACAAGAGGCGTCATAAGGTATAGTTTCACAGGATGGCCACAGACCATCATTAAAATAAATTGTATAAACAAATATATAAATATTACATTTTACAAATAATATCACAGAAAGTTAGGTTAATGTAACATTTTTAACATCACAGAACTATAGAAGACATTAGAATACTTGTGTAAAATTCCGAAAATATGGTTAAAATTCATACTTCTCATGTCAACATAACAAAGTATTTCACACAACTCGAGTTAACTAACTCGAATGAGAAATAGTAATGAAAAACAGTTGTAACGTTAACTCGAATTTAGCCTCGAGTTAAGGTGCGAGTAAGAGTTATTTAACTCGAACTTTAACTCAACATTGAAAAACTGGCTGTTAGAGAATGACGATTTCATTGCGACGTAATTTTATTAACCTCAAACTTACCGTTCTATCACTCACTTTTTTCTTCTCCATATTGAAAACTCCATTAAAAAAATTATAAAATGAACGTATAGGTACCGCTTTTATGTTTTTTTTTTAATTCCAACCCAACTCAACGACGCTTTCACTTTCACAAAAATGCCGAGACAAGCCTCCAAAACTCCCAAAACTGAAATGAACTGACATTCGACAGTTAGAAAATGGCGTGCGTTTGGAACTACTAAATTGTAAAAATGGAAACAAGTTGAAAAACAACTGGATTTTGCACAGTCAATTTTCATGTTACTTGTAATCTTTAGTTTAACTCAATGTTCCACAAAGTTGTGCTTGCAATGTTACTCTTGTTAATTAAAATCAAATATATAGTGATTTACAGATCTAACTTACAATACATTTGCAAAATTAACATTGAGACAAAGTTTCATTTGTATTTTACATTTGAACTTATAATGTATTTTGACATAAACTTACAAATTTTAACTAATTTCTTTTAAATTTGCTGAAGCTTTCCAGCAACTGAACAATTAAAAATTACTAAAATTAACTAAATGCAACATTGCAGGAAACTTTTGCAACTTTCAATGCCCAGTGGGTAGGTAAGGAAATGATGAGCTTTCCTACATATTACGTAAAAGATTTTACCTATTATCGGTCCAAGAAGTAAACTTAAAAAAAAACAAACTAATAAATATCAGAGGCGAGCGCAGATCCCCTTGACTATATTAGTATTTTGACACGAAAACTGAGACAGAGTTAAGGTGGCCATTCCCTAGAAAGAGACATACGATAGGGAAATATTTATTACTTTTGGTCCTAACTTTTTTTCTTAGTATATATATTTTAAAAAAACTATAAGACTACCTAAGTACTATCATAACAAGACTATTACTATGAATTTTCAACCAATAATTCCAGTCGTTTCCAAAATATTTAACTACGAAATAGGAAGATTAGCATAATCTTTAAATTTAAATTTGACTATTTTGCAAACTACTGAAATTATTGAGTGAAAATTCATAGCAATGGTCTTGTTTTGGATCTACTTAGGTACTCTTATAGATTTTTTTAAATATACGTGCTAAGAAAAAAAGTTATGACCAAAAATAATAAATATTTCCCTATCGGATGTCTGTTTCTAGGGAATGGCCACCTTAGTCGCTATTAGTACTTAGAATAGCAACCACCACGAAATACAACGATACTGCCTCACCGTCTAAAGTCTTGTACATCAGAGTGTACGTGGAGCTGTGCGAATTTAGGTGAGCATTGCGTAATGGATATACTCCTTTCGGAACGTCTATTAAATATTAGGCAAGTAAAAAATTCTTACTCTTTTTACAAGTAATGAGACAGTAGAACGTTTGAAACAATAACCTGCGTACTGGACATCGTTGAAAAGAATATATTGAAAAGATATATTGAGTCACCATTTAGGTATTTTATTTTGCGCGTTACATCGGATTGGACAGGCTAGGCATCAAGTTAAAGGTGATTGGCTGTACACAGTGATTTATAATAAATCACTTGTGAGTTTATAATAAATCACTTATGAGTTATTATAAAGCACGCTATTTATATAATCTAATATGAGTAGATAAAAAAAATATGTTTTTATCTTGTGAATAGAGGCACAGAAAAAACATAATTTTTATTTAATTGGCAAATTTCTAACCACATTGTACCCCCTGCTATGTAGGTTAATATTTAAATATTCCAAATATAAAATCTTAAATGCCATTTTAACCTCCCCAATAAAAAAATTTTACGTTTTGAAATCCCAGGAATCCAAAAAGTGTTTTTTAAAAAATGTCTGTATGTGTGTGTGCACGATAGTGGCGAAACTACTGAACAGATTTAGATGAAACTTTGTGTGAGGATTTCTTTAGTGCTCCAGAAGATCTGAAAAGGTTTTGGTTGAGTTCGGATTACCTTTTGGCACAACAGGTTGTTTATTTTGTAATTACTTACAATTTGTAAACGAACTATTAAAAAGTAGTTAAAATTGCGAATTCAACGATATATGACACTTTCCTATCCTTTCGATTTGGTTTCCGTGAAAAAAATTTAAAACATAGCAAATGTGAAGCATAAGATCGCTCTCGTCACGTCACGTGCTTTCTTATTCAACAACTATTTAGTTCAGAATTCATCACCGCGGCGCTGGTATATCAAAAATACACCGCAAGTATATTTTTTAAAATCCATGATTTAAAAAAATTATATGCATCCTGTCCGAGAGAATTCATTAATGTTACATAGGTATCAATCTGGAAATGCGAATAAAAACATTAAAAAAGTACAAACTTACAAAAATGTAATATTTGAGGTTATGTTAGCCATACAATACTCGCGCCCTGTTTACGAAACACAATGTTATCGAATTAGTCAAATCGCAGTTTTGTTATTGATTTGAAATATCAAAATTTGTGAGATTTAAACGTCAGTTATCTACAATAATTTTACATATTACTCAAAAAGAGTAATGTAATGGATACTGACAGTGAAAACGAGATTTCTTTGATAGCGCCAGATATAAGGGAAGCTACAGAAATCGCCACAATAAACTGGTTTCCTGAAAAATCGAGAAAATTATATATGATAGCATAGGATACTTTCTTAAATTGGAGAAATCAAATGAAAATGAATTAAATAAATATTAAATATTTAATAGCCGTGAACAAAGTATAATATTTTACTCTCATCATTATAGGTGCACTGCAATTCTATGTCTCGAATCATAAAAGAAAAACAGCAATTAATAAATTTCACTGTCGATATTGTGTAGTGCAAGTGAGAAAAAAATGCAGAAGTTTGCATGAGGGTTTCCTTAGTGCTCCAAAAGTTCTGAAAATTTAGTGCTCTTTTCGTCTTCACAGATCCACCCTGGGGAGGTTCCAGCCGCTTCCAGTAGCTGCCGATTTTTTTTAAAACCATTTTATTATTTGTTTTTAACCCAAATGTTCTGACGTCAAAAATTTATGATAGATGTCCAAGTATCTCTGCATTAAAGATACAGATATTAATGAATTAAGGCCCTTTATCATTAATTGTGAATAAGGTTAAGAGTTGGCCATTTTTGGCTAAAAATCAACAAATGACTACCCTTGTGCCCACGGAAAATATCTTACACCTTTAATTTAGTGTTATCAATGTCAAAATAAGTTTTAGGTAACAATTCGTAAAGCCACATATGAACAAATTCATTTTTTCCGCACGAGCCCAGATCTATTGAAGCCTTCTGAAATTTTTTCCCGCTATACCGGCAGAGGTTGACTATCCTTTCCGACATGTTCGATTTAATCAGTCAAAGATAAATTTTTCTTATTTTCAGTTTAGCATCATAACCGCCCCATCAACCAGCTCACACCCACGATATCGCTTTAAAAGGGACTTAAGAATGTCTCATTTTCATATAACGATTAGTAGGGATACTAGTTTAGTCATTGGTTCTTAAATTAATTATCACGTGTTGTAGAATCAATTAGTAACACTATTAAAATACAATAGTAGTCAATATTAATTAATTATCAACGAATACCTGCCAATTAAATTGCCAACAATTTGTTTTATAAATACTATGTTTCTATTATTACTAAAAACGTACACAAATCTCAAGAAATTACGAAACAAATGGCGGGACGAAATTTTTTCACTGAATTTTCATACTGTAGACGCGAACCATACTAAAGTAAACATTGAAATAGTTTCTTCTAACTCTAACAGCATATCTGATGGCGTTACGCCACTGTATGACTCACTTACCAACGAGCATTTCGGCTTCATATTCACGAGATCTTCCGTCGCCATGCATGTGGGTGGAGTAAATGTAAATTACAAGGGAATAGTGGGGATAGTTAATTATAGTCTCCAGGTAAAATCTACCTGCATTTTCAGTCAAAACTCGATTGTCCGGTTTTAAATCTTATAAAGAGCTTTTAAAATGACGGATACTGGTACTAGATGGCCACAAAAATATATGATCCAGTCATGTAGGTATTTATCTAAAAGTAAAACCCTATCAAACTCACCAAATTATTATGTAAAAGGGAACATCCTAAAGACAATCTTCTAATGTTCTTTGGTGATTCAAATTGTGTTTAAATATTCCTACTGAAGATAGTGAACTCCTTATTCAGATTGTTTTAAATAAATAACTTGTTGATATCGCGAGTTAATACCATACACACAAAAATATTCAAATATACGTGTTGCTCAGGTTCAAACAAGCCTTACCAAATTGGGTGATATATTAATTTTACTTTAAAATATTTGTATTTACTAAAACTATTACAAAACGAACGAAAATTGCATTCGGTCATTACAGACTGCGAATAACTACACAAGCACCCAAAATAAGAAAAAGGTCATATACTTTGAGCAGAGTATGATACTCCCTTGTATTTTGAGCCGCTGAATCTAATACCGCCGTCAGAATTGCTCCACCTCATCAGGATTTTTCTCTGACCTCAACAAATTAATTAGGAGGGATTAGAAAAAATCCTGACGTGATGGAGTAATTCTGACGACGACATCGGATTCAGCGGTTTAAAATACAGGGAGAGCATCGTGCTCTGTCTCAAAAATACATGACTGTGTTATTAAATAATACAGAAAATTTGGGATATAGTAAAAAGTACACGAGAACAAGTCAATTTTTTCCATGTTGTATGGTTTGGATAGTTCTTAGATGTTCAGAGTGAAGAAGTTATGCCCGTTTTTTATCGCATTGCTATTTTTTCTAATTATTTAAATAGACGCAAAACATTCTCATTTTTCATTATGGCGAAGGCGCGGGTATCACAAGTTAAAGATTTCAAAATGGTGAATTCAATAGGGCTGCGATAATTGTATACATTTTGCAGATGTACAAGAAATTGAACCATAGAAAATGTAGGAAGAAAATGTTTGAAGAAAATTGAACCACGTTTAAAAAAATCTCTAAAAATTGTACGGCAAAATTCCACCGTCGTTCGGTTAAATGAACCTATTGAATCTTATCTAGTATCGGTGAAAAAATTAACAAATAACAAAATCGGACTTGACGCAAGGCAGCTTGGGGCATGTAAAGGTCCTATTGGCATCGAGTTATGATAAATGACGTCTTGCTTCCATAACTGTTCAATAACACCACAGAATACATTCTAAACACACTTGAACAAAATCATCTACAGAATGAGAATTCATTGCACCTCTTCGAAAATTAGAAAAAGAAAGAATGCGATAAAAAAGGTGCATAACTCCTTTACTCCAAACATCAAGACATTCTTTAACGTACTTTTCTGTATCCATTTGGATACATAGGCCTTCCAGTTAGATATCCAGTAAATATGAAATGAGTACAGAAATTTGGGCCTCGGCCCTTTGTAATAAATACTTAGCGATTTAGATATTGATACCATAATGATACTTAAAAATACAATACTACAAGAGAATAGGTGTTAAATAAAAGTTAATTATAATTAATTCGACAGAAATTACAGATAGATAAAACACAATCCAAATCAAAAGTAAGCTCTTTACTCTTTCTAATACAACAATAATTTTTGAAATTCGATCCATGTTTCGCTACTTTGATGGCAAATTGCCAAAAGACCACGCATCGACCGAAAAGTTTCATCTGCCAACGCAATTGGGGTATGTGAAGTACATATACTAACTACCTATGCAGAAACATATAGGTTTGATTAAAAAAATCCCCTCCCCCCTCCATATCCTCCCACTATACCAAAAATTTCCATAGAGAAAAAAGTTCCATAGTTATACGGTGTCTTCGATTGCAGACTGGCAGACGTAGACAGTAACTTTTCCTCGACGAATTTGCACGCCATATCCTAGACTAATATGTGATGTGATTAGTAGGTACTTGATACTGCAATCAGATTACTCAGAAAAAATACAATTTAGGGCTTTTTGAAAAACATGGATACGCAGTAAAAATCACTAAAAGATACCCTGCTGAACATATGTACTTTTTACAATATCCCAAATTTTCTGTGCCCAGTGTATTATTTAACAAGCTAACCGTTACTACTGCACTTTTTATATAATTGTTGCACATTCTATAGGATACTCTTCACACTTTTTTTGTAAATACTATTAGTTTTAGACATTTTTAGTTTAATTACAAAACATTTGCATACTGGAGCAGGTTTCACAGTGGGACAAGTGAAATTTTTTACGTAATAACAGGTATGCGAACAGGTATGTCTCCGAATAAATTAGAGCATAATATCCATCTAGTGGCATCTATCGACAACTATAAATATCCCACTACCTAAACTGTTCAGTCTATCTAAAATTGTCATATGTACTAGAATAGAGTATCAAAGTATTTGTTTAGTGGGTGATATTGATCGACATAAAAATGTTATTTACTAAAATTAAATTATGACTATTTTGTTACTAGTTTCCTAGACTGTCTTGTGCATACTGAGTTCGAAACAAAAGAAGAAATATTTCCAAATGATTTTTTCTTGTTCAATACCCCTTAAAAAACGAAGTATTATGTTGGACAAGTAGAGAAAATCGAAGGTCGAAGGAAATCTCTTGTAAATTTTTTAAGAACTGCCAAGGGTCAATATATTTGCCCGGAACAAAAGACGAAAACTTAATAGATGGAACAGAACGAGCCACCAAACAGTTTTGTTTTGATTATGAGTTTCCTCTATATAACGCAGATTAGTAGACCTTGTATATTAAATAAATTCAATTATTTTTACATTTATGTTAGTCCGTTACTTGCTTTAAAATATCTCGATAGGCGAATAAAAAAGTTACTATGAGAAATAATACTTCATATAATTGTTGAATGAATCAAAAAATGAATAGCATTTATTAATCTAAAAAGACAATTCATGGCAATAATAAAGTAATATAGTAAATACAATAGTTGATGCACTAATTTAGTGCATATTTCCCAATAATCTACAAATAATAATAATAATATATGAATAACATACTAATAACATAAATAACATAATAATAAGTAATAATAGCATACCAATAACATACATGTATCTTATATACATATATCTATATTTATATTTACATATTTTCCTTCACATACTTAATAAGCTTTAATTTGAATAAGCTAATGTTATTAACAGTTTTCGGATGGTTGGGTAAAGAGTTCTATTCAATAATACCTTTATTATATGTGTTAGTTATGCTATTTACATAACAGTTGTTTTATTCCTAGTGTTATAGGAATGAACTTCATTTACACTTACTAACCTCGAGGATAAATAATCTGGTACCATTTTATTTAATTTTTGTAAATAAATAGCAATGTTTGAATATACATATTCTTTTTTATATCGAGCCAACATTCATCCAACATTGTGTTAATATGTGTAAATTGATTTACACCTAAGATAATACGCATTGCCTTATTTTGTAGAATCTGTAGCCTGTAACAGTTTGCTTGTGATACATATATAACTGACGAACAGTAGCTAAAATGGGATAAAATAATGCTGTTATATAGGGTTTATAGAAATATGTCTACTAATTCCATAAAAATATCCTATTTTTTACCAATTTTTTTAGAAATATAATCCACATGATTCTTAAATTTTAAATTCTTATCTGTTAGTAATTTCAGGTAATTAATGTCATCTTGAAAATCCAGCTCCTTATTGCCAATTTTGATTTTTATTTGTAAGTTACAAAAGTTTCTATACGCCCAGTCAGATCCTATAGACATGCACTTTTTTTTTATTTTTAGGCTGTTTGCATTAAATTTTTGAGTAAGCCTGTTTAAATCTTCATTAACCGTGGAAATCAAAATGTTATAATCTTCGTGGCTAAGGTAGATTAGCGTGTCATCTGTAAAGAGATGTATTTTACAATTTACTAATACTTTACCCAAATCATTAATATAAAGGATGAATAGCAGAGGACCAAGAACACTTCCTTGTGGGACTCCGTTGTTGTTATAGCTGCTTTCAGAATATTGACAATCATATTTTGTTTTTTGACATCTAAATGATAAATAACTTTCCAACCACATTAAAGTAGTGCCAGTAAATCCATACCTTTTAAGTTTTAAAATTAGCGTATGACGATCAATTGTCTCAAAAGCTCTCTTTAGGTCTATGAAGACAGCACATATGCCAGGTCCTCTTTTCAATTAGATATTACACACTGTAATACAGTCTCGCAAGAGTGTTTGTCCCTGAATCCCGACTGATATGTACACAGCAAACTGTTACATTTTATATATTCTAATATTTGATTATATACTACTAGTTCTAAGATTTTTTCACAAAATGGTAACATATTGGGGCGCATTTCTTGTACTAAATTTGTATTAGGCACTTTTGGGTCCGGAATAATTGTTTCTTCCTAAATATTACTTGGTTTAATTACTTATTTAAAGCATGTCCCAATATACACATGCCTTGGTCCCACTATGAAACCATGGTCTGGTGCGTAGTGGGACTTGGGTGTATACCGGGACAACCTTTTTTATCCCTTTAAGCAATATTTAACCAACTTTTAATACTTGTTTAAATTACTTTTGATATCCGTTATTCGGAGGGATCGCCAGGGCGTATAAACTGTCTTGTGTTATAACAACTATCTGCTTTTATTGAAATTTTAGCGCAAAATATAATTATTGTTCTATTACGAAATAAATGAAAGTTTCACTCGAGCGTTGCCCGATCCGAAATTGTGTGAGGTAGTTTTCACAATAACCGAAACTACATTAGCATCATGGAGATGATTAAAGTTCAATCAGTTGCAGTCACCTCCAGATGATGCTAACATAGTTGGTAAAACGCGCGTCCAGTGCCAGTATTCGACAGTAGTGTTCAAGTGTTTTGGTATTTGTGACAACTACTTCAAAGGCGATTTCGTTTTCCAAGCAGTAACATACAACTTTACGATGAATTGGTGATAGAATCAAAGTAACATGTTGGTGTTTTTCTTATAAATATAAATTCATTATGATTTTCATGCATGCTAGTACTACTTCACTGACAAAAATTTGTTTGTATAGATTGATCAAAAAGATCCTTTGTGAATTACCCTAATTAGTCATTTTCCTTCGCTTGTTCTGGATATAATTACAAATATATATACACCCTGTAGTTTCCTTCTGACTTAACCATCAGTAAATACAGGGTGTTTATATATTTGTAGATATATCTTCGGACAAGCTCGCAAAATTATATTTTTGCAAAGCTTCGGATTTTCCTAGAAGTTGATAAAAGTTTGCTTATTAACGTGTATTTTTTGACACTAACAAAAAGATAATAAATAAATTCAAAAATGTTGTTACTTTAGAAAGTTATCCAAACAGGTCAAAGTGTGTCATGAAAACAGAATTTCGGCCTCGGCATTTACTACGCATCTAATCTAATTTATAGATTGTTATTACGTCCAGCTTAAAATTATAGCTTTCTTTAATACAACACTATTTCATTTCAAACGTCTATCATCGCGTTACACGTAACTCAACTGCTCAAGTTGTATTTTGAGTAAAATGAATTTTAATTATGTATGAACCGTCTTTGAAATGGCAAAAAAATGTATCAGCTTAATACTTCGAGCGCTGTCACTTTTTAACCTCATTCGTCCCGATCTTTCACAACGCAGATTAAGTTTCTATATTTATTTTAATTTCAGCCTGTTCATTATAAACACTATTTCTAAAAATTATATCTACAAAACTGCGTTATCGTTTGTAATATCACTTAGTAATTTTATTGGTAAAATGTGAATTAACTCGAGGGACTTAATGTTAAACTGATGAGTTTGCATGAGTTATATTACTTTGGGTAAGAGAGTTCGAGACCAAATTTGTAAAAAAAAATTAAAAGCATGTGTGATATTTACATAGAACATTTCAGGCTGTAAAACTCGCATTTTGCCTGTATGTAGTATTTATGCAGCGAGAGAACTACATATTAATGATTTGCCAGTGTTGTCATAAGCCGATCTAACTGTTTGATTGAGTTATTTGAGATGTATAGTTTACCTTATATTTATAATGCACATAAAAAGCTCAAAGCTGCCGACCGAGCTAATATAAAGAGAAACCGGGCATGCTTCATTTCTTTGTAGTTCATTAGATATTAAATACAAAGTATTGCTTAATATATAAAACATCATCACTCTTATGTAAAGTATATTCTGTCAGGATTAAGATAAGCAATAAACGGAACCAAACCTCTTTCAATTAAAATTACAAGCTGATAGATAATTGCGCAAGTCACCCCTAACTAGAATGTCATACCTAGGGAACAGATAAGCAGAGCCGTACTTTGAACTTATCTATCAACGTCGCAAAGAATGGGCAATACGTCCACCAATACATAAGATATTCCTATCTTGCCGCAAAACAGAGTAAGATTTTTAAATTTACCAGAAACACCATTAAATTTCTGTAGAAAACACGATTCTTAAATCTCTAGTATTATTTTGTTTACTCTAATATTCAATAATTTGAAGTCTCTGTAGGACCTTGTCCGTAGGTGAAATGACTTTGATATTTCAATGGCCTGTTTTTATGGTCTTTCAAGAAGAGCATCTTGACACTATATTCGCACTCCAGTATGCGGAAATAATTTAAATAAACTTTGGTGTCAAGGAGTGTGTTGTCTCACTCGGCCCCTTAACTGGGTTTACCGTGGTGAGTTGACATACACCAGGGACGGTTGACGCGAACATAGTGCTTTGGCCCTAGCCTATCACCGTCCAAGACCGTCCGCCAGCTTCACCAATGCCCCTTCGGAGGTGCTGGTAGGCATGTGGTGAAGAACCACACCCTGCACGAGGTGACACTGCTTAAACAAAAGGCGGCGGATCTAGACCGGGAGGTCAATAAATATCCCCCAAGCCAAGGTGTAAGCCATCGTGCCGAGGGCTGAATGGTACTGGGGTGATGGTACCTCAAACGATGCCTATGGGAAACCGGGCGACCTCTCATAGTATTTAGCCTTGCCCCCGTAACAGGCTCTGCGGGGGTCGACCACATTTCCTGTTCACTCGTGGGTTCAAAAATGAATTCCCAAAACAATAAAAACCTTTCTGAGGAGTGCTCTGATCACAGGGCCTCCTCTCCCACCTCTTCCGGGGAAGATTCCTTTGCAGGGATCTCCCCCCTCCTTAGAAAGGGTGGCTCCAGAAATGGGGCAACCCTATCCCGTGGCACCGGAGAAGGCTCCTCACGGGGGGCCTTCCCCAATCCCACACCTCCCACACAAGAGGGAATCTCCGTTTCGGGGGCTCCCTCTATTTCGGACGTCGCTGGAGGGCTCAACCCTACGGATGGGCAACCCAAGCGACGTAATCGCAGCGGCGCGGCTCGAAAGAGAGCCAGGAAATTGCGGGTGGAGAGGACTTCTGGGGAGGGTACACCTCGGGTAAACGTTCCCAAAAGGGGACGGCCCGAGGAAGAGACCCCCCCCAGCATCTCTAAACCTACAAAAAGAGCTAGGCCTGACCTTTCATACAGTCAGGTGGCAAGCAAAGGGGTCAAGGTGGCGGTGGCCGCAGCTGGTTTTCCAGAAGAGCGGCTAACGGCTGCCCTGACCGACAGTTTGCAAGAAGCCCTCGATACTCGGATGGATGGGCTCCCCTCAGGGGGGCCTCTCCCCGAGTTTGACGGCTTCAGGCTAACTGAGCAAGGAGTGGTGCAGCTGTTCTGCGGGAACGAGATGTCGCTGTCATGGCTTAGATCGGCCATAGGCGGCATCTCTCCCGTTGACGGCGTGTCACTCCAGCTCCTGGAAGGGGACAAGCTCCCCAAATACAAGAAGATGGTGGCTACGGTCCCAGGAAAACCCATGGACCAGGCCACCATCTTCAGTAGGCTGACGCGGCATAACCCGGAGCTCCGGACAGAGCTGTGGAAGGTCCACGGCACTCAGGTTGTCGAGGCCAAGGGGCTTCGACTCATTCTGGGCGTCGATGAGGCCTCCGCAGCGAAGATTGCGAGCCTGGGTTACCGCGCTCAGGCGGGGGTGATTAAGGTGTCCTTTTGGGACCCAAAACATCCCCGGGGGGAAGTAGCAGAGGCCGGCCCAAGCGGCGGCAACAACGCGCCTCCGAGCATGACGGACACAGCGATGGAGGGGCTGTCGGGCTCGGAGGAAAAGTAGAGTAGTAGGAGTAGTTAAGGAAAAAAAAAAAAAGAAAAGGAAAGGAAAAAAAAAAAAAAAAAAATGGAAATACTCCAAATCAATCTGCAACACAGTGAGCCGTCCTCCGCATTAGTAGGACGACAGGCCGCTGCGGGACAGATACACATTGCCCTGATTCAGGAGCCTTGGGTTCGCCATGGCTCCATTCGAGGTTTAGACAGGCGGCACGGAGCCATTTTCTCCTCCGCACACAACATACCTAGAGTATGCATATATGTCTCGAAGGAGATAAAAGCAACAACAATTCCCGAACTTTGTTCCAGGGACGCGGTTGCTATTAAGGTGAGCCTTAGGGAGGAAACCGACAGAGCAGAAATCGTCTTCGGCTCTGTCTACCTTCCCTACGACTCGCCAACACCGCCACCTTCAACCGAACTGGAGAAGATGGTTCAATTCTGTACTGATAGACGACTGCCTCTCATCATAGGATGTGACGCCAATGCTCACCATATCTGCTGGGGCAGCACAGGGGTCAATCCTAGAGGCAGTAGTCTATTACAGTACCTGTACACTACCGATTTAGAGATAATAAATCGGGGCAACACTCCAACCTTCGTTACCCAACGGAGGCAGGAGGTCATCGACGTCACACTGGGATCCAGACTAGCGGTCCCCCTGTTCAAAAATTGGTACGTATCAACGGAACCCTCATTGTCGGATCACCGACACATCAGGTTCAAACTGGACTGCGCTCCCTCCTCAGAGGAGAGCTGGTACAGGAACCCCAGAGATACCGACTGGGACGCCTATAGACGAGCCCTCTCGGACAAAATAAACAGGGTTATTATACCCAGAAACACAGAGGAGATAGAATCCTCTGCCAAACTTCTCAATGGAGCGATCACTGCCTCATACGAGAGCAGCTGTCCTCTAAAAAGAAACAAGGGAAAGAATAAAGTTCCCTGGTGGAACAGGGAACTTTTGAACCTACGCAAGGAGACACGCAGGCTCCTTAACAGGGCTATGCGCACTCAACTCCCGGAGGACTGGGACGACTACAAACGATCCCAACGCCTCTACAAAAGCCACATTCGTAGCAATAAGAGGGCAGCCTGGAGGAAATTCTGCGAAAGCATTGAAGATCTTCCAGAAGCCGCTAGGCTTTGCAAAGCCCTCAAGAAAGATAAACCTTCACAGCTGGAGGACTTGAGGCTTCCTTCCGGTAGACTAACGTCTACCAATGAGGAGCGCCTCAAGCATCTATTAGCAACTCATTTCCCCGAATCCGTAGTGGAGACGGAGGAAGCACCACCCCCTCGGCCCCCCCGCGCTGCGGTCACGGCAGCGGATTGGAGGACAGCCTCGAGGGTGGTAACAGTGGAAAGGGTCAGGTGGGCTATTTCCACGTTTGAGCCGTTCAAAAGCCCAGGACCGGATGGAGTGTTTCCGGCACTTCTGCAAGAGGGGACAGAGACACTCATCCGTCCGGTCTATCATTTGTTGAGAACCTGCCTGGCCACGGGGTATATTCCTATACCCTGGAGGGCCGTCAAGGTGGTTTTCATACCTAAAGCAGGACGTACGTCGTACGACACTGCCAACTCCTACAGAGCTATCAGCCTAACATCCTTCCTTCTCAAAACTTTAGAGAGGTTGGTTGAAAGGTACGTCAAAGACGGAGCACTGACCTCAGTACCTCTGCATCCGTCACAACATGCTTACCAGGCCGGTAAGTCAGTGGAAACGGCCCTTCATCCGATCGTTTTGAGGATCGAGAAGGCGCTGCAACACAAAGAACTTGCGGCCGGAGCCTTCTTAGATATCGAAGGAGCCTTTGACCATACCTCCTTCGATTCAATCTGCGCCGCCGCTGCCTATCATGGCATCGAAGACACCATCATTAGATGGTTGAGGGCCATGTTGGCGGGAAGGCAAATAACAGCTGCCAATGAGGATACGGCAGTTAAAGTTTCAGTAAGGAGAGGCTGCCCACAAGGGGGCGTCCTATCTCCTCTGCTATGGAACCTCGTTCTCGATGGCCTATTACAGGAACTCGAGAACGAGGATCTTTTTGCGCAAGGTTACGCAGATGACCTTGCAATCATCATCTCGGGAAAATTCCCAAATACGGTCAGCGGACTCTTACAAAGGGCCTTGCAGATCGTACAAAGATGGTGCAATGACCAGGGCCTTAGAGTCAATCCCTCAAAGGCGCAAATGGTCATCTTTACTAGGAGACGCAGGCTAGACGGTTTCGTCGAACCCGTACTCTACAACACTACTCTAACGATCTCAAGGACAGTGAAGTATCTAGGGGTCATCCTGGACTCTAAGCTGACCTGGAGAGATCATATAGAGAGACAAGTACAAAGGGCCACTACAACCCTATGGGTATGTAGAAGAACCTTTGGCAAAACATGGGGGCTAAACCCCCGGGTGGCTATGTGGTACTATACTGTCATAGTTAGACCAATGATTACGTATGCCTCTCTTGTCTGGTGGCCTGCCACAACCAGGTCAACCATACGACAGAAGCTAACACAACTCCAAAGACTTGCCTGCTTAGGAGTCACAGGAGCAATACGCACGACCCCCACAGCAGCTCTGGAGGTCCTTCTGGACCTTGCGCCCCTTCACCTAGTGATTGTGGCCGAGGCTCGGAAAGCGGCTTACAGACTGGAATGCGGAGGTCAGTGGAAGAAAGGAGGAGAACAATCAGGTCACACAAGGGCCCTAGCTGATGCGATAGGAGCCCACTCACTTCTGGAGGCCAGGAGTGACGACGTGATGCCTTCCTTCTCCTTCGCAAAACCCTTCGAGGTAGTTTTCCCGAAAAGGGAAGACTGGAGACAACTCGAGGACATACTCAGGCCTGCAGATATTGTCTGGTTCACAGACGGATCGAGGCTAGAGGAAAGTACCGGAGCGGGTATATTTGGGGAAAGGCCCAGGGCTGAGCTTTCCTATGCCCTGGGAAAATTCGCCACGGTATTCCAGACCGAGATCTTCGCTATTTTGGTCTGCGCACAGGAGAACATCCGAAGGAGATACTCCAATAAACACATATATATATGTAGCGATAGCCAAGCGGCCCTCAAGGCCCTTGCATCGAATCGGACCAAGTCAAAACTGGTCCAAAACTGTAAACAGGCCCTCTGTGAACTTGGCTCATCAAACTGGGTCAGGCTTCTCTGGGTGCCTGGACACAGCAACATTGAGGGTAACGAGCGGGCCGATGCTCTGGCCAGAAGGGGCTCTCGTGAACCTCTGCTCGGTCCGGAGCCGGCTCTCGGTTACCCTAGATCCCAAGCCAAGAGGTTGATAGATAACTGGACTCGCTCCCAGTTCATTGACCTCTGGGATTCCTATCCAGGACTCCGGCAAGCGAAGCTCCTTATCTCAGGACCCTTGCCGGAGAGAACAAAGCAATGTCTGCGTCTAAGCAGAAAGCAAATTAGAGCCGTAACAGGCCTCCTGACCGGACATGGCTCTTTTAGGAAACACCTACACACAATGGGGGTGGTTGACCACCCCGATTGCAGGTTCTGTGAGGACGAGGAGGAGACTTCCATCCACGTTCTCACTTCTTGCCCAGGACTGATGAACCTGAGGCACAAGCACTTCGGCGCTGGCTTTCCAGTGCTGGAGGAAATAAGGAGTTCTCCCGTGGGAAGGATTTCAGCCTTTGGGCTGGAATCCGGTCTGTACGGGGGAGCTCCTTAATTTGTTAGCGGTAGCACAATGGGCCACAAGGCCTGAGTGCGGCGACCTCCAGGCGCCCCGCTAAAAGAAGAAGAAGAAGAAGATGCGGAAATAATACTTTGGACCTCCACTAATATATAACCGAGTGCTGGATTACCCTATACGCCAATTACGCTCGTGCATAAAGCGGTGGATTTTTAGAGGCGGCAGGTAAAATCAGAATAATAAAATCGTAATGCTCATTTTCTACGATAGATCAATGTGTTTTCTATACCATTTTCAAAAATCTAAGTGATAGTTAATTGATAACAGAAAAATCGTCTTGATATATTTTTGTCATGCCCATTGACATAGCGGCAGGTTCAGAATGTCTGTCGCTGGACCTGCACTAACCGCGATGTTATGTCAGTTGTACTTTTGTATCACTAAGTGGCAAGTAACCGAGCCTCACAAACAATAGTTCAGACCAGCGAACCAGACCCATGTATCCCTATATATTTTCAATCGTTGAATCCGAATCCGAGGTCAAATATAATCGTACACCCCCAAAATCAGTAGAGCCACAAAACACCCCTGAAATGAGGTAAAAAGAAGATTAAGCTACGAGAGTAGTTGTTACATCTTAATCAATAGAATTATACACATTTGGGTTATGCAGCAGCATACACTATATAGGTGTACATACAATTTATATACAACACACCCCCATGGAGGAGCGAAAATTCCCCCCAAAAATATAAGACAATCGATCCAAAACAGCAATGACTGCTGAAAAAGCTCGAAATGTATGTTTTGTTAAAGTGCTAAGAAACTGCATCAGGTCCGATACAATCTTCATAAACTACCCCTATAGGGTTGAGAACAACCATCCCTGAGTTTAAAGGACACGAGAAAAACAAGAAAATAACATAAAATCCAATAGGTTATCTATTTTCACGGATACTATGATTGGCTGAAATTTCGTGGTACTAAAATAGAACTCGAAACTTACGTACCATCAACGTCCTACAGTGTCAGCCTTCACTGGGTGTGAAAACTACCCCCTGTGTAAGATTTAACTATAAAAAGTTACAGTGACCTCTATAAAAATTCGATAGACCTGGGTTGTGTGGAAGTGAGAAGAGACTAGACTATGTTGGACACTGTGCTTGAAGACCACCCGTCACGGGGTTGTGAGATGCTACCCCTATATCCGTAGGATGCTGAAAAAACAGAGAGAAACCAACCGAATATACATTTTTTTGAATGCTGTGGTTGGCAAAAATCGTGTTGTACACTTATAGTTTGAAACTCATGTCCTATCAATGTTATTAAGTAACACCCCAGAAACGATGTAAACTACCGTCATTTAAGATTCAACGAAAAAAGCTATACTGTTGATTGTAAATTCCGCAACCCCATGAGGTTAGTTTTCAAGCACGGTGTCGAACACAGTCTAGTTTCTTCTAACTTCCACACGACGCAGGTGTTTCGAATTTTTGTAAGTCACTGTAAGTTTTTATAGTTACATCTTATATATGGGGTAGTTTTTACACTCTCTGAGGGTTAACACTGTATGACGTTGATGGTACGTAAGTTTCCAGTTCTATTTTACTGCGAGTACTATACAATTTCAGCCAATCATAGCAACCTTGAAAATAGAAATCCTGTTGGATTTTACGTTTTTTCTTGCTTTTCTCGTATCCTTTAAACTTTGGGGTGGTTGTTCTCAACCCTATAAGGGCAGTTAATGTTTATGAAGATTACGTCGGACCTAATGCAGTTCTTATCACTTTAACAAAACTTAGACATTTCGAGCTTTTTCAGTGGTCATTGCTGTTTTGGATACATTTTCTTGTATATGGGGGCAGTTTTCGGCCCTCCCTGGGGGTGTGCTTAACATCTATTCTATGTACGCTGCTGTCTAATCTTAATTTGTATAATTCGGGTGATTAATCTTCTTTTTACCCCGTCTGTAACGAAAAAATTTTTTTTTCGTTGAAGCACCCGTGCTACATAAATTTGAATTACCCGCGGTAATGTCGAAGCGAAGTCAACAAGTGCGCATACGCGGTAGAAACATAACTGAGACCATTTTAAATATCCATGCTACTTGACTTTCGCTTGACTTTCGCTTTTGACTTTTGAGAACAGACTGAGTATTAGCTACTATAAAAATACTTATTTAGTACAATTCCGACGATATTTGAATTTTGTCTAGTTTTTGATAGTCCCACACTGAGCGTAGCTTAATGAGAAAACTACAGAGGAGCTACCATCGAGATATTCCCTATAGTTTATAAAGAAATATATTGTTATTAATCGTTTTCCGTTATCATTATCGCATTGCCAAATTATCGACTAACAATGTTTATCCTATTTTTACTCACCTTGTATTAGGCATAGCTTGATGAAACTGTAATAAGACTATCACCGAGCTATACTCTAGAGTTGACAAAAGTATTGACAGAAATCAATGAAGCAGGTCCAAAATATTAATTGAACAAAAGTAAACAAAAACATAATACTGGTCTCAAAGTGAGAACTTTCTCGTTTTCAAAAATTTTTCAGATCGGTTAAACAGTATGTGAGTGTAACACATACACAATAAATGTTAACTGTTAAGTATCTTCTGTTTTTTGAGAAAATCATCGTGATATTTATCACTGGTTTTTGCAAGGAAGCATGAATCATACAAATAGGATGGACACGTGTTCGTTTCCTTTGATAAATTTGAGTTCATTAAATTCACTATCAGTTTTATATCAGTATAATAGTACCGCAAAACGCTTTTTTAATACAATGTAATTGATCGAAGTGCTAATGCTCTTAGGACTGGTCTTTTCATCTCCTATTAAATTTATTCCGTACATTCGGCAAATATTTTTCTTGAACACAACTTTCCATGTGATTTATCTGTTATATGATTTTGGGTTTTAGGATAAAAAGATAAAGCATATACATCTCATTTTATTTGTTTTTTGGTAAGCGACAATTCACCAGCTACTATATATGTCATAAAAGAAGAAATGAAAATGGGTATATTGAAGAAGATATACATATTTACCTGAACTGTAACTGGAACTTCCTTTGAATTCTACTTCGTCACCTGAAGCTAAAAAAATGTGTCAATATAGTGGCGGTTCAAAGTTATGGAGCTTCATTTCAAAGACATGAAATCTCCTTGACAGTAACAACAAGAAGGAACCACCAAATGTCGTCCTTATTTATAGATGGTTGGCTTCTATATAGAGAGCTTCTCAGTCTTCAGAATGCGAGGCAAGTTCATACTGGTTACTCTTTGCCGCCTGTAGTCTATTGGTCTGATCCCTGTGCAGTATTATTTTGAGTTGAAAGTGTGGCTGTGCAAACCAATCTCAGAAATACTCCATTTTAAAGAGAATGGACTACAATGTTCAAGCTCAGGAGGTGTATCTGCTCTATACAAGTTAATTCAAATCATGTGACAATTTTTTAAGCCATTTACAACCTGCCTATGCAAATACGATATTACAAAGGAACGAAAAAAACTTTCGAAACCATTTCAAAATATTTACCTCGTCAATGGTATCTGGCTGACTGTATTGAAATGAAACCGAATAGAACATCTGACAATAAATCCAAATCGCAAGCAAAATCGATAGTGGCAAGGTTAACTGCAAGACCTAACGTACCTGTTCTTAAGGTAAATACAATTTTAGCTTCAGTTTTTGATAGGAAAAAAAAGCAACACAGCCCATAAAATCATATATGGAAAACTAGAATCTAATAAACTGAAAGTACGTAAAGGAAACAACAAAACAATAAATAACACTCGGAACATTTTCCTACAATAGAAAAAAGCATATAAAAGAAAATAACAGGAGAAAATGGAAAACAATTCACAGAGAAAGAACTGAGCTCGCTAACAATGAGTTCAAAAACAAAAATAGCGACGAGGAAAAAAGAAATCACCCATGAGTACACAATAAAGTTGATGAACTGGAGAAGATAAAGGCCATATACCGAGTACATGAGGATAAGAACATTACAGGGAAAACTTTAATCCACACATGGTCAAACTAAAATTGAAACTGGCTAAAGGAGATAACAAAATAGCAAAAGCGACACCTGAAGTATCTTCCTAATACAGAACGAAGAACTCAAAAGCAGGAATACACTAAAGAAATATCAAGGATGCACACTGCTAGATTCAGAAACAGAAGACTCATAGGAAGAATAAGCAAGGAGACGATGATAGTAATAAATCATATTCTTTACAGGATTTGGCAAACAGCAGGAAATGCTATCTATGAGAACTAAAAAGAAAAAACTATCTGTAAAATCCTATAAAGAATATAATTTATCACAATTATAAGCAAACAAAAAATAATTCACTTTTAGAGATGATGATAGCTGGAAACTTAAAAAAGGCATCTCACAAACACCTACACTTCCCATCCTCTATCCCTACACTCTCCGTCATGTGGCTCTTGTTGCTGGCAACAAGTATGTTCCAAATCCAATCCGACGTGCAGCCGGTGCGGCAGTATAATAAATACCCAGATTGGATATCCAGCAACAATGCCTACCGAACACTGGCTAATCAATCGATCAGTCAACACTTTCTAATTTTTAATTCATAAAAATTTGGTGCATACCTGCTGCTAATACAACAATTGCTGCCAGATATTGGAAAGTTAACCTTTAAATACGTTTCGTCATATCCAATTGTGTTGTACTAATACAAATGTTCAGTGCATAATGCTTCACACTATTGATTATGCCACCCCAGACTCAGGTGAGCTGTCTTGTACTTATATAATGTGTCTCTCACCTTGTAAAATATGTGATGGATGCCTCAGATTCCTGGATCATTATCGATTTGATTGTATATTTTCACTACTACATCCACATTGAGCTACTACTGTAGAAGCTATATGGAGCACAGGTCTGTTATGGGAAAGAGTTTTACATACATTCCAGAAGCTGCCAATGCATTTGGTGTTGGTATGTCATCAACTCCACGCTACTCAACACAGTGACCTAACACAAGTCGACTGTACTTACATAAAGTTGAAAGAGGGCAACACTAATACCACAATTACTTTCAAATTTGAGAGAAAAAATTTCTGTATGTGGGTCTGTCTGTCTATCTGTAACTTTTTTGTGCACGCGTTTTCTCTGGAACGGTTTAAGATATTGAGTTGAAATTTGGTACAGTGCATTATAACGAGATCTGGAAGTAGATTTTATTTTGAACTTATTATGAGATGATTACGTTGAATGGGTGGGGGTGAAATAGGGGTAAATAGGGGTATCCTCTCCACCACCCCTACTACATTATTATAGGGGTTAAAAAGAAAAATAAGGTAAGGAGTAAATAAGTAAAGCTAACTAGTAAGAGTCCAGAAACTTGGGATTTGGTGTACGTATATACCAGAAGCCGAGGTGTTAACTTTTTATGATATTTTCCACTCCACCTAAAGGGGTTAACAAAATAAAATTAAGATATTGACTTAGAACTTGGTACAGGTATGATGTATTATAACGAGATTTGGAACTAAATTATATTTTGAGTTTATTCCGTTGAAGCATTGGGGGTGAAACAGGGGTAAATAAGTAAAGCAATCTAATAAGAGTCCAGACACTCGACAATTGGTGTATGTACTAAAAGCAAAGGTCTCGAATTATTTATGACATTTTGCTCCCCCACTCCATTATTAAAGGGGTTAACAAAATAAAATTGAGATATTCACTTGAAATTTGGTACATATATGTATTATATCGATATATGTAACTAACTTATATTTTGAGATGATACCGTTGAAGGGTTGGAAGTGAAATAGGGGTAAATAGATAAATCGAACCAGTATGAGTACAAATTGAGATTTAGTGTATATACTAGAAACTAAACTCTTATATTTCTTATGACATCTGCCACCCCCTCCAATCCATGGCATTTTTAAGGAAGTAGTAGTATGACTATATGGGATAGATAGGTCATGAACCATGCAATTACGTATTACCAGGTGTTTTGTCCTCTTTTGTGTCAGAGGGCCTGTATGACGTCACGATTTCAAGATGGACGCTAGTCTCTTTTTTGCTCTGTAACTCGTTTGTGGATGGCTCTATGGAAATTTTGTTGGGAATTTATTTTGTTCCTAATAAAATAAAGGGCAAAAAAGGTTAATATAACTTTCTTGATATCTGTTACCATTTCTTAGATATCCGCAGATTGTTCGAATAATGAAACAATGATAATAATACTCCATTTTATTTTTCACAGGTCATCCTCCGAGAACAAGGTTTCTTTTTCATTGTCCGCAAACCCATCGTAGGAGAATACTGATTTCCAGCTTTCTCCCATCCAAAATGTAAAGACCCTGGAAGATTTAGATGTTGCTTATCAGCACTGCGTCACTCTAACACTTGGTAATGTACCCTTAACATATATGGAGTTAGGGAGGATTTTGTGGGGGATAGATTTTCACTTTGCACATCCTTCTTTGTGAACATCCACCAGCGCAATTCCCCAATGTCTGATACTCTGTTCCCTGGCATGTAAACTTGACAAATGAATTGCTCGACAAATTGTTCATCTTTTGGTTTAAATTCTTCAAGAGATCCAAGTAAAGCCAAAGCATCAAGAAAATGTTTCTCTGCTGTCTGGAAAGACAGTAATATCACAGCCCGAAAGTGCATAAAGAGCTAGCAATAAAAATGCCTTAACTTTTGTCGGACCTGTACTGGAATAAAGAAGAGTTAAACATTAGTGAAAATGTGCAGGGTAATAGAATGACATGAGATGTATAATGAGTGTAGAATATTTTTTGTATCTTCTTCTTCTTGCGTGCTCATCCTTAGTTTTAGAATGAGTTAAAAGAGATCTCATTGTCACTTTTTGAATATTAGTAGAGTCTGTGATTTTATACTCAACGGGCATTGCTTTCCCAGATCTTTTTTTCCTCGTAGTGATCTTGAGTGAATCTTCTAAGTAAGTATCAAATACTGAGTGAGTGTCGTTGTATTACAACAAGTAAGGTTCTATTTTCTAATATAATTCAACTGTAAGATCATGGCAAGTCCTCACATGTGCAGGTTTATGCAAAGCTTGAAACTCTGCCATTCCATCGAGAACAGCTGTTAAATATGAATGAGGTGCCGGCATTATTTGTTCTAGCAGAGGTGACCTTTCATTTGTACCATTTATGGGAAAGTGAGTCGAGTTGATTGGGTTTAAATGTTTTTCAACAACCTCCATCAAATTGATTTTGCTTGAAGGCAAAATCATTGTACCATCTAAGTTGAACAATGAACGAGGTACTGCCCAACATTCTTATTTACTAATACATTCTTGCAGATCAATGTCAGTTCTACATCTTGAAGTAACCAGCAAACGCGTAAACAATGAGCGATCTGCCTTCACTTGTATTATAGTGTCTGCTAATTTTGTTTGGCCGCATTGTGTGCACTTTTACATTGACTGAGCTTTTTCTTTTTTCATTGATGCCCAAAGGTAAAATTTTTTTTTATTGAATCCGCTCTTCTTTAAAGTTATTACAACGCTTGCTCTTTTTCTGTCATTCTCAACATGTCCTTCTGGATGTTTTCATCAAATACTACTTTTGTTGAAAGTGAGTTCTTTCTCATGATAAGTTACAGGGTTAGTGGATGACATGATAGAGTTGTACATCTGTTGAGCAACGTCCTTTTGGGACTTTTCGTGGCTTGGGATTAGATGATGATGTTTCGACCGTTTGCAATTTGTGATTTATAACATTTCTTTTGCTTCGGGTGACAACCTTGACAATTCAGGGGAAGTTAAAAAAATTCGTGTTAGATCCTGTTTTCTTTGAGTGATATTGACCACTCCGGCTAGCACTTTAATTTCTTTGTTTCCTTGTTCAAAAGCTTCAGTACCTAAGGCACAAAAGGTACATTTATTTTGCTAACAACCCAATTTCCTCTAGAAAACTCGGTCCGCAAGTCAGGGTGTTTGGTTTCAATAAGTTTCATGTCAGCTAAGTACCGCGCTATCATACTTGCATAGTTGATGAGAGCAAGGACAAAAAGTACTTAACAAACTCTTACAATAATGCAAGATATAACTGCCAGTTGGCATTTCGACATAATAAATAAAAGCAATCATACGAATATGATGAAGAGTAACATCCAATTTGGCCAGTGCATCCGAATTTTTCAAAATTATCAAAGTGTCATTACAAATCGATTCAATTTTTTGGAAATGTCCCTCAAGTAAAGCTGTAAGTAGCATCTGAGTCTCTCCGTTCCAATTTTTCCTTGATCTTTATAAAACTCATCATTAACGCATTTGAAAAGGGCAAGCCTTAGAGATGCGTGTGCATTTATAACTCTCCTTACGCACTTCCCTGCTAGAATATTGGACACAACACTCTCATTATAAACTGCACATAATTTAGCCTCCAATCCTGTACCATCTATAAAATAACGAATAGCTCGGAGCATTGCCATTAAATACAAATGCCACTAAATACAAATAATAATATTTTAGACTTAGTTTTATCAAATGTGAACTGTATAATAGACAAAAGCTCCCGACATATTAATATACGAGGATACCCATCATCCCACTCTCGTGGTATTATTTGACACACATAAAAATTATAAAAATAATAAAAGCACAGTTAATTTTACCTACTGTAATCAGGATGTTAATTAAGCTTTTGGCAAATTTTATGAAAAAATTTATATCATTCTTGATACAGTTGTCCCTAAAACCGTGATTAAGGGCAAGGGTTATCCGCCGTGGTATAATTCCAATATAATTAAAACCCTTAAATTAAAATATAGAGCATGGTGTGATTACAAGAACCTCGGAGATCCTCTCGCCCTCGATGAGTTTAAATTATTAAGAACCTATATCAAAGAACAGGTTGATACTGAATATAAAAAATATTGTCGTGACATTGAAAGTAATATTAAACTCAATCCCACTAAGTTCTGGCAATTTATCTACAGTAAGAAATCTTGTAATAATTTACCAACAAACAGCTATGAACTACGAGGATAAACATTATGTAGGCAACAAGGAAATAGTTAATGGTTTCGATGAATCCTTTCGTAGTTCGTATATTACGTGTAAACCATCAATTGAGGACCTTCCTGTTGACGCAGAAACAGAGTTTTTAACAATCTAACAGTTTATAGAACAAGAAGTTTTAAATTAATTTAAAAAAATCAAGCCTAAATACACAATGGGCCCTGACAAAATTCCAGCCTTCGTACTACATGATTGTGCTAGCGTGCTCACAACTCCTCTTTCATGTTTATTTAATTTAGCCATTAAATCCAATATATTTCCTGATGCACTAAAATGTCCTAAAATAATTCCTATATATAAAAAAGGTGAAAAAAATAATATTGAGAATTACATACCTATAACGATTATCAACGATTTCTCAAATGCTTTCGAAATTCTGTTATATGAACCAACATTTTCTTAGGCATCGCATTACTGAATACCAGCACGGTTTTTTCAAGGGACGATCTACATTAACTAATCTCTTTTGTATAACTCAATATATATCTAATGCTATCGACACTAACTCACAGGTTGACGTAATTTACGTAGACTTTACTAAAGCAGTTAACAGACTAAATCACAGTATCTTATTTTCTTACTTTTTATTGGGTATTTTGCCACTGAAAAATATTTAAAAATTTTAATGAAAAAACCTCTGCGCCAAACGGATCAGACAGAGGTTGGTTCTTGAGTACTTGACTGTTTCAAAAAGTCTCACACCTAAAAATATATAAACTAGAACAATGTTATAAACTAAAAACTGAAAATCAAAGCTATAGGTAGTTAACGTTTCGGAAGAGAATCTACTTCCGTTCTCAAAACTTTTTTGGCCGTCAACCATGACAGTTCTTTGTTTATGTATTTCCATAGTCACGTGAGACATTAAATTATATTTATCTTATTTTTATTTACTTCGTCTCTAAGGATGGGCAACCAACTAGTACAAAAATCTATTGAATAATTAGAAACGCATCTATCCTCGTTTAATAAAATAATCGCGGATTCTTTTAGTTCCGTTACTCTCTTTTTCCAAAATCTTCGCCGAGTCCCATTTAATTCGATGATTATTATCCCACGCGTGTTTACAAATTTTGGATTTTTCAAATTCTCCCCTTGGTTGACGGCCAAAAAAGTTTTGAGAACGGAAGTAGATTCTCTTCCGAAACGTTAACTACCTATAGCTTTGATTTTCAGTTTTTAGTTTATAACATTGTTCTAGTTTATATATTTTTAGGTGTGAGACTTTTTGAAACAGTCAAGTACTCAAGAACCAACCTCTGTCTGATCCGTTTGGCGCAGAGGTTTTTTCATTAAAATTTTTAAATATTTTTCAGTGGCAAAATACCCAATAAAAAGTAAGAAAATCTGAATATGCCACAAATGAACAATTACAGACAATACACAGTATCTTATGTTTTAAATTTCAAAAATATGGCTTTTCAAGAAATTTGTTGTCATTTTTCAAATCTTATCTTGAAAATAGACATCATCATATCAAATACCGTGGACAATGATCTGCGGAATTCGTGTCTACCTCGAGTGTACCCCAAGGATCTGTTTTAGGCCCATTATTCTTCAATATTTTCATTAATGACATCGCAGAAGAATTGGATGTCAAGTGCATTCTATACGCAGATGACATGAAGGTATACAATAAAATAAATAATATGAGTGACTGTATGGTATTATAAAGTCCCTTGATAAAATCAATGAATGACGTAATTTAAACAAATTACAGAGGAGGATTAGAAAATGCAATGCTCTAACTTTTACTAATAAACACCAATATGTAGAATTTAATTGCCGTATAGAAGATTCAGTGCTTACACGTCCATTAACATTCCGCGACCTAGGTGTAACACTTGGCACCAAACTATCATTTAATTGCCATCACTAATGAAAGTTTTAGAACACTAGGATTCATAATACGATATTCTCGCGATTTTAACGACATTAACACACTTAAATTACTGTATCAATCTTTTATTCGATCCAAATTGGAATATTCATCAATTATAGGCGTTTTTTAAAGACTTTGAGTCATAAGGAAGATGGTGTCTATTCTGCTATTGGTTTTCCTTATACTGAACTGTTAAACAGATTTTCACTCTCGAGTCTGGAGACTCGTAGAACTATTTCACACCAAAATTTTCTTTTTAAATTAATGCAAAATATAACTGATTGTGGCGCTATCTATTGTCGGACACCTAGACCTGGTTCTAAGCATAACTCATTGTTCTATTTGCCGACTCCCAGAACTAACATCCAGAAATTCTCGCCGCTATACAAAATGTGTGAGAACTATATTAATCTACAAGACCAATTTGATATATTCCACTGCAATGTAGCTGCAATAAAAAGATTAACTGTATAATTTAGAAAATTTTTGTTTTATCTTTGTTTTTATCTTTTTATTTTGTATTCTCTTACTTCTACTCTCACACGTTATATATTTGTAAATACTTATTATTTCCTACCCTGTAATTGGAATGCTCTATTGGGTAGTATATTGTTAAATAAATAAATAAATAAATATGTAGTAGCTTACCCGCTCTAAGATACTTCTCAGTATGTGAGAACTGAATTGCCCTATCATTGTAAACAAATAGAGAAATAAATATGAAGGACTTAAAAGTACCGTTGGGCGCGACAAGATCATCCAAGGTCATTCCAAAATTAATATCTGGGAGTGTTCCTTATTTCATTAGGAAAAATTTCCATAGAGCCAATAATAAACGAGTTACAGAGCAAAAAGTAGATTAGTCACTTTCAGCGGCCATCTTGAAAATATAAACTCGTGTAGTCCGTCTGCCATGGAATCAGGCAAGACACCTAATTGTTTGGTTTATGGGCTATATCCATCCCATATAGTCATCCTACTCCTTCCTTAAAAACCCCACGTAATTACACAAGCCCCAGCACTATCAGTCGAAAAGGTATTGAAGTGGCACGTCGTTTTACGGGTTTTTGAATCAGATAATTTCAAATATTATATTATTATAATTCTATGAGAAATCATCTCCACATACTAGATATTATCACATACTCAAGATATTTTCCTTTAAATAGACTTGGATGGAAATCTGAATGTGGAAATAGTGATTCCATAAGCAGCAGATTTTTTTGTTGATACCGTAAGCTTACAATTTGCTACAGTTAAATTAACTCAAGGAAATTGTACATAAAATTTAAAAGCATAAGTGATACCTATTTGCGGAAAATATTTCTCGAATTAAAATACATCATATGTCAGTGTCCACACATTAAAATTACAGCGGCAATTGTATAGTGAAGACTTACAGCGGTAAGACTTCACTAGACACTAGATTTATTACTAATATTTGATTGGTGCGGCGATCCAAAAAAAAATGACATGTCATTAGCTTCCATGTTAATGAGTGAAATAATCTTTATTAAGGACACATAATCGTTTATTTCGTTTAACATCTAATATGTAGTCAATATTTAATAGCTCTGAGGCATATACAATCAGTAAATAAAATTTTAATGACATTAGAAATTTGTCATTAATTAATTTTGACACTCCACTGTATTCCTACGCCCATGAGATTTGTAAAGTGTATGCAACTCATCAGCTGCGAAGGATACACCCAGATGTCATACTGCTCCGCCTTTGGCTCAGCAACTGACGCCCACAAGTTTAAATGTGAAATATATGTTGCGTTTTATATTTACGGCTCTCGCTAATTAAACCAATTATCAATTATCTGCTGTAAAATCTTCTTTCATCACCTTTATGATTTATGGGTGCGACACAAGATGCTCATTATACTCGTTTGCAACCGAATAATTGCAAATGACAAATAGTTCAAGCTGATATCATGTGATGACAAATGACAAAAGGGGCACTCATAAAAGGAAGAAAAGCAGTTGTGCACATGTACCGATTGATAGGGTAAATGTGCCTCTTCTCGACCAGTTAACGAGAAGTTGCGACTTCCAAAAAGCATGGAAAATGAATTCTGAAAATTTAACACTGCATTTTTTACTATACATTTCTTAAATATATTCTAAATGATTTCCATAGTGTTAGTTTCAGCAAATTAAATTCTACTTACTTTAAATTCAACAATTTGAAAAAAAAAGCACATTGTGCTGGTTCTCGACCAGCAGTGAATTATTGTCGACCATTAAGCTACCAGTTCTCGACCGGTGGTCGGAGAATATAACCTATAACTTCCAATTTTCGGACAGGAAGCAGGGTAGAACACTGATAAAAAAAATTATTATACCACATCTTGACAGATTTATAAAAGCTCTAATAAAAGTAGAACTTTTGTCATTATCAAAATAATTATTTATTGCCAACTTTAAAAACATAACATGACATAAAATAAAAGGAACCACCTAGGTACATATACCTAGGTAAGTGTAATAGATTTGTACATATAGGTAACTAAAAAAAATGAACAATACTAAATGTAGAGTAAAATAACAAATACATTTCAATAATTAGCAATTAGCAGTAATCACATTGATAATTTTCAAATGCAGCCTTCTCGTATGGCATACCAATAAATTCCGTGCATTTCTTATGAAACCATCTTGGGCAGTAGTCACAACCGATGTTCTTTTCCTCGTCGTCTTCTGTGTCGCTGATTAATTCTTCGCCGCATGTCTCGCAGATTTCATTTTTTTTTGTTTTAGTCTCGGTTTTAGTATTGCTCTTAATATTTCTTTTCTTACTTGTATCTTTTTTCGATTTTTCCTTCAACTCTGCTTTTAATTTTCTTTCTTCCTTTCTCTTTAAAATCGCTTCCTCCTTGTCCTTCTTTAAACGCTCTTTTTCTAAGTAATATTCTCTCCAAGCACTAGATGAAATGGCACTGGGAAGCTTCTCTTTTACTTTTGTATTGTCGCTACTTTTTTTCATAGGTTCAGGATACTTTAAATGTTTTTCAAAAGACTTATTTAGGGACTGTGCTTCAAGAGTTGCATTATTTTTTGCCACATCTGCACTCTGTACCATTATATTTGACAAGACAGTGATATTAGTCTTAGGCAAACTAGTGCTTGCTTCTGTAGATTGGTTAATGTTTAATGCTAGGTAGTTATCTGGCTGCATTGTTTCTTCATTATCTGTCTGCATTATGTATTTTTTATTTAGCTCTGCTAGCTCTTTTTCATCTGACTCTGTTATTTCTTCTTCACCTGGCTCTGTTATTTCTTTTTTGTCTAACTCTTTTGTTTCTTTTTCATTTGATTCTATTATTTCTACTCTGCCTGGCTGATTTATTGTTTCTCTACTTAGCTCCCTTATTTCATCAGTGTCTACTTGTATTATTTCCACTGCACTGCAGTTGTATTATATCTCCTACGACTAGCTGTCTTACTTCTCCTACATCTAATTGTATTGTTTCTGTCGCATTAATCTCCTTTGTTTCTTCTGCATTATTCTGTTTTATTTCTTCATTATTGAATTGTTTCGTTTCCTCAAAAAATTCTAATTCTCTGAAGATGACATTCACATTTACGCCATAACTTTCAAGTACACTTTGGATTTCTTTTATAACCTTTTTTGTAGTCTTGATGTCTTCAGGTGTAATGCTGGATTTTGTATTTTCTCTCTTTGGAGATTGATCTTTATTCATTTTGATGTTTTCCCTTTGGTTTTGAATACATTTCGTGTAATCAACTTTGTTTGGATCACGGGGATACAACCCACATTTTCGGAATCCACTTATGATGTCTTTTTCCATCCTAGTGTTCTTCAAAGTTTCATTTAGAAGTATACAAAAATTAGTCTTATTAACTGTAGAATTGACATCCTCGAGTCTGCTTTGCCACTTTTTGACTGTGTTTTTCCACTCTTGTTTAAGTGGCCGAAAAACACTCACATCTGCTGGTTGCAGCAGATGTGTGGTGTTAGGTGGCAGAGCATACAATACTATCTTCTTTTCTTCACAAATTTTACTAAGTTCCAGAGTCATGTGTGATTTGTGACCATCTATGAATAGGATAACTGGTCTTCTAATTTTGTTATTTTCTAACCATTTGTCAAAATCGTTGGCCACATATTCATAAAACACACTCGACTGCATCCAGCCTGTGTCGGATTTTCCTAGAACCCAATCCTCTGGCATGGAGTCAACAACAACTTTTGGTGGTCTGACGTATGGGAATATGACCAATGGTGGACATACTTTTCCTGCGGCATTGAAAACTACTAGCACAGTTATATTTTCTTTTTCTTTTCCGAGTTTAATATTATACACATTTTTGAATCCCCTCGGGGCTAAAACTTTGCCGGTTTTGGGGCATAGTGAGAAACCTGTTTCGTCCCCATTTAGCACCCTTTCGGGATCATCGAAAATATCAAGCAAGTCATTTTCTACTAGGAATGTATTTAGTTCTTTAAACCATTGCCTGATCATCTCTTCTGTAATTATGGCACGCGCCTTATTCACTCCCTCTGATTCTCTGATGGAAATTTCAGGGTGTCTTTTCATAAAGTTTTTGTACCATTTTTCACCGGGTGTTCCATTTTTGAAAATTTTATCAGCGTCACTGTCCTCCACGATTTTTCGGACAGTCTCTAAAAGTTCCTGTTTTTTAATGGGAAACCCACATTTAGCTATTTTAATAACCCACTTTACAATTTTTTCTTCGCCTTCAAATGTAAGAAGAGGTGCAGGTCCAGTTTTTCGATGTTGTTTAGGTGTTTTCCCTCGAATATGGTCATACACAGTGGTCTTGGGAACCCCATATTTTCTACAGATTTCTCTGATTCCAGATTTTCGTTCTTTAATTTCCTCTATCGCTTTATTAAAGGCCTCTTCTGAGTACTGAAATAGTCTTCTGCGATTTTTTGCTTTATTTTGATTTTTGTTAATTTTTTTAGTAGTTGGTTTGTTCTGTATTGCTGGCATCTGAAATGGTAAACCAGCAATGAATAAGATATTTATTACGTCTACCTACTAGGTGTGCTTATAATAATGACTTAGATACGTGTTATTCTTGGTGGTCGAGAAATGTTCAATTGATATCATGTTCTCGGACACATAAAATCCACTTGATGCAGTTGTTTAAAGTTCCCGCTTTTTGCTGGTCGAGAATTGGCCTACTATCAATAACTTGAATTTAAACTGAAATAACAAGTGCAACAGACTGATGGCCTTTTAAGTATGTCAGAAGAAGATAAAGAATGTTTAAAGTATTGGACCTGTTCTCGGACACAGTGTCCCAGAATAAGATTTCATAAATTTTGTAGGTGCAGTTACCCGACCACTTAAAAATTAGAAGTAAAAATTTCTATTTAGTCTTTATTTTCATTTAAAATCAAAGTTAATATACTCTATAACCCCATAGTAGTACGTGATAATGACTGCTTAATAAATAAAAAGGGTACTTACTATTTCCAAATAGTCTGCACACTACACTTTTTGTAACTTTTACTTCAAATTGCAGGACGCTCGTGAACCGTTGAATTGAAATGACTGTAATTCCACTTTCCGCCACCGGGGTAACATTCGATTTGAACCACAGTTGCGCAATACATAGTGAAAGAGACGGCTGCCCTGCACTGATGAATTTTAACTCTCTCATCGCTATTCCCGCCGATTATTTAAATATTGGTCGAGAACCGGCGATGGTCGGCTAACCGGCACATTTACCCTAGTTGTCTATTAATCTGATAAAACATTTGTAAGAATTAGTGGGTGGCAAATGGTTTTTAATTTATTTAAAATACTGTAAATAATTACAAGAAAATAAACAGTGATTTTTTAAAGTTTAGACGAACTTTGAGGTATACTTATTTATAAATTAAAGCGAACTGAGACTACTATTTTTTAATTTAATGTTTTCTTTATTAAGATCGCTGTGAAAATGCATATAAAATTATTGAAATAAAATTACAGGTGCATACAGAATATGAAAGTTTCTACTTTGTATGCTTATTTAAAAAAAGGAGCCACGAGTTTAAGAATAAGTTTAAGATACCTATAATGTTAATTCTGATATACCTAACTAATCTGTATTAAAGTAAAACCTAGATGTATGGGGCTTATAGATTTTTGTTTCGATAATTCTCTGAACTGGCTAATTTGAGAGGATCTTCTCAAAATGTTAGACTTACCCTTTGTGCAATTTTTTGTGTTTCTTATAAATAACCTTGTTAGTATGAAAAGTAATAAGAGGACAAAAAGAGGAATAAATTTTACATAAAAATATAAATATTTTTTTTGATTTCGGCAAAACTAGAAATTTCTCAAGAATTGCTCAGGCCGAATCTCAGTGCTATAGCACTCAAGCACGTGTTATAAATTTTTATTGACAAGAACGAATGACAAAATTTAAAATACATTTTAAAGTAGATACTGCCATGTAATTTATGTACACAGGTATTTGTTTTTCAAAAAGCTTTTTAAATCATTAACTATTGATACGTAAAATTACGTAAAATTATGAAATTTGTTAGTGTTTTTAGTTAAACAGCTGTCATTTTTACTATTACTTCCACATCCACGTATATAGTGGATTGGAAGTATAGTAATCGTAAAAAAAATTATGTCTCTCTGAATGTCTAACTTTTTTTTGTCCTCATGTTTTCTCTGGAATAGTTTAAAATATTGAAATTTTATACACGTATGTATCATAACGAGATCTAGAACTAGATTAGTGAAGGGTTGGGGGTAAATAGGGGAAAATAACTATAGCAAGCCGGTAAGAGTACAGAAACTTGGGATTCGGTGTATATACTAGAAGCCAAGGCCTTAGAATTCTTATAATATTTTTTTTTCAACACCTCTCCACCCCTACTCCATTATTAAAAGGGTTGACAAAACAAAATTGAGATTTTTGCTTGAAATCATCAAGGCCTCAGATTTCTTTATAATATTTTTCAACCGTTTTCTATGGACTTTAAACTATAAAAATTGTATTGCCATCGATACTGCATATGTATATAAAATTTCAAGGCAAGAAATCATGTGGAAGTGTTTCAAAATTGACTTGCGAGATTTGACCTAAACTGACTGACAACAATTGAAATTATGGTTTCTAAGAAAGCGGATCGAGATTTTGCTAGATTTTTCTAGATACTTGTGTGAGAATGTTATGGAGAGAGGTGGACTTCTCAGGAATTTTCTAGAGGCACCTTGCGGTGTATAAAGACAACTGATTCACGCGGTTTTTAAATGAGTTTAGTTCAGTAAAGTTCAGATAAATCCGAAGTGATCCAAAGTGAACAGTAAAGTGAAGTATCAAATAATAAATATTGTTTAAGGTTATATTAGTGCAGTAAATGTTTTGTGAGTTATAGACTATAGTAAGTCATTAAATAAAATAGTGTCGTGTTACAATTTCCAGGGGCGTTTCCCGGAAACCTGTGATAATACAAGCAGTACTGGTCATTTTAAGTTAGGGTTTGTAAATTCTCATAAAAATATATAACATTATTATTTTGTTGTTTCATCGATTGAGCCAAGGTTGATACATTTTTACAATATTTTAAAAACCAGACTACCAAGATGTTCAAACTTAATCTTAATCATAGAATGAAAAAAACGTAACGTGTCTATTCGATGTTTACTATTTACTGCTAAAATCACAGTATTAGTTTTAGCAAATTACCTCCGCAGGGGAAAATATTCAGTACGTTTTCCTTGATGTTTTTGCATTAATAGTAAAAACTTTTTTTATGAATATATCCTTGAAAACCTCAGGGCCATGAGCGAAATATTGGAAATTAAAAAATATATATAAATGTGATATACTAATCAAGCTAACCAGTATACTCTGCAGATTTATTGCACCTTTTATATAATTGTTGTACATTCTATAGAACACCCTTTGCAGTTTTTTTTGTAAATAATATTAGTTTTAGATATTTCTTTGTTTATTTACAAAACAAAAAAACTTTTTATTTATTGATCAATTTTGTTCAAAAACACTAGGGTTCTTCCTCTAACTTACACTAACTTACAGACCAAACAGTACAATCAGACTCTTTATTCTTAAGTTATCATGCTTACAAAAAACGTGACGGACGGCTGGACGGACGGACGGACAGACAGACATTTTTAAAGTTGTTCGGGATTCGATCACTAACACAGTGATATGAAATTTAGAAACGTGCCGATCAAATGCAATATACTCTTCGTTTTTAGATGCGAAGAGTATAATAACACAGATTTACAAAAAAAGAAAATATTCGACCAATAGGATTCCATTACCTATCGGTGACTTTGAGCGACCGTATCTCCGAAACAAAGGAACGCACGCACTTCTGGTTTGCGCCATTCGATTTCTCGTTCGATTTTCTTTAACGAGGCCGCAAGAGCTTTCGTTTGGGAGATATGGCCCTCGAGGCTTGGCCGTGTCGCTCGAGGAGCAAAATCCACAGACCTTAAGCTTAAAAATCACCGGAGAGGATCGTGCTCCACATTACCGGATTGGAAATTTAAGTTGCAATCGAATCTAGTGCAAAAAAAGGAAGTGTCATTCAAGAGCGTTAAATGTGAAAAGGTGTCGAAATCGCGTACATTTTCAAAATTTTGTAAAAAAAAAAATGAAAGTGACAGCAAAAACCGCAGCTCTATATCTCGTTTCGTTTTTGGTTAATGTGGGCATGAGCGAAAGCAGAAAGGTATTTGTAGCACTTTTAGGCAAGTTTTCTCTAAATCCTGACATGGAGTCCCATTGGTCAGACATTTTTTTGTAAACCTGTGTAATTGTTCTGATTATGGAACCAGAATACCTAAGATAAACATACATAGTGTAAATTTCACGAAACGGCGGCAGATTTAAATAATTTACCTCGGCAAAACACGTGCTCAGGTTATCTGCCTCGGGTATATCTTTGTTTTTTATTATGTATTTAATCATTTGGTCCAGGAGCAGACATCGGCTGTCCCAAGCAGAAACACAGTAATTGACAAATTTATAAAAATGGAGTTTTCTGAAGTATTGGACTTACTGTGTCCCAACACGTCTTGTGGAACACTTATAATTGTTTAAATAATGAACATTTAAGAGTTATTATGTGCACAAAACACAGTAAGTGATACTGAATGAGTAGCTGTACCAGAACAAAACACAGTATTAGCCAAATACCATTGGAAAACACAGTAAGTATTTTGACATTACTGTGTTTTTGCATAGTCTGAGTAGTTACTTTGTTTTCAAAATGGTGGTCAGATCATCCCTTCCATAATTACCACCACTTACTGTGTTAAGTGCAATGATGGACAGTTGTTTAAGAGACCTTCATTTCTATTTAAATACCTACGTGTGTCTCAATTGTCGATTTCCTACACCCAAACACACTTACATCTACACTTATATCTACACTGATATCTAATGTTTACTTTTTGAGTATCTACCAGTTACAAATACAGTAAATGCAGTTACTGTGTTTTGCATATAAATAAGTATGTATGTACAGATTGCGAAGCTACTTAAAAACAAAGTATATGCTGCTAATTAAACATTTTTAAATATATTTTTACTCTGATAATGGAGAATGACAAATCAAGTCATTTACGAAACTTCTGTGAAAATATATGACAATATCTCTTCAAATATTGTGAGGCTAACATAATTCATTAAAAATCTATTTTCCCGATATTTAGTCCGACTACAATTACTGTGTTTCTACTTGGGACAGCCGACATGATCATGTGGTATAGTTAAGCTTCTTATTCTTCCCACTTTAAACCTCTGTTAACCGACGCCATGTTGGTAGACGTTATGATTATTGTAATAATTAAAACTAATCTGCCGGTTGATCACATTATATACACTTTTCACATTCTTACCATTTAGTTACAAAATTAATGGAGAAATAAATACGTTTGCCTTGGGTACGCACATCTTTAATTTTTATTCTGTTTTTAATCATCTAGCCCAGAGGTAGACACGATGATACAGTTGACTTTCTTTTTTCTTCTTGAGCGTTTTAAAGCGCTGTTAGTTAATAATACAGTGACACCATGCTGGTTAGTCTACTACGATTAGTTATAGAAAGTGCCGCTTTTATTACTTGTTGCATAAATAACTACTTAGGACCCATGGTTCTAAAGAAATTAAAAACTTGACAAAAATGGATTTATATTGGTAGTGTTACTCTGATGAACAATAAGACTTTTAAAAATTAATTGCTGTAAATACCCCAGATTGCTCATGCAAATTCGTTGTATTCGATTAAAAAAGAAATTATACTTAAAATAAAGTATGAAGGTGATTATTGGAAAACCGGGAGAGATAAATATTTGCATGATAAGTCAAACAACACGATGTAATATATAGCTAATCTAAATTATACGTGGATCTTTTTCACACCATATCGTGATGATAATAAAAACCACAACTGACCTTAAGTAACATTTAGCGACGCCGGTAACGAATTATTTGAAAAGCTGTTCTAATGCAAAATTACTAAACTGTGTTGGAATCAATAAACTTAAAGACCTTTAACGAAAGCGCTAACGAGATATTTTGAACCCCACCGTACCCCTTGATATTTTTAACCGACTTCAAAAAAAAGGAATGTTAGCAATTTCTCCTCATGTTTGTGACTCTGTTTTTCGCATAACTCGAGAATGGCTGAACCGATTTTTATTAATCTTTCAACAAACGGTTTATAATTCGTTCACTTAGATTTTAGGAATTGATGCGGTTAACGGGATAATTACGTAAATTTAATTAATTGTACATATTGGCGCATTCGCCAAATTTCCAAATAAAGAAAATTGATTATTAATAAAACTAAAAATATTTAATAAAAAGGGAATTTTTAATTGGCTTACAAATAAAGTAAAACGGCGGATATTCTCAATTCGACATTCATACCGAATGATTTTTATAAATGGCCAATCATTCTCTTAGGCTTAGGGTTTTCAAATTTAAAATATTAATGACTTTTTTATCTATTGATCCATTTTATTCTTCTAGCTAACACTAACGTAGTGTCCAAGTTTCAATAAAATCGGACTTTTCGTTCTTAAGTTATCGTGCTTACAAGGAACGTGACGGATGGACAGACAGACGGACGGACATTTTGAAAGTTGTTCAAAATTCGATCACCAACACAGTGATTTTTTCTCTGCGAGCAATATTATCGGTTTAGAAATGTGCCGATCGAATGTGTATACTCTTCGTTTTGTATTTGCGACGAGTATAATAATTCTCCATATTTCTTTTGTTCGTTACTGTTTCATCTGTAAAAAGAATAATGGAAAATTTTAGCAGTCGAGAAAGATGCTAAGAGAGTTACGTAAGATTTTTGACAGATTTTTTTGAAAGATGAACAATCAAATTAAGGTTGGTTCAAATTAGAGATATCCTACTCTACTTTTAATATAGTGGAAATCAGGAGTAGGAAGAACATGCAAATATCTACTACTGGACCAATCTAATCCCCCCCCGTTTTCGAGGGTGATGAAACCCATACTAAAAAAAATTTTGACCACGACAGCCCCTCTAAATCGCCCCAATACCACCCTTAAAGTCTCTTTCCCGGAGCGGTAAATCAATCCAACCCTGTATTTTGGTAAATTGGCCATTCCCATAACTTACGGTGATCATTTTAGAGGGAGATGACTCGAATCACTCCTACCCCTCGACTCAACCCCCAGGGGTGAATTTTTTTTTTATAAAAAATATTAACAATTTTTGAAAAGAAGGTTTGTTGGAGCGAAGATGGAGGTAGCCAGGATTATAATCAGGGGTAGTTATACAACCCCTTCAGGGGGTGGATTTTTCTTATATAAAAAATATTCAGCATTTTTAGAAAGGGGGTTTAATGGAGGGAAGGTGGAAGGCTGGTCGCCTTTCACCTTCATACTTCATACTGGAAAATTTAAAAATTTAATAGGAATCCGTATGTTTGATTAAATTATTACAATTGTCTTTTGCTTCCATGGCATATTTTAAAAACTAAGCAATATCTCGGCATTTCTGGATTTTTATCGGATAAGTCGGTAGAGATTGAAGTTAAGTATAGTGAATGCTTAAGTGACTTAAAATTCAATTCTCATTCAAATGCAGCCAAAAAAGTAGTAGTTGCCGTTTGAAAACATTGATTTTATGACAAGTTTTGACTGCGACATTTGAAAATCTCCTGCGCCCATATAGTACATAATGGAACCACCGATAGAACATCATGACTTAGCCTGGATTTCCAGCTAACTGCTCCACAAATTTGGTTTTCAAATTTTGAACGGTTTGCGAGATACAAATTTGTTCGTAAACTACCACAGGGTTAATTTTCCAAAACAATTAACATATGTCAAAAACTGTAATAGATAAGTTGCAACTTGGATTGCCTAAACTCAGAATTAGAAGGCCAATCGAACCATGTAAATAAATTTAGGTTTCTATTCAAAATAAGAAAGTTAATACCGACTTTTAGCACACCCTGTATAACTGGAGGAGTGAAACAATTTTATATAGAACGGAAATGATCGATTATGGCTGCGCACCAAATTTCAAGTTTCTAATCCAACTGCAAGTTGAAAAACTTCTAACGCACGGCCTACATAAATCACCCTGTATATATCCGAGAGTTTCCACTCCTGAGGGTTGTTACAACTCTGGTCGCTTTCAGCATCCCTCCATCAAGTCCCCTTTCGAAAAGTGTTGAATATTTTTTACACAAAAAAATCCACACACCACCTGGAGGGGTTGCAATCGCCCCTAGTTACAACCCTGGTCACCTTTATCTTCCCTCCAACAAACCCCCTTTTTAAAAATTGTAAATATTTTTTACAAAAAAAAAATTAAAAATTCCATCCCCGGGGGTTGAATCGAGGGGGTAGGGATGATTGGAGTCATCCCCCTCTAAAATGACCACCTTAAATTATGGAGAGGGCTAATTCACCAAAATACAGGATTGATTGACAGACTGATGTCTACGCCGAGAAAGAGCCTTTAAAGGTGGTTTTGGGGCGATTTCGGGGGGTTGCCGAAGTCAAAAACTTTTTTAGCCCCCGAAATCGGTATCAGCACCCTCGATAACGGAGGGGGACACTATATTGGCCCAGTAGCAGATATTTGCTATATTTGAGCAAACTACCTACTCCTTACCTCCACTAGTAACATTTTGTGCAGAAAAATATATTGCGAAAGTTTCGAGGGAGATTGAACTCTCTTGACCCCCCGCGGCTACAATCCTCGCTGATATTGAATCTGATGTCAAAAGTTGAAAATGTAAAATGGCGAATCCAGCAATACTTTTATAGATTTGCAAAATTTAATTTGGCAGATGGGGGATATGAGGTGTCACTGATTGAGAGTCTAATGTTAAAACTTAAAAATTCAAAACGGCAGATATTTACTATTATCTTGTAGAAGGTGGATGCGTAAGTGGACACGAAAAATGGCGAAAGAAATTGAATAAATTGAACCGTCTTCAAGGAAACGGTGACTGAAAATTATGAAATAGAATTTTTCGTGAAAGTAAATAATTAACCACGTGAAGTTATATTTTGAAAATTTTAGTGTACATTTTCTTAAAGTGGTTCAATTTTTACTTCCCTCACTTACCGAAGGTACGTAGTGTTTAAAAGTGAATTATTATTTGTTTGCTTTTAATGGTATTGAAGCATATTCTTTATAGAATTTTGCAAACATCAGCAAAAATAACTATCTATGAGAACTAAAAGAAAACTCTGTGTGAAAATGTTAATGAAATCTTTGCATTCATTTAATAACCTGAATTCTGGTTATGCTAGCAAATTAATATCCTAAAATGAATTTTTATAATTTCTGATTTGAAAATTCTCATTCAATGAAATGAAAAAAATTTTAAGACAAGGTGCGTAAATAAGTTCATTTTAGGCCTTTGTTCTCATTTTTAACTGATTCTTCATGACCGTAGGGGGTTATGTAGATACTAGTTTAATCTGCATAGCCATAGAGCACTGTATGGATGCTAGTTATTAAATGAGAATTTTCAAATAAGAAATTATACATTTTAATTTGGTAGCATAACCAGAATTCAGGTTATCGAAAGAATGCAAAGATTTCATTAATATTTTTACAAATAGTTTTTCTTTTAGTTCTCATAGATAGTTATTTTTTTCTGCTGTTTGCAAAGTACGCATTGTATCGTGACAAAAACACCCTCTGAAATTTTTTCGGGTTTTCACGTTTCAGACTGTGTAGATTACGAAAATAAAGGTCTTTCAATTGCGTCAGTCTCCCTCTCTGCCCATCTGCCTGTCTTTCTATCTAAAAAACTATTTGACGAAGAACAGCTAAATTTGGTAGATAGTTGACGCTACCGTCAGCGAAGAAATGGGTATATTATCTCTCTGTAAACAGAGTGGACGGCCTATAATAATCAAGCAAGAAATCTGAATACTTTTGGTTATAAGAATACACAACGCGGTCATCGAACAGATAAAATAATTAATAAATAAAAGGTGGCAAATGAAGAGGAAAGTCTGTGTAAATACATTGATCTACTCTTATTAGATTATATATTAATTACTCAACTGCTTTTGAACAAGTAATAGTATCGATAAACAAATAGCGAGATTTATAATAACACACAAGTGATTTATTACAACTCACTACGTACAGCCAATCACTTTTAACTTCATGCCTAGCCTGTCCAGTCGATGAAACACGCAAAATAAAATAGAATGGTCCATTATTATTGAGGGGAGGAAGGTGATGTTGACAGGTTTGAATAATTTGGAAGTTGTCAAATCAAGTTAAGTAATAATTGTGCCAAAAATGATTAATTCGGTTATTGATGATGAACTGTTATGTTAATATCTAGTGTTAAAATCATAAATAAAGTATAGTATTCAACTTGCAATTATGGTAATAACCCACTTGATGATTCACAGCACTCGCCTCTGGCTAGCTCTGCAAACTTCATCTGCGTGAGTCATTACTGCCATTATCGATCGTTAAATAATACACTATTACCTTCTCTTTAAACTTTTATACCATCTTTGAGGTTAAACGAGTTTTACACATCTTAAGTTTATGTCTTACGAGGTACGTTTGAAAATGTAGAAATAATAAACAAAGTAACGGTTTCGCTTAAAAATTTGTTATCCTTTGGTTTTAAATCATAATTTACTAATCTATAGTATTTGGCGAATGCGCCGGTGAAACAAAAAATTGTATCGCCGAAATTGCGTTTATAGTCCAGTAAAGTAAAAAATACACCAGAAGCTCGCAAAAAATATTTGAGATTTTCCTTCCGTAACTATTAGTGCGAGGATAAAACATCACAAAACCACAAAAATCAGTTCTGGGGGTGCCGCGCACCCCCCCAAAAAACCACCCCTTCGGTGAAAAAATACTTATTTTAATAAAAATATTCACATTTACAAATTTCGCAACGTGTTAAAAGTTAGTCAAGAAAGGCTGCATATTCAAATTTTTGATATTTTGGTAATACAATTTTTTAACTATTAAATGATTAGAAACAATAGTTATATGATACATAAACTCAAAAGAAAATGTTTTGAGCTAAATTTTCAAGATGTTTGGATCTTTGTTTTATATTTAGGGCCTGTGAATAGTTAGATGCACAAAAAATCAAAAGATAACTATATTATATTGTTATTTTTATATACTAATAAATATCAATAGCCCTCAAAAATGGTAACACAAGAGAGTATTTTATATCCCCTTTAAAAAACATTTTGATTTTTCTTCCTAGCTTGCTTGGTTTTCGACCAATTCAATTTTTTCTATAGGCCGCGCGCAAAAAAATTCAAATAAGGGAAAATTCGCGTGCATTAACAATACAAATTTTGCAATTTTGGTCAATATCGATTTTCTCGAAAACCATGGCATACACAAGAAAATTACAAGAGGACTTTTTTAGGCAATTAGTCGAGCTATCTTTTCTATGATGAGCAATTTTTTCATATCTTCAACGGTTAACTCATCAGTAAAATAAGGCTTCTTTCGCTGAAGGGGTGGTTTTTTTTGGGGGGGGGGGTTGCGCGGTACCCCCAGAACTGATTTTTGTGATTTTGGGATAATCCCTCCACTAACAGTTACTGAAGGAAATCTCAGATAACGTTTTTTGTTATGAAAATCGTTAGAATTATTGGACTATTAGTAGTTGAGTATTTTCGAAATAGCTAGCTAATACTGAATGTTATATTAAAAGTTGAAACTTCAAAACGGCTAGTAAGGCTACCACAATTGCAATGCATTTAAATATTAACATGAAATTTAACAGTTACAGATATGGGTATCCTTTAATAACGAGTCTGATGTTTAAACTTAAAAATTTTAAACGACGAATATTCTCTTTTACTTTGTAGAAACTACATTACACGCCACTAACTGCATTCCAATTATTATTCGTCTCATTTCTTAATAAATATTTTTTTGGGGTGGACCATTCTGTATAAATAAAGAGGGAAGTTCTGTGTAAATACCATTACCGATTTTTTAAGAGGTGATCCACTTTTTCTCGAAAATGTTTCATAGTAACAACTAGTACTTTTAAACAAGTTGGGCCAAATCGTAATATTTTAACGCCTATAATTCGCTTCTGCTATGTGTCATCATTTAAGGACCCCATCCTGTATAAATGAGTAGATTTGTCTATGCCGAAGGTAACAAATAAAATTTTAATTCAGCCGTTCACTGTTTTTTTTACCTATTATTCAAATACATAAAATAAATAAACAAGCTAACCATTATACTCTTTCCCGATTTACAGCATTCTTTATATGCCATGCACTATATGTTTTTGGAGTCGCTGAATCCGAATCCGAGGTCTTTTTAACTCCATCATGTCAGGATGTTGCCATAACCTCAAAAAACCCATAATTTAAGCGATTTCGACATCTCTTCACATAAATCGCTGTAACTTTTCCTAGACAAAAATGACCCCCTCTTTTTTTGTAGTACATCGATTGCAAATTAAATTTCCAATCAGATGATGTGGGGCACGATATTTTTTCGGAGCTTTTAAAGTGATATATCGGCTGCCAAAGTGAGAGGCCCGAGGATTTCGCTTCTTGAGCGATACGGCCCAGCTTCGAGGGCCATTTCTGCCAAACGGAAGTTAGCAAAAATCTGAAAAAATTCAGGAGTACGTAGAAAGAGATGAGAAATCGTTTGACGTCAATCTGAGGTCGATGTGTGCCTTGGTTTTTGAGATATGGCTGCTCGAAGTGACCGGAAGGTGAAAATCAATTTTTTTTATCTCTTCCCGAGACTATATCTCCAAAACGAAAAGAGATTCTGAGCTGCGATTTACTTTATTCCATTTCTCTCGCCTGCCTACACACCTATAAGTTTTCTAGATGCTGTGTCTTAGAAATTTTGCAAAAAAATTGAAGTGCCAGTAAAAATCTGAAAAAATTCAGGGGTATGTAGGGAGGCGAGAAAAGTCGAATGGCGAAAAACGTAGCTCTGTATCTCGTTTCGTGTTCGAGATATAGCCCCGGGAAGCGGTAAAAAAAATTCATTTTTCATCTTCCGGTGACTTCGAGCTGCCATATCTCGAAAACTAAGACGCGCACCAACCTCCGATTTACGCCAAACGATTTCTTACGTCTTTCTACGTACCCCTGAATTTTCAGATTTTTTGTAGCTTTCGTTTAGCAGAAATGGCCCTCGAAGCTGGGCCGTGTCGCTCGAGAAGCGAAGTCCTCGGACCTCTCACTTTGGCAGCCGATGTCTCACTTAAAAAGCTCTGTAAAAATAACGTGATCACATCATCGGATTGTAAATTTAATTTGCAATCGATGTAGTACAAAAACGAGGAGGTCATTTTTGTCTAGAAAAAGTTACAGCGACTTATGTGAAGAGATGTCGAAATCGCTTAAATTTTTTGAGGTTATGGCAAAATCGTGATGGAGTTAAATAAGCTTCGGGTTCGGATTCAGCGATTGCAAAAACATATAGTGAGCATAATCAGATCTCCAGGCCAGAAAGAATTTTTGGTAGACCGAATTTTTTTTATGTGTGTGGCTGTGTACTTGTTGCACATTCTATAGGATACTCTTTGCAGTTTTTAATAAATAATATTAGTTTTGGACATTTTTTGTTTAATTACAAAACATTTAAAATTTTGTTTTTTTTATTTAAAAAATTAATAACATTTTTAATTGTTGATCGATTTTGTTCAAAAACAATAGAGTTCTTCCTCTAGTTAACTCTAACTTACTGTCCAAATTTCAATACAACCGAACTTTTCGTTCTTAAGTTATCATGCTGACAAGAGACGGACGGGCGGAAAGATAAACAGACATACAGAAGGACGGACATTTTAAAAATTGTTCAGAATGCCATCAAAAACTCAGTGATATTAAAATTTTTTCTCTACGAACAATATTACCAGTTTTAGAAATGTACCGATCGAATGCAATATACTCTGTGTTTTGTATTTGCGAAGAGTATAATATATTATGTACGAATAAATACAATACCTTATGTATATGTTATCTTTCTTATCATAACTAGCAAACAACCGACTCAAGTTAATTAATATATTTTTAAAAGGTACTTTGAAATCTATTTAATCATTATTTATATATACAAACTTTCAGTTGCACAATTACAGCCTTTAATTTGTCCTAATCGCATATCGCAATCGTGATTTTTATTGTCATTCTTCGTGTTTCGTTATTTTATTGAAGTATTTCGTTATCCGCTTGCACATGTTGCCTGAAAAATATCGCCGTACAGAGACATTATGGTGTCTTAAGTGATGGTCCCGGGGAGAGTGGAGGAAACGGGACCGTCCCACACATACACATGCACAAGTCCCGCCTGATTCAGTCTTTTCAGAGCAACGCGAACATAGATCTAAACCACAACTTAGCACCAACACAACATCTCCAACTGACTGTTTCGTCGTTACCCGGTCATATTGCGACTGACCGTGCACGCGTCCGCACTGAGCGCATTTAATATCATTCAAATTTACTGCTTCGACATTTGTATATAAAACTAGTAAATTGTGTACGATTTCGTCGCGTGTTTGTATATAAACTGTGTATACAATATTTGTGTATACAACTCGTTACGAGTATCAAATGTTTGTAATATAAAGACGGAGATTAAATTGTTTAGTTTACTGAGTAAATGTTTAAAGTATGATGAAGGAGCAACAGTTGTCTGAAGTTAGCGCGTCCACCCAGCTGACTCCGGTCGTACATCAGAATATCAACATCCAACAACATCTTCATCAACTCCACCTGCATCAGAACCATACCAGTGTTATTTTACCCAATGAGCAACCCCAGGCATCTTCGCAACATGTTTCGCCCGAAAGCACGGCTCAAGATCCTGATAGTAAACCTTCAAGTTCCGATAAAAAATCCGGTATTCGACGACAAGAAAAACCTCCCTATTCCTACATCGCCTTGATAGTTATGGCTATTCAGCATTCACCTACAAAGAGACTAACACTTAGTGAAATATACACGTTTCTGCAACAACGGTTTCCGTTCTTCCGCGGTTCATACCAGGGCTGGAAGAATTCGGTAAGGCATAATTTATCACTAAACGAATGTTTTATAAAATTACCAAAGGGGTTGGGGAGACCCGGCAAAGGACATTATTGGACTATCGACCCTGCTAGTGAATTCATGTTCGAAGAAGGGTCGTTCAGGAGACGACCCCGCGGTTTCCGGAGAAAGTGCCAAGCAATGAAACCTCAGTACCACCCAGGTACATTCTTCGCTAACAACATGGCCGGCATGGTCAACCAAACCACGGGGTACGACCATCAAGCTTTAATGCAACCCCAGGAGTACTCCACTTGTTCTTATAATACCTCGTCGCCGCAGGTGACGTCTGTATCTGCATCTCATTATTCGAATTATGATTACCCGGCGGTTTATCAGCAACAATGTGATAGAGACTGGAGTTCCTCGACAGCGCTGTTACCGTCGTACCCTGACAGTGCGATTTCAAGTACTTATTTGAAAGCGCCGTTAAGCCCCATGCCCGATAATCAAGATACCCCGCCGCCAGCGATGTCCGATAATTACTATCAATATGGAGCTATTTCGACCTCATCCACAGACAATCGTAAGTTTTGTTTCCTTAATATTTTTTTGTAACTGGCGCTAACAGTAAATATGTTGCTTTAGTAATTGGAGATGTCAGTTGTACATGGCAGATGACAAGCCATTTGACGTCGCTGGCAGACACATAATGCATCACTTAGTGGGTGGCCTTACATTGCGGCTCCTGCCAAAACATACAGCCCCGTATCAATATATTTTATGGTATTTAGTTTTGTTTATGTTTCAACCCTAAAATGATAAAATTATAATATTTTATTACCCAGGAAGTCAAAATGCCGGAACATTTGGTTTTTATTGTGTTATTAAAGGGTTAATTATCCCTGGGATGAATTTGTGTCACTGTTTATCTCGTAAAATGTTTCAAATGTGCATTTTTATTTATTTAAACAAATAGTTACAACGAAGTACACTAATAACTTGATTCTAATACTAAGTTAGACTGATTGATGCTTCCTCATCTTTCATATTTCGCTCGTTGTAAAACATGAAATAAACTTTTTATAAATATACGTCAAGAACAAAGAACAAAGTTGAAAAATTGTTAATAAGTTATTATAACTTATTTTAAAACAAATTATGTGACAAATATAAAGTTGCAAACGTGCAGATAGAATATTAGTTTTTACGGTTTGTGAAATCCTTCTATTCAATAGGATAAACGTGTTTCCAATATATCAAGATTTGACTATTTCATATTGATTGAATAGTTCACTGGTTCTCAATGTGACTTTTAAAAAACCGTGGGCTGGTATACCTGTTTAAAGTAATTAATTAAGGACTAATAGTAGGGTGTCTCAAAAAATCAATTCAATTTTTTTCTATCTCGCCTCCAAGTTTTCCATGTATTTCTTATTTAAAAAGATATGTTTGCATCAATTTGCGATGGAAATATAGTGAAATAAAATCAGACACAATTTGTGGTTTAGAACTGTCCAGAGAATGCGAATTTATGATCCTTTTTCAAAAACCACATAAGATCATTTTATTGGATTCCAAGAAATGGTCCATAAGGGCAAAAATGGGCAAATGTTATTAATTCTCTAATGTGCGTTAAAATTATAATGTTTTACAAGTTTAAATAATCAAATTTATTTAAACAAGTATATTTTGCTATAAATTAGTAAAATTTTGTTCTTAATTTCACAAGTATTGTATTTAATTTTATTGATTGAAAATATACTACTTTGACCTGCAAATTGTTTATCACCTTCTTTTTCAGGATAAAGTTCTTTTCAGGATGTAGTCCTTTTCATTTTTAAACCTTCGATTTTCCATTCAAATTTGGAAAATTCAAGATATCTCTTAAACAATTGATCATTGTTTAAACAATGTGCAGCCTCCTTTAGTAAATTATTATTATTCAAGTGAATTAAATAAGTAACGTGTGAAATTTTAAACAAATACTAATTTTACAAATTCATAGCTAGATATAATTGTTCAAATAAATAATAATCATTTAAACATTGTAAAATGTAATATTGTCACAAACTGTAATCTGAATCTGGATTAATAATAATTCGTTGAAGGAAATGAAAAATAAGCAACAGTAAACGTCAAAATATACAATACTCTATATTGGTCCTTATGGGAGTTTGGGACACCATTAAAAAGGCTTTGTGGAGGATTATTGATGAAGAAATTATTATACTCTTCGCAAATACAAAACGAAGCGTATATTGCATTCGATCGGCACATTTCTAAAATCAGTAATATTGCTCGTAGAGAAAAAAAATTATATCACTGTGTTGGTGATCGAATTCTGAACAACTTTCAAAATGTCCGTCCGTCCGTCCGTCTGTCCGTCCGTCCGTCCGTCCGTCACGTTTCTTGTAAGCACGATAACTTAAGAACGAAAAGTTCGATTATATTGAAATTTGGACAGTAAGTTAGTGTTAGCTATAGGACGAACCTTATTATTTTTGAGCAAAATCGATCGATAAATAAAAAAGTTGTAATTTTTTTAAAATCAAAAACAAAATTTTTACGTAATTTTTTTTATGTTTTGTAATTAAACTAAAAATGTCTAAAGATAATATTATTGACAAAAAAACTGCGAAGAGTATGCTATAGAATGTCTAACAATTATATGAATAGTGCAGCGAATCTGCGAAGAGTATAACGCTTAGCTTGTTAATTCATATTCTCGAGACATCTAAGAGGGGATTTGTACGCTATTTTTACTTCACTACATGTTAACGATTCTATCGCAAAACTAAAAAAAAAACGCTGTCTAAGGAATCACTACTTCCACACATCCAGATTTTCCATCCAACTCGCTTTAAAGGAAGACATCGGCTAGGTTGAACTCTAGTACGTGGAAATAACTGGTCATATAATTTTAATTATATTTGAGGCGTCATAAAAAAATTTGATGCGTTGGTTTCTAGCATATACTCCAAAAATGAAGTTTCTGGACTTCTGGACTCTTAGTAACTTGCTCTTCTAATTTTGCTCTATTTACCCCTACACCCCAGTCCGTCAACCAAATCATCTCAATCAGCTGTCATTACGATACATAAGTGTACCAAGATTCATGTGAATACCTCAATTTTATTTTATCAACCCCTTTAATGATGGTGGTGAAAAATATTATTAAAAAATCATTGGCCTTGGCTTCTAGCATATGCACCAAATTTAAGATTCTGTACTCTTACCAGCTCTTTTACTTATTTCCCCCTATTTACCTCTATTTACTTCAATGGAATCATCTCAAAATATAATCTAGTTCCATATGTCGTTATAATATATACATTATACATCTACCCAATTTCAAGTAAAAATCTTAATTTCATTTCGTCAATCCTTTTAATAATGGAATTAGGGTGATGTGGGAGTTGAAAAAGATTATAAAAAAAAACTGAGGCCTAGGTTTCTAGTATATACACCAAATCTCAAGTTTCTGTCTCGTACCAGCTTACTTTACTTATTTTCCCCATGTACTCCTATTTAACCCTCATCCCTTTAACGAAATAATCTCAAAATATAATCTAGTTCCAGATGTCGCTATAATATATACGTGTACTAAATTTCAAAGGAATATCTTAATTTTATGTTTACCACCCCTTTAATAATGGAGTGGGGTGGTTTGGAATGGAAAATACTGTAAAAAAATTTGAGGCCCTGGCTTCTAGTATATACATACCCAATTTAAGATTCTGTACTGTTACAAGCTTGTTTTACTCATTTCCCCCTATTTACCTCTACTTACCCTCCACCCCTTCAAGGGAATTATCTTAAAATATAATCTAGTTCCATATAATACATGCGTGTACCAAATTTCAAGTGAATATCTTAACTTAATTTTATCAACCATTTTAATAATGGATTAGGGGTGATGGAGGGGTTGAAGAATGTGATAAAGAATCTGTGGCATTGGCTTCTAGTATATACAGCAAGACCTAAGTTTCTGTAATCTTACCATTTTGCTTTACGTATTTTCCCCTATTTACCCCCAACCCTCCACCGGATATGTTAAAAAAACAATCCAGTTCCAGATCTCATTATAATACATACGTGTACAAAATTTCAAGTCAATATCTTAAACCGTTCCGGAGAAAACGTGCGCACAAAAAAAGTTACAGATAGACCGACCAACAAACAGACAGAAAATTTAAAATCTCGACGTTTCATGACATTTTAAATCTATTTCAACAAAAAAAAATTGAAATTTTACTAGCTATACTTCCACTCCACTACGTGGATGTGGGAGTAAAGTATCTTTTCCTACTACCGTACGTAAAGTACTACTTTACGCACGCTGCGTGGTGCGTAATGTTAAACTTTTCATATAGCAAGTACGTCTAGGCGGCTGCAGCGATTATTCACATCGACCACACTACAATGCTAGATTAAAATTATCCGTTTTTTATCCGATTTTCGGAGGGTCTGATTTCTATATCCTCGAAGTGACAATAACATGTCCTACTACACTCAGAGAAATGAAATGCCCGGATTTAAATAGTAGAGACGAATCACAAACTTAAATGCTGTACAGCCACCAATGTGCTAAACTACTAAACAAAATTATAAATTAACCAAAAAAACAAATTCACTTGAAAGGAAATTTCGCAAAACGTACTGAAACTGTAAAAGTAGCACTGACGTACTGACAGAGTATGAAAAGTACTGATTTCAGTACAAAAGTACTGGCACTGGCAACGCTGATGCATCTGGTACCATTTCCCCCCCCCCCCCCCAACGGCATGTCACGTGACTTCGCTCTCCTCGAGAAAGAGACAAAAAACAAAGGGCCGCTTAAACGTTGCCAAAAGATCCTGAAAAAATTCAGGCACATTTTTTGGTCAAGAATAAGCATCTTTTGTCTCTTGGTGTTTTTTACCAAAGTGCTTCCTTCTCCCGGAAGAAAATAACAAAACAGAAGGATTTATATTCCTTGATTAATTAATTTAGGGTGAAGAAAGCGTTTTAGTGATAAACTCCAAGAGCCAAATCTTGTTTATTTCGGCCAAGAACTTCACTAGAATTTATTTTTTTCCTCAGAAAAATTACGAAAATTTCAAGCACATTCTGTAGGAAAAACTAAACAACTTTTATCTTCTGGGCTTTTTCGCTAAAACGCTTCCTTCTCCCAAAAAAATTAAAGAGTGAAATTCCAATTTATTTAGTTTTTTTTCTGCGGAAGAAAGCACTTTGGGGGAAAAGGCCAAGAGACAAAATATGCTTATTTTTGCCCAGTAAGTGTTCCTGAATTTTTTAGCAACATTTACGCGGCCCTTTTATTTTTTGCCTCTCTCTGTGATTTTGTTCTTTGAAGATCACATTTCTACATATTTTGAACAAATTTGGATGGAGAGAGCAGAATGAAATTAAAAAATATGAACTTTTTCACTGGTATAAATTTGATCCACTAATTAGTATGCTAAGTGGAAAATGAAGTCTTGTAAAATCTTATTTTCCAATTTTTGAAATTTTAAATAATAAGTGGTCTGTACACATGTTTAAACAATTTGTTTTGAAAAATATTGAACCGCCTATAAAACACGGTCCCTATAAATTATTATGAAATAAAATTTCGCCATCGTTTGAGTAAAGGAACCTTATTATCTTATATTGGTTTGGAGGTCGGGTTAAAATTCGTTCGATTTTACTATTTGTTCATTTTTACATCGACCATAAAATCGATATTTTTCACCTATTTTAATGACTCAATATCTGCAATGATAATTATAATACGTAATGACATGAAAGGGAGAAGTATAGCTTGGTACAGCACAGACACCGTAAACACATCCTTACTGTATTCGCTATTTTGAATTTTTAACTTTTGTCATTAGATTCACTATCAGCTACTCCGATAACATCTATCTATTCAATTCCAACTGGCGCCTCTGCCATAATCTCGCATATTCTCGTATAGAAAGTACTTTATTCTAATTGTATCTCACATTATACTGGACATAGCTTGCCGAAACTAATATGGGACCACTGACGAGTATAATAAACGAAGATTTCAAAGATTTAAAAATGCTTAAAGTTGGTTTTTATTGATAGAAGTCCTTGAGGAACTGTTATAGAAATTTATTACATGCTCACCCGAAGCCCTTGTCTTATTATACTTTTCGCAAATACAAAATAGTCCAGGCTAATTAGCGCAACAGTCGAATAGTGCTGATCCAAGGTTGAGAAATTCACCGCCCCCCCTCCCTGTTTTTTAATCGGAGAATCGATTGGGATGGATCCGGGGTCGATAAATTATGACTTCGCCCCCTATTGACCAAAGACTACCCCCAAATGAAGGTTTTTGGAGTATGACGGGTATAAGATGTTGTTAATTGGGAGGACGATAAAGGGAGAAGGTTGATGATATGAAAGGGTTGGAGACTACCCCCATGAGAGAAAATCGAACTAGGCCGATTTCCCTCGGGCTCTTTCGACTGACTCGGGCAGAGAGGTGATCCAAAGGGATGACAAGCACCAGGAATCTACCCCCTTGAAAAGAATACCGCTCAATTTTTCTCGCGTTTCTTCGAGCAGATCTAGTTGGGAGATTGTCAAAAAGGATAATTATTGGAAACTATCTCCCTAAAGAGGAGATAATACTTTTCCATTAAACAGCACTAATTTCCTGTCCAAATTTCAATCCAATCGGACTTTTGCTTCTTAAGATATCGTGCTCACAAAAAAATGTTCCCAGCCTTAGGTACTTTCTTTCGTACTTTTACCATTTACCCTTTTAAACTACAATTTTCTTCTATTTTCCAGTTGGAAAAGGTAAAGGAATATTTTATTTGGGGTATTATCATTATTATTTGAACACATACCGTTTTACGTCACCGTAATCGGAGTGTTCCTGAGACAATTACCAGCGCACTGTAATATTTTGACAAGTTTTTTAATGAACATTTGTATACTTCTGTCGTTTATTTAACGAATGCACTAATTTCAACCAGCGCAGCATAAAATGAATTCACTACCTTTTATAAATAGTAGTTCGCTTACGTCCTTATTGCACACAGAAATCGACGAAGCCAAGCATTGGAGGTTCTGGAAGTTTTAGTATGTTCTCCAGCAGTACCTTATAGTACAGGAGCCAGCGTGCAACGACCTGACACATTTGTAATAGTTATACACATGATTTACCTTCGCGCATGGCAGACATGAAAAGTTAGATTTTTTTTTAAGTCGTGGAAACTTAATTTATAATAGAAATTTATTAAAAGATTGGCTTGATATTTACTAATCATGGCTTAAAACCAGACACCTTTCAGATTTAAAATGTCTGCCGCTCTACCTCCAATAATCGTGATGCATTCTGAGCGTATTGATATAAGAACTAAGTGGTACCTACTTAATTAATGACAAAAAAATCAGCTTAATATTTCTTTGTCATTTTTTGACGTAACGTGCAGGTTCAGAATGTCTGTCGCTGGACCTCCACTAACCGGGATGTATGATGTATGTCAGTTATATTTTTTTCAATGGTTTTCTTTAGCTCGAAATGTTGTATGTGTATATGTGTGTGTGTAGGTATGTTCAAATCTGGTGATCGAATTTTTTACCACTTCCCGTTATCAAATCATGCTGAAATTTTGCACACAACTTTGGTTCTGAAGACAATACAATAAAATATATTCAATATTAGGGTAAATCCAATATGGCGACCACCACAAAATGGCGGATTACCTTTTTCTTGATAACCCCCTCGCATTGGTATCAAATGAAAGGTTGTATAAGGTATAATACAATAAACTGTTTAACGTCATTCTAAATCCAATATGGCGGCCGGTACAAAATCGCTGATTACTTTTTTTACAACCTCCTCGACATGGGTACCAAATTAAAGGGTATGGCAAGTAGAATACAATCAGCTGTATGACGTTATTCTAAATTTAATATAACGTCCGAAATGGCGGAATACCTATTAGTTTACAACCTCCTTGATATTGGTATCAAATGAGAGATTGACAAGAGTAAACGAAATGATGGCGTTTGAATAAAAAGAAATGAAGCACACGGTAAACTAAAAGGTAAAAAATAAACAAATAAATTTAAACAATTAGTCCAGTCGATAAATTACACCAGAAGCTCGCAAACAATGTTATCTGAGCGTTTCCTTCAGTAACTGTTAGTGGGAGTATTAATCATCACAGAACCACAAATATCAGTTCTGGGGGTGCCGCGCAAACCCCCCCCAAAAAAAACCCACCCCTTCGGTGAAAGGAGTCTTGTTTTACTGATAACTCGTTAACCGTTGAAGATTTAAAAAATTGCTCATCATAAAAAAAAAGCTTAACTAATTGCCTAAAAAAAGTCATTTAGTAATTTTCTTGTATATGCCATGGTTTTCGAAAAAATCGATATCGACACAAATTGCAAAATTTGTATTTTTAATGAGCGCGAATTTTCGTTTATTTGAAATTTTTTGTGCGCGGCCTATAGAAAAAATTGAATTACTCGAAAACCAAACAAGCTAGGAAGAAAAATCAAAATGAGTTTTAAAGGGTATATACTTCCCTCCACGTCCTCACTTCTTGCCCGGGACTGATGTACCTGAGACACAAACACTTCGGTACTGGTTTTCCCGTGCTGGAGGAAATAAGGAGTTCCCCTGTGGGAAGGATTTCAGCCTTTGGGCTGGAATCCGGTCTGTACGGGGGAGCTCATTAACTTGTTTAGCGGTAGCACAATGGGCCACAAGGCCTGAGTGCGGCGACCTCTAGGCGCCCCGCGTAAAGAAGAAGAAGAAGAAGGGTATATACAATATTTTCTTGTTTCCATTTTTGATGGCTATTGATATTTATTAGTATATAAAAATAACAATATAGTATAGTTATCTCTTGATTTTTTGTGCATCTAATTATTCACAGGCCCATAAAAAATAACTGACTTTAATATCAGTTATACATGCATTATCTTTTAGTTCAAGGTAGTACTTCAATACGGAAAAAGTTAGGAATAAAATATTCACATTTACAAATTTACCAGCATGTTGAAGTTAGCAAAAGAAATCCAAAAAGGCTGCATATTTAATTTTTTGATTGTATTTCTTTTATGCAATATTTTAACTTAAATGATTAGAAACAATAGTTATATGATATATAAAGTGAAAAAAGAATTTTGAGCTGAATTTTCAAGATGTTTGGGTCTTTCTCTTATTTTTAGGAAACAATAAAACTTGGCCAAAATTTGGCTAAGTTCAACATGCTGGTAAATTTGTAAATGTGAATAGTTTTATTCCTAACTTTTTCTGCGTTGAAGTACTACCTTGAACCAAAAGATATTGCATTTATAACTTATATTAAAGTCAGTTATTTTTTATGGGCATGTGGATAGTTAGAAGAGCAAAAAATCAAGAAGTAAATATATTATATTGTAATTTTTATATACTAATATATATCAATAGCCATCAAAAATGAAAACACAACAGAGTATTTTGTATCCCGTTTAAAACGCATTTTGATTTTTCTTCCTAGCTTGTTTGGCTTTCGAGTAATTCAATTTTTCTATAGGCCGCACGCAAAAAATATCAAATAAACAAAAATTCGCACGCATTAAAAATACAAATTTTGCATTTTTTTTCAATATCGATTTTCTCGAAACAAGAAAATTACAAGAGGACTTTTTTTTGGAAATTAGTTCAGCTTTCTTTTTTACGATGAACAATTTTCTTACATCTTCAACGGTTAACGAGTTATCAGTAAAATAATGCTCTTTCACCGATGGGTGTTTTTTTGGGGGGGGGGATTGCGCGGCGTCCCCAGAACTGATTTTTGTGGTTTTGTGATGTATAATCCCTCCACTAACAGTTACTGAAGAAAAATCTCAGATAACATTTTTTGTTATAGAAATCTTTATAATGATTGAACTAAATGGTTTTCTTTTAAATCTGAATTTAAGTTAAAAGTAGAAAATAATTTTTATTCAGTGATTAAATGAAAATGATGAAAAATGAAACCATCGGGCACTCGTAAAGTATTGCCGTTGCTGTTATATTACAACATACCATCCATAAAGTTTTATTACAATGCTGATTGTTGATAAAGATAATACAGTTTTAGTGCAATTCAGTTTTAAAAGAAACAATTCTTTGATTTTTTTATTTTTTTTTTTTTAATCACTAGGTGGTAAGAATCGATATAAAAATTATTCGCTTGATACAAATACTTATAACAATTGTAAAAGAAATTTTGAGCTATTTTCTACGACTAATGTCTCTAGCTATTACAAATATGTCAAGTAACTATACGCTGACTCCTGTACTATTATTACTATTAGGGACATTTGAAATAACTCTCAGACTTATAAATTTTGACGGCATTCCATGTAATACCACTGGGTTAGTTTTTGACTAACCGATTGAAACGTTTCTGAAAACTTGTAACTAGCATGTTGAATGCGGGATTCCGAGAATTTGTATAATGTAGGAATACATTGATTTCAGCAATCAGATTGCAATACAGCACATTTAAACTTTACAATGTTCCTAAAATTACATTTTTGGACGACCATATTGGATCCTGCTACTGAAACTGTGGAAAAAGATATTTGTAATCGTAATTTCAATAATGTTGTTATGTTACACCGTCCAGATAGAGTAGATACTTACTTATTTCAGAATAAGGTTAAATTATTCATTAGCATTCCAAAAATCAATGTTAACAACATTTTTATTAGCTATAAAAAAAGGAATGTAAATCAAGCTATGATGAATAATTGTAGACAGTGCATGTAACAAACTTCAGACAAAATGTTCTATTTATTATTTATGTTTTATTTTAAATACTTGTACAATTCCAGTTCAGCTGTGGCAGCACTACTCAGTTAAACTTATGCATAAAGGTGTCCGATCACATTAGCATAGAGGAACATTAGAATGAAAATTTACAGTTTTTTAGTGAAATTAACATTAAAATTGGAATATAGTCTACACAGTAGACTTTAAAACAATTTTAAATTAAAACAATAATCATAAAAACTCGCGCACAACACTTTATTTAATTTTGGCTGCTGGTACGGGGAAAACTCAACGAGAAAACCCGTTCGAAGCAATTGAAGTCCCTACGGTTTTCCCGCCGCTGGGAAGAAGCGAGAAGCTAGAAGTTTAGATTCGAAAAATTATGAATTTTGTGAATTTTACGTCCGAGGTAGAATTTTGAACACAAAATGACAAAAGGACAAAAAGACTAAAACAAAACAATAGAAATGCAATGAATAATAGAATGAAAATCTATGAAAGATATAGTGTAGTGTTGAAGACAGTTGTGGTATAATGATCTCTTGCATGCAAAGTATTTCTTTCGCCGCTACCCTACTTGGCGTCCGGAAATTTGAGCCTTGAAGAAATAAATAAATATTAACTTAAACGCAATCACTTTAAAAAATTCAAGGGTGTTCACCCCACCGATGTCCTTTAGCCACACAGGCCATTCATTCTTTTGGGAGAATTAAACTAGCATTTTAGCATATTTCCAGCCTTGTAAAAATGGATATTTTGTCGAGAGAAGAGAGAAATTAAAGTCGATCAAAGTTACGACATGCATGTGGGAGTTTAATATCTGTTGGGCTTAAGAGAAAGCTCAATGTAAAGGAAGTATATCGTAAAGTGGCACCAGAAGCAAATTAGATTAAGTAAAGTAAACTTGATACTACTAGCTTCCTGCTATTGGAAAGTGAGCAAAAGATGAGAAAATCAGTCCTAAATTCTACGCATATACGGTGCTAGCAGCTATTGCAACTATACCTATATCGAGTTTATCTATCATCCGAACTTTCATTGCTGACCCTCAGAATTCGACACCCTCTATACAACTCGCGAACACCCACCTAAAAAATAGGTAATCTGAAGTAAAATAACCTGCTAAACTTGATTTTTGGATTCGCCCACTGATTTGAGATTGCCAAAATTATCAAATTGGCAATTTTCTAAAAAAAATTATGTTATCTTTTTGTTTTTAATATTACACGTCATATATTTTTATTTTACTTCAGAATAATTTAAATTTTTTACATAATATTCTCTTAGTATTCTTTGATATGTTGAAAGTAAAAATCTTTACCCAAAAATTAATTAATTGGCAAAAAAAATGCTTAATTTTCTTTAACGCAAAATCTTTAACATTTGCAAAGGAAAATGTTCGATCGAGGTATCTTTTTTATGTTTAAAGTTAGGTGCCTACTGTAATCGAAGAAAATGTTCCGAATGAACTAAATAAAACCTTTTATAAGAACTTTTTTTTGAAATTTTGTACCCAGTTCGAAATAATCATTGATTGTTTCAGTGTCCGAACGAATGCGCGCTACTATGAATCGGCCGCAATCGTATCTAGAGCTAAACGCAGGCACGTTCCAGGTGATTACTATTTTCCAGTGTCCATTTCATTTTAGTTATGTTGAAGGTGCTTTTTGTCTCAATGCTTATATTTAGTGCGTTATAAACACATGGTTTGGCATAATAAATTATAATTACTCGGATATTGTACAAGCAACGAAGGCAAAATTTTGTAAAAACGTCACAAAAACTAAAATAAAATCATCTCCGGGATTTAAGTAGGTAATAAACTGTAGAATGAAATGATTGATTTTCGTTTTTTTTTGCTCTAACGGCTAAAATATTGAAAATAGAGAAGAAAGTTTTCAACAAAAGTTGTAGCTCGCCTCTTTCTCCACAAGTAAGGTCTTTACAAATGTTTGTCTTACTCAAGCCGTTTAGAAGATAAATCCAGTTTTCCACTTATAGTTTAGAGCCGCTCCGAAATGCGTGGAAAATGAGAATTCTCCGGGAGTTTGGTACGACCGGACTCATCGAGCGATAATTCTTACTATTCAAAGTCGCTAAATAGAAATCAAAATAACATAAAATGTAGAGAAATGTCTCAGCTTTAATGTGGAAGTAATCACAAAATTCATAAAAAAATTTATCATGGAGAAAAAAGTGTTAGAAGATGGCTTAGTAAACTTTTTACAGTTGATCCACAGATTTATTCAAATCTTTGCCGGGAGTCGTTGGAATAATAATTCCTTTTACTAAAATATTCCTATAAAATGACACATTAATAAAACGACCATTTTAGTGCAATTACTTTTGCTGCAAAAATATGCCTTGCGATCAAAGTAGACGGTATATTTCTCATGGATCAGTAATCTCCAAATTTTGGAGTTCAATTCGCTATATCTTAATTAATAATAATAGCACAGTCTTAATTTTTGGATTATAAGTACAATGAAACGTATGCTTTCGAATGACTTTGGAGTTTTTTAAATGCGTGCAGTACTTTTTGAATTTATCTACATTATTCATACATGTTCAGAAAATTCACAATTATACAGTAATTCATATATAACTTTGTTTCTTAACATTTTTAATGGGAGTTTCACGAACTGTGGACTCGAATCCATGCAGTGAAAAAGCACCTATTGCTACAGGAGAAATAAGGAGGATGCATAAAACTCAGGTAAGAAATCAAGGTGCGTGACGCGTCAGCCTTCTAAGCTCTTCTAACACTTTTTTCTCTATGATAAATTGTTTTATGAATTTTGTTATCAATTCCACCTTAAAGCTGAGACTCTACTCTATATTTTGTGTTATTTTCATTTTTTTAACGGCTCTGAATAGTAAGAATTATCGATAGATAAAATAAATATAGAGAATATGTATCGAAAAGTAAGTTTTGTACAATGTATTTTGTGCCAGAGAAGCAGTTGTGAAACAGTTCAAGCTGTCACAGCAGATGCATTCCATTATTTGTTGCAAGCAGCATCCGAAAAATTCGATGACATTTCTGTGGCTCTGAAACAATATTTAGAACAGCAAGATAATAATCCAAACACTGTCAAATTTGTATCATCAATGTGCCAAAATATTAGTAAATATTTTGTTAGCAATATACTGCTTAAGCGGATGCTATTCTGTAAGTTATCCATTTAGAAAATCAAAAAGGAGAGTTTTAAAAGTAACGATATCACAATTAACCACTCTCACGGACTTCGATTATTTGGAACCCAAAATGCAAATAAGGAATATGAAATCACAGAAAAGATTTGGAATACTTGCAGAAAATGTTTTAAATGTTTATATGGTCGACTTAACTTTATGGCTGATATGAACGAATTAAAAGCACATTTATTTCCAGCATGTAAAACAGATATAAGGTAAAATAAACGTTAGTTACTGCTAAAACATACCAACAAAAGTATTTTTCATTTTAGGGGACTTGCCTCCAACCGAAAATGCATTCCATTTTTATGTAAGAAGGGCATTTCTGCAATGTGCTATTTACAAGACAGCCTACCAAATTAAGCCCAGAATTCCAAATGTTTTAGATTTTGGATGGTACCTGAAGGAGGAAATATTATTTCCAAAGATGATTTCAAAAAGCCCAAAACCCAATTTTATTGAGTTAACTCCATTGTAAATGTAAATTATATAACTGTACTACAAGCTGCAAATGTAGCAAAGCAAACGTGCAATGTAACATTTATAATTAATAAAAACATATTGTTTAATGTTTCGAAATTATCTACATGGTTTTATAATATTTAAATAGAAACTAAATAATCCGTAGACTCACTTGATCGCTTAAACGACAGATGGGCGACGTTAACAGAAGTTACGCTTTATGCGGACGAGTTGCGCGGCCGCATTCAACAGCGCCATCTCGTTACATGAGCCAAATTTCAAAAAAGTCTCTTTATGACAAAGTTTGTTTAAAGTATATGGAACATTTTTCTCGCTTATACTATAACACTCTTTTTAAAATTAAAAAATCGATCGGGTATTTTTCAATGCAAATTTTAAAAAACCCTGACAATAGAGGGTAATTATATATTTTTTAGGCACTGTATTAAAAGTTACACTATATTCTTTTCCGTCAGCCTATCCAAAAATATTGAAGGGATAATGTGGAAAATATTGGTCTAAATCGGAATTAAAAAATTCACAGATTTCGCAATGCATGCAACCATCGGGACATTGGAAATGATAACACCATACATAAAACCTAAACGATCCACTCGCGATTGCGACATCGCTGTAGTTCGACCTTAAATGAAAACTGGTAACTTGACCCCCTGTGATATATGCAACCCATATTATATTTGCATATATCAGCCGTTGGATATACGACAGTCTCACTCGAACGCGACACTGCTGTCTTTTGACCTTGAACGAAAACTGATAACTCGACCCCCATATACGAACATAAACATTTCCAATGTTAATAAAAAAGATATAATGTGTTATGTGCAAAACAAAAATTAACACATAATTTTAAAATTTTTCAAAAAATTTGCGAATTGACCGATTTGGCAATCTCAAATTAACGGGAGAACTCAAAAATCAAATCTAGTAGGTCATTTTACATAATATCATCTGTTTTTTAGGTGGGTGTTCGCGAGTTGTATAGACTACTTTTAAAATGCTTGCTACACATTTTACAATGTCCTTTATTTACGAGTAAAGGTAGCATGATTGGAGTGTATAGAGTTGACGCGGCGTGGCGCGGCGGTTCCATCTACTAAAAAAGCCAGTATGCTAAAATTGCGATTAGCAATAAGCTATTTTTGGCCAATTGGCTATATTGTAACAAACTGAAATAATATTTTCTTGTAAATAAATGAATACACTATTGAATTGCCGATAAAAGATTTTAACTAAAATTTGCTTATTACTAAGGTTTCATCATTTGGTACATTAGTCCTGAGTTTCCACTAATCTAATCGCTTGTCTTAATTTTAAACAGTGACCTTCAGGGTGAAAAATATATTCCCAGAGTATGGAGAAATACTTTGGCCAAAGTCGCACTAAAAATCGCTGTAATTTTGTTCCTTGGACGCTCATAATGGTAAAATCTTGAAGAATGCTTTTGCTTATAACTTCGAATTCAGATTACGTATTTAATGAAACAGCAGAAAAAAAAAGATATACTGCGTTCATTCTATTATCACCCAGAGACTTGCCTGGACAGTTTCACATAATTGTTCACTGTTTTCACAAACCATTGCCACTAGTGTTTACCTTATCGTACCAACGAGATATCAAAAAGGCTGAACTCACTCCTTTTATTATAAAAAACTTTCATACAGCGGCTCTCAGCGATTTTATCCTGACTTTGATCCGCGCCGCCTTAGTGAAGAAATTACAGAGTACTGGATGTACCTTTTTCACACATGAAGGTATAATAATTCTCGACATTGTGGTATACAGACATCTCAAAATCCTCATCATTTTGTTGACGCTACATTTCAACCTCAAAAGCTTGATATTTGAGCGGCTATTTCTAGAATGAGAAACACAGTGGACCCTTAAGTCTATATGCAAGCAGTGAACTAAACAGCACTGTCCGATATACAGTGAGGTCCATAACTAACGGATACTACGTAATTTACAATTTATGAGTAAACTCCTAAAACACGTCAATGAGCTTGTTCAGCATTTTTTTTTTATTTCATAAATCGAAAGTGCAAGTATAAATTAAAGGATCTGCAAAAAATTAGAATCTTATTCGCACGTTTAGTATCTTAAAAACTACTACAAATCTCCATCTCGCGAAAATGGGGCGTGGCCAAGCGCTACGTCACTATACGCATAGACTTGGCGATCTCAATAGACTTGATGCTCCTTATTTGTTATAATTATAAGTGTTTTCAAAGTATTGTTTGTTTTGTTTACTACCTGACAGTAGGGGAGTAAAATTTGGTGAAATGTCAAATAATTACAATTTTCTATCGCTCCTGTCGGGACGAATTTTCGATTTTGACCATGCAATTTACGATTAGAATTGATCGCCGACCTTCTCCTTTCCTTAGAGACATAGAATGAACTTTCACTCGACGTATTTATTTAGTCACCAGCGTTTAAAAATTCCATGTTTTTCGACTTTTCAGGTTAAATTTGAAAGGTCCCAGAAAGCCATTTTTCTTACGTCACTTACGTATAGTGACGTCACATATGAGCGCTCGGTTTTTGCAACTATTACCAATTTCAACTCCTTATATCTCGAGAACGGAAAAAGTTAATAATACGAAATTTTAAGTGTATAATGAGAATATCGACTACTATATGAAAAAGTATAAAAAACATATAAAAAGAATATCATGGAACAAGCCCATTGTCAATTCTAAAATGACATTTTTTGAGCATAATTTTATACCTCCCCTTCAACATCCTTGGAGTGACAGCTACCACTTTAAAATTTTTAAATTGAACGAGGGAGCTTGTGATAGCTCATTTAGGGTTCTTAATTCTCTATTTAGCAATAAGTGTAAGGTTTTTGAATTCTGTATCTTCTTCATCAAGAAAATTAAATTTGTAAATTTTAGAATTTATCCTAAACTATTTAAGCCAATGTACATACCAAATATCTGTCAAACTGACGTTCCAATTTATTTTGTGTCATGTCATAACTTTTAATTTAAATGTATCGTTTTTTCTAATACGTATGTGACAAGATACCCAAGAAAAAGAGTTTCTTTTTACATAACAGAAGAAATTATAATTTCTTTATTTACTACGTCTATGCAAACTTATGATTCTAGATATTTATCGCCGATTGTCAAGTTGATCATTATTTTAACAATGAGTCTTTCGGATACCCAAAGAATTGAAATGTTGATATTATTAGGATGTGATAATAAAACAAGAACTCCGAAGCAAGTATGCGTCTTATAAGAAATGAAAAACACCGCCCATATAAAATTTGTTCATGGTCCAAGAGCTTAGCGATGATGACCCTGATCGCCGATTGGAATTTTGCGAAATCATGGCAAATAGATGCCAAGATAATCCCTTATTTATAAAAAAATATTCTTTTTTCTGATGAGGCAACAATCGTCTTAAATGGAACAGTCAACAAACATAACTGTAGATACTGGAGTAGAGAAAATTCACATTAGATGATGGATGCCAAAACTAGGGTGGTCCTTAAATTAGGGTAAAAATTTGTTTCTTAATTTTCTTTGGGACACTCTGCCATTTTGATCTACTCTATTAAAAAGAATTAGTGTAATTTATTGGGATTTTTTAAATCAGTTTTAGGGGTCGCTACTAAGTCTTGAATTTTCAAGATAATCGAGAATTTCTGCAGAATATCTATCAAAATAAATCAAAGTGGTGAACATCAAAATGACATTGAGCGTCAGTTAAATAATAAAATAGGACAGTACATTGTCCCACACTTTCATCTCAACCAATCATAACTCACTGAATAGGGAGAACCACACCCAGCGTTCATGTTAAGAGTGTTTCATGTCCAGGTGCGCGCTTGGCAGTGCCATGCAGAGCCTCATTTGAGAGCTGTTTCTAGGGACGTTACGATACCTCAGAAGTATCGATACTTGTGTCGCTACTGGTATCGAATGAAAAGTATCGATACTTCTCGGGAAATTTTTGAGAGGGTGGGGGGGGGGGGATTTTCTTATAAGACTCTTCCACACTTCACTTTCTAATCACTTTTCTTTCGGTATCGGCCGAAAAGTATCGATACCGGTACCGTACCGAAAGAAAAATATCGAGTATCGAGAATGAAAAGTATTGATACTGGTATCGTATCGGAAGAAAAGTATCGAGTACAAAAGTACTTGATATCGAATAAAAAGTGTCGATACTAGTATCATATCGGTAGTATCGAAACGTCCCTAGCTGTTTCCTGTCAGCTACTGTACTGTGAGGAGTGTTTGTGCAGCTGTGTTTCTTAAAAGTATGGTCTTTTCTAGATTATTCTAACTGAAAATATATTTAGCAGTCTGCAATAACATATTAGAGCAGCTTACAATAACTTATTAAAGTGGCTTTATTTCACTACTTTAAACTTTGTTTAATGCACTAAAGTGGACCGAACGCTTGATTGTTAGGCCAAGAGATGACGTATGCTTTAGGACAAAAGTACATTGGCTGTTTTGTCAAGTAGGCAGGTTTGGAATTATTTACTACTGTTTGGACATTAAGACGATTGAGTATGGCAGCTAGTAGTAAAGAACTCATTGTAACAAGAACATCTACGTATACTTGGCTTGTTGGTCAAATGTCGACATCACTGAACCACACACACACACTTGCCATTCCTTGAACAAACCTTCAGTTTTGTCGGTTACATGTTTTTTGAATCTAGTAGAAATGTTGGCCTTTTCCCAAATCAGAAACACATCAGTAGCAGCACAGTGAGCTGAGTCTCTTTTATTTAAGTTTAGTTCGTTTTAATAATGAAAGAAAATTGTAAGAACTTCGTTTTTAGAAGTCAGCTTTGTGTGGTTCTGTGATATCAACATTTGACCAACAAGCCAAATACAGGTAGATGTTCTGGCCGCAATGGGTTCCTTACTACTAGTTGCCATACTCAAACGTCTTAAAGTCCAAACAGTATTAAATAATTCCAAACCTGCCTACTTGACAAAATAGTCTTGGTACTCTTGTCCCGCCTCTCTTGGCTTCACAATCAAACGTTCGGTCCACTTTAGTGCACTAAACAAAGTTTAAAGTAATGAAATAAATCCACTTCAACAAATTATTGTAAGCAGCAATAACATGATATTTTAAACAACTAAATATATTTTCAGGTAGAATAATTTAGAAAAGACAATACTTTTAAGAAAGACAGCTGCACAAACGCTCCTCACAGTAGAGTAGCTGACAGGAAACAGTTTTCAAATCAGGCTCTGCATGGCATTGCCAAGCGCGCGTCTGGACAATACCCAATATCCTGAGAAGATGAACGTTTGGGTCGGAATTATAAATTCCCAAATTATCGGACCATATTTCTTTGACTTTAACTGGCTCGCATTACTTAGATTTCTTGCAAAATTTCTTAGTTCCAGAGTTAAGAATACTTTTCCCAGATGATGACATCCCTAATGAAATTGATAGAAATATTTGGTATCAGCGGGACGGAGCTACACCACATTTTGCATTAGAAGTATGTTCCTATGTCAATCAAGTTTTTCCCAATAGGTGGATCGGTAGATGCGGTGAGATTGAATGGCATGCCCGTTCTTCCGATTTAACCCAGCTTAACTATTTTCTATGAGGTTACTTAGAATTGAAAGTTTATTTCAACAGACCAAATAACGTCGATGATTTAAGAGACAGAATAAGGCAAAAAATTAATCAAATCATTCCGGAAACGATACAAAATGTTTCAGCAACGCCTCCATTATTTTCAAGACACAATTGAACATTCGATTTAAACTGTTTTACGTTCTTTTGTTTACTTAGTAACATTGAAAATGTAATATCTTTCAATAAAAATTTTAAGGAAATTTAACTAATTTTACATTGCTGGATAGAGAATTTAAAACCCTTTCAAATGAGCTATCACACGCACCCTCGTTCTATTTAAAAATTTTAAAGATGTAGCTATCACTTCAAAGGGGTTGAAGGGGGAGGAATGCTAAAAAAATGTCATTTTAGAACTAAATATTAACGTGTTTTAGGATTTTACTTATAAAAGGTAAATTACGTAGATAATGAATTTATTCATTACTTCTGGACCACACTGTATAAAATGTAGGTACCTATACGCTAACATGACACGCTGTTATAATTTTAACATAATTTTTTTAAAAGAGCACAGGGTTGTTAGTGTCAATAGTTAAAGTATTGCATGATTTATTAAAACTTACTTAGAGAATGCCGTGTGGACCTATACCTATTGTACGGTTTAGTTAATTAATAACAGTCGGGATAAGAAGCGATTTTTTACCTATTAACTTGATAAAAATATATCTTGACAAAGGATTTAATAACTAAACTGAAATACACTTTAATAACGGTGTCCACCTAAATTGTTATTATCCATTTAAGATAAAGTATTTACTGGATAATAAGTGGACACTTGGCCGTAGTAGTGCAACCTTTTTTCTTCTTTGTCCTATCTGCATATTTCTTGTCATAAGAGGTGGTACTACTCTCAATCATATACATCTTGAGAATCTGTATACAATTGCATTTGCCGAGTCCCAACGCTACTTTGTCAAGGGGCGGTGCAACTTCCCAACTACTGAAATATTGCTTTTTAAATTCGCCAAAAGTTTCCCAGCAATTGTCATACGTTTCTCATCCATTTGCTTTTCCGACCGGTACCTTGTACTGTGTATAACTTTCATCATTTTGTAAATCAGCAATCTTCTTCGACATTTTGATCGAATTATATGATTCGGTCTGTTGTTTCCAAGTTGTGGCAGACAATTTTGAAGAAACGTCTTCTAATATGTTCATGTATTTTTTTGACCATTTATTGACGTCAAAACAGCTATTAGGAACTTAGATAATGGAAAACGTGCTTGTATATGTGCTATCCTTTATCACATTATTGAAACATTCAATTGGACCCTCACCTAAATACCAGTTTCTATTTTGCTCTAGCCTTTCTCCAAAATATTTAAGAAACTCCTTTTGTTCCTGATATTTTAGCAAAAATGCTTCAGAAGCACCAACGGAGACTGGGTCGCTGCTTAGGGCATATCACTAAAAAATTATTATTATTTTTCGGTAGGACAGAAATTTTACTGCTGTCAGTAAGTCTAGAGGTGGATCAGTTTTACTCGCGATTGATTCCAACTTACATGCAGAAAAGTTAAATTTACATTTTGGTGATTTTCTTTTTATCCAGAACATTGATATAGTAGCTGCCAAACTTATAATTAATCGACAATCATTTTATATTTTTGTACTGTATATTCCTACTGAGTCAAGTATTAATGTTTATGAAACTCTATTTGAAATAATTTCCTCCTTGCATTATATCGAAGACAGTAAAATATGCTTATATTAGGAGACTTTATTATTTGCATTTGTACTCTCTTCATGTTTCGAATAGTGTCAAATGTCCTAAAGTATCAACATTTTTATCAAGTTTCGAAACCTTCTAAACTTGTGTCAATACAACTCTGTTTTTAATAATAACAATAGACTTTTAGACTTGGTTGTGTGTAAGGCACATTGCGTTATTGAAAAATCAATTGAATTGGTTTCAGCAGATATACATCATTCTCCTCTTATTGTTAACTTCGAAAGTCAGTTCCTGAATCCGAATGTAAAATTTCCAATAAAATCTACTAATTCTTTCAACTTTCGAAAGGCAAATATTCCTCTTTTGTATGAACAACTACTGCACATTAACTGATCGTTCTTAAGTGATTATGATGATGTTAAAATCTGTGTTGATTTATTTTATAAGAAATTAACTGAAGTTTTTAATGACAACAAACCAAAGTTCAAAACTCCAAAAAATAAAAGTCAGTCGATATTATTTAAACGCCATGGTAATAATGAATCGCTAACTGAATTTCGTAGACTTAGATCACAAATCAAGTCGGACCCTACCTATTTATGGATCAATTTTGTTCAAACATTAGGTTCTTCCTCTAGCTAACACTAACTTAATATCCACAACACAATCGGACTTTTCATTCTTAAGTTATCGTGCTTACAAGAAACGTGACGGACGTACAGACAGTTGGCAGCAGATAGACAGACAGACAGACGGACGGACATAAAGATGATCCTTTTTTTTAAGATATTCAGCATTCGATCACCAACACAGTGATATTTTTTTCTCTACCAACGATATTACCGGTTTTAGAAATTTCATTTTGTCTTTGCGAAGAGTATAATAACAGATTAAATCTGTTTTAGATTTTTAAAATTTAATCGTTATTGTATTCCACACCGTGGCATAAAGCTACTTGTTGTTATTCTTTCGGTTAACGATTACAACTATATTTATTATTAAATTTTTATGCTATCAGCATTTTTATGACTTGTGTATATAACTGCTAATAACGTAGATGTGTAAAAGTGGTTTCGGGTTTCACAATCGGTTCTCATTGATTTCGTTACTTTGTTGCTCGATTCTGAATCCATGGTCTTGAACTAATCACTTATTTACTGAAATATAATAGGTACAATAGGTACATCCTCACTTTATTGTTATTAACTGGGAATTCAACTACATAACTGTTGGAAACAACTAGAGTAAACGTGAATTATTTATTATTTGTTTGCTTATAGTAATGAAACATTTTCTTTATAGGATTTTGCAAACAGTGGAAAGAAAAGCTATCTATGAGAACTAAAGGAAAATTTCCTTTAGTTCTCATAGATAGCTTTTCTTTCCACTGTTTGCAAAATCCTATAAAGAAAATGTTTCATAACTAGAGTAAACAATATACTCTGCTGATTTATTGAACTTTTTATATAATTGTTGCACATTCTATGGGATACTCGTCACAGTCTTTTTGTAAATAATAAATAATGTTCGTTTTATACATTTTCTATTTTGTTGTTCAGTTACAAAATATAAAACGTATGTTTTTTTATTTAAATAATTAATACCTTTTTATTTACATTTACATCTCATTAGTTTATTACAAAGGACTCTTCGTCCATAGCAAGCCTTAGTCTGTGACTATGCATTCAGGATCGAGCAGACGAGCAGTTAGGTATCGAAATTACATTACATATCTTCGTTAAGTAACGGTATATACAAATCATAAAAATGCTGATAAAATGAAAATTGTACAATAAATACAGTTGTAATCGTTGAAAGAATACCAATTAATAATAATAATAAACTTTATTGCCCAAAAGACCATACAGTAGCATGGTCTGGGACACGTCAATGTGATAAATAAAAGTAGTCAGTACAATAAAAATCACGATGATGCATACAAAGATTAGATAAAAGAATGTAAATAGAAAAATTGAACAACTATTATACAATGTTAAAAAGTTCTATTTACATAAAACGTACACATATTTATATATAAATTTACAGAAAATTTCAATATTATCTAGTAACATTTTGTAATTAAAACATTTTTAATAATATTAATAAAAGCTCGACTATCTAATTTTTTAATTCTGGTAGCTAATTTATTATATAGTATAATAACTCTCTTCACATTTAGATAAATTATGACTAGGAATTAACAAGTCGTCACCTGATGGGGTAGATATTTACTTTTATAGCAAATCGGAAGGTATGGCAACTTTTGAATTTTTTTAAAACTAGACAAGGTCCATCTAGACGTTTTTACCGGTAGGATATGACATATGTATAAGAAATAAGTTTGTCAATTACCAAATTAAATCTGTCATTTACCAAATTATATCTGTTTGAATATCTAAAATTTATATGAACTCCTGTGCAGTTTTATTTCAATACAGTTGACCGAGTATCAACAGCGGGCAAGTAAATGTTTTTAAATGGTTTTGAAAGTATTTCTTATTCTATATTAGCGCTGTTGCATTTTTATGGATCTGTTGTACATTCTCCAAGATCTGAATGACTTTTAATTTTACTCAGATTTAAACCAAACCGATCTCAAAAGACCTCCAATCTCTTAATGACCTCTGTGGCCATTAAGATCTACTCGGCACTGAATGACGCCGGTTGAATGTATTTCAATTTCTAAAATGAAAACACTAAGAAATTTTCATTATATTATACTTTCTTTTGATATGCGCATTAGAGTGGTTTAAGAAATCAACTTCAAAGTTATTTCGAAGTCCAAAAAAAGATTATCTTCAAATTTGAGCAATCTCCAAAAGATCTGAACGGTGAGACAAAACACTGGAATTTATTTTTCACAAGTATAAATTTGTACCACCCTAGTATATGAAACGATAAAATGTTGACATTTACAAGGCTTTAATAAAATATGACACATTTATCTACTAATTGTTATTTTTATTATCGACATGGAATTATTTTGCAATATTTAGAAAACTTTTCGGCACGTAATTATCTGTTTCAAATAATATATTATTTTGTAAAATGATATTTTAAACATCAACCGTTACTGAAGAAGTACTAATTTGTCGTTAATTACCAAGCATTTCTTAACCAAATTAAGTTAGTAAGAGTCCCAGTGGAGCAGGCGGTATGGGCCCATGAGTTTCGAATACAAAGGATAAATAATAAGACATATCCAATAACACTATTTTTCGACTTAAGTCGTGCATTTGATACAGGTGATCATAAACTGCTTTTAAATAAATTAGCCAGAATTGGGGTGCGTGGTGTCGCAAATGAATGGGTGTCCAATTATCTAAGTGAGAGAAAGCAGATTATAGTTATTAATAATGTTAAATAAATCGGATCCAAAGGCGTAATGGCGGGTGTACCAAAAGATTCGGTCTTAGGTCCTCTATTTTCTATAATATTTATGAATGATATATCTGAATCGTGCAATAGTCCTAATTTGAAGGTACTATATGAAGATGACAGTAAATTTAGTATAGCAGGTGAAACTGTCGATTTAGCCGTTGAAAAGGTCTGTAAATACCTGTGCCGAAGAATTTCATAAATTCTGTGTAAGCCATGGTTTGTTAGTTAATATAAGTAAAGCCAGTATGTCATTCTTACTAAACACCATAAACCACGACTACAATGCTCTCATAAAAACGAATCATGAACATGCAGATTTCACAAAATTCTTAGGGATGACCTTAGATCAAAAAACGATCTGGGAAAAACACATTAACTGTATAATTTATAAATTGGGTACAACCTGTTTTTCATAAGGCAGCTACGTAATACTGTTAGGACAGACATATTAAGATTGGCATATTTTGACATTGTAGTATCAATTTTGTCATATGGACTTATATTCTGGGACTCCTCAACCTATTTAGAGAAGTAATGCAAAAAAGAATTATAACTGTATCGTCAGAGTACATCCCCGAACACGCTGCAGAGAAATATTTAAAAATTTCAGAATTTTCGCTCTCCCATCTCTGTACATTTATGTGTTCATTTTAAAATACAGAGAAGCATGGACATTTATTCACTAAAAATAGCTTAGTACATACGCATGACACACGCAATAAAATACCAAAAATAATCTATATCTACCATTTTCGAGACTTTCATGCCAAAGTATTATCTGCTATAATAAGTTCATATCTCTGTTTGGAGCAATTAGTAAATTTAACAAATTTAAATCGACACTAGATAACTATTTATTAAATATGGCATTTTCCTCCCTTGCCGAATATCTGGAAATGCACTGATGTTCAACGTTTCTTGTTTGTTTTATGTGTTCATGATTTTTGCTGTTTTGTACAATACCTATTTTTATACAATGAGTTATTTTAATAAAATTACTTATTCATACCCTTTATTGCTATACTATATTTGTACTATTTTTGTTTGTTTCTAAATTTTGGATTCGTCTGATAAATTTTATACTACATCATAGTCTGTGAAATGTTATGTGATGAATATATCATTATTATTATTATTATTATTACATTTTGGACACTGTTTTTTGCTGGAATCAGTTTAGGGGACACTACCGATTATGAAAATCCATGTTACCAGACGATGGTTTGATATTGTTTAAAACTATTTTGTTGATAACGAAAGGAAATATTACATTTTTTCAATCAAACAATTTTTTAAATATTTTTTTATTGATTTTCAATAAGAAATGTTAGACAACTTTTTTTTGTAAAGTTGGTATTTTCAATGGTATTAAATTTAAAAATTGAAAAATCGCTCTAAAAGTATAATAAAGAAAATGTTTTTTTACAATAAATAATGTTTTATTATAATATATTTAGACTTTACAAATAATGGAACTGGCGAGTTTTTATTTTATACCTCATAGTGACCACTTTTCTGCAGGGTTCGAGAGTGGCTGGCGTCTAAGGTGGATGTGCCGTGGGACGCTCCCGATCTATTTATTTATTTACAATAAAGAAAGCGCTAAAGAAAGCGGTAGATACCACGTTAAACTCAAGGAAATTTTAGCCATCGATACATCAAGAAATTCTTCGCGAAGAGAGGCGCCGTAATAGAAAAACAAGGTTCGTATGGAATTGGTAATTGCGCGTGCAGTTTTCTAAATAGTATCAAATAAAGCAAGTGTAGGTGCCTGCACCTATGCAAGATGACCGACCCTTACTCAAGTGGTTGGTGCGTCAAAGTAGACATCTGCAACATAATACACCAGCAGTGAGAGGCAACGGACTGGTTTCTAACGAGTGGAAGTAGTAACATGGTAGAGGGATGAAAAGATAAGTTTTATTTTTGAGTTCTATTTATTGGTTTATTAACCCTTGTCACAATACAATTTATTACACACCAGAGAAAATTTTAAAAGTAAAAATGAAAAGGTATTAAATATAGGTAATGAAATAGAAAATACCCGAAATCGGAAAGCGGCAGTTGAAAGTAATTACTGTAGAAACGCACTAATATGCAGGATGTGCAAAATATTCTCTCGGGCCTCCTCATAACCAACCCACCATAAAAGGCTTTTCATAGCGAAGTGGGGCACCTCCACTGTAAATGGATATTTACCTGTGGAACGGTTCATTAAAAAAAGCTTCCTGCGGCGAGCGAATGCATGTATGTTTTGGCAGACAAACGAAGTGAACATAAGCGGGCGGAAGGAGATGCACACTGATAGATTCAGAAATAGAACACTTGGGGGAGGAATAAATGGGGAGATCATGATAGATGGAAACTTAAAAGAAGCATGGAAACTGAAAAGAAGCATCTTGCAAACGCCTGCACTTCCCATCCGATGATGACAGATGGAAACTAAAAGAGAAGCATGGAAACTTAAAAGAAGCACCTCACAAACACCTACACTTCCCATCCTATATTCCTACCCCATGCGTCATGCGGCTGTCGCTGCTGACAACAAGCGGACCGGCTGCATACGCTGGATTGGACATTGGATATGTATCCAATGTCCAATCCAGCGTATGCAGCCGGTCCGGCGGTATATAAAACATCCGAGATTTGGATCCGGCACGTGGTTTGACCGCCCGCTGGACGTGTTCGGCTGACGACCAGGCTGCGTGTTGGAACGAACCTCCATGGACGACTGGAATCGGCAGCAATGCCCACCTTACGCTGGCAAATCAATCAATCAATCATCAAAGTAGGTAATTGGTACCTGAAGCATTTTAAGTCAACACAATGTGTTCCATTTATTTGAAGAAAATATGACACTTTAAAAATATAATAATTTGAGTAATCGTGGAAAACACCCTGTAGAGCTAGGTTCAACTTTCTACCCCTGTATGTTTTGGCCTATAATATTTCAGCAATCGATTACCTACACGCTGAAATACATATGACAACTTTTCTTCGACACAAATTTTTTGAAAACCGTCGAAGAAAAGTGGTCGCTATGAGGTATAAAATTAAAAATCGTTAATTCCACTCTTTGGAAGTTCATATGCAAGGTCTAAAGATATAAAAATTATTCATTGTAAAAAAGATATTCTTATTATACTTATAGAGCGCCAAAAAAGGAGACATTGAGGAGTTTTCAATTTTTAGAAATTAATAACATTGAAAATATCAGCTTTACGAAAAAAAGTTAATCAACATTTCTCGTTGGAAATCGGTTAAATAATTTTTTTTTAAATGTTTTATTGAAAAAATGTAATATTTCCTTTTGTTATAAACAAAATTGTTTTAAACAATATCAGGCCAAGTTACCGTCTGGTAACATGAATTTTCATAATCGGTAGTGTCCTCTGAACTGATTCCAGCAAAGAAACTGCAACCGAAATGTGTTCGAATGCTCCCCCCATACTGCCTGCTCCAAAGCAAATTCTATACCTTTACAATTTGATATCAGCTATGTAAATGATTTCTTTGTATATTTATTATTATATTTATAAAACATTGCTAGTCATGCCGTCCTGTTTGCTTGTAGTAGGAGAGCTACCGGTCAATTCGAGTCAATTGGCTGATTTATAGATTGACAATTTATAGTTAAATATGATCTGGTGAACCTACCCTAGTTGTGACATGTGAACCATTAAATTTTTGAAAATATAAAAAGAAAATTAAGGTACAGCAACAAACTTAAAAGGTTAATTTTAATGTGTTTAATTTGAAATACTTTAAAATGCAAAAAAATACCAGGAGATTTTATTGGTTGGATGTATATGAATACTAAATCGTCAATCTACAAATGCTTAGCTTTGTTAAATCACCTTACTCGTATTGACTCAGACTAATGTGTAAGAAGTGTCCTCTAAAGTATTTTTTGCTTCATTTAGTGCCAAAATTTGAAAATGGTTTTGTGTATATAATTATATATTCCATGCCAACTCAGAAATAATTGTATTTTATTTAATAAAAAACTCTTCTTCTTTACAGTGATGAGGCCATCGAGCAATTCAATGCAGCCGGTCCAGTGTGATAGAAAACCTTATTTAAGTCCGCCACCACCTTCGATTCCATCATCGCTTCCGTCGCCTCCAGCGGCAAATACGCCACATTCATTTTATGAAACATCTGTAAAATATAGTATGTAGATAGTTTAGTCCAATTTTAGAATATACCAGAGCCAAAAGTGAAGTTGATTCATTGAGTATTAAGAAAATCAAAGTTAGGTTTAATATAACTTACATGAATCATAAACTCAATATGTGGTAAATTTTGTTTTAAGAATTGTATAAAACGATTTATTTATAAAAACGAGAGGTACTTAGTTATAGAGTTAAGTAAATAAAAATTATTATGAAGAAGTACGTTACATGACAAAATAAACAAAATGTAGATTTGATTCTAGTGTACCACAATAATCTATGCAACTAATGTCATCTGGACTACAACATAAAGACATGTTGAATAAAAAATATGTAAATAGTAGGGGTTAAAAATAATATAGTTTAGAGCCACCTGAATACTTTTAGAAAAATTATTTAAAAACTAAAATAAATCGTTACAACGAACGTTACAACAATCAATATCTATCAAAGTTATGTAGAAGCTTTATTTATGGAAACTAGATTAAACTTTCTTTATCGTCTTTATTCAACAGCGCAACTACTCAAAGAATGAATGAAATTAAGTATGAATCGAGAGGTAATACGATTTTAAACGGCTGGTGGAATAAATAATGATCTAATAGTATATGTAATGGAGGTAGAAATTACCAGAGAATACAAATTTTCGACGTTTGCTTGTTAAATATCTGGAATATTTGCACTGTACGCGAAAAACCGTTAATACTTCCGGAGTGGGTTGGATGAAATCTTCATGTGGGATGTTTGGGTTGTTTTCGACTAAATTAAGCAAGAAGATGCATGAATTATCATAATAATAAATGGTCGAAAATGTTGATAAAGATAATATCACAATTAACCAATACTGGTAAATAAACCCTACGCCTGTGACTTTTACGTCAAAGGATCAGTTAGAGTTTGCTTTTTTTTAAATAAATAACACAAATAAGTATAAAAACTTGAAATTAAATATTTTGCCGACGTTTTGGAAATCTAATCTGTTTCCTTTTTCAAGGCTTTTTTGAAAAATCTTTTTTGCTGTGTATGATACATACACAGCTCTAAGAATGTGTGTTATATTCAATATCCATAGATACTTACTATTTACATGGAACTGTTGATATTGTTAACAGTTTTTTTATTTTTTATACAATGTTAACTTTGTGAAGTTCTTCTTTTAACATTGGCAACCAAGTTGTACAGACATCTACGGAACAATTCGACACGCATCTATCCTCATTTAATATTATTATCGCGGATTCTTCAATGTTTCTTTTTTGCTATCTGCCTCTTTAGTTAAAATTTTTGCCGAGTCCCAGTTTATTCTATGTCCGTTCTCCCTTGCAGATCTTGGGCCTCTGAATTTCATTTTTTCTCATATAATTTTGATGTTCATCCAATGTTACACTAAATGGTCTGGATGACTCACCCACGCAATGTTTGGGAGAACGGACATAGAATAAACTGAGACTCGGAAAAAATGTTAACAAAAGAGGTAGATAGCAAAAAAAATAAAAATTAAAGAATCCGCGATAATATTATTGAATGAGGATAGATGCATGTCGAATTGTTTCGTTGATGTCTGTACAACTTGGTTGCCAGTAAAAGTAAAAGAAAAACTTCACAAACTTAACATTGTATAAAAACTAGAAAAACTGTTAACTATATCAACATTTCTATGTAAATAGTAAGTATCTATGGATATTGAATAAAACAAACACGCTTAGAGCTGTATATTTATCATACACAGCAAACAAATTTTTCAAAAAAGCCTTGAAAAAAGGCAACAGATTAAATTTCCAAAACGTCGGCGAAATATTTTATTTCAAGTTTTTATACTTATTTGTGTTATTTGTTTAAAAAAAGCAACCTCTAACTGATCCTTTGACGTAAAAGTCACAGGCGTAGGGGTTGTTTACCAGTAATATACTGGTTAATTGTGATATTTTGTAGATTCCCCGAGTACCGCTTAAAAAGAAAAAATATATGTGGCAGGAAGCCCCAAAGAATTGAAGAAGGAAAAAAATTAAGATAATGCCATAAATAACATTTCGACAATATTTGACAAAAGTGTCGCAAAGAATAATTTAATCACAATCTTGAAATTCTAATGTTGGTAACTGAAGATCAGAGAAACATTGACCTAGTCTCTAAATAATGTTTTAATGGAGTTGAGTATCGAGAGTGATTTTTGGTTTTTCTTCTCATTTAACACCAGCATTGCAACCCACATTGCATCCTTTTCTCCAAAGTATCAAATTGAATGTCGAAGATTTATATTTATCGTTCTATCCTATCAGTTATATACTACGAAGTTCATAAAACTAAACAAATATATACCAAAGTTTGGAAAATTTGCTTATTGAAAGACAATACCTCTGACTAAATTAGTTTCTAATAGATAATATATTAGAAAAAATATTTGAGGAAAACTGTAAGTAATTAAAATCTGTGATCTAAACTAAATCTTATTATGAATATTGTAGCTTTATTTGCATATTTAAAACGTTTCTAAATATTAATAATTATTATGAGGCACAATACGGTACAAATTAATGAAATACTTGTGGAATTTGACATATTCACATTTAAACAGTGAGTACCAAAAATAAAGGAGGGTAAAATAGAGCAAAATGTTTTCTCATATCTTATAAGAAAAGTAAATATTTTGCACAACCAAGTTTTATAAAATTATTATTATTGGATAAATTTTTTATATCGAACATATTTGACTCAATATTTCCTTTGAACATTTCCTTATGAGTAGAAATATTTTGACAATAAAGGAGAAATTTGTTTTATACGAGGAAATATGTCCCTTTTACAGAGTCATAGGTTCAATTGCCAGACATTCTAGCCCGAGAGCTCACGACATCAAGAGTGAAAGATCTTTGTAAAATCTAATGTTTATTTATTAGTTTATTCAAAAATAATGGTCAGCCTGTGCGCTGATAGAACAGTGCGAAGTCCGCTCTCATTTTCGAACCGCTGGAGAAGTGAAATCCTCGGACCTCTTACTTTGGCGGCCGCTATCTCACTTAAAAATTACTGAAACATATCATGCCCCATATTATCCGATTGGAAATTTAATTTCCAATTGATTAAGCATGAAAAAGGGGGGGGTCAATTTTGTCTAGAAAAAGTTAGAGCCGTTCATGAGAAGAGATATCGAAATCGCATTAATTTTTTAATGGTATTTCCAAAAAATGAAAATGGTCGCCAAAATCTGAAAAAGTTCAGGGGTATGTAGGAAGGTGAGAGAAACCGCAGCTCTATATCTCGTTTCGTTTTCGAGATTGAGCTATCGGAATTAGGAAAAAAGACCGATTTTTACCTACTTCCAAAGGCTGAATCTCGAAAACGAAACGAGAAACAGAGATGCGGTTTGCGCCATTCGATTTCGTTCGCCTTTTTACGTACCTCTGAATTTTTTTCGATTTTTGCGTGCAATTTCATTTTTTTTTTTTTTGCAAAAAGCATTAAAAAATCATACATTTTAAAAGAACTTAATTTTTGCACTGATATTATACAATTACAGCCGTCACGGGTTTATTTCTGAGGTATGTATTGCATTTTGATTCATCATGTGACAAATCTTCGTAATCTTCAATCAAAATAATTTGTTTATTAATATTAATTCGGAAAGACAATAATTAGCTAAAGCACTTTTTTAATTGACGATTTAGTGATATTGGGTTACCATGTTTAGCCTATTTAAAAAATATTGGTGATGACTGTAATATCAAAGACCCCCAGTATAAATAAATTGACCTTAACCCTAGTAAAATGTTAGTCAAATGGGAATTTGCAATCGGTAACGGCCGCCAGCTATTTCTGCCTATTTAAATAATTTCGATGAATCGAACGTTATTGAGGAAATGCATTAAAGGTATTGTCAAAATAATGCTGATGTCGCATTATACCAATTGCTGACATCAGTAAATCTTGCCGTGAGTACGTGGGAGTTAAACATATAAGAGCAACAACGAAGACCCGACCGTATCGTATCTTACTTAATACAGTAGGTTCTAATGACCCATACGACCACTGCCGGATAAAAATACTATAATAAATACCACAAACTTCAAAAGTGGTCGACTCTAATTTGTTTATTGTTAATTTTTCCCGTTCTGTTTTCATCAGTAAGTTTGCTCACAACTCTATACTAGGTAATACGTACTCAATTTTAAGTGTTTTAAGGAGAAGGGATGGCCAACATAATATACTGCCTATATAAAAAAATGAATGATCATAATAAATAACAACCCATATTAGATATTTGGCATTTTAAAAATTTAATGTATCTTTTGTGTTTGCTGATTACGAGGAATTTTTTATTATCGTATTGATCATATAGAGGCAAAACTAAAATGTTGAATACATTTATATGAACCATGGATACTCAGTAAATATTTACACTGTTTTAATAGAAAATTGACATTTGATAACATAATTTGTGATACCAAAGAAACATATTTGGCACTCCATTTATAGGCGAGAAATTTCATTTCAGCCTCTATACATTTTGTATATTTGGGTTATTCATGACATTCTCGTTACAACAATGTATTACAAGTAGGCATTTGCTTTTAAAATAGTGTGATACTCTAGCTAAGTTCAAAACATTAACTGTCCATTTAATGTATGATAATTTTAAATTGGATACTTATTTACTTTGAAATGAATTTATTTCTTTATGTAAGTAGTATTTTCTTCAGTTATTTAATGAAAACAATGTCAATATATGTATTAAATTTTACAAGCAAACTATATATGAACAAACGGGATCATCCAACTGCATCAAGAGGCCCCCAGAAAATTCACGAAGTTCTTGGTGGTCAAGTGTTAGATATAATATTAAAAAAAACAATATTAGAGCTCAACAATTTATTGAAATGGAAATAATGCATTTTAATTAATTTTATTTTCTCTTTTCACAGGATTACAAAAATAAAGTTGTCTGGATCTGGGGTCAGATCATACGCTTCTTATGTATTTCTCGACGCTGAATTCGAATCTGTTTTCAGTTTGGCTCTATCACGTCAGGATTTTGAGATATTGTAACCTAAAAGTTAGACATATTTGAGGTTATGCAGCTTCGAGAATTTTTTTCTCAAGAAACCATGTATGGCATCTTAAAGTACAAATCTTCCTCTTTAAAATACCATAGAGTTTGATCAAATATCTTTTTTTTTTTAGCTGAGACATCGAATTTTTAAAATTGTCTGTTCATCATATCATCCCAATACATTTAGTTAGTACGGAAACCTTAGGGTCATTATTTAAATTGCAATATCTCGGCGAAATAAAAAGATATTTGAGCAACCTCAACGGCAGCTTAAAGGTGAAGACTTGTACTTTAAGATTCCATACATGGTCTCTTGAGAAAAAATATTCTCGAAGCTACATGACATCAAATATGTCTAACTTTTAGGTTAGAATATCTCAAAATCCTGACGTGATAGATCAAAACTAAAAACAGATTCGAATTCAGCTTCGAAAAATACCTAAGAAACGTATGGTCTGACCCCAGAATTTCATAAATTAAAAATCAGTGTAAAATAAAATTTCAAAATTACGTAACTTTATAAAAAATCAAGATTTTTTGATAAAATTAAAAACGTATCCTTATATTGTCTTCCTTGTTCGGAAAAAAAATACACTACAGATATTTTACAAGTACTTTCCCACATTCCAGGGAGTGCTGCAGCACTTTTTAAAAAAATATTTCGCAAATTCCAGTCAAATATTTTTTTCACGAAACGTCTCCGTTTGGCCTTGGTAGTGATCCAATAAAGTTTGGCATGGGTCCCATGCTCCATAAGTAAGTTATATCTTACCGAAATTTCACGGGCCGCCACTGATTTATATACCAAAGATAATAGGTTCCAAATTTCTACTGCACAATAGCACAAAAATTTTAAACGCGGCTCTGAGGGATACCTATTATCCTAAATGACGGTCCGTTTTTTTAGCTTTTTTTTTATGTGCAGTCAACAAATGTAGACGACTATAATAAGGTTCATTTAACCGAGCGATAGTAAAATTTTGCCTTACAATTTTTAGAGACCGGTTTTTTAAAGGCTGTTCAATTTTCTTCAAATATTTTTACCCATATTTTCGAATGGTTCAATTTCATGTACATCCGTAAAAGTTATGCAATTATGGCAGCCCTATTGGATTCACCATTTTGCATCTTTAACTTTTGATACCCGCGCCTTCGCCATAATTAAAAATGAGATTTAATTTTTTTGCAGCTATTTGAAATTTATAAAGAGACAGTAATGCGATAAAAACCGGGCATAACTTCTTTAGTCTCATCATGTAAAAATTATGCAATACATACAATACGGAAAAACAATAAAGGGACTTGTTCCCGTGTACTTTTTACAATATCCCAAATTTTCTGTGTATAATGTATTATTTAATAACACAGGCACACAAAAAAATGGCAATGTACTTTTGAGCAGAGCATGATACCCCCCGTATTTTGAGCCGCTGAGTCTGATTCCGTCATCAGAATTACTCCATCACGTAAGGTTTTTTCCTAATTTTTCCCAATTAAGATTTTCATTGATATTTAGCAATTTTTTGAGGTTAGAGAAAAATCCTGATATGGTGGAGCAACTCTGAAGGCGGCCTCAGATTCAGAGGATCAAAATACGGTGGGGGATCATAGTATGCTCAGAAGTACATAGCCATTTTTTATTTTGTGTGCCTGTGTAATTAGCTTGTAAAATTTAATATACCTATACTTAGACTTCATTAAATAGAAAAGCAAATTGACTTATCTCAAAGTGAACATGTATCTAAACAAAGTATTATAAATTAGATTCGAGATTAATGTTTTGAGCTTTGCTAGCTTAAATATAACAATAATATTTAAACAATTTGAATTAAGTCCGTTTATTTCTTAATTTTTTCGAAAAATAGGATTTCAATACAAAACAGCGAATTAAAAATCAAATATTGACACCACTTAAAATTTGACAGGAAGTGAAATTTTCCACCCACGAAGTGCAAAATACAGGGTGACCCAGAGTTAAACCGTCAAACGTTCAGGATCGATTTTTCAGGTTAAAATAAGACGTTCTTCATCTATGAAGTTTTTTCAAAGAATGCACTCCCTCCGAGCTAGAGTAAATAGGAAAGTAGACGGAAAATGCGTCTCGTTTCAAAGCATTTATTACAAAATGACGAAGTTTTGAAAATTCACAAAAACTGTTCGAAATGACTACCAACATTTTCAATACAAAGCTCACACCTATAGACTACAGACTGAGCAGCTGCACGGCACTCTGATGATGTTATCTCCCGGGCAGCTTGAACAATCCTTTCCTGGAGCACAGCTTCGTCGTTGACGGGCTCCACATAAGCATTGTCCTTCATCGTACCCCATACAAGAAGTCCATCAGAGTCGCGTCTAGAGAGCGCGCATTCCGTGGCCTGCGCGCTCTCCGGAGGCAGTCTCGACCGCGACCGATCCATATTTCCGAGATAGTCGTTCAATCATCGGTGGACTGGTAGAGTGCAATGCCCTGGACATCCATCTAATTCTGACTATCTGTTTACTCCATCATTTAAGGGCACGTAGTCTAAGATTGGCTGAAAATCATTTTCCAATAAATGAAGAAAGCTGGACCATTTAGGCGTGGAGGCAGAAAAATTGGACCGATGAATGAGTCATTGCACAGTCCCATCCAAATGTTGCGCCTCATCTCTGATTCCGGCAGGTACACCTTCCTCAGATATTTAAATGTTCGTTGCAACGACATAACGCCACTAGCGGACTTCGTTCGGGAAATATCGCAAAAAATCTATGCCTTTCGACTGGGCGATAGTCCGCTAACGCGCAACATAACCCAAATTAGAATGCATGCCGCCCCATTCCAGATAAAACAGCCCCTACCATACCAGGCGTTGCCTATCTTTCGGCAGCATATGTAGCCACACTTTCCCCTACCAAAACTTTATTCTACCACACGCATTCTTTCTTCACACCTTTATGCTAAGTATATCCGTTCCTCTTTCTGTTTGTTGTATATTCGTCTTTTTATCTTTTTTATCTACGCTGCGCGTCGTGGTATGGTTGGCTCCGGATAACGATCCGGGGAGGCAATGACTGTACATTAAATTTATAATAAAATTTGTTATGATGATGATGATCCAAACGTTGCACGATAATTATTTATATTGAAAATGAAAATCTCGTCCTGCATGAGGATTTCTGTGCTCCGAAATGTGAGTATTATGCTGATTAAAGATACCAGCGCTCCGTAGGTACAAATCATCCTTCAAGGAAAACGAGATTCATTTTTCTCTCTTTCTTCCTTTCTGCTCTGGCTCGAAGGGGTGTATTTTTGGAAAAACTTTGTAGATAAAAAAAATCTTATTTTAACCTAAAAAATTAATCCGAAACATTTTACTGTTCAACTCTGCTTCATCCTCTATTACTTTTGAATCACAATTTATACCAAATGTGTATAATAAAGTTCATACAAGCCTCCACAGAGGGCTTATGAATTTTTTTTAACGATTACTCGCAAACTGAAGTATCAAACTTTTGAATGGACATTCTGATATTGTAACATTTTTAGAGGAGTGGTCCCATCTTTGCACAACTTTTTAACCTTTTGAATATGAATCGACAAGAAAACTATTTACTCGAATGGGCGCAAGATAGGCATTCCCATTGATATGCAGTAAAAACAAATGTGCTCGAGTGCTTTGATTTCTTATTCGAATGTTAGTTTCAGAGATTTGCATTTTTTCGTAAAAATTAAAGGCGTCATTAGTCGTCATGTTATGCTGATTTTGACATCTATTCTCAAAATAATTTCAGACATTTTATGACCTTGGTAACTTATCTCTTTGCCCCAGTGAGAAATAAAAATGATGAGATAATATACATTGCCATTTAAAAAAAAATTATCATGGTAAAACTTGATGAACTTGAAATGTCTATTTGGAAAAATAATTTATATTAGCATATCTACAGTCACGTTCATCGTACAGTTCTTTTTCTCTGCAGGCATCCTGAACTCACACTGTAGATTTTCTGTAATTACTGAATAGTTTAGAAGTTGTTTGTAATAAACCCAGTAGAGAATTCATAATATTATACATTAGAAGTATCCTTTAGAACGAGTCAGGTCGTCGAATTAACCCTGTACTACCCTTCCTTATTAATTGATTTAATTCTATTTGAAAAGTGTAAAATAATTAAAATGAAATGTAATGTAGTTAAATGTACGTGTAAAAATTTAAGCAGGTAATTCCTTAGGAAAATCTAAGGAAAAGTTCCTATTATGAACATTTGACCAGAAAGACCACAGCGTTCCTTTTAGTACGGGAGTTGGGTGGCTTTTTCAGCACATCATATCGGATATTCTTATCGTTTTATGAATGATAACAATGCACAAAATCGGCTTGTGGCGAATCATCTCCAGTCAAGTACGTCACGAATTGTTATAATAGTCCGGGAGCCAGCGACAGTTTTCTGGACTGATCTTCGCTACGATTTTCATCGTCTTATTTCAATGCTACCATTAGTACACTTACGAAAAATAACAGTCTGCCAACCGAAAGGTACGACAGTGAGTTCCAGGAAAGCCGAAAATGTTTTGAATCCGTGACTGATTTTGCTACGTCGCAGCTTTTGTTGTACGGGAATCTTAGCAGACTGTTATTAATTGTCATTATAGATGGAAAATAATAATATTTTAGAATTTCAGATGTAGCGAAATGACTCCATTTTTTATTAAATTTATAAAATTGATAAGGGTGGCAGATGCATGGCGTCGTGCATGCCGACTGGCAGACTGTTAATTTTGCTTTCTATTAATTATAAATAATCTTTTCACAAAGTTTTATTCGTAACAAAATCTGTTACGGATTCGAAAATTTTGCAGGTTTTCAAAAATTTCTATAACTCCTTGTTGTACCGGTGCGTTGGCAGACTGTCACTAGTAGAATTTATCCATCATAAACATCAAAAATAGAAAATATCAAGTGTAGCGAAATGAGTCACAATTGACTGTCGCTGCCACCCGGACTATAAGTTCTCCAGATTGAGAATATTTATTGAAGCATTTTGAACCCAGAAAAATACTGCTAGAAAGAAACTCCAGATAGTTAATTAGCCAGAAAGAAAAGTGTTTCCAAATTTAGAAAAGAATCAAATTTTTATAGTAAGTTATACCTCAGAATTCAAAACTCATCGTTACAATCGAAGCTATGATTGTAAACTAAAGTACTACATGGCCTTAACTGTAGAGAAATTTAAAATTTTTCGCTAAGTTGGGTTCTACTGTATCTCAGATGTATTGTATCATTACTAATTTGTTACAAGTTTCCCAGAAAAAATTAATTAATCTCAAGACGAAATTCCCTTCAGAATAACTTCTATATATGAATTTACAAACGAGTAAATGTACATTTTTCACAAAAAAGACGTTTATTTCCAACTATGGCCAAACTGACGGGATTACACATATGCTCATTTTTAACTCAACATACTCAAATTTTCTTGGTCATAATCACGAAGTCATAAGTTCCTGTTTAGACCATATTATTTCCATACAATGAATGATAAAAAAAAGTTATGAACAAAGATTTACCTTGAATGAACCATATCTACATTACTAGGAAATAAAGAATCTAAAATAATCCTCAGAAATGAACTTCAATCTAAAAAAATAGTATTTATCAAACTTCAGATTTGACAATATTGTAGTTATAGAGAAAAGTTTTTCTACAGACTCTTCTTCACTAGTTCCATTAGGATGCAGTACCGAACATATTTTCATTGAACATTTTTATTATAATAAACAATCTAATCACTTTCTTGAATTTTTACATGTACTTGTAAGAACCCTGTATATACGTATTTAGAACTGTGTGCCTTAAGAAAGTGCCATGAACTAGTACCTACTTCGTTTAGTAGTTACACGTAAAAAGCGACTTAACTAGGTACTTTATTTTTTTATCTTGTACAAACTATTTAGGCAATTGGTATTGTAAATATATTTATTATAATGAAAAATTATTATATTACATTAGGCTTAGTTGAGAGTTTTGTTTCCTTGTGGGAAAAATGTATTTCTTATGAGATATTTATATCAAAAAGTGCCTACTCCCCGTTGTAGTCTCACCTGTAAACGGATTTTTAAAATAATGTTGTAAATATATATTTTCTCGAAATCATACAGCTAAGTATACCAAAAATTATTGTAAATATTTTTAGTTTGTATTTTTGTTCTCAATATGTTTTTCAATTATACTTTATTATTTAAATGTGTATTTTTTTTACCTTTTATACATTTTAGAATTTTCTCCATTTTTTGTGAAAGCATTTAATTAAGTTAGTAATTTCTTCTGAAAAATCACTGCTCCTTTTTGAAGAATCATTTCGCTAACTGTAATAGTTATTCATAGAACAATTCAAAGCGAGTCTTGCCAATAGAGAATTTCTCAAAATAAGCCAATTTCGTTAAAATGATCGAGACAGTTGGAACTTGAATATTTATTTCAGGGTTTAATTAACAAAAAAAAAATTAACTTGCAGCAGTGACAATTCTTACACTTCTAGACTAGGTAAGTGAACTATTGTAAAATAATTTTAAGAACAATGTAGTTCACCTGATAATCTATCAGGGAGGATATGAATGAAATGATTGTTGAAAACACCGCACCAAATACATATACAGGGTGTCCCAGATTTAAAGTGACATAGACCGATGAGAGATAGAGCACACTTTTCTGAGTTCAAAACACCCCCACACTTACCCTTGAAAGTGAATGGTTTTCGAGATACAGAGTATTTTATGATTCTTGACTGAAACTAAAATTCACCATATATTTGAAATGGGTGGACGTATTTGGATTAAAGTTGGTACACATATGCACTCTTAGTCCAATTAATAGCATAATTTAGTTTGTAAAAATTCCAGGACAGGACTCAATTTTTATTATTTTGCATTTAGGGTCAATTACATCACCCTGTATATCAGTTTTTTGTATATGGCAGATAACTATTGAAAGTCTATGGATTATTGTGCAAAACACTGTCATAATATTCGATGGCACGTTTATGGTTACTTCCTAGCAAATTTTCGAAAATAATGGTGAATGCTATTTAAATTCTATAAAATACGCAAACAACCAGTTAACGTCGCTATTTTATTAATTTTACTTAAACGCTTGTTTAATAATCATTTAATGTATTATTGTTACTTAAAAAGAAAAACGAAAAACATAAAAAAGGAAAAAATAAAGAAAAACAGTTTGCTTAATCATAATTTACAGCACAAATTTTAAAAAGACACTAATTATTTTATATACTGGTACAATTAATTTAAACTATAATAAATTTTTGAAATGAACACCCCCAGCATCAATACATTTTTGTAAACGTTTAAAAAGCGTTTTCACCGATTTATCGATCATAGCCGGATTGTGTCTAATATTGTCACATACGTTAAAAATTTTTTGTTGTAATTGTTCACGGGTATTAATATTTTCACTATACACCTGTGATTTTAGGTGGCCCCATAAAAAATATTCCATGGGGGTGAGATCAGGAGATCTTGGTGGCCAGTTAACTGCACCCCCTCTACCAATCCATCTGTTGGTGTAACGTTGATTAAGATACTTCCTCACCGGTACAGAAAAATGGGGTCCAGCACCATCGTGTTGATACCACATGCCTCTGACATTGATGTTTTCTAATAAATTTGGTAACACATCTATTAAGAAATTTAAATAAACTTCACCCATTAGTCTCCCTTCAAAAATGTATGGTCCTATTAGATGACTATTGTATATTCCACACCAGACATTTATGTTGAATCTGTGTTGGGAATTTTTCTGAAGCGTAGCATGTGGATTTTCAGTTGCCCAAAGATGTTGATTTCTTGTGTTGTTTATTCCATCACGCGTGAATTGAGCTTCGTCCGTGAACAGAATTCTAGAAACTGTTCGTCGGTGCGCAACTACCCACCTACAAAATGTTAAACGCGGAACGCTGTCACCGTCTTCAAGTCGTTGAACTACTTGAACATGATAAGGATATAAATTTTTTTTTTTTAAAGTTCGCCATACTCTTGTTCTGGGAATTTCTAATTGATGACTGATTTTCCTGACGCTTACAGTTGGATTCATATGAACAATCTGTAATACTTCCTCTCGCTGTTGAAAATCTCTGAGAACATGTTCATGTTTTGCCTGTGAGGGAAATTGCCCAGTTCCTTACAAAATTGATACACCTCTGAAAATGTTGTACGATTTGGTGTACGACGATTTCTAAAACGTCTTTCATATTCTCTCTCTGCAGCTCTTCCATTTCCGTCGCAAAAACCATACACATAAATCATATCTGCATATTCTTCATTTGTAAATTGGAATGGCATCTTAAAATTATTACAGTAGATTTGTTAATATAAAATCTTATTTTAATGACTCAAACGACTTCTTTGAATACTTAGACTTAATTTCTAAAGGTGACTTACATTACTATGTATTAAACTATAAATGTCAGAATTGACACACGCCTACTTTTATTTTTAAGTAAACTGTTTTTCTATGGAATATTGCATATGGCCGTATAAATTTTAAGTGCAATTAGAATCAAATTTAAGTAACAATAATACATTAAATAATTATTAAACAAGTGTTTAAGTAAAATTAATAAAATAGCTACGTTAACTGGTTGTTTGCGTATTATGTAGAATTTAAATATCATTCACCATTATTTTCGAAAATTTGCTAGGAAGTAACCATAAACGTGCCATCGAATATTATGACAGTGTTTTGCACAATAATCCATAGACATTTCAATAGTTATCCGCCATTTACAAAAAACTGATATACAGGGTGATGTAATTGACCCTAAAATGCAAAATAATAAAAATTGAGTCCTGTCCTGGAATTTTTACAAACTAAATTATGCTGTTAATTGGACTAAGAGTGCACTATATGTGTACCAACTTTAATCCAAATACGTCCACTCATTTCAAATATATGGTGAATTTTACTTTCAGTCAAGAATCATAAAATACCCTGTATCTCGAAAACCATTCACTTTCAAGGGTAAGTGTGGGGGTGTTTTGAACTCAGAAAAGTGTGCTCTATCTCTCATCGGTCTATGTCACTTTAAATCTGGGACACCCTGTATATTAACAGCAAATCTATGTTGGGATTTATTCTGTCTTATAGCATGTAGATTCTTTTCTGTCCAAACATGTGAATTTCTTAAATTATAAACACCATCTCTCATTATGCCTCATCTGTAAACAAACATCTGTTAAGAATGCTGAGATGATTTTATAACATAGCTGCTTTGTCGTCAGGTAGGCAATGCTGAAAATCTGAAAATCTTAGTATTTGACAATTCATATTTACTGGTTCGACATACTTGCGTTTTATTATTCAAAAATATTTGTTATTTGTATTGATATTATTACCCACATTACAAAGTACATAACATGCCTTATCAATTTTCAAATAGTCAATATGCGGATATAATCTATGTGTATGGATTTTGTGATGGCAATGGACGGGCTGCTGTGAGAGAAGATCAAAGAAGATTTTCTGGATGCCGAATTCCTGATCATAAGACTTTTGCTAGAGTTGTCAAATATTCTAAAAATCATGGTCGGTATCCAACGGCCACCTTAAATGAGCATCAAGTAAGGCAACCTTTAGCTGTAGAAGAGAATATACTAAATATTATTGCAAATAATCTAAAAATTAGCACAAGAAGAGTGGGTCATGCTTTAGGTGTTGCACATGTCAGTGTTTGGAGAACACTAAAAAAAATCATCTCTATCCATTTCATGTTCAACAGGTTCAGAGGTTAGAGGAAGGGGATGAAGTTCATCGATTAAATTTTAGTAACTGGATTATTCGGAATCGAAGAGTTCTTAACAGATGTCTGTTTACAAATGAGACACAATTTACAAGAAATTGTGTTTATAATTTAAGAAATTCATATATTTGGACTGAAGAGAATCCACATGCTGTAAGACAGAATAAATCCCAACATCGATTTGCTGTTTATATTTGGTGCAGTGTTTTCAACAATTGGGCCTCCCTGATTGATTATTATCAGGTGAACTTTATTTAGACTTTTTTGCAAAAATGTTTACCAGGGTTATTGAAAAATGAAAATATTGCGTGATCTATTACCAGCATGATGGCGATCCACACCATCTTACGAATATTGTGAGAAATTTCCCAAATGGATAGGTCGAAATGGACCTCATCATTGGCCTTCAAGGTCACCGGATTTCAATCCTGTTGATTATTATCTTTGGGAACATTTAAAAGCAAAGGTATATGACGTAGCCATTAATAGTGGACAGGAAGTTTTGGAACGCGTTAATAACGCTTGCGCACAAGTTAGAAATAATCCAGATATGATTAGACGTGCAATTAGAAATATTACTACTAAAGCAGGGAAATGTATACAACAAAATGGAGGCCACTTTGAACAGTTATTGCAGTTATGTATTTATTACTTTCACGTATTTATTGTTATTGTACGTACATGCATTAAAAATAATATTATTTTTAAATGTAGACTCACAAAATTAAGTAGTATTTTGATTTATATGCGCAAATCTACATTATTTTCAAAATTATTTTACAATAGTTCACTTACCTAGTCCAGAAGTGAAAGAATTGTCACTGTTCCAAGTTAAATTTCTTTGTTAATTAACCCTGAAATAAGTATTCAAGTTCCAACTGTCTGGACCATTTTAATGAAATTGGATTTACGGCAAGTAATCAAGGTTGATGAATGAAATGCGCAAACAAATTGAGTGAGCTACTCTATTCAGTTTTTTCCGCTCTTTTCGAATATCGAAACAGATCTACAAAATGTTGACATAAGTACAACATATTGTCAATTTTTTATTAAGCCGGACCTGGACTTCTTTTTGGTTTATTATGAAGTTCTATTAAGAAAAATAAATGAAACATATATTCTAAGTATGAACCGTTTACACAGGGTGGTCAATAGTTATGATCAAAGTGCCCTCTATCCACAAGTAACGTATGTACCTTTAACTTTGAAACACCCTGTATATTTTTAGGTTTTTTGATGCGCTGAAACCAAATATGATGATAAAAACTGATTTCAACTACCCAGTCACCCCCAGGAGGAGTTGAAATTTCTCTTGCTCTAAACACAAAAAAAGTAAATAGAAATATATATACTTTTAAAATGAAATTTCAACTCCACAGGGGGGTTGTAACGGGGTGCTAGGGGAAAATTGGATAATTAAAAAAAATATATTGCCATATTCGGTTTCAGCGTCCCAATATTCATACGGATAGTGAGATCTACCCTCTGGGTCACGTCTTTTTTTGTGTGCCTTTGTCGAACATTTGGCAACTAACTACAAAACTTCGCTGTTATGAAAATCGTTTAAACTTTTTTTTATTCATTATTGAAATGTTTAAACAATGGCTTTATGTCATTCTGAGGAGCTCATAACAAGAACGAACAAAGTTTCAAAGGCTTTATGCACTACGCATAATGTGTACGTAGGTAAGTACTTTACGCACAGTAGTATAAATATAGTTATTTATTGTAAGTACTAGTGTGTAATAATGCACATTAATCACAATAAAAAATGTTATCCGACACTTTCTTTTAATGAAATTTTATTTGAATAAAATTTTTTTAAAAGATCCCGCAATTTTTTTGTCGTAAAAATGGGTTTCAGTCGATTGTTCTGAAACTTGGGGAAAATGTTTTCCTGACCCCCCTGATTAAAATTCTCTTTGACCATCAGTCCGACCGAATTCGATTTTTTGATCTAGAGGCAATTGAAACTGTGAACATCTGCAAACGTCTACTTAAATGTTCCATAAAAATTCTGAAAATATTCGGGCTCATTTTTTGCAAAAAAATAAGCATATCTTGTCTCTTGGTGTTTTTTTTGCAAAGTGCTTTCTTCTCCCGGAAAAAAATAAATACAAAAATATATTTTTTTTGTAATTTTGTTACGGAAAAAGGAAGTACTTTGAAGAAAAAGTTGAGGGGGCATAAGTTGATTATTTTTACCTAAAGAATATGCCTGAATTTTTTATAGAATTTTCCAAACAGCGGAAAGAAAAACTATCTATGAAAACTAAAAGGAAAACTATGTGTTAAAATATTAATGAAATCTTTGTGTTAAAATATTAATGCATTCTTTTGATAACTTGACTTCTGGTTATGCTAACAAGTAAAAATTCTTATTTGCCATTGTCATTATGACACTAACATCCAACATAGTCCCCTACGGCTAGGCAGATTACACTAGTATCTACATGATCCCCTACGATATGTATATTCAGTTAAAAATGAGAACAAACAAATAATAAATAATTCACTTTTAATTATGCCTGAATATTTTGGGATCTTTCTGAAGTAGAAAAAGATGAAAATCTAGGGAAATTCTTGATCGAAATTATTTTTGTCTAAGAAATTCTGAAAACCAGTAGACGTGTTCTTTGAACAGAAATAATAATAATAATAATAATAACTTTTAGCTCGTGGCGTTTTTCTCTAAAACGCTTCTTTCACCCTAAACTAATTAACAAAATTCTATGAATTCTTTTTTTTTCACAGTTTCGATCTCTTTTGTAATGCAGCTCCAGCTGCTAATAGCAACGCACAGCCTAATGTCTTTAAGTACACTGTCAAGAATTTTTTCTTCAACCTTCTGAAAAACATGACACTTCTTAAAATTTAGACGGCTATGTATTGCCGTTAGCAGCGGGCTACATTACAAAAGAGATCGAAACTGCTAAAAAAAAAGAATTCATAAAGTTTTATTAACTAGTTTAGGGTGAAAGAAGCGTTTTAGACAAAAACGCGAAGAACCAAAAGTTGCTTATTTTTGTTCATAGAATACGCCTGCCGGTTTTCAGAATTTCTTAGGCTAAAACAATTTCGGCCTAGAATTTCCCCAGATTTCAATTTTTTTCTACTTCAGAAAGATCCCAACATATTCAGGCATATTCTTTAGGTAAGAATAATCAACTTATGCCCCCTAACTTTTTCTTCACAGTGCTTCCTTTTCCCGTAAAAAAATTACAAAAGAAATATTTTTTTTGTTTATTATTTTTTTCCGCGAGAAGGAAGCACTTTGAAAAAACACCAAGAGACAAAAGATGCTTATTTTTCTCCAAAAAATGAGCCTGAATTTGTATGGAACATTTAAGCAGACCTTCGCAGATGTTCACAGTTTCAATCGCCTCTAGATCAAAAAATCAAATTCGGTCGGACTGATGGTCAAAGAGAATTTTAATCAAAGGACCCAGGAGAAAATTTTCCCCAAGTTTCAGAACAATCAATTGAAACCCATTTTTACTATAAAAAACTGTGGGGTCCTTTGATAATTCATTTGACAAATTAATTTTTATGTTCGTAAACATTGTAGCTAGGCAGGTCATGAAATGGTGGCTATGGAGTTAATTGTTATTTATTGCTTAGTAATTTATACACATGAACAATAAATAAAGGTAAAAAATAATAATTAGTTGTGAAAAATTGATGAAAATTGTTATGTCTCGGAAGTAATTAGAAAATAAGCAAATAGGGTTTGTTTAAACTTACTACCTAAGAAATCGCGAGCTTTTCATGACAAGGAATTCAGCGAGTATAACGATTGGGCAAAACGCAGAGGTGTTACTGGTGTAAATGAAGTCAAGTGTAAATGCTGGCTTATTTTCTTAGCGTACAGTAAAAGTGTTCAGCTTCTTCAACATGGAAAAAGTATTCAATGCTGAAGGCAACTTTAAAGGTTTAAAAAAATATTGATATTTCTAAATATGGAAAACTGATTGCTAAATTAAAGAAGTGAGTCAAGAACTGACAAATAGAGCTATTTTTATATTCTCTCACTACTGACTTTTTGAATATCTTCTCACTTCTGTGTAATTCATCACATTCTATATGTAAAATCACAGTAGTAATAGCTATATTCTATACCTGTTTTGGATAAAGTATTTTTATTTTCGTGCGTACAAAAGTTGTTCCAAACAGACAGACCGACCTCCAGGCTGAAATTTATTTTCACTCTAATATAATATCTCCACATTTCATGATATTCTATATTTAATTCAACAAAAGAAGAATATTTTTTTTATGATTGCTGTATTTAGTAATAATGAGAAATTCTATATCAGAAATAGGAATCGCATTAAAAAGCTTTTTAGTCATTTTTAAGATATATGCAGCAGAAGCTTTTGTAACTCTAAAATATTCCACCAGATTGCTTATATTAAAACTTAGTATAATATTTTTCTTAATACACAAATATTGTAATAGAGTTCAACATGTACTGGTTAAAATCGTAAATTAAAATGTGCTTTTCGAAATATTAACATTTCAATTGTAGCAATTCCAATGTTATTTATAGAACTACAAACAATAGAAACCTAGCAGGAAATCAGCTTAAATGTTTTATTAATAAGTCCACCTCATTACAATAAAACTTAAAATAACTGACAGACCGATCTCTCAATAGTCTCAGAGAGTCTAAAGTTTTGCGAAAAATCCAAATATGCATCTCAGTGCCTTTTAATAGACTCTGAATTTTTAAATTAAGTCGTTTTTTAAAAGACGATCACCATAAGTATTAAATATTTCACCTTGCTTCTGTTAATTGAATCTTATTAGCTAATATATCAATTTTTCAACGCATCCTAAATGATTCCAAAACAAAAAAGACAAAAATAATACAGACAAATCAAAAAAGAAAGAATGGATAACAACGGGTTTAATAACTTCAATAAAGACAATAAGAAAACTGCTGCCTAAGGAATCACTACTTCTACATCCAGATTTTTCATCCAACTCACTTTAAAGGAAACATCTTGACTAGATTTGCACTCTAGTACCCCTTCAATGGAGTCATCTCAATCAGATGTCATTCCAATACATACGTTTACTAACTTTCAAGTGAATCTCTCAATTTTATGTTATTAATCACATTAATAATGGAGCGGAGGTGGTGGGTTTGAAAAGTATTAGAAAGAAATCTGGGGCCTTGTTTTCTAGCATCTATACCAAATTCCAAATTTCTGTACTCTTACCAGATTGATTTACTTATTTTCCTCTATTTACTCCTGTTTAACCCCCAACCCTTCAAAGGATTCATCTCAAAACATAATCTACTTCCAGATTTCGTTATAAAACATAACGTATACCAAATTTCCAGTGAATACCTCAATTTTATTTTATCAACCCCTTTAATAATGGAGGTTGAAAAATATTATTAGAAAATCTGAGGCCTTGGCTTCTAGGACATACACCGAATTTCAAGTTTCTGTACTCTTACCAGCTTGCTTACTTATTGTTCCCTATTAACCTCTACTTACCCCTCACTCCTTCAATGCAATCATGTCAAAATACAATCTACTTTCAGATATCGTTAAAATACATAGGTACGTGTACCAAATTTCAAGTGAAAATCTAAATTCAATTATATCAACTCTTTTAATAAGGGAGTGGGGTGGTGCGGGAATGGAAAATATTATAAAAAAAAACCTGAAGCCTTCGCCTCTAGTATGTACTCCAAATCCCAAATTTCTGTACTCTTACCAGCTTGCTTTACTTATTTCCCCCTATCTACCCCTGTTTAACCCCCAACCCTTCAACGGAATCATCTCAAAATATAATCTAGTTCCAGATGTCGTTATAATAAATATGTGTACCAAATTTTAAATGAATATCGAATTTTATTTCATCAACCCCTTTAATAATGGAATAGGGGTATTAGGGGGTTGGAAAATATAAAAAAATCTGAGGCCTTGGTTTCTAGTACATACACCGAATTTCAAATTTCTGTACTCCACCAGATTACTTTACTTATTCTCCCCTATTTACCCGTATTTAACCCCCCAACGGAATTATCTCAAAATATAATCTAGTTCCAAATGTCGTTATGATACATACCAAGTTTCAAGTGAAATGGATATATCAATTTTATTTTATCAACGCCTTTAATAATGGAGTAGGGGTGATGGGGGGTTCAAAAATATTATAAAAAACTCTGAGGCCTTGACTTCTAGTACATTCATCGAGTTTCAAGTTTCTGTACTCATCCCTGCTTGCTTTACTTATTTTCCCCTAATAACCTTATTTAACCCGCAAACCTTCAACGGAATCATCTTAAAATATAATCCAGTTCCAGATGTCGTTATAATATATACGTGTACCAAATTTCAAGTGAATATCTCAATTTTGTTTTAACAGCTAATTCAATAATGGAGTAGGAGTGGTGGGGGGTTGAAAAATATTGTAAAAAAATCTGAGGACTTGGCTTCTAGCGCATATACCGAATTTCAAGTGTCTGTACTCTTACCAGCTTGTTTTACTTATTTTCCCATATTTACCCCTATTTATCCCCCAACCGTTCATCAGAATAATCCAAAATATAATCTAGTTTCTGATGTCATTATAATACATACCTGCACCAAATTTCAAGTGAAATGGTTATCTCAATTTTATTTTAGCAACGCCTTTAATAATGGAGTAGGGGTGATGGGGTTTCAAAAATATTATAAAAAAACTCTAAGGATTTGGCTACTAGTACATTCATCGAGTGTCAAGTTTCTGTACTCATACCAGCTTGCTTTACTTATTTTCCCCTATTTAACCTTATTTAACCCGTAAACCTTCAACGGAATCATCTCAAAATATAATCCAGTTCCAGATGTCGTTATAATGTATACGTGTGGCGGTATGAAACATATTGCAAAAAATTTTGGGGCCTTCGCTTCTAGTACATATACCTAATTTCAAGTTTCTGTGCTCTTACCAGCTTGCTTTATTTATTTTTCCTTATTTACCCCTATTTAACCCCAACCCTTCAACGGAATCAGCTCAAAATATAATCTAGTTCCAGATGTCATTATAATATATACGTCTACGAGATTTAAAGTGAATATCTCAATTTTATTTTACCAACCCTTTCAATAATGTAGTAGGGGTGGTGGGGGGTTGAAAAATATTATCAAAAAATCTGAGGCTTTTGCTTCTAGTAGATACTTATTTTCCCCTATTTAACCCCCAACCGTTCCATGAAATCGTCTCAAAAATAATCTAATTACTGATGTCGTCATAATACATACATGTGCCAGATTTCAAGTGAACATCTCAATTTTATTGTGTCAACCCTTTTAATACTAGAGTGGGGTTGAAGAATGTTATAAGCAAATCTGAGGCCTTAACTTCTAGTATATACACCACATCCCAAGCTTCTGTACTCCTACCAGCTTGCCTCACTTATTTTTCCTTATTTACCCCAATTTAACCCCCAACCCATAATCTAATTACAGATGTCGTTATAGTACATACATGTACCAAATTTCAAGGGAAAATCTCAATTTTATTTTATCAACCCTTTTAATAACGCTGTGGGGATGATGAAGGGGCTGAAAAATGGTATAAAGAATCTGAGGCATTGGCTTCTAGTATATACACCAAATCCCAAGTTTCTGTATTCTTATCAGCTTGCTTTACTTGTTTTCTCCTATTTCCCCCTATTACCACGTTATACTGAACATGGCTTGATGAAATTAATAAGAGTCCACGGACTAGCCATATTCTACAGTTTCCAAAAGATTTCCATAGAAATCTCGCTTAAGTTACGCCAGAGAAAAGATCGAACAAACATTAAAAGAATATATATCCGGGTCAAATTGGGAAACCTTCTCCTTTTTAAAGAAATTTGGAGCCAATTAATATGTGGATGCGCCATAGATAAAATTGTGTTAACATTGGAAGTTACTTTTTTTATTTTTGAGTAACTGATACTTGATCTGAAGTGAAAAGTAAAAAATTCAAAATGGCGAATTTAATATATGAATTTTGCAAGTTGAACTGCCTTTAAAATAACAGTCGTCAAAAATTATGAATTGAAATTTCACCATCGTTTTGTTGATTGAACCTTATTACTTAATATCAATATTGAGATCGTTGTAAAAATTATGAAACAAGGGTAACGCTTTTTTAACCAACTTCAATATCGATAGTAAGTAATAAGATTCAATTAACCAAATGACGCGAGTTACAGATAACAGATTCCAGGAGAAGACGATGAATATGCATAATTGCACATTTCATACAAATGTTATAAATAGATGTAGGAAGCTTATTAGGGTCAGTTTATTGTTACGTTTTGTCATATACATACCTTTGTATTTAAACTTCAATAAATTCATTTTCGCTATTTTATTTTGTTAAAAAAGTTTATTTCAAATTAAATCAATTTTTAAAATGATCTAAACCGCTCGACAAAAAATAGCTGGCGCAGTCGGAACGGATTTTCTTTGGAGTATTTTCGACAGTATATCGGAAAACTCGCCGTGCCTTCGACAAACCAAAGAAGACCTGCAAACCCTTGCCATACCGTTGGCAAACATCTGAGTTAAGAAAATTCAAGCAAAGAAGACATATTCTGCATACCTAGACCTACCATTTCCTTTTGTACCCTCCTAAAATATATCCTTTCACACCCTGGGCTATAAAACTGGTACATATCAATCTGAGCACTCCCAACTCAGTACGTGTGAGCAAGACCACCAGACGCTCAGTATCCTCTCATCGGAAGCGCCGTGAGGCTTTGCACTTGTGAAAGCAATTTCACATAAGCCCTTGAAGAAACCAAGATCGTGCACTCTCTTTCCCAAGACTACACGTGACCCTAAATCGTGTACAGGAAAGATTGGCCCAAGCAAGAAACCACCTTTAAAAGAAGACATCTTTAAAAGCACATAGCCTTGCGCTATTTAGGGAAACCGACTTAACGACTAAAACCAACGAGACAATAACCACCCTCCAGCTCGAGAAAAAATATATAATCAATCAAAGTGTAATAGAGCATCGCCTGAGAACTCTCTGAGTACTCTTGAAATCCCTCGTTATCACATTGTAATCGATTATATATACCAGAGCCTTCATGTTTTCTGCCATTATAATATTCTTGTAAGTACTATTCATGACTGACATTAATACAACCGACGAGACCTTAGCTAATCTGTTACAGACACTTAGCCCCGATTTGTATATACAAAATAATACCACCAATATTGCCGAAACTTCAAATTTAACTTCAGAAATTTTAAATCCGAACACAATGGCTAGAAACGATATTAGCGTTAAGAACTATTTAGACCTTATACCGGAATTTGACGGAGATACTTTAAAATTACCGCTATTTTTAGACACGTGTTATCAAGTTTTAGGAATGTTAGCACACGATAACAATCCACAAAAAATTCAATTTTTAATGCTACATTTTAGAACCAAAATTATCGGTAGGGCCGCGCAAATATTAGCCGCGAGAAGTATAACTACATTTCCGGAACTAAAAACATTATTATTAAATACTTTCGGTGACCAACGCAATGAAGAAACCTTGTTAAATGACCTTATGATGCTCACACAAAATCATAACGAATCTCCTAGCCAATTTGCAGACAGATGCATATCGCTACGTGGACTTTTACTTGCAAAAATGCAAATGGCAAATATATCACCAGCACTAAAGAAAGAGAAATTACAATTATACAACAAAATGGCACTACGAACATTCCTATCTGGACTTAATGCACATTTAAGCCATCTACTAAGATGTAAGGAACCTGTGAGCCTTGAAGAAGCAATAAACATGGTAGTCGAAGAAGAAAATATGAACTACAACCGACAACAAAAGTTAGGAACCAAAAATAGTTTCCAGAATTCAAATAACCATCAAATAAGAACAACACCAATAAACGCAAGAAATAACCCTAGCTACCCTCAAGCACCCCCACAAAAACAGATTCCGCAGATATTCCGCCCTATGACAAACATCCCTTATCGTCTGCCGAATTATTTCATGCCAAGAAACCCTCAACAAACATTTCAACAAAGACCGTTTCAAAATCCCCAAAATTTTCAACGCCAAATTCCTTCCCAGCAACATATCCCAAGACAAAATTTCCCCACTATGCAAAACTTCCAATATTCGCAAAATCCCCCATATACGCAAAATTTCCCAAATTTCCATAATCAACAACGTTTCAATTTCCAACAAAAACCTCAACAATCCTATCCGCAACCAATGGATACGTCATCTGGAAATACAAGAAGATCAAAATTTCCACCGCCATCTACGTCACAGAAATGGACAGCGCAAGAACTACACCTACAAGAAATACCAAACACCGCTTCCAGTAGAGATGAATACCAACCAGACTATTATGAAGAACCGATATATGACCCAGAAACTGCAGAGAATTGTTATTACCCCGAAGAGTATTATACAGAAAATTATCAAAATTGCGACGACGAAAATTTTACTTTACCAGCCTCGGAAACCAGCACTACGAACCTGTCGAATCCAAAGAATTAACCCCAACAAAATTAGTAGAAATTAATGTTACAGCCAACACAAACCTTCCATATATAATTATTCCTGAACTTGAAGCCAAATTTATGATTGACACAGGGTCTACAAAAACATTGATTACAGAAAAAATTGCCGAAACATTTTTTTCATAGACCGAATTAAAGAGGACCCTTTCCAAATTAAAACACCTCATAGTATATCATTACACAAATATTCAGCAGAAATTCCAGTATCAAAAATTTTCAAAAAACCTGGAATCTTATATACACACTACATCTTTAACTTTAGTCAATCATATGATGGACTAATTGGCCTCGATCTACTAAAAGAAATAGGAGCCACACTTGACTTCAAAAATGGTTATTTACTAACAGACAAAGCAAAAATTCCATTATTCTTGGAAGGGAAAAGGCTAGTAGGCGCTAAGGAAACTTACGAGAAGGAAAAGAATTACGAATATAAAATAGGTCCTAAAACTGAAGTTGTAGCTAAAGTACCAACATTACATCGAAATGGAGAAGCCCTTATAAACTCTATTATATTTGAAAACCAAATAGAAATCTCAGCAGGATTTGTAAACACTAAAGATAACGAAGCAACAGTGTTACTTATTAACAACACCGACGAAGAAAAAACATTTACAATGTCTGAGCCACTTCCATGCATGCCTAGCCACCAATTAAATAATTTTACAGCCGAACCTATGGACATCGATGAAGGTTCTCCTATATACAATAACCCAGTTCCAGACTATGATAACCTACAAAAGAAAAATTTGGAAAACCTTGACCTAAGACATTGCAATCAAGAGGAGTACGAAGCCATAAGGAAACTATGTTATGAATATAGGGATATTTTCTACTGCGAAGACATTCCATTAACCTTCACAAATCAAGTTAAACATGAGATTAGAACAACCGATAACATACCAGTCTATACTAAATCATACAGATTTCCACATATTTACAAATCAGAAGTCAAAAAACAAATCGACTCAATGTTAGACCAAAATATAATAACCAACTCAACTTCACCATGGTCATCACCTATTTGGATTGTACCAAAGAAGATGGACAACAGTGGAAAAAGAAAATTTCGCATTGTGATAGACTACCGAAAGTTAAATGAAAAAACTATACCCGATAAATTTCCAATACCAAACATTACAGATGTGCTAGACAAATTAGGTCGCAGTCTATATTTCACAACACTAGACCTGGCAAGTGGATACCACCAAATTGAAATGGATCCAAAAGACATTGAGAAAACAGCATTCTCAACAGACGACGGACACTACGAATTTTTAAGGATGCCTTTTGGACTTCGAAACGCACCCTCAACTTTTCAAAGAACGATGAATCACGTACTATCAGGCTTACAAAATAAATGCTTAGTCTATATGGATGATGTACTAATATTTTCAACTTCATTACAAGAGCACATAGAAAGTATTCGCTTAGTTTTTGACAGATTCAGGAAAACCAATTTTAAGATACAACTGGACAAATCAGAATTCCTGAAACAAACAGTAAAATTCCTTGGACACGTTATCACACCGGAAGGTATATTACCCAATCCAGACAAAATTGAAGCAATAGTAAAATTTCCAATACCAAATACCAAAAAAGAAATCCAATCATTTCTTGGACTAATAGGATACTACAGGAAATTTATAAAAGATTGCTCAAAATTAACAAAACCACTAACAGCCTGCCTAAAAAAAGGAGCAAAGATAGAACATACGAGAGAATTTGTGGAATCTTTCGAAACTTGTAAGAAAATTTTAACTAACAGCCCTTTGTTACAACACCCGGATTTTTCAAAGCCATTTATCCTGACAACCGATGCATCAAAATACTCCATTGGGTCGGTTTTATCACAGGGTGTTGTAGGAAGTGATAAACCCATTGCCTATGCTTCCAGAACACTTAATGAATCAGAGAAAAACTACTCTGTGATCGAGAAGGAGCTCTTAAGTCTAGTTTGGTCGACCCAGTATTTCAGGCCATACCTATACGGGAGACGTTTTACCATATACACAGACCACAGACCACTAAGATGGTTGTTCTCACTGAAAGACACGCAAAATTCAAAATTCATCAGATGGCGTACAAAGCTCCAGGACTATGATTTTGACATAGAATACAAAAAAGGTAAACTCAACACGAATGCCGATGCATTATCAAGAATTGAAATACACCCAATCGATACCCAATCAATGCAAGTCAACATAGATGACCCCGAACTGGATGAAATAATACAAGACCTAACCAGAGATGTAGAATTAAGAACACCAACACTAGAGGAAATCGATGAAATCCTTAACCCTTCTGGAAATAACGAAAACAGGAACAACGAATTAGACGAGTTTAACATCCCCGAAATTTCTACAGCTCGATCCAACGAAAACGACGAACCACGAGACACCATTCCAATTGTAGACGATATCATAAATACAAAACCAAAACAGATATTTGTAAAAACAGTCCTAATGAACCCTAAGAGGAATAGAACAATACACGTAGAAAACAAAACTATTTTATATACAGAGATAACAAAAGAAGATAACGACGATCAAATAATCGAATTACTAAGAGATCACACAGTCGAAGATACCACCTTCTATATACATTTTGACGACGATAAAATGTACGAGGACTTCTGCCGAATTTATAATCAATCCTTTAACAACAATGGTCCAAAACTAATACGATGTACACAAGAAAGAATTCACCTAAGAAATAAAGACGAAATAAATGAAAATATACAAATGTACCACGAAAGCAAAACAAACCATAGAGGTTCGCAAGAGACATACGAGAAGCTAAAACAGAAATACTATTGGAACAACATGTTGACCACAATACAAGACTACATTAATAAATGTAACATATGCCAGAGAGGAAAATACGACAGACATCTACCCAGAATTCCAATGAACCACACGCCTACCCAACAAAAACCCTTTGAAGTTGTTTTTATGGACACGTTTACGATCGATCAAAAAATCTACCTAACCCTAGTAGACTCATTTTCAAAGTTCGGCCAAGCAATCATTATTCAATGCAAAGAAGCTTGCGAGATAGCCAGAGCTCTAATTGAATATTTTGAACATTATGGGACTCCAGCCGCAATCACAACCGACAACGGCCGTGAATTTATAAACAACCAAATAAAAAACTTATTGGCCTACCACAAGATCGACGTAAATTTTACGACGCCATTCCATCCCGAATCAAATGCTATTGTAGAGCGACTCCATTCCACACTAATTGAACACCTTCGAATATTCCGACAAGATCCACAACTCAAGAATAAAAGTACCGAAGAACTCATGAAATTAGCCATTATTGCTTACAACCACTCAAGTCATTCTGCTACAGGATATACACCCTTCGATGTAATTTTCGGTCATTCACCTAGCAAAAACCTGTTTGACACAAGAACAAGGCAAATAGTTTTCGACTACTCACTAAATGAACATAGGAAAAAACTTTCCCGACTTTATGATATTGTTTACGGGAGAATTGACAATCAAAAAACAACAACAATCAATAGAATTAACAGGGAAATAACAGACCCGCAAGAAAAATACAAAGTTGGTCAAAATGTCTATGTTAGAGCACCCAAAAAGCGAGGTTCAAAAACGGTACCCAAATTTAAGGGACCTTTTCCAATAGTTTCAATTAGTAACGACAATACTTGTACAGTTAAACTAAGAAATAAAAAAGAACGCCGAGTTCATTTATCTGACTTAAGATCTACTCTTGCAGATGGGCCACCCGTACAGGAGCCGACGACATTCAATGGAAAACCCTAGATGACAACCCTGGCCTCCTACCGATTCGCCTGGGTACAGCAGACAACATCATATCAGAATGGGAAATAATGAACGTGTTTGATATACAACCCTTATATGAGACCTTTATCCAAGAAAAGGACGACATTATCAGAACCTTAACAAAAATTAACAAATATATAGAATCATATTGCCAAGAACAGCAGACATCCTTAATAAACACTCTTTTGTTTCAAATCAACAAAACCTTATTTTTTGAAATAAGCAGAACCAATACGCTATTTGAACAAGTCCTACCAAGTCATGTTAGAAAACCACGAGGCTTATTTAATTTCATTGGTACAGTCCAAAAATCAATCACCGGTACATTAGATGCCCAAGATGGTGAGAGATATGAGCAGAACTTCAAGAAATTATTTGACAACGAAACTAAGTTAAAAATAGACATGGAAAGACACTTATCAATCACTAATGATCTTATTAAATCTACAAACAAATCAATTTCCACCCTCGTAGAAAACCAAAAGAGAATTAATTCCGCCATGGCCGATATTGAAAAGAAAATAGAAACTACAGCAAGTTGCATTGAAGTACTGATTGTACAAAACACTCTAGATCAGTTATCACACTCTCTATCACTTATTTGCAATCTTTTAGAAGAACTAGCAACAGCAATTTCCTTTGCAAACTTAAAACAAATGCATCAAACAATCATAAAGCCAAATGACCTTATTAAAGAATTAATAGAAATTCAGAGTTATCTCAAGAGAGTCGAACTACCATTCCAACCTACGTTAGAAAACATTATAAAATACGAAAAACTATGCGAGACGTCAGTCTTTCAGAGGAACTCCTATACTTACTTTATTATCAAAATACCACTGATAGAAACAGTATCTTATGACTACTATAAACTCTACCCATTGCCTATAGAAAATAATGATTCTTACTTCACAATAATACCCCGTAGAAGTTATTTGCTCATGAATCCAAATTGGTATTCGTATACAAGCACACCCTGTACAGAAATAGAATCAAACAAATTCCTGTGCAACCACAATTCTATTATAAAAAGGACATCGAGCGAGCCCTGTGAAATCCAGCTCATTGATTATTCTCAAGAAGCAAATACATGTACATTTACAAAAATTAATGTTAACAACCCCAAAATCCAAAGGGTTGAAAACTCAAACTCATGGATAATCACAAGCCCCTCCACCATTATAGCTGAAACACATTGCGAAATAAAGAGAAAAAGGCAACTCAAAGGAAATTATCTAGTAACAATTCCTGACCAATGTTATAGTGTCATTGATAAATATAAACTTAATCCGAATAAGAACTTTAGGAAGACCTTCGAACCCATAGATGTCCCATTATTAAAAATAAATAGCAACTTTTCCACTATAAGAGATGGTACCAATATACCAACAATGGACCATATAGACCTAGAAGAATTCTCGGAATTATCTAAACGTACACGAGATCTACAAGAAGAGATTAAAGGTCAAATATTAGAACCCACTCTAACTGAACCAAATTCCTGGATCACGTATGCTCTTATTATGCTATCCGTGACTGTTGCCTTAATTATACTATGGAGAGTATACATCAAGTATAAGGGTAAAAACTTCCCAAGAATCAATACTTTCTCGAATAACCCAAATAAAAGAGAAAACCCCCAAGACACTGAGATGACGAACATCGGTCCTTTCTAAACAGAAACCCCCGAGTTCTTTACCAGGGATGGAGGAGTTACAGATAACAGATTCCAGGAGAAGACGATGAATATGCATAATTGCACATTTCATACAAATGTTATAAATAGATGTAGGAAGCTTATTAGAGTCAGTTTATTGTTACGTTTTGTCATATACATACCTTTGTATTTAAACTTCAATAAATTCATTTTCGCTATTTTATTTTGTTAAAAAAGTTTATTTCAAATTAAATCAATTTTTAAAAAGATCTAAACCGCTCGACAAAAAATAGCTCGCGCTACGGTGAAATTTAATTTCATAAGACAGGCACACAAAAATAAGTTGTCGATTCCACAGACCAGACAGATCAATCATTTCCCGTGTAGGTACATTAGCTTGCTGAATCTAAATCCGGTGCCAGTTTTGCACCACAACATCACAATTTTTCCTAACCTCAAAAAACACTACAAAATCCCACTATTTGGAGCTCAAAGTGTTCTAAAGTCAAAGAACTTGTATGAAATCTGGTAGAAAAAATGTATTTTCGCTCGTTGACCCTGAATCCTATGTCAATTTTGTCCCACCACGTCAAAGCCGCTAAAAATTAGCAAAAGTTACAACTGTTTAGTGAAAACTCCTAGTAACGAAGTTTGTGTGCCTGTGCCTCGAAAATCGACCTAAACTTGAAAAAGTTTACCGAATGAATGGATTTTCACGAAACCTTGTGGAGTCTGTTCGTATTGCTGTCTAGATCAATCTCGAGAAAAAGAAATTGTTGCTATTGCCCCGCAATTGTTTTAAATAATGATTTTGTTGCTAATCTGTTAAACAGCAAAATTGAGGTAAATTAAAAAAACAAGATGAATTTTTAGATAATTTGACGGAAAATAACAAATTTTTACTGATTTTCTAAAAAAATTCGTATTTTCCGAGATATCGCGGTTCGAATTTTTCCAAATAAGGGGAAATACGCATTTTTACGACTATTTTACAGCACTAAAAACCTATTATTTTTCGTTAAATTATCTAAGAATACATTTTGCTTTTTTTAATTTACCTCAATTTTGCTACTTAACAAATTAGCAACAATTGTTTAAAACAATTTTATTGCGGGGCAATAGCGGCATTTTTTTGTGGGGTTTAACCTAGACATCAATACGAACATAATCCACAAAGTTTCGTGAAAATCCATTCATTGAGTAAATTTTTTAATCAGTCGGGTTTCCGAGTCGGCCACAGCCCTGTTACCACACTCGTATACATGACAGATGACTTTTTAAAGGCTATTGATGAATTTCAAGTTTGGTGCATTCCTTAAGTCGGACAGGAATAAAAATTTTTCCTAGCCTAACGAGACTATGTCACGCCCCCTATTTGGAGAAGGCTGAACACGATGGCGGTGGTTAAATCTCTTCGAGGTCACCCCACCCCCAAACGGCCAAAAGCTACCCCCGAAAGCGGTAAACATGTGTTGCCACAGTTTTCGAGGAAGCTGAGCACGATGGTGATGTAGAGACCTCTCCTCGACCCCCTCCAACCCCCCAAACGGCCATGAACCACCCCCGAAAGGGGTGAAATGCGGATAGGCCGTCTTCACTCTGCTTAACCCGTGTTACCCCCCGTTTTCGAGGATGCTGAGCATGAAAAAAATATCGCGACCCCTCCTCGCTCAGCAAACGGACAAAAATATAATTACACTCTTACTTCCTACTAAATGGGCAAAATTTTCATTATCGCCGCACTTTTTTTATTCTTTTACGGAAGAATTTAATTCAAAAGTATGCGGCTCGCGGCGGCGAAGAGTATACACAGAAATGTTATCTGGTACACATCATCCCGCGCAGCATCTCCGCGTTGCCTCTTTTACTGTAGCTGGTCCACCTGCAAGATTCCTTCTTTGTGTCTACTGGCATAAAAACAAGAACTCAGTTACTGTTAATGCCTACACGACTGATCTCTTGGAGAATATCCAACATCACCGTCGAGCTCAGCATCCTCGAGAACGGAAGGTAACACAAGTTTGGCTGGTAAGAGACGGTATATCCGCGATTTACGCCTTTCGGGGGTGGTTTTCTGCCGTTTAGGGGTTGGCGGGGGTCGAGAAAGGGACTCTAAAACACCATCGTGTTCGGCATCCTCGAAAACGCGGGTAACACACAGGTTTGGCTGGTAGGAGACGGCTGATACGCGGTTTACCCCTTTCGGGGGTAGTTTTTGGCCGTTTGGGGGGTGGGGTTACCTCGGAGAGAGATTTAACCACTGCTATCGTGTTTAGCATCCTCGATAATGGGGGAGAACATAGTCTCGTTTGGCTAGAAAAAAATTGGTTTTTCGAGGTTCGATCCGACTCACAGAATGCACAAGTTACAAAAGTAACTACTGTAATGTTAGATTAAACTTTTGACTGTTTACATCACTAATTGCTATCGGCCAAACTTGCCTATTTAGTTACTGAGTAGGTACGGTACCGATTTCAGTGGCGAGATGTTGATCGGCAAATTTATATCACGTCGGTCAAGTCCATTACTTGGATGGGTGGCCGTATCTCATTTCGCCGTCCTGATTAAGTGGTAGAGTAGCATTAACTAAACTTCCCCAGGACTTTAAAATAATTAAGGCAATTAAATAAATAAATGAAAAGTAAATTGGTTCAGAATTTATTTATCCAGAAGAACTCAACAGGTGAAATTATACTGCTTGGAAAAACCACTGATGTCTTAGGATAGCTTTGTCATATCAGGAGTACCTTAAGGGTTGATCTTGGGCCCCATACTATTTGTGCTTGTTACGTGTTTTATTTATGTCCCTAAGTAACTGGAAGAAATTTGGGCTTAGGCTCTCGACTTAGCTTACAGTGGAGACGGGAGCGGGTTCATTATATTGAATGTTTAAATGTTATAACTTTAACAAAAGGAATGGGCGCCAAGGAATTCTGAAATCTAATCCCAAACGTTTGTTATATAAGAGTAATTGAATCCCTAAAATTGACTCTAATGTAGGTCCTTAATAAAACACTAATTATTTTTAAAATATAAAAAGGTATATTGCGAATACTTATGTCTACTTTACACAGGGGTTGATGTTGTACTAGCATTTAAAAGGACAACTCGAGGTTCGTGCACGATAGAGCTCTCGCGAGAGTGAAGACTTTTGGACGTGTCAGAATTAATTTTAATTACTCCGAAATACACCCCAGAACAACGCCCAATGTCTTACACAAAGTTACGAATTGACAATATTCTTATTGCCTAAAGATTATATAGAAAAATTCTATATCTCTATGAGACTTATACTAAAGGGATAGCTAACCTTAAATCTTACTAGATTTCAAATACAATATTACAAATACAAAATGTTAAATGTGAAATATGACATGAAATATGACATTGTCCATATACCAAAAACAAATAGTAACAAACAAATAGATTATCAGAACCTGCTAGGCGGTACTTATCCTTTTCCCTTGGAGTAATATAATTTCCCGTAGATACCTATGACCATAAGGGTTCCGGCGGCGAAACTGGAATCTGTATTTTATTCCCCGCGTACAATATTCACTGCTTACATGATGTATGTTATCCTTCTACCAGAGAATAACATCTTAGGATTGTCAAACAGGTCCCAACAATACTATAAGGGCCAGATAGAGCCTCCTCCAGATTACGTAATCTATCACGTTACTTAAGCTCTAGGATGAAGTTAGACTAAAACTGAAACTGAAACGCCTCCAATCATTACGAAACCCTAAATGATATGGAGACGTTATCTCTCAGCTTGGCAACTAGTACTTTTAACCTCTCAGTGGAGAACTTCGACAATACCATCTAATGATTAATTAGTATGAATTATATCCGTAAATTACGTCGATTTATTTCAATTGCATACTTTTAATCGCTACAAGTCGCCATTGCCATATATCGGATTAACTGATATTCATTTTTATTCCCTTCTTTCTTTATTTTTAAATCCTAAAGTATTTTACCTACTTCGACACCAGAGAACAGCACAATGCAGAGTCTACTTAATCTATTAGAACGGGTAATTACTATGAAATATTTACGGATACCTAACATGCTTTTTATGTTTGATCTACATGAGAAAATAAAATTCTGTAAATTCCATCAGTATGCAGACGACAGTCAAATGTATACTTCATATAATCCAGTTAACGTAGATCGGGCAATAGCTAACATAAATACTGATTTAGATTCAATATATAATTACTCAAGTGATCATGGATTAAAGCTCAATGCTCAGAAATCCGTTGCTGCTAAATCCAAATCTAAGCGCTTTGCTCTTACTGACAATTCTTGTAAGTTACATATAAATGGTACAGAATTATTATTCGTAGAATCTGCCAAGAGTCTGGGAATTATCTCCGATAAACGTTTAAGGTTTGAAACTCATGTTACCAACCTACTGCAAAAATGTTATGCGAAGCTGAAATCGCTATATGCCTTTAAATATATCTTACCAACAACTACTAAGTTAAAATTATCAATTCATGAACTCATTGATAAATGTTCCTACGAGAAATACTTTTCCACTAGTAATTTCCCACGAAAATAACAATTTGGTATTCTCGAAAAATTTAGGAATGTAATTCTCATTGCAACTTAATTAAACGTATGTGTCTACTAATATATTACAACTATCTGTAAATGTTATCAAATGTCTAGTCCTACATGTTTCTAAGCAATACAAAACCATTCAATTGTAAAGTTACTGGTTTGTTTACATGTGACGAAAATAATTACCCTAGGTTTTTACATATAATTAATAATTTATCATGTGTTAATGTTAAAATTACTTTAGAAGCAAAATTGTCTATAGCCTGCAGTGTCTCTATATAAGTTGGTTATCCTGATGTAAGATAAATATGACCCATTTAACTGTGATCGAAATTATTGTATTGTTTTTATTCAATACCACTCCTAAGAGTACATAAATGCATAGTGCGGAGAGATACATTGATGAATAATATAGAAACAGAAAACGCATTTATTCCATGTTTAAATTTAAGAAAAGAGGAATTTACTTTTCACCTCACAAAATTTTGTAGTCAATCTAAACATTTTTTGTTCATATATCTTGGTTGTAGAATCACCCCTAGAAATTAATGGCCGAGTACCTGAAACACCCTGTACTGTTTAAGATTTGAATGGGATACTTTCTTATACAGAACTATTGACAGGTCAGGTCCCTAACCCGTTTCTCAATGTTTCTGTCCTTTCCAAATTTTTTAAAGCTGCAATTTTGGTATTTTTGGTTGAATTATTCCATTTTAATAAAAATAACGACCACTATAGTCTGTTTTTAAACCAGGAGGAGTAAACATGAAAGTTCCGTTCACGCCGTAAAAGTAACTAGAAAATACACTAAAACCTTTTTGGCGTTTTGGGCAACTAACAATACACGACTACAGTGTTTTTGTGTGTATTTTATTACATTAGATAATGCGTCGACCTCTATTTGACCTCTACATATTTTATATAGCATCCATACCATTTACGCAATATAAAGGCACCAAGTAATTAGCCACTTGTACCTTCAGATTTATACAAAAGGGATTAAAAACTGATATATAATGTGCAAACGATAAAATAGAAATTATAACCAAATAATTTATGACACGAAATTAAAATTTTTATAATATGTCAACTGGCGAGGGCCTGTCCAATCACAGATGTATGATTTAACGCGTTAAATTTAAAACGCTCCTTCTGGTTTAAAAACATATAATGAGTGATGACATATTATAACAAATGACAAGTAAGATAGTTTAGAAAGGACCAGGTGAAGTAATTCCACTGATTTTAAATGGTCCCATAGGACCATCCAGAACGGGGTAGGTAGAAATTGAAGGGTCAATAGAAACAAAAACTAGGAACGTAATTCAATAATTCCTACAAAGCACCAATTTAATTTTGGCGATCTTCGCTGATAATGATGTCTGTCTTTAGTAGGTTCCTAATACATATCTAGTGACGTTTTGCTGTTTACGTTGATAATGCTGTTGTAATATGGGCAATTGCCATCATCTGTTAAATACTGATGGTTAAAGTAAGGCAAAACTATCTATTTTTTGCTATGAAAAAAACAAGTAAGTTGATTCATATTTGATTGAGCCAATACCTTAGCATATTCACTTACAAATATCACATTTCTAGACAGTTTTTCAAGAAACGATTTTTTTTGTTGGTAACCTCACTTTAAGTCATAATTTGAACTCAGTATAAATAGGCCAAGTATTATATTGGCACAGTGACCAACAAGACGTAGGAAGAAATTGAAGGAACTTTCTTACGCTCAAGACAAACGAAACTATGTGGGGGATACATTTATGCATTTCCAGAAAAACCTATTATTTGCACATACACGTATCACCAGGTTTACGAGAGAATTGCTGAGATTTTCCATTTCTCAAATGACTCTTGTTTTAAGTTATGTAGGTATACTTACCTAGGTTTTTTTTATCTCAGGAAATAGGAGGTACCTAAATTTGTTTTACGGCTGTGAAATGAATTCACAGTGCCTTACGCACCTAGACTATTTTTATTTCATATCTTCAAGTTAGATCTTATGAACCCATAAACGTTTATTTTTTAATGTTTTATCACCAAAGAATTTTTTTATTTGTAAATGTTGAGTACATTTACAATATCAGTGCCATATTTAGTATTTTTTATCAATTAACAACAAATAAACTTAAAATTTGCAGTTTACTGGATTTTTCTCTCTATTTTAGGATAAAATTACAACACTAGGACATCTTAATTTTAATTTTTAATGTTTCTATACACCTCTGGAGTGGAACAATAGCAATTTAAATGGAAAACAAATCAGTGTTTCTCTTCACCCCACATTGCAGGGTGAATAGAAGCACCACGTTTTTATTTTTTATTTTTTTCTGTCAAAATGGCCAATTATTGCAAATATTGTGTATGCATCGTCATTTACCAGTGGCGACGGGACTTTTCCCTATTCTTAGTCGTAAAAAAGATAAACAATTTTCACGCACCAAAGTCGCAAATTACCAAAAGTGTTTCTATCGACCCCGTTTTACGGCAGTCAAGAACACAATATGCATGTTCCCATGGGAAGAAGTATGAATTTCCCATAAGAATAATTTCTAGAATTGAGCCCCAAGACGTCAATATAAATAAGATGATTATATTTTTTTTTAATTAAAAAACCGATTTGAAGATTGATGGTTTTAGAATAAAAATGTATTGTTAAAAATTTAAATATCATTTGGCGCCCCACCGCTATGTTTCAATGTTGCAGCTATCGAAGAATAATTTTGCTTTCAGCGTCATCCTTGTATATCGATTTGAAAATTTGAGAATGACTTAAAGCTACCTAATGTATCGAATGATCACGTTTTATCGAATTTTAATTTTCTTGCTAGTTACCAAATATTCGATTGGGACATTTTTGTTGGTATGTTTTGAAACCCATTGGTTTTAATGAAAAATTGTAACTACAAAAAGTATATGGAATTAAACATACTTTAATAATATTATACTTTCAAAGCTCCTGACATCGAAAAATTTCTTCCCGGCGTCGAGGCGCCGTAGGCGCCACTGTCATTGGCAACATTTGAAAGACAAAATAAAGTTATCAAGAATGTCTAAAGACTGGCTTTTACAGAATTTTCGTTGTCACGGAAACTGCCAGGTGAGCTTTGTGTGAATCACCCTGTATATCCTTTCCTTTCCTTTCCATCTTGTTTAAAACCAGGCAGTCTGAGCTCTGTCTAGATATTATCTTAGACGCTGCCTTTGTAGCGGTTGTTTTGTTTAAGTTATTAATAAATGAAAATAATATTACTTGTGCAAGACCTATTTCCTCAATACTCATTCATCCTTATTGTTCATTATTATTTTTAGAATTAACATTTAATAATATCGGATAACCAGTTCATGTCTAGGCGATATCTTATCATGACGTGGTACCGCAAAACCGCTAACATGTTGTCATTTAAAACCAAGAGAATACTGAAAATATTTCGTCTAGTGCAAATTCTGTTCACCCGAGAAAATAGGAGAATTTAACAGAACTTTGACAACAACTTCTGATAATGGGTTATTTCCATAATAAAATAATAGCTTAGCAATAGCGGTAGTAGGTATATGAACTACTCTGTTCATATCTATTACACATTCTTATAAATAGATAGTCTGCAATTAATTGATATAGACTATTTCTCGCAATTTTTGTCATCAGTATTTATTAATACCGAAAGACATAACCCAAGTATATTTAGACATTTTTTAGATATTGGCAGTAAACAGGGTAATTCGGGGGAAATGTGGCAAACTCAGGGAATGTATACTATCTACAACATAATTGTACGACTAGAAAATCCACGATTCCCTATATTCGTTTTTGAATTACGCTGTCTTAAATGTTTGTCAACACATTATGTAATAGTTGTAAATTTCCCAGTGCTCATATAACATCTGAACCTGCCCGTAGATAAAATGTAGATGCAGTGAAAAACATTTTTGATTTAGTCGTACTAGCCACAGAATTTATATAAAAATTCTTTGGTACTAGCTCACAAGGAATTGCTGCTCAGCTTGAAACTCCTCGGACAAAAGTGATCCACATACTACATATACCACTTACAACGGGTACAGCATCTGCAATTTTACAAGTGGATCAATGCTAATCGTTACTTGGTTTCTTGTATACTTTTACCCATGTCACTACATTCACTCGTGATGACCATAACTCTTATCGATGTTCTGACGAAAATCTACGTGCAACAGTAAAAACAAATTGTCTGCATTGCTTTTCATGTGTGGTATTTATCGTTGGTAATTGTCTTATTGGTCCTCTCATTTGTAAGAATCGCAAGTTAGGAGAGAATTACCTGTGATTTTTGCAAAATGATTTACAAGCATTATTAGATGGTGTTCCTTGAATTTTATAAATGCAGTACATTATCAGCAAGATGGAGCTTCTCCACATTCTACTCATCTGGTCACGCAGCATTTAAACAGAAGTTGTCCAGGCCGGCAAGGTCTCCAGACCTTACACCATCAGACTTCTGTTTGTAGGGGTGGATGAGAAGTGAAGTGTACAAATCAAAAGTGAACGCATTAATTCTTCATATTTTGAATGCTGCAGATAAGGAAACATCGAGATGAACTGAGAAGCGCGACAAGTTCTTCTCGTAAAGAAACCATCAAATGCTTAGTGGTCCATTGAGATATTTGAAAATTGATTGTAGATTAATTAAACTTTTCCGATTTAACCTTTCTGATTTTTTGTTATTGATCGTTTAAGACGATGTAATTGGAAAATAAATAAAAATAGAATTACTAATATATGATTCAAATGTATTGACCCCTCACTTCAACAGCGGATATCTCAAAAACAGGGGAGCAGAAAAAATGTAAATGTTATATTATATGAAAATGTTGGGGATAAAATGGGGGTAAATAAGAGAAGATAAGTAAAGCTAGCTGGTAAGGGTACAAAAATTTGGGATTTGGTGCATATACTAGTAGTCAAAGCCTCAGACATCTTTATAATATTGTCACAACCCCCCTCTTTTTTAGGGGTGTGCGACCTATTCTTGAGTATTATGTGCGACGTCCACAGGTATCTCCCATATTGTCCGGTTACCCGGAGTCCTATCGGCGATACCCATGAAGCCACTTTAACTCGCTTGGCATACGAGAGGATTTTAACTAATTATTGAATGAATACTTTAATAAATAAAACATAGAGGTAGAAAACAAAGTACAAGTTTATTAGATTAAAACAATACAAAAAAAGAGTGTACTTACATTTTGTTATTACAACCCCTGGGGACGGACCATCCTGGGGAAGGAGTTGGGCCCACGCAGTACCCCGCGGACTTTTTACTTTCGAACTCAAAACCCAACTAACTTTTTTACCGCGCGAGGTATTGTTATTAATTTAATTGACACAGCACTTTTTCCCTGGCGACAATGTAGTGCGGTGAACCTGCTAACTCAGCTTTTTCGAAACAAAGTAAAATGCAAAGAAATACGTTAAGTCGATCTCATGTCTCAAATCATATCCGTTACCACACATGGTGTACCGGGTGTCCCAAATAAATTTCCAGTACTGCGTGACAATATTTTCCATCCCCTCCACCACCCCCAGTCCATTATTAAAGGGATTGATAAAATAAAATTGAGACATTCACTTGAAATTTGATACACGTATTTATTATAGCGACACTTGGAACTGGATTATATTTTGTGATGATTCCGGTGAGGGTTCAGGGGTAAATAGGGACAAATAGGGGAAGTAAATAAATCAAGCTGGTAAGAGTACAGAAACTTGAGATTTGGTGTATATACTACTAGAAGCCAAAGCCTCATATTTCTTATACCACTTTTCTACCCCTCCACCACCCTCACTCTATTTTTAAAAGGGCTGATAAAATTAAGAGATATTCACTTGGGGTACACGTATTATAACGACATCTGAAACTAGATTATGTTTTGAGATGATTCGTTGAAGGGTCGGGGTGCTAGGTATAGGTAAACAGGGAAAAATGAATAAAGTAAGCTGGTAGGAGTACAGAAACTTGAGATTTGGTGCATATACTAGAAGACAAGTTCTCAGATCTTTATCATATTTTTCAAACCCCCCTACCGAAAATAAGTAGAGCAAGCTAATGAGTCCAGAAACTTCATTTTTGACACATATGCTAAAAATCAACGCCTCAAATTTTTTTATGACATCTACCTCAAGTATTATTATAATTCTGCATACCGGAGTGCACAAATAGTCAAAATGTTTTTCTTTAAAGAGACTTGGATAGAAAACGTGGATGTGGAATTAATGATTTCTTAGGCAGCGGTTTTTATATAACCAATCATTTTATCAAAAAATTATGAAATACCTTTAATTTTAAAGGAAATTTTAACCATACCAACTGTAAATCCGCTATATCTTGAAAAATGTGCATCCCATGTCAGTAACATTTTAGGTTTCGGTAAAACAGAGCTTTCTGGTACGTTGAATTTTTTAAATATTTTTTTGTGTTATAATTTCGGCCTTGTTGTCGAAATCTTGTCCACACGCTTACTCGACTATTACTTCCACATCCACGTAGTGGATTGGAAGAATTGTAATCGCAAAAGAGAATTCAAAAATTTTTCTTCTTGAAATAGGTTTAGAATATCATGAAACGTCGAGATTTTAAACTTGAGCGAAAAAAAATGTCTGTCTGTCTGCATGCCTGCTTGTCTGCATGCCTGTCTGTCTGTCTGTCGGTCTGTCTGTCTGTAACTTTTTTTTTTGTCCGCACGTTTTCTCCGGAACGGTGTAAGATATTGACTTGAAATTTTGTACATGTATATAATATAACGATATCTGGAACTGGATTGTTTTTTGAAGATATCGGGTGGAGGGTTGGGGAATAAATAGGGGTAAATAGGGAGAAATATGTAAGACAAGCTGGTAAGACTACAGAAACTAGAAATTTGATGTATGTACTACAAGCCAAGGCCTCAAAATTGTTTATGATATTTTTCATCCCCCACCACCACCACCCCACTCCATTATTAAAGGGGTTGATAAAATGAAATTGAAGTATTCACTTGAAATTTGGTACACGTATATATTATAATGTCATCTGGAACTAGATTATGTTTTGAGATGTTTCCGTTGAAGGGTTGGGGGTTAAGTAGGGATAAATAGGGGAAAATAAGTAAAGCGAGCTGGTAAGTGTACAGAAAGTTGAAATTCGGTGTATGTACTACAAACCAAGGTCTCAGATTATTTAAAATATTTTCCAACCCCCCTACCACCCCTAATCTATTATTAAAGGGGTTGATAAAATAAAATTGAGATATTCACTTGAAATTTGGTACACGTATGTATTACAAGGACATTTGGAACTAGATTATATTCTGAGATGATTCCGTTGAAGGGTTGGGGGTTAAATAGGAGTAAATAGGGGGAAATAAGTAAATCAAGCTGGTAAGAGTACAGGAATTTGGGATTTCGTGTATATAGTAGAAACCGAGGCCTCAGATTTCTTTTTAATATTTTTCAAACTCCACCACCTCCGCTCCATTATTAATGGGATTGATAACATAAAATTGAGATATTCACTTGAAAGTTAGTACATATATGCATTGTAATGAGATCTGATTGAGATGATTCCATTGAACGGTGGAAGGTGGTAGGTTGTGAATAGGAGAATATAAGTAGGATAAACTACAAACTTTATTTTTAACGTCTATGGTAGAAACCAACGCCTCAAACTTGTCTATGACACCTGCCCGAAATATTGTTAAAATTCTTTAACCAATAATTTCCACATACTAGAGTGCAAATCTAGTCATTCTTAGTGATTCCTTAGACAGCGGTTTTTTTAAGTTATTTCATAATTTTTTGATAAAATGATTGATTGATTATCTAAAAACCGCTGCCTAAGGAACCACTACTTCTACACCCAGATTTTTCATTTGAGTCACTTTAAAGAAAAATTTTCACTATATTTGCACTCTAGTATATGAAAATTACTGGTCATAGAATTTTAATAATATTTGAGGCAGATATCATTAGAAAAATATTAGAAAGAAATCTGAGAACTTAGTTTCTAGTATATACACCAAATCCCAAGTTTCTGTACTCTTACAGCAGGCTTTACTTCTTTTTTCCCCATTTACCTCCACTTACCCCCCACTCCTTCAACGGAATCGTGTCAAAATATAATCTAGTTTCAGATGTCATTATAATACATATGTGTACCAAATTTCAAGTGAAAATCTCAATTTAATTTTATCAATTCTTTTAGTAAGTGGGATGGTGGGGGCATGGAAAATCTTATAAAAAAAACCTGATGCATTCGCTTCTAGTATGGACATCAAATCCCAAATTTCTGTACTCTTACCAACTTGCTTTACTTATTTTCCTTTATTTACCCCTATTTAACCCCTAACCCTTCAACGGAATCATCTCAAAATATAATCTAGTTCCAGATGTCGTTATAATACAAACGTATACCAAATTTCAAGTGAATATCTCAATTTTATTTAACAACCCCGTTTAATAACGGAGTAGGGGTGGTGGGGGTGTTGAAAATATTATAAAAAGAGGCCTTGCCTTCTACTACATATACCTACCGAATTTCAAGTTTCTGTACTGTTACCAGCTTGCTTTACTTATCTTCCCCTATTTAACCCTCAACCCTTCAACGGAATAATCCCAAATTATAACGTAATTCCTGGTGGCATTATAATATATACGTGTACTAAATATAAAGTGAATATCTCAATTTTATTTTATCAACCCCGTTTAGTAATGGTGGGGGTTAAAAACATTTAAAAAAATCTAAGGCCTTGTCCTCTAGTACATACGCCGAATTTCAAGTTTCTGTAGGTACTGTTACCAGCTTGCTTTACTTTTTTTCCCCTATTTAACCCCCAACCCTTCAATGGAATAATCCCAAAATATAATATAGTTCCTGATGTCGTCATTATAATATATACGTATAGGTATACGTATTGGTGGGGGGATGGAAAATATTACAAACAATTTTGAGGCCTTGATTTCTAGGACATACACCAAATTTCAAGTTTCTGTACTCTTACCCGCTTACTTTACTTATTTCCCCCTATTTACCTCCCAACCCTTCACCGAATATGTTCAAAAAACAATCCAGTTCCAGATCTCGTTATATTATATACGTGTACAAAATTTCATTTCATTTAAAAAATCAATATCTTAGACCGTTCCGGAGAAAACGTGCGGACAAAAAAACTTACAGACAGACCGACAGAGAGACAGAATTTTTTTTTTTTTCTAAAATTTAAAGTCTCGACGTTTCATGACATTCTAAACCTATTTCAAGAAAAAAAAATTGACAATTTTTTACGATTACTATACTTATGTGGAAGTAATATATTATAGTTCTCATCGGTGACATTTAATCTGTATTTCAAAGAAAGTGAACTTTGAAATAGAGACCTATACTCAAATGCCATCATTTTGTCTCTAAAATTAAAGTGTCGACTTCAAATTTGAATACTCGCTTATTGAGACAACCCTTTTTTAATTGAAATGTTAAGTTAACGAAATTCATGCATAATCTTGAACTTTCAAGGAATCCACACAGACCGGAAAATTTAAAGGAACACGAATTAGTTGGCATTTTCTTCTACATATTTTCTTTCCTAACCGATTTGAACAGAATCTCTTAAGAAGAAAAGGTAACTAATTGCAGTTTGTTTTACAAAGCTTCATGTCATTTGAATGTTGAATTAGATCCAAATCTTTAAATGTTGCATATAGGAAAAACTTAATATCCATGATACTGACTGATTGCTTATATCATTCACGGAAATGAAATACGTGCAAAATAAATCTGTTCTTAGTAATGTATTCTCTTTTCTAAGTATTGTTACTAATTTAATAAACAAGAGCATATTTTTAATTCTTATGTATTGACGGAAGTACGGTAATAGTATGTTGTGATTGTGGCCACTAAATTTCTTAAAAATATTATTATGTGCCGATAAGGTAACCACACTTTTGGGAAAGTAAAATACCCGTGTCCAAAAGACGTCACAATTATTTTTAAATATTTGCAAGCATAGTTTGTTTGTTTTCTGCATGACGAACATATACTTTTAGCGTACGTTTTCTACACGGAGCAACATCTTAATTTCTTTATCCCACCTTGTCAGTTACTATACAGGGTGTCTCAAATCGTATGGAGCTTTGGTGTTCCCCTCCTCTATTTTTGAAAATACATGACCTAATAATTTGAAAAATCATACCTGTCTTTCTCCTGTGAATTCAAGATAAAAAACAAACTTTACTATTTTTGTTTTAGAAACCATTTGTGTGAAACACAGTCTGATTTGACTAAGAAACGGTATCTAAGGATAAATAATTGGTAGAAATTTACCAATCCAAAATGGCGGGCGTCAATATGGTGGTTAGGTTTTTAATTTTCAGCCGACTTAAAAGTCGAAAATTTATCCACCATATCGTTACGCCCTGGCGCACCCCTGGGAACTGGAGCTGGTTGCTCATGATGAATAGAAGCTAAAAATTAAGTAGAAATCGTTAGGCAACCAGTAACACACGCCATCTCTTCTGGAAGCCTGTAGATGGCTCTAGTTATACATGTTCTAGATGTATATTCTCGAAGAGTGTATGCTAGATTTTTCTGGATGTATTCTGTTGAATATATAAGGCGCGATTCACGGCGGAAAAAGAAGAAGTTGTAAAGTGACAAGTAAGAGGTTAGAAAGTAAATACAAAGTGAAAATATCAAGTAATAGACATTGTCAAACATTGTTGTTAGTCAGTAAAACGTGTATTTTAGTTGAATTAAAAGTATTGTTAAGTTCCTGTAAGATTCAATAAATAGTGTTAGTGTTTATCTCTTGTTTAAAATTATTTGTAACCTATGGATTTTTACAGGGTGTTTCCGAGGGGCGTAAACACGCGACAATATTGACGCTGCCATTCTAATTTCGTTCAAATATTTACTCTGCGACCTCCAAATCACCAGCTACCAATTTGTAGTAAAATCGGATATTAATTGACAATAAACTGCCAGCCATCTTGAAAACGCAGCCTTGGATTTTTCTATAAAAAATGTCAAAATGTAATGTGAACCACATACACATGCAAAATTTCAAGCTAATTCGACATCTGAAAGTGGGTGGAATGTAAATATGTTGAATCAATATTATAAAAGTTTCGTTTAAAACAATTTATAGATAAACCTACAACGGTCACTCAAGAAAGTAGTACTCTTATAGATTTTGTTATAGTTAATACTCCGAGTATTATTCTAAATTCGGAGATAATAAATGTCCCTCAATTTTCTGACCACAACTCTAAATTTTGTTTAATAGATATGCCTATAGTTAGGAAAAGTAAAGCTTAATTTATCTTGCATCGGGCCATAAAAAATATTTTACCAGAAATTGAAGTTCATGCTAGAAACATTGATTGGGAATATATTTTTGTTTCAGATAATTTTGATGATAAAGTAGGTTATTTAAACAATAAGACAATCCAACTGTTTAACATGCATGCGCCTCTTGGTGCAGTCAACGGGGTGTTTCACCTACAATTTGAGTGCTTGGATTGAATGGATTTTGATAAAACCTTGTGCAATGTGTTTTCAACGATGTTAATTAAAAAGTTGGAAAAAAATATTAGAGTAGGAAATGATCGGAAGGGGTAGAAAACATCCTTTTTTTCACGGGTTCCTTAACTTGTAGAATTAGGTTAAAAATGAAAATAAGCAATATATTTATCTTTTTTGGCCCAAAATAAGATGTTATGTATAGGATAATACATTTTAATTTAATTGCGTTAAAATATTCTATTATTAATAGAGTGTAAAAACGACCATATAAAAAGGGACATTTTTTTGTAACCACGGCTGCACGCCGGGTATCACAGTTGAAGTGTGAATCAGTTTTAATTTGTATAATAAAGGCACAATTAATATTATTAAGAAATTTAATTATCCAGATTGACAATATCCAAAAATAGAACATTTGGCGACGAGGATGGGCTCATATTCTATCAACTTTTAATTATGAAATAGAATTCGCAAATTCTGATAAAAATACAGCTGATTTTTTATCAAGATTGCCAATAAAAGATGTCGAACCACTAAACGATAAAATTTCATATTTACACTCAAATTCAGATATTTCTTATTTTAATTATTTAAATGAATTGAATTTGCCAGTGGATTTTAAACAAATAAAGAAGGAAACTGCTGTGGATCCAGTTTTAAGCAAGATATTTTTTTATGTACGCCATGGGTGGCCTAATAAATGCCCTTCAGATGAATTTAAGCCATATTTTGCTAGGAAAACAGAAATTACTGTAGAATCTGATTGTCTCATGTGGGGATATAGGCTAATAGTACCTAAGAAATTTCATAAATATATTTTAGATGAATTGCACAGTACACATATGGGCATGGTAAAAATGAAATCTTTGGCACGTTCATATATATGGTGGCCATTAATCGATAAGCAAATTGAAAGTGTTTCTAACTGCTGTAAGGCGTGTTCTGTATATTCAAATAACCCGCCAAAAATTTCATTAGCAGTGTGGGACTGGCCTAAAGAACCTTGGACAAGATTACACGCAGATTTTTTTGGCCCATGTTTTAGTAGAAATTTTTTAGTTATAGAAGATGCTACATCTAAATGGATCGAGTGTTTTGAGGTAAATAACTTAACCACTTACAATACTATAAAAATATTTCGTGAATTGTTTGCCAGATTTGGTTTGCCTTTAGAAATATGTACTGATAATGCTAAAACTTTCACATTTCAAGATTTTCAAAATTTCCTTGCATCTAGTGGTATAAGGCATTTAACAGGAGCTCCCTATCCTCCTGCTACAAACGGGTTAGGCGAAAGCGCAGTCAAAATTATGAAAAAAGCCATTTTAAAAGCTATATATCAAAATCATAATTTAGACATTAATTTAATCATAAATCGCTTTTTATTTCAATACAGAAATACTGTGACGTTTTATTCACTCGTCAGGTGAGTGAAAGGACGTCACTTTGGCACTCGAGCTTTAGTCAGCGGTTGACGGTATGCTCGGGCGCCACCTTTACAATTTTTTTACGTGGTGTAAAGGCCCCACACTAGCCTCCTAACGCAGCCTGTTACAGTAGGGCTGGGATAGCGTCAGTGGAGACACGGTACGTCCAGGGGTCTAGGGATAGTAGACTTCACACACACACAGTAAAAGTCACCTTTAGAGAATAAATAAAATATTTATTTTTGCTATTCCTAACAGTACAGTTCTATTTAAACTAAACTACCTAAAATTACGCTACTACAGAAAATATATACAAAAAAAAAAAAGAAAGCGGGGTTAGGCGGTGCAAGAGCGCTCATGAACGGTAAAAATACGATAGGCAACAACGGTAATGCGGCGGGGTATGAGTCGGTGCAGAAAGCAAAAGCTACGGTCAGTACAGTACAACTACCAGGCGGGAGGAAGCAATACGACAATAAGCTACATGCAACAAACTACTAACGCAACTTGGCTAGGGTGCAGCGCCAGAATCTATGCTCATATAAATATATATATATTAAATAATAAATAAATCCACCTATTACTGGGTCCGGTTCCCTTTTGGTAAAGTCATCCCTTGAGATGACTGTCCCTCCAGGGTTGGTGTATACCAGCGCCGACAATCCCTCAGGTGTCACGAGTCCACGTAGGGAACTAGTCGCTGGGGACTACCTAGAACACTGTTACGTGGCCCGATTAACCGGAGTATTGCCCGGGCGCTAAGGTTACGCAATCAACCGTTTGCTACACAGATATCGGAGGTGTCCAAAAGGTCCACGTGGGGAGCTAGTCGCTGGGGACTACCTAGCCCACTGTCACGAGGACTATTTTTCACCTCGGATATTCGGTAGTACCCTCCTTTCCGGTTGGTCAGTACCTGGAATCTTCCAGGCGTCCACGGGTCCACGTGGGGAGCTAGTCGCTGGGGACTACCTAGCCCACTGTCACGAGACCTGTTTTTGCCCGCAATATTCCTGTACTCACCCGGTGAGTTGCCTAAAAGCTGAAAGAAAGGTATGATTATTACGGTTAGTGGTGTTAGTACACAACTGGTACTTAACTCCGGCCAAGTTGCTTATGAACTACTAATTTTAACTTACTCCTTTGCTGGACGGTGACGGCGGTGTTTCCTGGGTACTGCGGCAGTGCGGCGATCCTCCTGAATTCCTTGAACGGATCCAAGTGAATGGACCCAACGGAATTCAATAATTCACTGGCTTGGCTGAGAGATCGAATAAAGGTAGTCAAATCGGGTCGGTAGTGGGGCATTAGCTCCATCTAGCGGTTTCGCAATGAGTGTTCCGCTGGCTTGGCCAAGTGACCGATCACAAGGAACCAAGCCATGCGGCGGTGGGTCACTTGCTGCGCTTAACGGATATTTCTACCTAGAATTAGTGCTTATTCCCAAAGTAATAAAATAAAATACTAAGTTGGGCCTTTCATATAAAGTATAAAATATAATATTAATATCCTATATTTTAACTACTAAAATAAATCATGAATTAGGAGTGCAATTTCCCTAGCAAATTTTGCTTCATTACACCCCCCTCTTACTTCGCTAAAAAAAATAATAAAATGGAATGACATTATTTTTTTCCATGCGTCTTCGTGTTTCCTGAAAGAAAGAAAACTGTTGAACGGTCCCTAACTGATTAAAGGCGCTTGCCCCACGATGGTTAAAAAACTTTATTTGGGGGCAAGTTCAACCCTTTACAAACTCAAAAACTAAACTTAAAAATTAAACTACAATTCCTTACTTACAGATGAAAATTAAAAGAAAAATAAAGATCTGCGGCGGTCCTCTAGGTGAGACTTCCATTCCTAGGAACTGAGGGTTCTCTCCTAAAAAAAGAAAAAAATAACGGTATCGGGTAACGGATTTTCTACTGCCGAGCTGGTCCCTTGGAGGCTCTTTTCTTAGCATTCCTCCGGGTAGCAGTAGTGGACGGTTCATCGTTGACAGCAAAATACGGTTTCAGATCCTTGATATGGATCCGAGTGATCTTCTTTCCGGTAGTGGACTTGAGGTTGTAGACAACTGGTGATACGACGTCGGTAACAGTATGTGTTCCTGAATATTTCGGCCCAAGTTTCGATGGAGAACTCTTGCGGACGGTACGGACTGTTTCCCATGGTTGCTTGCTGAGTGACGGTTGCATGGTTCCTGTTGTCTGCCGCTGCGAGACTTTGCATCGCTGACATTGCATGCAGCTGCGTACATATCTGGCGATGTCACGGAACATTCCTGGCCAGTAGTACTTCTTTGAGATACGTGCAATGGTTTTGGCGATCCCCATGTGTCCAGCGGACGGAGCATCATGGTTCTCTTGCAGGACGGTGCGGCGGAGCGCTGTGGGAACACGTATCTTCCATGGGTCGGACAGATTTGGTTTGCTGAAATCCCCAAAGTGGCGGAACTGCCGATCATTACGTATGCAGTAATTCGGAAATCCTTTTGGGTTTCGGTCAACTTCTGTCTTTTTCGGTTGGTACCACGAACGGCTCGGCGGTTTTATTATTCCATTGAATAACGTTTCATCAATTTTCTTATGGATTACTTCCTGCCTCTTTGAATTCTGCGGACGGTACCTCCGCTTGCGCCGTTTAGACGGTAAAAGGCGGGTATGAGGTTGAGCTGACTTTGTGGTTTCAGATGTGTTCTGAAAGCTTGGCAATTCAGTATCCTGGCGTTCCTGAAGTTTCGCTTCTTCGCACTGGGATAGAGCGAAAGCTATTCCTCCCAACGGACTGTTGCCGAGCGGTGATGAGACGGGACGGCGGTTCAGGAAAACGGTGGCGGTGATCAGATCTATCTGAAAATCTTTTGCACTTAGGATATCCATCCCTAGTACAATATCGGAGGATAGATTCGCCAGATAGAATAGGCGCTCGGAAAACGGAGTTTCATTAATCGTAAACTCTAAATTGTACGCCTTGTTGACGTTTACAATTTTCCCATTGGATAACTGGACAGACGAGGCAGATGTATTGACGGATGGCAACCCTAGTCGGTGACAGAAATCTTTCACACGGTTTCCCACGTAGGATCTGGTGGAACCGGTGTCGATTAAGGCGGAAATAGTGCTGCCATACATGGTTACATATATGTGCGGCCGGTTGTCTCGGTGGACGGTATTTTCGTGGTCGGTAGTAGTGTGAAACTGTGCTGACCTCGTGGCGGGGCAGCTCCGGTCTAGTTTTCTCGCCTTGCGGCACGGACAGTCTCGTGACATTGTACCTTGTTGACCACAACGCGAACAAAAGAGTTTCGGCGGAAAATGGCATTGGTTACGGAAATGTCCGGTTCTCCCACATCTCCAGCAGATATTTCCTCGGTTTATGGGAGTTACAGTGATGGAAGTCGATGGCCTACTCGCGTTGTTAGCCTCTTGACTAACAGGTGGAGTTTGGTCCATCGTTCTCTGAGTGTCCTGCGACGTTCGTGTAGCCAAGACCGCAATTCGATCCATTCGAGACGGTGGTGGCGGTTGGTTACTATTTGCAGGCGGTGATGGCGGTCGGTAATTACTTACAAGTGGTGGTGACGGTCGGTTATTATCCGTAAGTGGTGGCAGCCGATTAGTGGTGCTTGCAGGGTGTTGATTTGCGGACAAGTACGGTGCAGTGGTGTTTGTTCGGTACACTTGCTGAATTTCCTGACGTAGCACTTCGAATTCCTTGACCCTGGCAGTCAAAGCGGCTACATTTGTCAGTTCGTGTCTCGGAATGTACTGCCTATAATCTGGAAGCAGGTTTCTGTAAAGCCACCGGAGTTCCTGCTGTGGAGTAAGATCTCCATGTCGACGGATGAGCGTTTGTATATCAGTTAGATAGGTACTTGCAGGTTCATCCGGTTTCTGGAGGCGGCGGCTGATTTGAGCCTCTATCTCCTCTTGGTAGTTAACCGGGAAATAGAATATGCGAAATTCGACGATAAAGTCTTCCCAAGTTCTCCAGTGGGTACGGTTATTCCTGCACCATAATAATGCCGGTCCTTGAAGTAATTCTGGTAGCACAGGTAGCAGCTGTGCTGGACGGATTCCAGTATATGAACAGACTTCCTCCATTCGTTCTAGGAAGGCGGCGGGATCTCCCTTCTCGTTGAACTGGATCCCCCATTTACGGACTTTAAATGGATCTAAAGTCATGTCCACGGTCTGTGCGGACGAAGACGGTATAGTAGACGGTACTGATAGAGACGGAACTGTTAGTGGTGGTGGTGCCGAGAGGACAGGTCTGGTATCTTTTGACATCCTGTATACTCCTTTCGGGTCACTTCTACCTCACGGTTGTAGCAAACGGTGACAGTCGATGACAAGTAGCGGAAAACGCGACGGTGGCGGCTGGTGACGGATGGTGGTGAATTATGCAAAGCGGTATCTCAGAGAGACGGTGACTCACAACAGTGATTTATGACGAAGTATCGATGAACGGTAACAGCAGGTAATAGACAACAATGAACAGTCTGAGCGGTCTCTCAGAGTGGTCTGTTCACTACGGTGTCTCAAGACGAAGTGTTGTTGAACGGTAATAGCAGGTGACAATGAACAGTCTGAGCGGTACCCCAGATTGGTCTGTTCACTACGGTGTCTCAGGACGGTGTGGCTGAACGGTCTGAGCAGTTTCTCAGAATGATCCGTTCTCTGCGGTCTCCCAAGACGAAGTGCCTATGAACGGTAACAGCAAGTGAGAATGAACAGTCTGAGCGGTATCCCAGAGTAGTCTGTTCACTACAGTGTCTCAGGACGATGTGGCTGAACGGTCTGAGCGGTTTCTCAGAGTCGTCCGTTCTTTGCGGACTCCCAAGACGAAGTGTCGATGAATGGTAACAGCAGGTGACAATGAACAGTCTGAGCGGTATCCCAGAGTAGTCTGTTCACTGCGGTGTCTCAGGACGATGTGGCTGAACGGTCTGAGCGGTTTCTCAGAGTGGTCCGTTCTCTGCGGTCTCCCAAAACGAAGTGTCGATGAACGGTAACAGCAGGTAATAGACAACAATGAACAGTCTGAGCGGTCTCTCAGAGTGGTCTGTTCACTACGGTGTCTCAAGACGAAGTGTTGTTGAACGGTAATAGCAGGTGACAATGAACAGTCTGAGCGGTACCCCAGATTGGTCTGTTCACTACGGTGTCTCAGGACGGTGTGGCTGAACGGTCTGAGCAGTTTCTCAGAATGATCCGTTCTCTGCGGTCTCCCAAGACGAAGTGCCTATGAACGGTAACAGCAAGTGAGAATGAACAGTCTGAGCGGTATCCCAGAGTAGTCTGTTCACTACAGTGTCTCAGGACGATGTGGCTGAACGGTCTGAGCGGTTTCTCAGAGTCGTCCGTTCTTTGCGGACTCCCAAGACGAAGTGTCGATGAATGGTAACAGCAGGTGACAATGAACAGTCTGAGCGGTATCCCAGAGTGGTCTGTTCACTACAGTGTCTCAGGACGGTGTGACTGAACGGTCTGAGCGGTTCCTCAGAGTGGTCCGTTCTCTGCTGTCTCCCAAGACGAAGTGTCCTCTGCTAAGTCCTGAACGGCTTGATATATCGAGTCGAGAGTAGCTCCGTTGGCTTCTGCGCACTCGATTTACTATGTCGGGAGGGGTCACAAGCTATATCTCCACTGTCACCGGAGTTTCTAGGCCTCCGGGCAAAATCCGGTGAGGGTCGATTTAAAAGGTGTCTGGCGGTGCGGACAATTGTTTCCTATCGGTTTTAACAGGTTTCGGCTTTCCCCTTCCCCAGGGTACACTTTTTCCCGGAACGGACGGTCGGATCACGCTGAAACCAACGGCAATCGATTCAGCGTCCTTGAGTTACTATTAAACGAGGGGTCACTTGCCTAGTAACTCCAGACCCCGGAGTCGGTATGTATTCCGGGCACAATCCGGGTGGTCGGTAAGAGTCGGTGCAGATGGTGTCTCGGGGTGCTGTTTATCACCTGGTATGCGTCCTACTCAATTCAGACCCATAACTCGGCTGTAGCACACTTTTTCCCGGAACGGTTGGTCGGATCCGGTTGCAAACGTCACCAATCGGTTCCTTGGGTCCGATTACCCTGAAAACGACACCCCATACGATATTTTGTGTGTTCGGGTATCTTCGGCGGACTTCGGAAGTGTTCGGTCGAAGTTCGGGTTTTTGCTAAAAGTGCAGCCTCCTCGTGTGGCAACTTCACAGAAACTGCCTCTGGTTCGAAAAAATTCCCAAAGCGGTTATTAAATGGTTAATAACGCCTTCGGGTGCGGTCGGAGCGGTTCGGTAGTAGTCGTAATCGGTTCCTCGTGCTCGGTTTAGTCGAAAATGACACCTCACACGCCTATAAGTACCTGTTCGGAGAATTCGGTTGCTTTCGGTGACTGCCGAATGTGAAGTCTAAACTACTTTCCCTAATAACGGTCCCTGCTCGGGCGCCAAAGTATGTGACGTTTTATTCACTCGTCAGGTGAGTGAAAGGACGTCACTTTGGCACTCGAGCTTTAGTCAGCGGTTGACGGTATGCTCGGGCGCCACCTTTACAATTTTTTTACGTGGTGTAAAGGCCCCACACTAGCCTCCTAACGCAGCCTGTTACAGTAGGGCTGGGATAGCGTCAGTGGAGACACGGTACGTCCAGGGGTCTAGGGATAGTAGACTTCACACACACACAGTAAAAGTCACCTTTAGAGAATAAATAAAATATTTATTTTTGCTATTCCTAACAGTACAGTTCTATTTAAACTAAACTACCTAAAATTACGCTACTACAGAAAATATATACAAAAAAAAAAAAGAAAGCGGGGTTAGGCGGTGCAAGAGCGCTCATGAACGGTAAAAATACGATAGGCAACAACGGTAATGCGGCGGGGTATGAGTCGGTGCAGAAAGCAAAAGCTACGGTCAGTACAGTACAACTACCAGGCGGGAGGAAGCAATACGACAATAAGCTACATGCAACAAACTACTAACGCAACTTGGCTAGGGTGCAGCGCCAGAATCTATGCTCATATAAATATATATATATTAAATAATATAAATCCACCTATTACTGGGTCCGGTTCCCTTTTGGTAAAGTCATCCCTTGAGATGACTGTCCCTCCAGGGTTGGTGTATACCAGCGCCGACAATCCCTCAGGTGTCACGAGTCCACGTAGGGAACTAGTCGCTGGGGACTACCTAGAACACTGTTACGTGGCCCGATTAACCGGAGTATTGCCCGGGCGCTAAGGTTACGCAATCAACCGTTTGCTACACAGATATCGGAGGTGTCCAAAAGGTCCACGTGGGGAGCTAGTCGCTGGGGACTACCTAGCCCACTGTCACGAGGACTATTTTTCACCTCGGATATTCGGTAGTACCCTCCTTTCCGGTTGGTCAGTACCTGGAATCTTCCAGGCGTCCACGGGTCCACGTGGGGAGCTAGTCGCTGGGGACTACCTAGCCCACTGTCACGAGACCTGTTTTTGCCCGCAATATTCCTGTACTCACCCGGTGAGTTGCCTAAAAGCTGAAAGAAAGGTATGATTATTACGGTTAGTGGTGTTAGTACACAACTGGTACTTAACTCCGGCCAAGTTGCTTATGAACTACTAATTTTAACTTACTCCTTTGCTGGACGGTGACGGCGGTGTTTCCTGGGTACTGCGGCAGTGCGGCGATCCTCCTGAATTCCTTGAACGGATCCAAGTGAATGGACCCAACGGAATTCAATAATTCACTGGCTTGGCTGAGAGATCGAATAAAGGTAGTCAAATCGGGTCGGTAGTGGGGCATTAGCTCCATCTAGCGGTTTCGCAATGAGTGTTCCGCTGGCTTGGCCAAGTGACCGATCACAAGGAACCAAGCCATGCGGCGGTGGGTCACTTGCTGCGCTTAACGGATATTTCTACCTAGAATTAGTGCTTATTCCCAAAGTAATAAAATAAAATACTAAGTTGGGCCTTTCATATAAAGTATAAAATATAATATTAATATCCTATATTTTAACTACTAAAATAAATCATGAATTAGGAGTGCAATTTCCCTAGCAAATTTTGCTTCATTACAATACTCCTCATACTGCAACAGGGGAGAAACCCTCAAAATTATTAATTGGTCGTAGTTTACGCACAAAATTTGATTTATTATTGCCTTCTACTAAGCAAGTTGTTGAAAATAAACAAAATTATCAAAAAAAATATTATCAAGGGAAAAGAGCAAATGATCATGTTTGGGTCCGTGATTATAGAGAAAATTATGATAAATGGTGTGCAGGCATAATAACTAAAGTTATTGGTCGAAGAACCCATTTAATTAAAACGGAGAGTGGAATGACATGGAAGAGACACAAAAATCAACTTAAACCAAAAATGTATTCTGATACCAAAGAATCATTTATTCCACGATCTAATTTAAACACGGTAAACATATTAGATAATAAGGAAGGTGGAAATAGTGGAAGTGAAATAGAAGTTAGTGACACACCCGGTATATCGCAAAGAGAGTTAAGGCGTCGCAGTCAACTCAAAGCGCCCGATAGACTGATCATTACGTAACCAATTTTTGTGACTAGTTAATATTATTTTTCTTAGGTTAGACTATAATATGGAAAATAGTATGTATGTTAGGAATTTGTATTTGTAGGAATTAAGATTTTTAGGGGAGAGGTGTTATGTATAGGATAATACATTTTAATTTAATTGCGTTAATATATTCTATTATTAATAGAGTGTAAAAACGATCATATAAAAAGGGACATTTTTTTGTAACCACGGCTGCACGCCGGGTATCACAGTTGAAGTGTGAATCAGTTTTAATTTGTATAATAAAGGCACAATTAATATTATTAAGAAATTTAATTATCCAGATTGACAATATCCAAAAATAGAACATAAGATGTTTTTACTCTTGTGAATTTTTTCAAGAAATGTGTATTTTTCGAGATATGGCCACACTCCAAAATTACTAAAAATGGGGGAGGGAAGCTGTAAAAGTTGAGAAAGAAATCTGAAAAAAATCAGGTGAATGTATCATCGAAATACTAGACTTTTCTTATTTGCAACTTTTCCGTAAAGATCGTTTTCACAGAGTTTTTCCGAAAAAACATGGAAAACTACCCCTTTATTTGAAAATGTAGCGCTTAAAAATTTGGAAAAATCCAGACGTATGCATTGAGGCCTTCTAAATATTTATTGTCTCTTGGAATTTTCTTGTAACTTGCTAATTTTCCGAGTTACAGGCAGTTTTTCACGATAAATAATGTACTACATTTTTTGCACATTTTCAATTTAAAAATTATTTTGAACCTTTAAAAATATTTTTTTATAATAATATATATAAATCACTCCCATTTTTCGAATTCTCATGTATTTCTTAATTGAAAATGTGCAAAAAATGTAGTACATTATTTATGGTGAAAAACTGCCTGTAACTCGCAAAATTAGCAAGTTACAAGAAAATTCCAAGAGACAAAAAATGTTTAAAGGGCCTCAGTGCATATGTCTACATTTTTTCGAATTTTTGAATTACATATTTTTAAAGCGCTTTCAAAATAATACGTACGAAAAAATTAACACATTTCTAGAATTTCAACCTGTTGCCAATGTAGATGGAGTGGATGAAATTTCCTCCGATATGTATAGATGCCATAACTCATATTATTAATTTTATGCGTTAGCCCATGGCGCCATGCCTTCGATCTAGAAACACTTATTATTCCGGTACCCAAAAAGGACAAAGTTATATCTTTTATCGATCTAAGGCCCATAGGCATTCTTCCGGATCTATCCTCAATAATAGAAAGAGTGGTATATGCTCAATTAGCACATGGAAATTTATAATATATTGCCCGCGAAACAATCTGATTACAGCACAACTACAGCACTGCTTGGTATTACCGATAATATATTGCAGGCTATTGATAAATCCAAGATAACAACTGATATCTTGCTTCACTGCTCTAAGACCTTTGGTTGTCTAGATCATAAATTTTTATTGGCATAATTAAAGCATTATAAACACAGTCACAAGCTTGGAGTGGTTTAAGGCGTCTGAGTAGTCGTCGGCAGCAAGTTAAAACATCGGTAGGTGGACACAGGATATATTCAGATTCATTAGATATAACAAGAGGTGTGCCTCAAGAGTCAATTTTAGGATCCTTGTTGTTTATTATATATACTTCAGACTTATATATTCAAGTAAAGCCAAATATGCACATGTATGCCGACAACTCCCAAATGTATGAGTCCTTTTATCCCGAAGATCAGCAGACAGCAATAGTTAAATTTAATAAAGATCTGGTTACCGTGAACACGTGGTCAGTTAAAATTGCATTGCCCTTAAATGTATTGAAAATGAATGCCATATTATTTGGAAACACCAGGCAGCGTGATAAAGTAGATGTAAAAAATAAAATTATTTTAAACAAAGTTTCGATACAATTTCAAGACAGTTGTAAAAGCTTAGATCTCACAGTCTCACTATTGATAATAATTCATCTTTTTTTACCACATCGTAATTATGTTATCAAGAAAGCTTATGGTCGGTTGAAATATCTATATAAATATAAATATGTACTTAGCACTAATGTCAACTAAAGCTTGCATATTAATTAATTTTATCCCTCTTTGATTGTTGTGACACTGTTTGTTTATGGACTATGTCTTACAGCTCACGATGTACATAGAATGCAGGTTGTACAAAATGCTTGTATGAGATTTGCCGCTAACGTTAGGCGTTGAGACCATATTACCCCTGTCTATAATCAGCATGGATGGAATAAATTGCACGTGCGTAGAAATATTCACTACTCGTGTCTTATACATAAAATTATTCACACCAACAACTCGCCATTCCTTAGGTCTTCAATTATTTCTGGGGAAGAAGTCCACAGTCGTAACATGCGAAATATATACATATTATACACCTTCCCTCACTCTAGCGCTTCCTTCAAGGGATCATTTTCATATTGCTCAGCTAATATTTATAACCATATACCACATTCCATAAAAGATAAATTTATCGTTGCTACCTTTACATGTATAATTTTTTAATTAGTTATAAAGTATAAAATATTGTATATGAACAAAATTTGTAAAACTATCTAGATTGAGCTAAAGCAGCCTATGGCTGAGCCCCGCCTTAAACAAAGTCATTATTTATATATTTATTTATTTATTTAATATTGAGTTGTAAGTTTATGCATATTGGAAACCAATATGGAGGGCTGTATCTCGTAGAGTACCTATGCACTTTGGTAACAAAATATATTAGACACAAATTATAAAGAATTTTATATTGTACCAAATTGATAACAACTATTTTTTACGCAGTGTTCACCGGAAACGGGATATTCCGGAAATAGAGATAGGTCATTTTTGTTAGAAAGTCAAGGACTCCATTCTACATAACATATCCAAAAATTTTGAATGTAAAGAGGATACAGAATCTGATAAACGATAAGTATAGTAATGTAACAAAATATGGCTACATCTAGAGATCTATGAATATACTTAATCTGTTGCCCTTAAATATTTTTGACTATCTAGTTGGGTTCTTGGTTCTTGGAAGAGGCGAAAATTAGGTTATATTATGTTAGTAGAATGTTCCTTATGGTTTAGGCCTTTGTGTTATACCGGGTGTAACAGGGTCATGGTATACCCTCCTTTTCTCCTTTAGTTTTGAAGATAATTGATTGAAATTTAGGATATGCTACATACATAATAAGCGGCACTTTTTGACATACAATTGGTTTTCTACTACTTCCGGTTTCGCCGGAAGTGACACTAACTTTCGATTTTTAAATGAAACACCCTATATGTAATTGCATTTTTGAATTCTTCATAATCTTCTGAATCCAACGATGCCAACTAAGTGACATTTCAAACATCAATTTTTTTTATAATATAATTTATAGTTTTCCATTTAAGTTTGCCATGACGGTTCCGATTTGTTCTAAATTACCCGTGTAATGCTATAAAAATCGAAATCCCGTTAAAAACACTAAATTATGTGATTTATTAGCAAATAAAATTCACCAAAATTGTTTTTGGGGCAAAACTCAATTTTTTCAAATGGAACCATATCGGTACCGTGGTAGAATTTATTAGTATTATTAATAATGAATTTATACGTTACGACTTATTTCATTTTATAATGAAAGCGACGGGCAATATGTACATATTTTAGAGCTAGAATCATATTTTTAAATGTAAAAAATTACTATCGTATTAAAATGTGCGACAAATACAAACAAAATTACAGCTAAAAGAAAATAAGAAAATACAATTTTATTCTAATTACCTTGTTACACATAAGGTGGTTTTGGAATATTAAAAATTACCACAAAACATTACGGCAGTTGTTTAAAATGCTGTCCATTATTGTCAATACACTGCTGAACTCGCATATCTGTTTCTCGAAGGACGTTTGCTAATTGCTGGGCCGTTATGCTATTAATTGCTCGTCTTACTCGTAGCTTTAGGTCTTCACGGGTTGTAACGGCTATTGCATAGACAATATTTTTTAAATTACCCCAAACAAAGAAATCAAGGGGCGTTAAATCAGGTGACCTTGGAGGCCACCTCGCAGGACCATTCGTCGAAAATACGTTTTCTCTGAATCTCCATTGAAGGTTATCCATTACTATCCTTGAATTATTGGAAGGAGCGCCATCTTGTTGGAAATACATTTCCTGTCCTAAAGGTAACTCATCTAAAATGCCCTCAGTCTCATTTTCCAGGAATTTCAAGTATCTGGCACCAGTCAGAGGTCCTTCAAATATTATTGGACCAACGATTCTACTACCGATTATTCCAAACCAAACATTGAAACTGAACCGCACTTGAAAGTTACCCTCCCGTAATAAATTTTGATTTTCTTGCGCCCAATATTTTGTATTTTGTAGATTAAATAATCCCAAATTTGTAAACCTTGACTCGTCCGAAAATAAAATCAGTTCAAAAATCATTGCTTGCCTGCACGTTATTATACAAAATCAAATTGCAATAATCCATCCTACGTTCGTAATCACTTTCGTACAAATGCTGGTGCAATTGGTATTTAAAAGATTTATAGAGGTACTTGTGCAAAATTCGGTTTACTCTTTGGTGACTGATGTTCAATTCAAACCGAACTTGCCTTAAAGAAACAGTCAACTTCTATTCGAGCCAAAACATTAATTTCCGTTCCTTCGTCAATAATGAAGTTTTCTTCGGGATCATGGTTGGGCTCTCTTCGAAACTGGTTTTCAACACGTCTAAAATAATTTTTCGCTGGCCATTGTCTATCAGGATAATGTCGGCCATAAAGGTACATAGCTGCAATTGCATTTTTTTTACTTTTCCCATAAATCATTAACATGTCCACTTTTTCATCTCTTGTATAAATTTGCGGCATTTTGAACACAATTAACAAGAATTTTAAACAATTTTTAAAGACACAAAAAAACACCGTTAAATCAACAAATGTTTGACAAGCTAAATATTTCATTGTTTTCAAAGCCACCTTAGTTACTTCTTAACATTTAATTAGAACAAAATTGTATTTTCTTATTTTCTTTTAGCTGCAATTTTGTTTGTATTTATCACACATTTTAATACGGCGTATGAATAAATTTCTTATTAATAGTACAAATAAATGGTACCACGGTACCCATACGGTTCCATTTAAAAAATTGAGTTTCGCTCCAAAAACAATTTTGGTGAAGTTTGTTTGCTCATAAATCACGTAATTTAGTGTTTTTAATGGAATTTCGATTTTTGTAGCATTTCACGGGTCATTTAGAATAAATCGAAACCGTCATGGCACACTTAAATGGAAAACTAAAAATTATATTATAAAAAAATTGCATTCAGAAAATTATGCAGAATTCACAAATGCAATAATATATAGGGTGTTTCTAAAAATCGAAAGTTAATGTCACTTCCGGCGAAACCGGAAGTGAAAAAAATCAATTGTATGTCAAAATAGTGCCGCTTATTATGTATGTAGTATATCCTCAATTTCAATCAATTATAAGTGTATGTAATTATTTAATTTTGTATTTGCTTTAATAATAATGAAAAAGGAAAAAGAGAAGCATTAAAATATTGAAAATATTTTATTTTTATTTGTTTAATTTTCAACAACAATATATATATTACTTAAAGGCTTATTTTGAAAGAAAATTTAATTTGAAATAACTGTTTTTCCTTATAGTTTTTCCATAAAATCAGTAAAAAATAGTTATTTATGGAAAAGTAATTTTTCGTCTCGAAATGAGTAGTGACAGGCACGGGGATTGGACCTTTGGATGCTTTTTGACATTCATTTTGATTCAAATTACTGTCATTCTATGTTCAGAGAACTACTCCGTCAATTAACGTTTCACGATATTGTCAAATCCAGTAACCTATATCATCGATTTATATATTCCATTATATTTCCTGCTACACTTTGTAGTCTAAAGTAAATTTAGTATTTGCTTTATTTTGAAATATTTTTACTAGAAATATTTCTCCAATAAATCAGTATTGGATGTATTTTTGATACGGTTTCCGTAATTTTGTATATATAATAACTCTAATATATAATATATTTCGATAATTTGTAATTAGCAAAAATCTAAAATTGATTACCGCTTCGTGTTTTATCATCCTAAATTTATTTCAGGCGTATTATTATTATTAGAACGTTGAATATTATTTTGATGAATTAGTTATTTTAAGAAGCATTCCAAAATTTTACTATGTAGGTTGAATTATATATACAGCATCGATTTTAAAATCTCACAAATCTCTCCACGAAACAATAATTCTGGATTATGTAGCAAGCTCAGACTGAGCATTGGTGGCCTAAGTGCCCTTTAAGTAATTCAGTCAAGTGGACGTACTTCGCTTCAAATATAAATTATTAGTCCTAACTCAACTTTTAACCCACTTGTCTACCTAATATGGATATGACACACGTCTAGTAAAAGAGTGAAAAAGTTTATGGTAAAAGTGCATACTAATAAATTATACATTATTTTAAAAAATGTTACTTTCTCTTCGAGAAACAAAAAACTGTACTTAATTGGTTCCTTAATAATTTCACAAAGTGTAAGTTACTTCCACATCCACGTAGTGGATTGGAAGTATAGTAATCATAAAAAAATTTCAAAATTTGTTTTACTTTAAATAGGTTTAGAATGTCATGAAACGTCGAGATTTTAAATTTGAGCAAAAAACTTCTGTCTGTCGCATGTCGGTCTGTAACTTTTTTTGTGAGCACGATATCTCTGGAAGGGTTTAAGATATTGACTTGAAATTTTATACACGTATGTACTATACTGAGATCTGAAACTGGATTGTTTTTTGAACTTATCCGGTGAAGAGTTGGGGGGTAAATAAGTAAAGCAAGCTAGTAAGAGTACAGAAACTTGAAATTTAATGTATATGTACTAGAAGCCAAGGCCTCAAATTTTTTTATATTTTCCATCCCCCCCACCACCACCCCACTCCATTATTAAAGGGGATGATAAAATTAAATTGCGAAATCCACTTGAAATTTGGTACACGTATACATTATAATGACATCTGGACATAGATTATATTTTTGGATTTTTCCGTCAAAGGATTGAGGGTAAATAGGAGAAAATAAGTAAAGCAAGCTAGGTTTGGAGTATCTTGGTATTTGATGGTTTGCTGCAACCACAAAGTTTCATAGGTCCAGATAGGCTTTAATACAGTCTTATATATGAGTAATTTATTTTCTGATGATAGTTGTGACTTTTTTACGTATTAACTAATACATATTCCTAACCTTCAAGTTTAGTTGTGTTCTTTTGGTCTTAATATATATTTTCCACCTAAGCTTTTGATCAAGGTGTAGTCCGAGATATTTGACTTTAGATTTTATTGCTATCGGAGCTTCATTTATAGTCACTTGAGGGCATGTACTTCGTTTTGTCGTGCACGTGAGGAGTGGATTTTTCACTATTGACTTTGATTTTCCATCTCTTTAACCATTCCTCCAAGGAGTTAAGGTGGTTTTGTAGACTTTCGGATGCTTTGTCTGGATCTAAATCTAATGAGCGGATCGCCGTGTCATCCGCAAATGTAGTAAAGATTGATAATGGGATATCTGAAATAAACAGTATATAGAGAAATGGCCCAAGGACACTGCCCTGCGGTACTCCTGCTTTTATGTTGTGTAGACCCGATAAACTGTCCTCAGATTTAACTTGGAAATGGCGGTCAGTTAGATACGATTTTAGTAAAAGGTATATTTGGTTTGGCATATACACTTTTAACTTGTACAAGAGTCCCTGATGCCATACTTTGTCGAATGCCTGTTTTACGTCCAGGAAAACAGAGGCACACATTTTCTGTTCTTCCAAACTTTCCTTTATTTTATTTACTATTCGGTGACATAGTTGGATGGTGGAATGGGTTTTGCCTAAAACCAAATTGATGGTGAGGAATTAGGTCATTTAATGGTATCATCATTTCGATTCTGTTGATGAGATGTCTTCCAAATATCCTAGATACTAGGCTTAGCGATCATTATAACTTGGGCGTATTTCCACTGTATGGGGTAGTAACAGAGTCTCAGCATACTATCGTATATGGTTGTATACATGCGTAGTATAATACATCTCAGTACAGAATAATAAACCTGTCAATTTTCGAGTTGAAATTAAGTTCACGTTACCGTGAACAATCATACATGGAACAGGCGGAGCGAGATACGAGGCACGCGCAAGTGCTGAAGTCTGTGGAGCCGAATTCGCATGTTCGCAGCTTTAAAACCATTAGTCTAGAAACTTCGTTGGGCATTTAAACTGAAGGTAATTACGTCTTCTATAATTTTTATTTAAAGTTTTACACCCGAAAGTTTCATTTAGTAGTTGAAAGATTGGTAAGAAAAAAAATTATTTTTCAAGCAGCTGTAACTTTGGCACGTTTTCCAAGATGGCGACCGGAAGCCAGCAGGTACAGTCTCGACCTTTTGGTTTCAGACTCTACCCATGTTCCACTTCCACATTGGCAGAAATCTCGATTCGAGCATTTTTTTTCAAAATTTTTATAGTGTTTTCTGTATATACGCTTTAGACTAACCCCCGCAGAGCCACCCCCGAGCATCCCTGGTAGGTTTCGATGTCAGATTTTGACTCGGCGACCTCAAAAACCCCCGGGAAGCAATTTCCCGCGATTTTTGGGCTCTGATTTTTTCACTCGATTTCATCACCTCCCACCCCCGAAGAGCCACTCCCAAGCATCGTTGCTAAGTTTCGATGTCAGATTTGGATTCAGCGACCTCGAAAGCCACCGGGAAGCGATTCCCACGAGATTTTCACGGGTTTCTATCAATTTCTAGAATTTGTCAAAAAATTATGCACTTTAGATGCATTTTATGCGGTTTTCGGCATCGTTTTCGGAAAAATATTAGGAAAAAAGTCTACATATAGTGAATAAGCCGTTCGTAGAAAATTGCATAGGGGGTGCATAAACTGCATCTAAAGTGCATAATTTTTTGAAAAATTCTAGAAATTGATAGGAAGCCGTGAAAATCCTGTGGGAATCACTTCCCGAGGGCTTTAAAGGTCACTGAGTCCAAATCTGACATCGATACTTACCAGGGATGTACGGGGGTGGCTCTTGGGGGTGGAAGGGGATGAAATCGAGTGTAACATTTGAAGTGCCGATAAATCACGGGGAAATCGCTTCCCGGGGGCTTTTGAGGTCGCTGAGTCTAAATCTGACATCGAAACTTACCAGGGATGCTCGGGAGTGGCTCTATGGGGTTGGGAGGGGATGAAATCGAGTGAAAAATTTGAGGTGCCCAAAAATTACGTGGAACCCGTTTCCCGGGGGCTTTCGAGGTCGCTGAGTCCAAATTTGACATCAAAACTTACCAAGGATGCTCGGGGGTGGCTCTTCGAGGGTGGGAGGGGATGAAATCGAGTGCAAAATTCAGTGACCAAAAATTACGGGGAAATCGCTTCCCGTGGGTTTTCGAAGTTGCTGAATCCAAATCTGACATTGAAATTTACCAAAAATGCTAGAGGGTGGCTCTACGGGGGTTAGTCTAATGCACTTAGAGAGAAAACACTATGAAAGTCTTGAAAAAATGCTTGAATCGAGATTTTTGCCAGTGTGGAAGGGAACATGGGTTTAATACCAAGAAGTCGGGACAGTACCTGCTAACTTCCGGTCGCGATCTTGGAAAACGTGAATAATGTTTTTGCCAGTGTGGAAGGGGAACATGGGTTTAATACCAAGAAGTCGGGACAGTACCTGCTAACTTCCGGTCGCGATCTTGGAAAACGTGAATAATGTTATATTTCCATTCCTGTTCGTTTTCTTGGAAAATGAATGAGAACTAAAGTTGTATATCTAGTTGTTTATCTTTCATTTTTAATTTAACTTTTTTTTGTAGAATTGATATCGCCAAAGTTACAGCCGCTGGAAAAAAACATTTTTCCTCTTATCAATGTTTCCACTACTACATGAAACTTTCGGGTGTAAAACTCTAAATAAAAATTATAGAGGGCGTAATTACCATTAGTTTAAATAAAAAACTTCAGCGCTTGCGCGTGCCTAGTATCTCGCTCCGCCTATTCTATGTATGATTGCTCACGGTTTATATAATATTGTATTTTTATTCGTATATGGTTGGTAACAGTACGATTGCTTTACGGGGAGGTGCTTTAGTACTTCTCCCACTATTAAGTCATAACCAGGTACTTTGTGTGAATTTGTTTGGTTTATTTCTTTGCGAACCTCTGCTGGTGAAAAAGGCTTCACAGGTAATGACAATTAGGTAGTTTTCGATACTGGCATCATCAATTGATATCTGCTTGCGGAGTAAATACTTTTGCGAGGTGTTCTGCAAAGGTGTTAACTTTTCCTTTGTCCGTTCACGCCCAACTTCTGCCAGGTTTTCTTATAGGTGGGATAGATGTTATTGGCCTTTTGAACTTTTTTGTGGCTTTCCATATGGAGTGATCATCTGGTGATAGATTAGAAATATAATTGTTAAAAGTGTCATTTCTATTTTTTTAATAGTTGTGTTAAGTTGATGAGTTAATCTGTTTATCTTCAGGATTCCTTGTCCTTTGCCATTTTCCTCGCGCTCTTCTCTCTTCCACTAGAATTTGTCTGATATGTAGTGGTATATCATGATTTTGCGGAATAGTTTTATTTTTACTGTTTATAGGTGTGGCATTCCATGCTGCATCTTGTATTACTTCAGTTGGATACTGAACTACTTGGTTTATTTCATGATTTTCTTTAATTCGATGGTTTAGACTAACTTTTCCGTTTACGATGTCTTCAAATAATATAATACTTGAAGTCATCTGTCCCAAAATGATAATGGGGGTTGAAGATGCCAAGAAAAGTTTTGAGAACTTTTAATCTCGTACACACACTAAATCACAATTTTATTCTGTTAACTCCTTTAATAATGGTAGTGATGTCATAAGAAAAACTTGCGACCTTGGTCTCTGGTATGGACACCAAATTCCAAATTTCTGGATTCTTAACAGATTGCTTTACTTACCTCTATTTTCCTACGTGTGCCAAATTTCAAGTCAAGATCTTAATTTCACTTTGTTAACTCCTTTAATAATAGAGTGGTTGCAATGGTGGGAGTAACGGATGTCATAAAAAATATTGAATACATGACTTCCAGTATATACACCAAATTCCAAGTTTCTGAACTCTAGCTTGCTTATTTACTTATTTACCCCTATCCCCCCCCCCCAATCCGTCAAACGGAATAAGCTCAAATATCATCTAGTTCCAGATCTTATTATAATACAAATAGTACAGTCAAATAAGAAATAAAACGGGCTTAACGTCGGAATTCCATATCGATTTCAAGCTTTTTTAAAATCGTTATAAATGCTCTACGTATAAAAGTCCACCCATTAAAAAATGCCGCTGCTTTCTTATTGTTGCAATTATCAGGGTGCCTACTAAATGTTAATCTTAAGATTCCCTTACTTTTCCAGGTTTTTCAGGTAATATTTTATCTAAATTCCAAGTTCTTAACTTCCTACACTCGAACAAATATGAAAGTAAGTTTTCACCTCAAAAAAATTATAAATAAATTCTGATATAATAAGTAAAGTTTCTTGCATTTTTTTTTTTACTAAAACGTTTATTTTCGAGAACTTCATTACGAGCCGAATTATACGTACAAAGATTAATATTGTTTTTTAGTATTTAAAAAAGTCTCTCTTTTTTAAATTAATTAGAATTAACAATAAAAAAACCATAGAAATAGTGAAACAGTACAAAGAAAAAATCTATATATTCATATATTATACTTTCATCATAAACTATAATTACATAAGCAGAACCAGAACCGTAACTAGGATATAGATAACGCCAGTTGCGGGGGCCGCTACTGACACGTCCTAGATGCGACTAATAAAAACTATTAAAGAATACAAAACAAATGCTTACATACATTTTAACATTAATAAAAATAAATATATACTTACTTACATTTTTTAACAATAACAAAAAAACATGTAACTGAAATATAAATAAAAATTAAAACGGAAAAATATTGTACTTTTAAAAGATTACATTAGAGATTTTTTTAAAGATTCTATCTCATCGTTTATTGAACTGATTATCGCTTCTATTTCTTGGGTCAGTTCATTTTTTTTCTTGTTCAAATCTTTCAACCATGTGCAGAGTTTTTTTCTATGCAAAGATTCTCGTTTTCATCTTCTTCGTATTTTCTTTTTCTCAAGGCCTCTTTCCGCATATTTACTACTAGTTTCTTCCATAACCAATGACAGACTTATTTACATTAAATTGCTGTATACCACCACAGATATTTATGACCTGTCATATATTAGCCTTTGAGATTTTTTTTATCTAGATTTTTGGCCTTACAACCTTTGCATTTTGGCCACGAACCTACCTTTTGCGGTTTATATAATATAGATGCACACTTATGTGTACTACAACTGAAAATAGTTTTGAGATATCAAAGAGTCTTATGTTACATTTTCAATCAAGCACTCTTTATTTACTGAAAACCCTCGTTCAACAAAAACATTACCGTGTGACAATATTAGAGTCATTTTAACTAATTTCTTCCATTCCATTTTTTCCATTTCCATTCGTAATTCTGAACTAGATTTCGTCTAACCTATCTTGTTGAAATTTTTCTACAAAAAAATCAATCCTGCATAAGATATTATATTCTTTATCGAGAAGTGTTCATATTTTTCATCTGCGAGACATTTCTAACAGATTTAATGGTTTGTGTAATAATTATCTAAAAGTAAAAATTCCAGGTTATACTGCCTATTTTAGTAAATTCCCTGTAATTTCCAGATTTTCCCTGACTAAAATAAATTCCCTGCCAATCACAGGTTTTCCAAATTAGTAGACACCCTGAGTTATAAGCAATTATTGCAAAATTAAATGATACATTGTATTGTGTGGTAAATTCAAAAGAACGAAGTCGGAGAGATTATAGTATAGGATTCTCGAGGTCTCTGATTATGAATATGACGTTTAAAATTCAAGATAGCGGAACAAAAATGGCGGAATGACGAAACAAATGTCACATTATTGATATTGCGTGCAATATTTAAAATAATGAAAACGAAAAAATGCTAGTAGAGGGTTTTCGAGGTCGCTGATTACGAATATGATGTTTAAAATTCAAAATGGCGGATCCAATATGACAGAAAATATACACAAATATGATAAAGTTATTTGTATATTATTATAGATAATTTCGTAAACGTATTTCGTGAAATAAATAATATTATTGAAGGTAAAATGAAGGAGAAATGAAATCGTAATACGCAAGAAGATTTTAATAAAATAAATAAATACATTATTAATTACAATCTTCAATTTCCTCAGTATCCTCGATTATAGGTCCAGTGTTTGAGCAGTCTTAGCCAGAACATGTTTCGCAAGCTACATTGCGATATAATCCTGCTTTGCTGCATCCACATGAATTACTGCAGCCAGTTTTGCATTTGCAAAAAATAATTTTCAAAATATCTTGCGGAGCAGAACTTTGTGTCATAGTTTGGTTCCAGTTTATTGCCAAGCCATGTAACTGAACTTGCAAGTATACTCTTTTTAGATGTAGAGTTAAAGCATCAATGGTTGGCGGTTAATTTTTAAAGAATTCCCCCTATTTTACAAAATAGTGTTATAAACAATGATTAAAGAGTTATTTGAAACATCTGAGCAAGCATACATTAAAAGATTAAAAGTTTCTTATGTGTTTAAACGTAAATTATGCTCTATTTTACATGATTTTCAAAATAAATCCACATTTTTTACAAAATAGTGTTATAAACAATGGTTAACAAATTATTTAAAAGATCTAAAATAGCACACATTGAAAGATATATATCTCAACATTAATAAAAGTTTTTTTGTTGCTGGTTTTCCCGAAATTCGTGAAATAAAAGGTGTGTATCGAAAAAACATTTTTAATTTTTTTCAAAACAATCCACCATTTCAATTTAAAAATATTTTTTTTAACAATTTACAGAACAAATAAGTGAAATTATTACTTAATAATAATTGCTCATATATGTTTTGATCATTTAAATACATGGATCGAGTAAGTGAAGTATTTTCCTCCAAGAAGCACTGCTTTTTTGCACTTGCTTTTACCACTCAAAAATTATAGCCATTTTTGTACGGAGCGCGCCTCATTTTTGGCTCATTGCGTATGCAGCGTACTATGCAGCTATATATTAGACCTTAATAAACAAATTCACATCTCCAAGGGATTTCATTGTACAAAAAATTTTCTTACACATTATTATAAAATTTCCGCCTCGTTCGATTGGCGTAAGCAGTTTTTTCGGTAAAATTAAATTTTAAAAGTTATTCGCGAAAAACCGTAATTTTACACCTATTTTATTTAACACCTATTACAGCAGCACTTTTTAGGAAGCTGACTTTTTATCATATATTATTGATACAATTTAGAAGAGAATGGAAAAAAGCTCGCCCTGTTGCAACAGATTCCAAAGCTAATTCCTTATTTTACTGCACTAATATACGTGTGTCCAGAGTAATAGTGAGTACAAGAAAAAGTTACAGACAGACAGACCGACAGAAATTTGATTTGCTCAAATTTGAAATATTGATATTTCATGAAATTTTAAACCTATCGCACCAAACAAACATGTTTGAATTTGATTACAACCACTACGTGGGTGTGGAAGTAATACCATTTTAAATTATTTAAATACCTACGCGTGTAATACAATTTTAGTTAAATGGGTTGTGCTCAGATATACGGGGTGTAATTATTTTCATGTCATTAAAAAAACTGGTAATAGGGACTGACTAGACAAACAAAAAACCTATATGACTTTTTTCTCTAGGGGAATTTTGAAAAAAACTGACTGGTTTAAAACTTGAATCTTAAGGTAGGAAACATTTGAGAGACACTGTTTTTCAAGGTCAGTGGCTGTTATAGTTCCGAATATTAAAAATAATAAAAAACTGTAATGCCCCACTTGTGTTCCCGTCGGAAGAAGTGCCGCACTTTGATGGAATTACTTGTACCGAACTGTTTATACCACTAATTATGAAAATGTAAATAATTCCTTCTCTTTCGCCACAACGCAAGCATAGCATGGCCGCAGGGGTTTGAATAGGATTTGTTTACATGTGTTTTTTAATTTGGAACAAAGTTATTATAGCTTTTATTGTCGTTTATAAGAATTTATAAAATTTAACAGTGGTTTATTAACATTTGTAACATTGTGTTAAAATCTTAAAAAATTAGTAACTATTTTATGAAATTGGAAAACGAACAGTTAGACGTCCGAGATACGACAACAGAAAATAGTTATGTATTTTAAGTTAACGAATTGAGCGCATAATTTTTCCCAATCAGCTATCGAAAACTAAAAAACGAGTCTTTGGTCTCGATGAAAATTATTGTAAACAATAATAAACAGATCAAAACAAGACAGCGAATACTAATAATAATAATAATAATAATACCTTTAATGCCCAATAAGTAACACCCAATAACTGAACAATTCTTTTGAATTTTTCACAAAAACTGTTCGAAATGACTTCCATCCAATTAGGATTATTTTTATGGTTTCTATGAACATTAAAATACGTTGTTGCAATTGTTCTAAAGTGTCAATTGGATCACGGTAAACCAGAGATTTAAAATGCCCTCAAAAATAAAAGTCCATCGGATTTAAGTCACGCGATCTAACAGGCCAGAGTACTGATCCATCACGTCCAATCCATCATCGAGGAAACTTCAAAAAATTTCGAACAGCCAGAGTAAAATGGACTGGCGCGCCATCGTGCAAATGCCACATTCTTATGCGCCGACCGTCGTTGAAAATGCGGCCTTCTTATTACACGTGTATTACCGTCTGCCCAATAATTTTTAAAATTAAACACTCCATTTCTGGTAAAACAACACTCATCGGAGAAACACAGAACGTTTAAAAAAATCCTCATTTGCCGCGTGTTTTCTTAAAATCCACTTACAAAATTGCATTCGCTCTGCAAAATTTTGAGGTTTTAGAGCTTGGACACGTTGATAGTGATAGGGATGTAAGTTCATATCTCTCAATGTCCTCCATACCACAACATGGGATTATCCGCGATATCGCTGGTGCTTAAAGTTGGATTCTCTTCTAGTTCCAAAATTTGAACCTCTGCGTCAATTACCCTTTCTTCACGTTGTGGACCTCGTTCCCCTCCATGTCCATCGAGACGACCTGTTTCTGAAAGACGCTGGTCAATACTTACAAATGTACGAGCACAAGGATAACGTCGATTAGAGAACCTTAAACGATAAAGCTGTTCCGCACCAGCTGCATTTCCACCACTTTCTCCGTACACCAAGTGCATATCCGCGAGCTCTGGATAAGTGTAATCTCCCATAATGTACAAAATCTGCGTTCTAAAACACCACACTAAACTGCGAATTAACATTATCAACAAAGAAAACAAAAAGAAAAACTTGGTCCAAAATCCAAAAAGTAGCACAGAAAGCACGAACGAGAAGCAGTGTCTTACGTAACCAAGTACTAACGACTTGAAAGATAAGTCAATAAAATAAAGCTTAACATAAGTGGCACAAAATTCAAACAGAACAAAAGCAACAAAACCAAGGAACGGGTAGGTCGCATCGTGTGTACGTTGTTTACCAAGTAAGGACACAAACTGAAGTTATTACTTGAAAATATTACAAGGGAGAATATAGCATGCGTAATAAGATAATTTGGCCGCAAAGAAGCAAAAAATATTGTCTGCTGGTCGTTCTTAACTGCTTTGTCGGCATGCTTTTCGATGACCCCCGTCGCGGCCTAATTATGTCTTAGGCTCACCATACTTATTTGCACGAACGTCAGAGTATCATGTGTGACAAGCCTACCCCAATATGCTCAGTTCTCAAACTATGCTATTAAGTGTTTTGGAAATTTTTGTTTATTTTTTTTTTCTCCAAAGCTATGAGCTTTAGACCCTATGTTATATAAGGTTTTTTTGTTTGTCTTGTCGTTCCCTACCACCAGTTTTTTTAAGGACATGAAACTAATTACACTCTGTATAAGAGATACACATAGAAATTACAAGAAATAGTAAGTATCCAATAAAACTCGTTTTAAATTTATAAGTACATATAAAATGCAATTTACACGTATTTGATAGTTTCGTTGTTTACGCATTAAAATTAAGAAGTTTACGCTTTTATTTAAAAAGCGATGTACTTAAATAAATCTATTTATATAATTCCGAAAATATGTTTGGAATTTTGAAAAATGACTTCGATAATGCGGTTACTTATTGGAGATGAATACTCATCTAAATTTATATGAAAATGGCCTCTATAAATAGGGCAATTGAATACCAAGAGATAAGAGTGCGATACAGAAAAACTTTTCATTGCTCAAGTTACGAGCTGACGACGATGGCACTTTAACGCACGTTGAAAGCTCCTCGTGATTAATTCAGTTAAAATATTGCATCATAGTAAACATATTTACTATTTCAAAAAGAGCAAATAATGGTATTTTTGTAACAGATGGTGCCTTAAAATAAACCGCAAGACCTACTAATTCTAGTTGTTTATTAATATTTCTCTTGTAGATTTCAACCCATTGTTCTTTAAAAATGTTTCTCATTGACAAAGGCGTAGATGAACATTAGGGTGGAACGAAAAATTAGGTTTTTTATTTTTTTTCTCTAGAATTATTACCGCATAGTTATGAAAAGGTGCATTTGGTTGTTATTAATAACTGCAAGAATTGAAAACGGTACTTTGTTTTTCAGGTTCCTCAATGGGTTCAAAATTTTAGAAAAAACATTTATTTTTTCTTGGTTATTTTTCTATCATATTATCCACACTTCAGGTTCCTCAGGTAATAGTCCAGTTAAAATGCGAGGGGGGGGGCGTGAAATTGGAAACCAAAACGAGCTTACCTTACCGGTACGTTTTTTGGGTCGCTGAATCCGAAAATCGGGGTCCCGAGGGCTGGACTCTGTCCGTTCACCCATAATTTGCAAAATACATCCCTTTTTAGGGGGTTACTAACAAATTTATGTATTTGAGGTCTCAGATTACATTTTTTGGGTTGCTGAATATAAATTTATGGGTCTCGAGTATTGCCAGCACCCTTAAATTTGCAAAAACTACCCTTAATTAGGGTATTTTTGCAAGATTCTTAGTAAACTGTATTTCAACAAACCTTTACACGTAGGATACGTTTTTTGGGTCGCTGATTACGAATTTCAGGGTCCCGAGTCCAAAAAATATTGCCAGCATCCTTAAATTTGCTAAAACTACCCTTAATTAGGGTATTTTTGCAAGATTCTTAGTAAACTGTATTTCAACAAACTTTTACACGTAGGATACAGTTTACTAAAAATCTTGCAAAAATACCCTAATTAAGGGTAGTTTTTGCAAATTTAAGGGTGCTGGCAATACTCGAGACCCGTAAATTTGTATTCGGCAACCCAAAAAATGTAATCTGAGACCTCAAATACATGAATTTGTTAGTATTTATGACAAAAACACCCTATAAAGGGGTGTATTTTGCAAATTAAGGGTGAACGGACAGAGTCCAGCCCTCGGGGCCCCGGTTTTCGGATTCAGCGACCCAAAAAACGTACCGGTAAGGTAAGCTCGTTTTGGTTTCCAATTTCACAGCAAAACTCGCATTTTAACTGGATTATAAGTCGAAATATGCACTTCTAAGCATTTTTTCTCAAAATTATAACTTATTTGATCGGGTCGTATTTTTTATTTTTTTCTCTATATTCAGCAACTGTAGATAGATGAACATCAAATAATATCACACATTCCATTTAAAAAAAACACCCAAATAATCATGGAAAAACAAAAAATAATATATTATATTATAAAATATTTAATATTTGTAAAGTAATCAAATATCGTTTTAAATGATGGGCTATATTTTTCTTGATTTTATACAGACTTGAATGAATCCATCTCGCTTTTCTTGGCCAGAGACAGCTAGTGATGCCTCAGTTGCAATACGCACGAATTGTTTAATAGCTATTCGGTATTGCAAGGAGTGTGGAAAATCAGGAAAATTTACGTCTAACGCTTTGGTAACACACATTTCCATATTAGCAGTCACTGGCGGCTCAGTAATATTTACGTCATTCCCAAAGATTAATTCTGAGTATGTTTGGCCTCAAAATTTATTTTAGGTAACTATACTAAATTCTCGTATTGCTGTTGTCTTAACGTTTCGTGCCGTAAGGACGCATTGGATACCATCTTCTTTGTCTTCATTAATTTCATACCGCTGGTAAAGCTGGATGACAGGTGAGAGGTTTGTTTTTTTAATAACGGTGGAACTTCTACATAATGGCATGTTTATCAATGCCCTGCTTTCCTTTCTTCTGTCATTTTCATTTTCTTGGTTACCATAGTCGCAGTATTTTCTCTAGATTTTAAATTATTCTGAATTTGCTTATAATTCCAATTAAATTTTTTAAGTTTATTCCAGATGCGATTTCGAAAAATGGTAGGAATTAATGTACTTTGCCAAATCTCTTCAATTTTCGATACATTTTTGAGTATTTCAGAAACACCTAGATCTGTCCCAGCACATTTATATCTTAGTCATTAGATCATTCTAAATAAATAAATAACGAAAAACAACGTCCTTAAAGGTAGGTAACACACGGTAACTAATATTATAGATTTACCAAATATTCTTACTTTTTATTGGGTATTTTGCCACTGAAAAATATTTAAAAATTTTAATGAAAAAACCTCTGCGCCAAACGGATCAGACAGAGGTTGGTTCTTGAGTACTTGACTGTTTCAAAAAGTCTCACACCTAAAAATATATAAACTAGAACAATGTTATGAACTAAAAACTGAAAATCAAAGCTATAGGTAGTTAACGTTTCGGAAGAGAATCTACTTCCGTTCTCAAAACTTTTTTGGCCGTCAACCATGACAGTTCTTTGTTTATGTATTTCCATAGTCACGTGAGACATTAAATTATATTTATCTTATTTTTACTTACTTCGTCTCTAAGGATGGGCAACCTAGTACAAAAATCTATTGAATAATTAGAAACGCATCTATCTTCGTTTAATAAAATAATCGCGGATTCTTTAAGTTTTCTTTTAGTTCCGTTGCTCGCGTGTTCACAAATTTTGGATTTTTCAAATTCATCATAGAATTAAATGGGACTCGACGAAGATTTTGGAAAAAGAGAGCAACGGAACTAAAAGAAAACTTAAAGAATCCGCGATTATTTTATTAAACGAAGATAGATGCGTTTCTAATTATTCAATAGATTTTTGTACTAGTTGGTTGCCCATCCTTAGAGACGAAGTAAGTAAAAATAAGATAAATATAATTTAATGTCTCACGTGACTATGGAAATACATAAACAAAGAACTGTCATGGTTGACGGCCAAAAAAGTTTTGAGAACGGAAGTAGATTCTCTTCCGAAACGTGAACTACCTATAGCTTTGATTTTCAGTTTTTAGTTCATAACATTGTTCTAGTTTATATATTTTTAGGTGTGAGACTTTTTGAAACAGTCAAGTACTCAAGAACCAACCTCTGTCTGATCCGTTTGGCGCAGAGGTTTTTTCATTAAAATTTTTAAATATTTTTCAGTGGCAAAATACCCAATAAAAAGTAAGAAAATCTGAATATGCCACAAATAAACAATTACAGACAATTACCAAATATCTTACAACTTATAGTCATAATAACTTAAATATTGTAACACTTAACATAAAACCACGAAACACGCAAAAACCCACAAAAAAACACACAACTAAAAAGAATACTTAGTAGAAGTACACAAACAAAAGAAAGTAGGTTGGAACTTGTTACCTCCACACCCCAGTGATAGATGCCTGTCGCTTGAACTGTGGTTGTATTCGAGCGCGTTATTTGTCGCATAATTCCCATGAGCGACGGAATTTTCAAAGAGAATGAGGAACCGGAAGATATTAGAATAAAGCAAGGGGCTTTTTATCATACTTTAATAATTATTTTAAGTACTGTGTCTACCAGATAATATATTTTTGTAAATAAACCAATGATGGTGATAAAAACCTGTAAAATCACCAAATTTCTAAACTTTCGGTACCATGAGGAACCAGAAGATGCTAAGATGGGTCGATCAGCTTTTGGGAATAAATTTTATTTATCCAAATGTACATTTTGACCCCTAGGGCAAACAATTTAAAAAGAAAGAATTTTTCATTCCACCCTAATGACCATGCAATACCCTTATTGCAGAAACTGAACTTCGCCCTTTTATGCCACAGTTTTTTTTTAATTAACATGAAATTATGTATTTGTACTGTTTTAAAGATTGTGGTTGTAGGTAAAGACGTTTATTATAATTATTATTATAAACGAGAAAATAAAATAAGCGAAAAGCCAAAAAGCAGAAACAATACACTAGGAAACAATTAAAAAGCAAGAGGCAAATGGAATTCTTAAACTAGAAATTCTAGAAACTTATTTAAATAGGGACCAAATCTTTTGTATTTCATTCTTAGTTGAATCATTGTTTGAAAATGACCTAAAAAGGGTTAAAACTGCAGTCACGATTTCTACAAATATAGTGGTAAAGAACATAGTAGTGTTTTACTCAATTTCGTTATAATTATGGATTACCACAGAGTAACGGCTTCCTCAATCAATTTCTTAAAAGTAATTATATTTATAGGGAATATGGGCTTGTTCAGCATTTTTTTTTTATTTCATAAATCGAAAGTGCAAGTATAAATTAATGGATCTGCAAAAAATCAGAATCTTATTCGCACGTTTAGTATCTTAAAAACTATTACAAATTTCCATCTCGCGAAAATGGGGCGTGGCCAGGCGCTACGTCACTATACGCATAGACCCGGCGATCTCAATAGGCTTGATGCTCCTTATTGGTTATAATTATAAGTGTTTTCGAAGTATTGTTTGTTTTGCTTACTACTTGACAGTAGGGGAGTACAATTTGGTGAAATGTCAAAAAATTACAATTTTCTCTCGCTCCTGTCGGAACGAATTTTCGATTTCGACCCGCGCAATTTACGATTAGAATTCATCGCCGACCTTCTCCTTTCCGTAGACACATAGAACGAACTTCCACTCGACGTATTTATTTAGTTACCAGCGTTTAAAAATTCCATGTTTTTCGACTTTTCAGGTTAAATTTGAAAGGTCCCAGAAAGCCATTTTTTTACGTCACTTGCGTATAGTGACGTCACAAATGAGCGCTCGGTTTTTGCAACTATTACTAATTTCAACTCCTTATATCTCGAGAACGGAAAAAGTTAATAATACGAAATTTTAAGTGTATAATGAGAATATCGAGTACTATATGAAAAAGTATAAAAACCATATAAAAAGAATATCATGGAACAAGCTCAAGTTATTGGATATATAAGAAAACATAAAAAAGGAAATTTTGGGCTTACGTTAACGGTAAAAGAAAAGGCGGTTCTATTCCCCATAATATTGCATATAATGATGTCCACTATACAAATCCCCAGGATATTGTCAATGCCTCTACTACCTTTTTTCAGACTGCATATTTAAAACCTAATAATAATGGAGATAAATATCATTACTATGAAGATAACAGTAACAGCCCCAGTTTACCATTAACAGCGTTTACTGAAATGGAGGTACTTAATTCGTTAAAAAAAAATTAAACCGTGTATTCCTGCATTTATCGTAAAAGATTGCGCAGCCATCTTCGCTGGCCCACTCACAATAATATTTAATTTATCATTAAAAACGCGTACATTTCCTGATATGTGGAAATATTCTCGTTTATAGACTGGTTTTTAGAAAAGAGCGTGGCTAAAAGCTATAGGCCCATAACAATTACCTGCACTTTTGCTAAGGTATTCGAGATCACTTTGCATGCATCATTATCCAATCATGCACAGAGCCAAGTCGCAATATTCAACATGGGTTTGTTCTTGATAAACCTATTGAGACCAACCTTGTGTGTATTACACAATTCATTTCTAAAGAATTAGATGCAAAGAAGCAAATTGATACCATTTATACAGATCTTTTCAAGGCATTCGATCGCCTGGCCCATGGTACTCTATTAGAAAAATTGAGTAAATTTGGATTATCAGTAGCGCAATTAGATTTCTTCTATTCGTATCTAGAGAATAGGCATCAATATGTGGCATACCGTGGTTACAGGTCATTTGATATTCTGGCTACTTCAAGCGTTCCCCAGGGATCCGCACTGGACCCGCTTATGTTTGTTGTTTTATAAATGACATTGCAGCTAATTTGAATGTAGAGATCCTTCTGTATGATTTAAAAATTTATTGTTTAATAGAATGTGAACAAGATTGTGAAAAACATCAAAACAACTTGAACATAATTAATGACTGGTGCCTATCTAATCACTTGCCTCTCAGCATATTTAAATGTAATACATTTACTTTTTCTAAAATACGAACTTTATCGAGTACAATTATCACATAAACGGTCAAATGTTGCAGAGGCTTGATATAGTGAAAGATCTTAAAGTTTTAAGGAACATATTAATGTCACCGTAACATCAGCATTAAAGAGTCTAGGTTTTTTAATACGAATTTGCAAAGGGTTCAGCAATACTGATATGAAGTTGCTATACCACTCATTTGTACGATCAAAATTAGAATACTGCTCGCTCATATGGTCCTCTGGATATGCTTTATTAATAAATAATGTTGAGAATGTTCGGCGCCGCTTTGTTAAGTACTTAAGTTTTGTTGACGATGTTACCTATCCTATAACTGGATAACTGGATATTCCCAAAATTTTATGTGGGAAAGATTCAGCATGTCAAATCTACAAGATGAAAGGATAATACGCTCAATAATCTTTCTTTATACATTTATGTATAACATTTCTGATTGTCCTCATATTTTGGAACAACTGAATTTTCACATACCTCGGATAACAAGTCGGAATTGTGAGACATTTCGTCTCCCTACTCCTCGAACGAATTTATTAAAGTTTTCTACTTTTTATATGTCATGTGTAAATATATATTCAACTGCAGTATTTAATTAAGCAGCTTGATTTATAATAGAATATAACCTCTGTTCTTATACTATTCTAGTGTAGTTCTATTTGATTATAAAATCATATTATGTCACTATAATTTTTCCCACCGTGTAATTGGTTAACCTGTTGGGTGGTGTACCTAAATAAATAAGTACCTAATAGGGTTTAATAATAAGCACACCTTTAACCGCCTGCGCACAGTGATTCAAAAATTAATTTTTGTGATTTGATTTAGTATATAAGAGATAAAATACTCGTTGCTAATTTTTTGAAAATGTATTTTTCCGGTCTCTAAGCACAAAAATTAATGCAATTTTCACAAAAATTACTTTAATGGCGTTATGTTAGTCCCACATCCTTCCAGATTTTTGTCGCAATATTCTCTGAAAATTTGAGCTGAATTTGTCAAGCAGTTTTTGAGTTATAATCTATCAAAGAAATAAACAAACATACATATATTGAATTTTCTATATTAGTAAGATTAGTAAGATAATGGATTTTTTTAATTGATATTCAAAAAATCAGTACTTCTTTATTTATGAATCCAAAAAGCTTAGAATACTATGATCATATTATAGTTTAATAAATTATGTAATAAATACCTCGAAAAATCTTCAAAAACCCCCAAATGGCCAATTTCTCAAAATTAGGCCACTTTTGGGTAAAAGAAGTATTATATTTGTAATCAACGAACCAAAAACATAATGTACAATCATTAAGGAACCAGAGATCTTAAATGTAGGAAGGTCCATCCTCGCCATTTCAGTGTAAATATTCTATTTCTCAAAAAATTAGTCAAAAAACAAAATCATTTTATTAAGGTTTTTAGACAATTTGCCTCAACTTGGGCAGTTGGGCCTTGAAAAGTATTGTTTTGAGAATACTTTTAAAAAAAATGTAGTCACTTCAAGCAAAACTCATGTTTTGATCGAATTTTGTCCACAGATATTCATTTTTGATTCTCTGTGCCGCGCCTGCCTATCTTATAATACTATATGAAGTATAATGTCTTTAAGGTCAGGATCGAAATGTCAAAAAGTGTATATGTGGTTGCCTAATAATCATTAAAATTCCGCCAAATCGACACTTGGTATTTCATAAATAACTTTTTTATAAGTAATTCAAACGAAGTTTTAAAGTGGGCAGTATTATAACAGAAGTCGGCCAAATACAACTGACCTGTTTGTTTCTTTTTTAAGTGCACGATAAATTCGAAATAAATTATTAAAATTGCCTAATTATCAGACGATACATTTGTAGCTATATTAGATCATCTGAGTTATTTAAATACACTTAATTAGGTCGAATTGATGCATATTACAATCATTATCTCTTATCTGTGTAAAAAATTGCATAAAATTGCTTTTGTACATTATAATGTATGAAACCAATTTTCAACACAAATCGATGAGTCATCAGAATAATTGCAAAGAATATTTAGAATAAGTTCATCATGTAACTAGAAGATGGCGCCAATAGCATTATGAATGAAAAGAGGTAATGATTTTGATTTATGAATGAAAAGAAAAGTGTGGCAAACTTAAATTTGTTAAATAAACTAAACAATGAAAGTATTAAATGGTCAACAGTTTGCAACTGCACTCAAGCACTAAAATGGCACTATATCCCAAATATATAATATATACAATTAATTCTATTAATTCTTGTCAAAAATTAGGTGAATTTTCAATGAATGTAAATATATAAATTATAGGTTTGAACCCTGAACACAGATAAATCCCCTGAATATGGTTCATGGCATTGGTGTTTTAATCAACTGTCCATAACTTTATCTCGTTTAAGCTTCCACAGAAAAGAGTATCTTTCAATAGTGTGACTGCTTCAGCGAGAGAAAACAACGTGTAACCTAAACCCTGAAGTTATGGGTTGAATCAGCTAGTTTTGGCAAATTTTTATTGTGTAAGAATGATTAACCCAATATACTTACTCAGATATTGGTTATGTTCCTTATTAGATATATGCAAAAGCATGTTAATTTTTTTGGGAAATAGGATAATGATACAATATATCTAGAGCTCAGGAAAGATTAAAAAACTAACAAGATAGGACAGTCAGACGGAGACGAAGACAGTTGTGTACTCCAATTTAAAGGGACACGACATCCAGGTCCAGCGGAAACGGTTTCGGAATTTGTCATTTGTCGGTTACGCATTAAACGAATTTGACCAAGCTTACTAAAAGATAAGTTAGCTCATTAAAACCGACAAGTGCTACATCACGTATAGATCTCGATGACAGCTGCGTGTGGCTGTTTTTCCTCATTTTATAGAAAAAAGTTTTAAACTAATTCTTTCAATGTACAATTCAATCCTCACCAAATAGATACCTTACATATAAACATAGAAATACTTCATGTGACATATATATTAATTACTAATCAATCTGTTTTTTAGTGACCTTGGCTAATGAGAGTCAGCTAAGTTCGGTCGTTCTATCAGGACAGTGTTGTCCAACTTTCATTATTGGCCTCTCTTTCTAATGTTACCTTCTTCGTCTGATTGTCACATTGTGGCAACTGCGCTAGAACTCCAATTTAAATGTCGAGGTTAATGGCGCCATTGCTAAAAGATAAAAGGTTTTCCGCCGGCTTGTTAATTCCCTAATCTTTGGCGAAAGTCCGGTTTGGGCATTACCTTGTAAATCTGTAATAAATTCCGCAAGTCAAGAAATTGAAGAATTTCGAGTTATTTTGTGAAAAAAGACAGGGGGACATCCCCGCATCCTCCATTTCTTTGTCTGCGACGCTTATACTGTCTGTGGCGCTAATAATTATTAACAATTAGATATCAGAATAAAAAACCTACTAACCTAACCTAAACAAATCACACGAAAGAATGAAATTATTTTAAGCAGAATAAAAACCTCTAACCTAACATAAAGAAATCATAGAAAAGAATTAGTGAAAAAATATATTAATCGAAGTCATTGATTAATCGTTATAAAATTAAAGGAAAAAAAAATCAGCGGACGTAGGAGTTTGAACCCGGGACCTTCGAGATTTAACTACGCGCTAGCCACTCGGCTAACGGTGAACGCTAGAACAAGGAATAGTCAGATAAATGATATCACGTTTTGCGCATGGTCGAAGCTCCGAACTTTTGGTCTGTGTTTTGGTGTACTAGACGCTTTTCACACACACACTATACGTTCAAGGACATATTTACAACTGTTAGGTAGAATAAAAATTAGATGAGGGACAGTTGCCAAATTTAAATACATATTGTCTTTGCCATTTTCAATAATTAAAACTTTGATGTGTTCCCATAATGTGGATAAAAGGTTCTTGCTGTTTAATTCGAAATTAATAATGTGGTTATATAACTTTTAAAATATTTCATTTTAAAATGTAAACAATATCCCTATATGATGTTAGTTGTACATGGCATAAATTATGCACACCTACATTTTAGAATTTACCTAACCAGATACTAAATAGCTATATTTTACGACTATTTATGTAATTAGGTAATATTTATAATTATAATTTGTAACATATATTATATCTCATACTAAAGAAATTTTTGTACATGTGGCAACGCGGACATCATTCCCACAAATATTGAAACTTGCCAATAAAATAAGATAAGATACACACTGTGCCATCTAGGATTAACATAAGTACTAGCTTACGAGTTTTTGACATTTCGATCCTGTCCTTAATATTATCAGATAGATAATCAGGAAGAACTTTGCGATAGGTAAAGCAGGGCTATTAGTTTGACTAGTGATATAATGGGGAGAAGTAGTACTAAATTAAATTAGATTTTGAAAGCAGGAGCTGGCTGATTGGCCTTGACCACCACAACCCCTGTGGTCTATTGTAGCGCTCCTGTTTGTTTTTATAATAATAATGATAATACTTTATTTACCGGCGAATGCCCATTACAATTGCCATTTCCCTTAAAGGTTCTTATCCAGCTTTGTCCTTTGCATCAGACTCCACAGCCTTAACAAGGGCCCCTTAGTATAGCCATCAGCTCTTGATTCTTCGTCAAGTAGTTGAAATTTCAGTCTAGCTAGACCTTCACTGCCTCTTGATAGAATCTGCATGTTGCATCATCTGCCAGGCCCGTTAGCTCATAGGTCTATTGAGTCAGCAGTGTCCGGTCAGAATAATTATTCGAATGGCCTTCCTATTTTGACATTAGAGCCCCTCCGTAAATTTGGCCGATTGTTCTTTAATGAACTCTGTGACCTGTCTCTGTCGTGGGAAACTTTTGTACCATTCCAAAGATTTAGTTTGGGCCTATTTACCAATGAATGCTGGTATGCATGACTTAGCCACGCCGCAAAAGGGTTCGGTTCCCATTACGGCGTTGTAAATTGTTTAAGGGGTCGCTCAGCTCTGAATAGCCGTTCTTCATATCGACCTAAAATATCTTTTGTGAATTACCCTACAATTAGTTGTTGTCCAGGACTCCCAAGCTTTTTGCAATTCTTGTGATTTTCCTGGGGGCTAATTTCCCTATGTCTTCAGGCATTAATTCCACCTTTTCCAGTTAATTTAAGCAAAGAATATGTTCCGCAGTTTCCATTACAGTATCACTGTATCTGCACGTACCATCATCTGCCTTACCCATACTCTTTAGATGATACTTCAAGGGGTAATGGCCTATTAAAAGGCCTGTCATCAGCCTTAAGTCGAACTTTTCGAGTTCGAGGAACCTCGTGGCATTCTTTGTCGAATAAGTTATTGTAATGTACTCGGTTAAATATTTCCGCCTAGTATATAGACTGGCGTATTTATTATGTTTTTGTATACCTTTTTATATACCTGATAAATATCGGGACTTCATTCATGTATTGACTGTCGTTAAGAATAAAACATTAATTTGGGGTAATATGAGTTTAATTGCTTTAATATATTACAGTTATGAACTTTTTCGCTTGTCTTTGGCCTGGAATATTCCTCCAGTAGGACACTTTCTGTTCCTTTTCCCATTTTAAGATTTCCTCAGTTATGTGCCCCTTAGATAAGTCACAAAATGGTTCAGGTCCAAAATATGGGGCTTCAGCGCCTTTTTTGCAAGGGCATCAGCTTCTATTAACTCGTGCCCCGGCACCCACATCAAGGTAACCTTGTTGTTTTTTACTAGTTGCGTTGCCCTGCAAGAAAATAAACTTCGCCAGGATAATACGGAACTTCGAATCCCAGGCTACGAAGCCTATAGAGAACAACGAAGACCCAACGCAGGAGGAGTGGCTCTGCTCGTGAAGAGAACTATTGACCATCATCACATCGACACGCCGGAACTGGAAAACATGGAAGCCATCGCTATAGTAGTTTCAACGGAAAAAAATAGACCACTCAAGATAGCTTCCTGTTACCAAGCACCTCAACGTCATCTCCTAAACCATGACCTGGAGGCCCTCATAGCACGAAGTACCCAGACCCTGGCTAGACCATGACGTACGGGTGTTGGGTCCAGAAGAGCCGCCATTTGACATCGGCGCAGTCATAGGCCCAACGTGCTGGATATAGACCTGCTGAACGAGATGACCTTCACCGCCGAACTTCACACCCAAGCTGAAGGCTCCTCTAATCACAGTCCCTGAGCTACACAGTTCACACTCCCTTCCCAGGAAATCGGAGCACAAGATGCCAATTGGCACCCTGGGCTTCCGACTAGTCAACACCATCCAAACCCATCTAAGCTCCGAGAGGGCTTGGTAACAGCCGTTCCCTCTCACTACAGATGAAATACGCTACCGGGAGCTGACATGCTAGCGAAGAATGAAGACCAAGACAGAAGAGCGACAGAAGAAACGACCCAGCTGGTAGGGTCCAACAGCCAGTACCAGAGGAGAGTCTGCTAACATCGCCAGCACCGTCTGCATTTGCGGGTGGGGTAGGAGAAAAAGCAGGCACACGCCTCACGAGCCCGGTCCAGGTCTACAGCGATGATTGGTGCAAAGAGCTCAAGCTCGACCCCTAATTATCCGAGGCCGTCATCTTTAGTCAAGAATATTGGCGCACCAGTTGCTTCAGGGGTTGTCTGCATTCCCAGACAATTTTAGACTCAATGGTGTAAGACCTGAGAGCTTTTAACGTTGCCTGACTCTTTTAATTAAAAGTTGCCGTTGACGTTATTTAATTCAAGAAATTTTGAGCATGGCTTAGTTTCAGGCATTTGGTTAGCCATCGAATGTCTATAAGATTACATCAGAAAGCCATCGTGTTTGTGTGATTGACATTAGGGGAAGCCAAGTTAGAATCGCACCAGTCATTGACGTTGCTTTTATCAGAACACATTTGTTCGCAAAGGAGACTACCACCTTTGCTATACCAGAATATAGTAGCATCGTCTATAAATAAAGTGAACTATCCTTTATTATCAATTTCGGTCAGGTCGTCAATATACAATGTTTGGAGCACGGTTTGCTGAAAGGCTGAGTAGGTGAAGCAATTTGGAACATATTTAGCTCCAATGACCTCTATTCAAAGTCTTACAGTTTTCGAGATATTAATTCTTTTTGTTGTTTTTTTCAAAATTGAGCATTTCAGCTGTTATAACTCATTATTTTGCGACTAACAGATAAAAATAACTAATATACGTATCTTTAATGTATCTATGTTCCAATTAAATAGATGACTATGATAAAGAACAAACAAAAATGATGAACTAACAATGGGAAGACATGTTTTTAAAGTAAAAATTAGCATAGCATTAAAAAAATAATGAAAGCAGTGAAAATGTTCAAATGCTTTTAAAATGTTCTCTAGCTTATGCCCTTGTATGTAATAAATTTTAAATAAATAATTTGTTGTTTTCTTCAGTCCTATTAATTCTTCCCCAATGTAGCTCACATATTCTTAAACTATTTAAAAGTTTGTATGAAATGTTATTACAATGGACATAAACTAGAGAACATTTTAAAAGCATTTGAACATCTTGATCGCTCATAATTTTTTTTAATGCAATGATAATTTTTATTTTAAAACAGTTTCTACCCATTGTCGTGACTTTGTTAGCTCATTTTTTTATCTGCTAGAACAATAAAAAAATAATTATAACAGTTGAAAGGTTGAATTTTGAGATATTTTCAAAAATAACAAAATAAAAGTAATATCTCGAAATCCGTGAGACTGCATAGAGATCACTGAGGCTAGAAATGTTCCAAATGGACTCACCTATCCACCGTTTTTGCCATCCGCCAAACACCCTGTATAACAAAAATCAAATTAGACCAAGAACAAAACCTATAGGCACCAAATTACTTAGGTTTAATTTGTTGGAACAGGTTGAATTCTTAACTACGGTTTAACAAATAAGACCGAAACCAGTTTAACGCAATGCCTCTGAAATCATGGTATTACAGTTCCTGCAACAATACTTCATGCTCAATTCAGGGACCTTTGACAAATTATACAATATTGCCGCAGCACACTTCACGCTATTAACTGAAATACAAACTATCTTTAAAAATGAAAACATTGATCATTAGTATCTTTACTTTTTTGGAAACAAAATGGGTGATTACTTAATAACTTCCTTCTTGGAAGTTTAACAACTGTTCTTCTCAATAATTTTTGGCTTAAATGTAGATATTGGCGATATCAGAGCTGGGCAAAGTACTCATTTAAACTGCTTCAAGGATCAAGTACCAAGTACTTGTATCAAGTATCAATTACTTTTCAAAAAGCAGAATACTTCAAGTACCAAGTACTTCGAGGTAGTACTTGCAATTTTGAGTGCAAGTACTACTTGTACTACTTCAATTAATCATTTAATTCTAACAAGTACACGTAAATACTTCACTTTCTTGTATCAAGTATCAAGTACTGTTTAAAAGTAAAACATAAGTACATTTAAGTAATTCAAGTACTTTAAATTTTTTATTTTTGTCTAAACCAATCTTTATCTGTTAATATTTCTGTATATTGACATATTTTTTTTATATTTAGGGTATATTTAAATAATGATACAGTTTTTTGAATATGCTTTATTTATTTACTTAATGAGAAAATTTTGCTCCTAAAGAAACATAACATTTCAGATCATTAACGTATTCTAAAATAACGAAGAAAATTTCTTGAATATTATAGTCTGGTAGATAGCTCAATATAAGGGGCCTGGGATATAACATGTTTATCATTGCAGTTATGTTTTAGCAAGTATTTTATCTTATCTGAGTCCGACCTGCCCCCCTGCCCGTTTTGGCGTTAGCCGCCCCCGAAAATATTCAATTGTGGAACAGAGTATAACACTTTGGGGCGTGGTGCTAGTGAAGAGAGAACGTAGTAATGGTATAACTTTGTAACCAGGCGGAAAATTTTCGTTGTCAATGCTCATTGCTGGAAAACCATATGCCAACATTTTCTGCTTGCCTATATTCCAGATTTTTTGTTAAAAATTGGACTTTTGGCCAAAAACGGGCCAAATGTGTTGCTTTTCAAAAAAAAAATGTTGGCACCTTCTCAAACTTGTAGTTTCTGTACCAAAGAATAGTCTCTGTGAGTGCCAACATTTCTTTCTCTATACACTATACTATACTATATTATACTATACTATACTATACTATACTATACTATACTATACTATACTATACTATACTATACTATACTATACTATACTATACTATACTATACTATACTATACTATACTATACTATACTATACTATACTATACTATACTATACTATACTATACTATACTATACTATACTATACTATACTATACTATACTATACTATACTATACTATACTATACTATACTATACTATACTATACTATACTATACTATACTATACTGTCTTATACAAACTAGAGGCAAATGCTCTTTTTGGCAATAACGAATATCACCCTCTGCAGGTTTCAACTGGATTGTAAACTTACTTGCAGTAACTAGGGTACTTGAAGTGGTAATCAAGTATTTTAAATACTTGAAGTAAATTGTAAAGTACTTCAAGTATTGTGAACTCGTTTAACAAGTACTAAGTACTAAGTACTAAGTACTATTCTAAAATATCTGCAAGTATCAAGTACCAAGTACTCATTTCTTCGAGTATTTGAAGTAAAATCAGTTAAAAAAGTAATTTATACTACTTTTACTTGAAGTAGTGCCCAGCTCTGAGCGATATGGAACGAAAGTGGATCTTCTAAATTCTACCACTTTTAAAAAATTACATTAAAAACTATTTTTAAGAAAAAGCTTTTATTTTAAAAAACTGTACTGAAAAGTAAAAAATTTTTTTTTTAAATTCATCCATCTGAAAACCAAAAGCTTTGGGGACGGTCTTACGCTTATTGTTTCCAGATGCATGAATTTTAAAAAAATATTTTTTACTTTTTAGTACAGTTTTTCAAAATAAAAGCTTTTTCTTAAACATGTTTTTTATATAATTTTGTTTGCCACATAGGCGCACTGTACTCTTGAAAGATTTTCATATTTTTTACCCTACCCTGTAGGTATACTATTTAACGTTAAGCACCTGAAATGGTTATCGGACATGCAATAACTTTTGCCAGTGCCACAACTTTGGTTGTGCAACTAAAAAATATCATTTGTTGCACACTTAATTGACCACACTGTATATCCTGGGTGTAGAATCAGGTCATGTCTATCATAAAAATGCATTATTATTGAAACTGTATCAACGAGTAAAATTTCAATTCCGTAGGATAAGAGGACGTGGTTCTAATTCAGTTGCATGATTTGACCTAAACAAACTAACACACTAACACTGCAAGTTAAATAAAGGCTTTTAAAAAAGAAACTATTCCTAAATTTTCAAATATTTTTACAGATATTTCGTCAAGACCGGAACATTTTTTATCTTTAATTTTTTTAATAGTCCCTCTTAATTCAATTATATTTATATATTATATAGACAAACTAGACGAAAATCGACCTAAATTTCAAAGAGTCTACCGAATGAATGGATTTTCACTTTGTGGATTCTGTTCGTTTTGATGTCTAGATCAAACTTGAAAAAAATAATTTCCACTATTGCTCCGCAGTTGTTATAAACAATGATTTTGTTGCTAATTTGTTAACCAGCAAAATAGAGACAAATTTAAAAAAACAAAATGTATTTTTAGATAACTTTACGAAAAAGTGCATATTCTCCGAAATATAGTGGTTCGAATTTTTCCAAAAAATGGAGAAGGGAATAAAAAGTGACGAAAAAAAATCCAGAAAAATATGAATATATTATTAAAATACAAGACTTTTTTCCTTTATGGCTTTTTCATAAAGTACAACCTGTTCAAGTTCCGAAAAAATATGAAGAAAATACCCTTATCGGAAAATGGAATATCTCGTAAACCATGACATTTAAACATCTGACGTGCAGATTAATATCTTCTTTAAAATTTTGGTCTCTTGTAATTTTTTTGTAACGCGCATATTTTCCGAGTTTTCAACAGTTTTCACGATCAAAAATGTAATGTAGGTACATACTGTGACTTTGTTTTAGTCTGATGAGTTATATTTTTGTAACAAACTTTTCTTGATATTTGATATAATTTTCCTGTTATTATTGTTATTATTATTTTAGATGTTTATATCATAAACCCCATTTATAGACGCAATTTTCAGCTAAACAACCGTGCTCAAACTTAGATTTTTTCAATGACTTCAGATTTTTTTCATTATATCATGACATTGTTACACCAGGCGCCATCTGTGACTCAATAGCTTTACTTCGAGTATGGTATGCCTAGTTTCTAGGAGCAATCTATGTATGCAAATTCTATTTTTCGTTCTCTCAATTTCACACCACGGATATTACTATACTCTTCGCAAATACAAAACGAAGAGTATATTGCATTCGATCAGCATATTCTAAAACCTGTAATATTGCTCGTAGAGAAAAAATTTTCATATTACTGTGTTGATCGAATTCTAAACAACTTTCAAAATGTCCGTCCGTCCGTCTGTTCGAAAAGTTGTTTAATTTTCCACAGTTCGGTTCTTGATACAATCCTCTACGATAAAAATTGACCATACATTTTTATGAAAATTGAAATTACAAATATTTCATTAAATTGCGTTTTGAAAATAATCTCTTTAAACTATCATTTAGCTTTCAAAATAATAAATAAAATGACACAATTTTTCTTAAAAAGAACTTTATCTAAAAATCAAAATTAAAAACATCGTGTTTTATCCGAAACAATCATCTTTAAGCGAACAAAAGGATACAAATTTATATTTTGAAACAAAGTTTATGCAGTGAACTTTCAAATGGAATAAACCGCGTTCATTTGTCTTAATTACAGCTAGAGTAGCCTCTTGAAGTTGGTAAGCATTATGGAAAAAACAAAATTTTATATTGTCCAAAAAAATTTTTTTCAGGCGTACAACAAAGTCAATATAGTTTCTTCAAGTGTGCCATTTCAGCTAAACGATCATATAGATCATATCTCTTTACCGTTTAAGTAGTTTTTTGCTACAGATGCTCGAAAATTACGTTTTTGGGAATAACACAATAAAACATATTTTCCCCGAATAAAGACAATTTTAACTATTAATAATTATCCGTCTAGATATCGAGAAAAAGCACTGGAGGTGTTAAAAGCACATATATTAAAACATTAAGCCTGGTATAAAAGATTTTTTATCTCATAGAATTTTGCATGATTTTGGTCCTAAATTCCAGCATTTGGGAGCAGTCGTTTTATTTATTAATTTTTTTATAAAAACATCAGATTCCTAATCAGTGAGCTCGAAAACTCTTAGTAATTATATATTATCAAGCCAAAATAACCGACATTGTTCGAGTTATATCATTTTCAAAATTATGTTTCCTACTAAAACGGTTCTTTTGAAGCTCTAGAAAATTAAATTATCAGAAGGAATAGAAAACTTCTGATGAACTTCAGAAATGATTACACAGTCATTAAAAAAGTGTTTAGGCAATTGATTTATTATATAGGTACAATCCATTTCCTAATAAGTTACTTTATTCTTCACTCCACTAAATAATAAGTAAACAAAACGGAAAATTATGGTCACAGAGAAAATGTAAATAAAGTATCTGATAAATCAAGTCAAAACCATAAAGAAAATTAGAACAGTACATTCTGAACTTTTACCTTGTAAGCCAGGAGTCAATTTGTCGTTTGTGTATGTAGCAACATAAATATAGAAAGAATAAACGTTTCATTCGTATTACATTTATTGAAAAATATTGATAAGTAATATTAGGATTACGATAATGTCATATTCAACAACGAACAATTTTTTGTAAATTATTTTTTTGCCATTTTTATACCTTGAGATGAAATTTGGTATACAGACGTAAATTGATAACCCAAAAACAGAAACGAGGATTTTTAAAAAAGCAATACTTGGGTCCTTCTCCCACACAGTGAAAAGTGAACCCAAAAAGCAGTATACACTTGCCACATCGAGTGTCCTTGGATAGGTCTCCTCAAAAATATGTTTTGGGACCTTCTAATTTTAACTCTTCAGTCACGAGATATTCGCTTTCTAAGTCCTTATCAATGAAAATTCTAACGAACGTAGTAGCAAAAGTATCTACCTAACATAAATGTGAATATAATGTTAGTATATTATTTCTATTATTAATTTAGAAATTCTGTCTAAAACGTTACTACCACAATAAATCACTACAAAGCCCGATGTGATAGAGAACACCCGAGATCACGTACTTGAATACTGCAAACGATATCCGTATACGAATATATTTCACCAGATATATTATGCGCTTACCTCAAACGAAAGTAGACGATTGTTTGTCTGGCTCACCATTACAAGTTTCTTGTTATAATCTATAAGCTCTTGGTTATTGCCGGTAGCGTAGCCGTTGATATTTATTTATTTTCATTGAATCATTTATGGAGTTGTTCATTAAATTAACATTTATTATAAATAAATAAATTACATCATGCCTGTTGTGGCGTTGGTTTGTAAGGTTTTATTTTGCCCAAGTTATTCAAGTGTGGGCCACCCTCCGAGCGACGTGGTTAGCAGCACTGGTTTAACCTGGCTACGACAGTAAAGATACGGAAAGCAATTATGGCGGTGAGTTCAAGGCTTGGGCGCCATGATTAACTAGGGTAATTAAGAAAAAGAAAAGCTAAAGATAAACAAAAGGCAAATATTACATATATACAATAGTACTACATTACAAAATATTATATTACAGGAATAAACTATCACAGCATCAACGATACTGCATAGCAAAACTCGATATCAAAATAGAAATATGTACAAGATACTATATTACAATAACCGAAGTTCAAAGTAGGCTTGAGACTTTTACGAGAGCCAAATTAAATATATTACAAAAGAGATAACTCGTAAATTGTCTCGATTATTAAACAAAAGCATATATTGCAAGACGACAAAATACTATATACACAATGAAATAAGATAAAGGTAACCACGAAATATTATACAGCAACGAAAGAAGATAAAACAACGAATTAATATATTACAACGAAATCAAGATATAAGACACATTATCTAAGAAAAGCACATATAATACATGATAAGATAATAAAAACTTAACATAATAAAAGATATGCAATTTCGCTCAAACCTGATATTTATTTGAGCCTGCCAGTATATAGCCGGCCCGCTACGTATGCCAAATACTTAAAAACGGAACACCCCAGGTTATATATCTACAAAAATGAATACTAGGACTCGATCCTAGCAAATAGATACAGATTTCACCGCGCCCCGAACATGCGAATTCCTTTAATATAAATAATCCACATAAGTGACGTGATTTGACGAGTCAAATCTAGGAAATTTCAGATTACACGACGCGTATTATGTGCAAATAATTGCCAATATGCCTAACTACTTAGACATATCCAAAACAAAAGTACTTTAACAAAGCGAATCTGCGATACTGGTAAAACACAAATAATATCACGTTATTAAATACTAAAATTACGGTAAGCAAAGATGTAAATCACGACAGTAATAATAATACGAGTACTTAAGATTGTTTACTCATAAAATAATTCCCTAACCTAAGATTTAATATTTTCCGGTTTACTTGGAAACTTGCCTAGTTTGATTAGATTTGGCATTTTACGTTTTAATAAAACGATACGTAAAAATAATCTCTTATTTGTGAAGAAATAGGTAGGTACTTATCTTACTTTACTATGTCCTGCTGAAGGAAATTTCTATTAACCATTATTACATGTTTAGTGATCGAGGGCCTCCATTTTACTTAGTTGAGATTCCAAGCGTAATAGTCTTGGGTAACATTCAGCATTCTTCTGATATGACCATTTTGATGTTAAAAAAAATCATGAAGTTAACGTGCTCGTACAGAATCTGTATCATTAAGAATCTTTAACGTAACGAAAGTATTTGTAATGTAAGAAAATTTCTAAAGAGAAATTCTTGTTATGCAGAAGATGTCCGAATCAAGAAAACGTAATGCATGAAAATGTTGTTCTTATATAGAAAAACCTAAAATAATATTTTAAACGCTAGATGGTATTTAACGATATATAATTATTTAAACTCTTACCCCATGCGTCCATGATTTTCATCTTAATATCCCCCTTAGAGGTTTAACAAAATTTCAAAACGTCCGTATCTATTGACGGCTCGAGTGAAAGAGAAAAGGTTTAACCAAGCGCGGCGTATCGTTAAATATTTCCCGGACCGGTAGTCACGTTGCCACGCCCAAAAAGTAGTTCTCTTTTATTAAGGGAATATTAAATTAAATAAAGGATCTATATTTGTGTTGATAATTCTACATTCCGATCTGGCTAACAGACTTTATTACAATTATAATTTAATCTACTCCATTTCATTTTAAAGTTAGTTTGATCTATTTATTTAATTTGAATATTATAGAGCGTGCGCCATCTATTTTCCTGAGGCGTAAGCATAAGCTACTGACAATTTTTCATCTGTCATAAGAATAGTTCGTAATAGTACCAGAGCATAGGAGAATAAAATTTCCAATAATTAAAAATTTTTCTAATAAATGTTATAAAATGTAAGGATGCTTTTGCGCATTCCGCACGTTACACTGTCTATTGATATAAAGTAGTAAAACAATATTTTCAATAATTAAAAAATGGTTCTAAAAATTGACGGTCGACGCTTATGGCATCGCTGGGGTAACGTTATGGTTATGAACTATTCCTTTATTGGTCTTTTTTATGAATTTCAAACTGAAACTGGACAAGCTATAAGTATGACTACGAAATTCTATCATGTGCATACTATACCACGCGCGTCCGGTTTTTTACGAACTATATAATCGAGATCATATAACAATACTTTTTCTACACCTATTTAATTATATGACAATTATTAGCATTTTATTGGTGAAAAATCATACCTCTAATTCACGGTAGTGAATTATGGATTCATAATTCACTACATTCGGCAAATCACAAATACAAATTCAAAAATCACTGTTTCGCTGATTCAATATTTTAAATCGACAGCGATCTCTTGCTGCAGCTGACAATCAACTTGCGTGACACTGACGGCCTATATCGTCATATTGTTTGTTTACGTTTTCCAACGTATGCACCTCTTACGAGTAGGTACCGATTAATATTATCAAACAGTCTTATTTATTTGTTTAATAGGTGCAGAAAAACCATAGTATTACATTCGCAATTTTGACCATTATTCACTTTCACGATTTGCGCCACTCGCCTGACGGCTCGTGGGCTCAAACATCATCTTCATGAATAATGGCTATCAAATAGGTCATATAATAATATACTATTTCCGTCAACAGTGTATTAAAGAGTTAGATTAATCTATACAAAATCGTTTATTAATGACCCCTATTAATGCATGATTTCTTTATTAATAAACGATTTTAGTATAGACACCCAACATACATGAAATTAAATACTTAAATTCAGACGCCGTGTCACCAATATCTGTCACTGTCAAGCTTGTCACTTCTGAAGTCGGTGTTCTTAAACGTTGAATAAATGGATATTGACGAAGATTTTACATTAACCCCGCCTGAAGTGGCAGAAACTGCAAATGTAGCATCATTAAGTTTACTGCCAGAAAAAAGCCGAAAATTGTATGAGAAAACTTATGCCGAATTTATTTCATGGTGCTGTGGAAAACAAGTAACGCGCTACTCAGAATCGGTGCTATTGGCATATTTCTCGAATATTGCAGAAAGAGGCCAAATAGTATGTGGCCAAAATATCCAATGCTTCAATCAGCCTTAATCTTGAAGGAAAACGTCGACATAAGTAACTTAATAAATTAATTATGTTTATCAAGAGGCAAAAAGTAGGTTATGCGCCGAAGAAGTCAAAAGTGCTTGAGAAAGAACACATACAAAAATTTATTTTTGATGCTCCTAACAACCTCTTCTTAATGACTAAGGTAAACAAATAACCAAGGTAAAACTATAATAGTACATAAAACTTTCGTAGGTTGCATTGATTTTCGAAGTAGCTGGCGCATTGAGAAAGGATGAACTGTTGAAATTAGAAACGAATAATGTTCAAGATTTGGGATCTAAATTTTTAGTTACAATTAAGGCATCTAAAACACACACAAACAGAATATTTACCATAGTAGATAATGAACAAAATACCCTTCTCAATTTGGTTAAACACTATGTCTCATTAAGATCTGCACATACTCCACATAGACGGTTTTTTATTTTTTATAAAAATAATAAATGTTCTATACAGACAGTTGGCATAAATACATTTTGTCCACGACTATTAAATAATGTCCTCATTATGTATGTGTTTCCTCAAGGATAATGCTATCCATTATTTCCTGCAGTGAATAATGATTTCATTATTCACTGATTGCAGTGAATAATGGAGACAGTCAGTTGTTTATAAAAAATGACGTTAGTGACTTTTTACTAAAAATTTAAAATGTCAAAATTGCAGCAACCAAAAGACAGGTGTCGTTTCTTTAAGTTTTCTAGGAAGCACTCAAATGGTACATGCCGAAGAGGTACTTTAATGAACACTCAAAAACTACATTAGTAAGTTTTCCATGATATTCTTTTTATATGGTTTTTATACTATTTCATATAGTACTCAATATTCTCATTATATACACTTAAAATTTCCTATTAACTTTTTCCGTTCTCGAGATGTAAGGAGTTGAATTTAGTAATAGTTGCAAAAGTCGAGCGCTCATTTGTGACGTCACTATACGCAAGTGACGTAAGAAAAATGGCTTTCTGGGACCTTTCAAATTTAACCTGAAAAGTCGAAAAACATGGAATTTTTAAACGCTGGTAACTAAATAAATACGTCGAGTGGAAGTTCGTTCTATGTGTCTACGGAAAGGAGAAGGTCGGCGATGAATTATAATCGTAAATTGCATGGTCGAAATCGAAAATTCGTTCTGGCAGGAGCGAGAGAAAATTGTAATTTTTTGACATTTCACCAAATTGTACTCCCCTACTGTCAAGTAGTAAGCAAAATAAACAATACTTCGAAAACACTTATAATTATAACCAATAAGGAGCATCAAGTGTATTGAGATCGCCGAGTCTATGCGTATAGTGACGTAGCGCCTGGCCACGCCCCATTTTCGCGAGATGGAAATTTGTAATAGTTTTTAAGATACTAAACGTGCGAATAAGATTCTGATTTTTTGCAGATCCATTAATTTATACTTGCACTTTCGATTTGTGAAATAAAAAAAAAATGCCGAACAAGCCCATTGGCAACACGCGGAATCCCCAACATTGTTTTTTAAAACCATTTATCGACGTGTCTACAAACTGTTATTTTATTAGTAAGCCATGACAATGTGTCAAAGCGTAATTCTGTAATTGATTTGAAACGTCAAAATTTGTGCGATTTCAACGCCAACGTTATTTACAATAATTTTACATATTAGGTATTCAAAAAAGTAATATAATTAGATAAAATGGATACTGACAGTGAAAATGAGATTTCTTTGGCACTGCGAGAAATAAAGGAAGCTACAGAAATCGCCTCATTAAATTTGTTGCCTGAAAATATCGATAAAATAATATATGAAATCATATGAATCTTTCTTAAATAGAAAAAAATGAAATGAATATGAATTAAATAAATATTAAATATTTAATAGTCGTGGACAAAGTATAGTATTCTACTCGCATATAATGGCTATTATTATATGCTCGTTGAATAATATACTATTGTTTTTCACCTGCATATTATTTGTTTATTATACCTTGGATACGGTTACCATAAACACGCTCATTATGACCACGGGCATACAGAGCGTTATGCACCGTTATGAGCCATAATGCCCCGTAGAGTAAATGTTTCATATTCCTTATCGTATAATGGTTTGGATTTCAAAATATCAACAACTGTCAGACACAGTTAATAAACGTCAAGTACCAGCAAATGACATAGACTACTAAATGTATTTGAAGAATGAAATGTCAATTTTTCATTAATAAAATATATTTTTCGTGAATAATAAAATACTGTATGCACCACGAGCGTTATTAGATTATAACGCCCATCAGGCAACATACATCCCTCGGGCCAAATGCCCTCGGGCTGCATCATGTTACCTTCCGGGCGTTATAATCTATACAATGCATTTGGTGCATAACTGCTAAACTGCCGTCCATTATAGCAACCTTCTTAAAATTAGAGCAGCCGCATCTCTACATTGGGCATTGTTTTTGGCGATCTTCTGCCTCAATACTTTCTGACAGTGTTGTAGACTTTTCAGCCATTAAACGTCTTGGCGGTTGGAAATCCACTGTTGTTGCAGAAGGATATATTGAAAATTCATTGCAAAATAAAGTTGACATAGCTGAAAAAATTTACAGTAAAACTATTACAAAAGCTCATGCTAGTTCTACCAACGCAGAAACACAATCTATTATCCAAGATAATGATATAAACCTGAATTTAAATTCAGAATATCATAGAACTAATAATTTATCTATGCCTTCCCTTAATTTCAGTAATTTTACTATATCTAACGTAAATATAAATGTTTATAAACACAAATTAGATGATACTACTTAATTAATTAATACTTAACCGAATTTGTACTAATTTTAGTAAACAAAAATTTATAATCAGATTTTCTCCATTTTATTAAAAGTACAGTCGACGGAAAAATTTTGTAACTAACTCGTATATTAAAAGGCGATTAATAATTCGCTGTTGTTAATGCACTTGTTTGTTAAATAACTATTAAAAACGTATTTTTAAGTAGAAAATAAAGAACTCATATTTCGAATCGAAATAATAATTGAAACATTTTGCTTACAATTTTTTATTGCTAATAAGCAAATACAAACAAATTATTTCCATATTTCATGGTAAATATGGCAATTTTTTACAGATTCTTTCCAACCAATACTGGTGACAATAGTATACACAAATCTCTGCTACAAGCACGATTGCGCTAAATATTAAACAATACAAATATAAAAGAATATAATAAGTCATTTGTCTCAAATTAATCTTTTTAATATGAAAATTATTCAACCGCTGTAAGGCCTTTACCCCTTCGTATACATATTTCTGATCTAAGAAATTTATTATTCCAGCAGATTGCAATCTAGAAATTATTTTATTGAATGGCATCAAGAGCGGATGTCCCTTACTGAAGAACATCCCAATGTAATACGTTATTACTCTCTTTTTAATTGAATGCAGTATCACTCCATCGTCTTCGAAATATTCTGATAAAGATTGTTTGAACGGCCTATCAAATGTTAACGTAGCAGATTTTCGATCTAACGCAGTCTTACTAAGGCACGTTTTTAAAATTAGACAATATTTCATATTTCTTGTCACATACCTGTCAAATGTATCAGTTTCATCCTCAGTAAATAGTGGAATAAAAATAGGATACAAATTTATAAGGAATTTTCGTCTCATAATATCTTCCACGCTGCTAACCTGGTAGCTATATTCCTTGGAGCTGAACTGTTTAAGTAAATAAACTTTATTTGCTTCTGAAATACATAACTGAAATATCATCCAATTCATAACGACGCTTTTAAAAAACCAGTTTTCATCCCATTTCTTTCTTATTTTCCCCGCTACTTGCATTGATATCTGGACAAGAAATAAGCACAATGAACTAAAATCATAGCGAACTACCGCATATAATAGTGCTAAAAGAAATAATTGAAAACCAATGACAATGAAGATAACTGTAAATTCATAGTGATAAAACCGGTTCGGATACACAACTCCTGCTTTGGCCACAATCCAAAATAAGCCATCTTCTAAATATGGAACTGTACCATCAAAATCATAATATTCTTCTGCGCGAGTAAAATGAAAAGCTCCTATCGCCAAAGAAGGTTCATTTTGCAGTAAACCTAAAAATATATTGGATAAATATCACATACACTGTATGGAAAAAAGTAGATTCAGGAGTGAGTTTCGAAAATACTCTCCTAACGGATTACTACGTACAGGGTGTGTCCTTTAGATTTGTATTCCCCTTATTTCGGTCAATGGGCTTGTTCCATGATATTCTTTTTATATGGTTTTTATACTTTTTCATACAGTACTCGATATTCTCATTATGCACTTAAAATTTCGTATTATTAACTTTTTCCGTTCTCGAGATATAAGGAGTTGAAATTAGTAATAGTTGCAAAAACCAAGCGCCCATTTGTGATGTCACTCTGCGCAAGTGACGTAAGAAAAGGCTTTCTTGAACCTTTCAAATTTAACCTGAAAGATCGAAAAACATGGAATTTTCAAACGCTGGTAACTAAATAAATACGTCGAGTGGAAGTTCGTTCTATGTCTCTACGGAAAGGAGAAGGTCGGCGATGAATCCTAATCGTAAATTGCAGGGTCAAAATCGAAAACTCATCCCGACAAGAGCGAGAGAAAATTGTAATTTTTTGACATTTCACCAAATCGTACTTCCCTCCTATCAAGAAGTAAGCAAAACAAACAATACTTCGAAAACACTTATAATTATAACAACTAAGGATCATCAAGTCCATTGGGATCGCCGAGTCTATGCGTATAGTGACGTAGCGCCTGGCCACGCCCCATTTTCGCGAGGTGGAGATTTGTAATAGCTTTTAAGATACTAAACGTGCGAATAGGATTCCCATTTTTTTTGCAGATCCATTATTTTACACTTGCACTTTCGATTTATGAAAAAAAAAATATGCCGAACAAGCCCATTGGTATCGATTAAATGTTTTACCGGGTGTAACAGGATCATGGTATACCCCCTTTTCTCCTTTAGTGTGGAAGATAACTGATTGAAATTCAGGATGTACTACATACATAATAAGCGGCACTTTTTGACATACAATTTTTTTTTTCAATTCAAGTTTCACCGGAAATGACACTAACTTTCGATTTTTAAATGGAACACTCTATATATTATTGCATGTTTGAATGCTGCATAATTTTCTGAATCCAACGATGCCAAATATGTGACATTTCAAACTTCAATTTTTTTTATAACATAATTTTTAGTTTTCCATTTAAGTGTGCCATGACGGTTCCAATTTATTCTAAATGACCCGTGTAATGCTACAAAAATCTAAATCCCGTTAAAAACACTAAATTACGTGATTTATGAACAAATAAAATTTACCAAAATTGTTTTTGGGGCAAAACTCAATTTTTTCAAATGGAACCATATCGGTACCGTAGCACCATTTATTAGTACTATTAATAAGGAATTTACTCATATATCGTATTAAAATGTGCGATAAATACAAACAAAATTACAGCTAAAAGCAGAGGCGCGTTTAGGCTTAGGCGCACTAGGCGCGCGCCTAGGGCCCCACTTTTCCAGGGGCCCCCATTTCCCGATTTATTGAGGTAAAAAAGCGATGCAAAATTTTTATTTCTTTGTTATGTCGTTATTTATTTTCGCTTTACCGATAGTAATAATGATAATTACAAGTATCATGAAATACATTTCTTCCCTTTTCCATATCATCCTCATCAGATCTGTTGCAACAAAAATAACAAAATAAGAATGGTTCATGCGAGTATCTGTTCACGTACACTTGTCGTTTATTTACATTTTATATCATTTGAATTTGAAATCATTTTATAGTTCTTCCTTTCGATTTCAATTTTTTTCATATTTCAATGTAGAAGTCTATAGGAATTTATTGTTGGTGTTTATCGTGTTTGAATATTCTTGAATATTCATTTTTTTAATCTTTATTCACTGTATCACACTGAAAAAAATATGTTCTTAAGATTAATGAATCTGTTCATCGACTGAAAAGTGATGAATCCGTTTATTAATATAATGTACGTTTACATAGTAACAATAAATGTGTATATTGTATTAATGAACATATATATTATATCAATAAACAGATTCATAAATTCTCAATGAACTTTTATTCATTGATTTTTCGAACAGATTTTTTTCAGTGTATTAAAAAAAGATGCAATCAATTAACAGACCAATTTGGCAATTCCAGACGTTACTATTTAAGTTTCGGCAGTCGGTACGTGCCAGATGACGAATCAGCTTTTCGGTATATTTCACATTCATGAAAATAAATCTACTGAAAATGATGATGTGAAAATTCAAGAACCTGAGACAGAACAATCTAGAAAACCCGAGAAAATAACTGAAAAAATTTTGATGTTGAAACCAGTGATGAGGACTGCGAAAAGGAAGAACCATTAGCAAACGGTTCTAGTGAATCTGGCGATGATGAACAAATAGAAAAAGAGTCTGAAAATAAAGAAAATTTGGAAAAAAGTATGACGATGCAAAACAAGCTAAAAATCAGTGCACTGCAATGATCAATGTATTAGCATCAACCTATAGAGGCTATCTCCAGATAAATTGCATCAATTTTTGATATATGCCGGCTTAAGTCGCCTGCTGAAATGTATAAAGGACCCAGCAGTTTTTTATAATAAACATGGGTTTCAGTCGATAGTTCTGAAACTTGGGGAAAATGTTGTCCTGGGCCCCCTGATTAAAATTCATTTTGACCACCAGTTCGACCGAATTCGATTTTTTGATCTAGAGACAATTGAAACCGTGAACATCTGCGAAGATCTGCTTAAATGTTCCATAAAAATTTTGAAAATATTCAGACTCATAAAGATAAACATCTTTTGTTTCTTGGTGTTTTTTTTTTCAAAGTGTTTCCTTCTCCGGGAAAAAAATAACAAATAGAAAAAAAAATATTTTTTTGCAATTTTTTTACGGGAAAAGGAAGCACTTTGAAGAAAAAGTTGAAGGGGCATAAGTTGATTATTTTTACCTAAAGAATATGCCTGAATATTTTGGGATCTTTCTGAAGTAGAAAAAAATAAAATTTTAGGGAACCGGTAAGCGTGTTTTTTGAACAAAAATCTTTTGTCTCTTGGTGTTTATCTTCAATGTGCTTCCTTTTCCCGTAAAAAAAAATAAAAAATATTTTTGTTTGTTTGTCATTTATTCCTTGAGAAAGAAGCACTTTGAAAAAAAACGCCAAGAGACAAGAGATGTTTATTTTCCTTCAAAAAATGAGCCTGAATATTTTCAGAATTTTTATGGAACATTTACGCAGACCTTCGAAGATGTTCACAGTTTCAGTCGCTTCTAGATCAAAAAATCGAATTCGGTCGGACTGGTGGTCACAGAGAATTTTAATCAGGGGGTCCAGGAGAATATTTTCCCCAAGTTTCAGAACAATCGACTGAAACCTATTCTTACTATAAAAAACTGCGGAGTCCTTTGTTCTCAATGAGTTGCAGCAACATTTTTTAATGTTGGGACCCTTTTGTGTATTTACTTGACCATTCCGGTCAGTAATCCCTCATGTTAACGCACTTTTTCGGCGCTCAAAAGAATTAAGAACTACTTACGAAGTACTTCGGGGCAACAACGACTTCAAAATTTGTCTATTCTGTATACTGTATCAGAGGAAACACAAAAATGTGATATCAAACGTTCAAATTGACAAGTTTGCTAACATATAAAGCCGGAAAAAAATAATATCATAATATGTATTTGTAAAAATATACTTGCCTTCAAATCTGCAGATCTAATATGTTTTTAATCGAGGGGCCCTCAAATCTCACAGCGCCTAGGGGCCCAATTTATCTGAACGCGCCCCTGGCTAAAAGAAAATAAGAAAATACAATTTTATTATAATTACCTTGTTACACATACGGTGATTTTGGAATACAAAGAATTAACACAAAACATTACAACAATTGTTCAAAATACTGTCTATTAACGTCAATGCACTTCTACCCCAGAGAAATAAAACTTCCTCTGCGGAATGAGGTTGAACAAGCTGAATTTTTGGAGAGACCTTCGTTTTGATGTTCCAATGAAGCACAAAAAAATCTCATATGCCTACCCTTGTGCGTCTTGAGATATCGAAGGTCAAAGGTCATGAAAATCGGTTTTTCGCGAAAATCTCGCTTCCAGTGCATCTGACGTCGTAAGAACCCATAACAAAACTTACGTAAAATAGTATTCTCTACAAAATTGTTGATATAAATTTTTTTCGTACGACCAACCGTTTTCCAGATATAGCATGATAAAGCGGGAGCGCGCATTCGTAATAGGTAATACTGTATTATACTGCAGAGCTATAACTATAAAAGCACTTTTCTTAATCTGTTAAGCTTTATCATGCTATATCTCGAAAACGGTTGGTCGTACGAAAAAAATATATATAAACAATTTTGTAGAGAATACTATTTTACGTAAGTTTTGTTATGAGTTCTTATGACGTCAGATGCACTGGAAGCGAGATTTTCGCGATTTTAATGACCTTTGACCTTCGATATCTCAAGACGCACAAGGGTAGGCATATGAGATTTTTGTGTGCTTCATTGGAACATCAAAACGAAGGTCTCTGCAAAAATTCAGCTTGTTCGGCCTCATTCCGCAGATGGCCTTTTTTTTAACTTATTTCTCTGGAGTATTCTGAACTCGCATAGCTGTTTCTCGTAGAAAGTTCGACAATTGCTGGACCTTTATGCTATTAATTGCTCGTCTCACTCGTAGCTCCAGATCTTCACGGACTGTAACAGCGGTTGCATAGACAATATTTTTTAAATGACCCAAACAAAGAAATCAAGGGGTGTTAAATCAGGTGACCTTGGAGGCCACCTCACAGGACCATTCATCGAAATTACGTTTTCTCCGAATCTTCGTTGATCTTCGGTAATCAATTATTATCCTTGAATTAAAGGATCGTACGATACAACGACTCCTAGATGAAAATAAGGCCCTAAGGACTCAAATCCAGGACCTTACTGAGAAAATGGCCCAAATGCAGAAGCAAATGGCCGACCAAGCCCGAGGATCACTGGAGGCTCAACACATCCAGCACCAGGAGCTCCTGAGGGCTATCCAGGGAGCAACCCCAACCCCCACGGCTGCCAATAAAGACACAGCAGCCCGTAAGAGAAAAAAGTCGGCCACCCATCAAATGGACACCGACGAAGAGGAGCCTAAACAGCCCAAAACGAAGACCGTCCAGGACCGAGCTCCTACGGCGACCACCACCACCCCTGCACCGGGCCCCCAAGGGGCCCCTTCGAACCAGGAGAAGAAGACGAAGGTCCCTCCAGTCATTTTGAGAAGAAAAGAAGTATGGACCTCTGTAAGCCAAAGGCTACGAGAAGCAGGTATCAAATATCTGAAAGCAAAAGTCGTCGGTGAAGGTATCGCCGTCGAACCCCAATCCGCAGACGACTACCGCAAGATGACAAGGTTATTCTCAAATGAAAAGTGGGAATACCATAGGTATGCCCTCCCAGAGGAAAAGCTCCTGAGGGTGGTGGTGAGAGGAATCCCTTCTGGTGTCACAATGGAGGATATCAAGGAGGACCTCAAGACACAAGGACTGGCACCAGTGTCAGTTCAGCGCATGACATCCAGGAGGACCAAGAGGGAGATGCCCCTCGTCCTCGTGCAGGTCCCCCTGGGCCAGGAAAAGATCCTGGAAGTAAACAGATGTTGCTCCCTGGTCGTCAGGGTAGAGAAACAGAGAGCCTCCCCTGCCATCACCCAGTGCCACCGTTGCCAGCGCTTTGGCCACGCACAGGGTAGGTGCACTGCACAACCAAAGTGCCTGAAGTGCGGTCAGGCCCACCATTCGGCTGAGTGCCAAAAGAAAAAGGACAGCCCCGCCAAATGCGCAAATTGTCAAGGGGCCCACCCAGCGAGCTACAGGGGATGCCCCAGCTACCCCAAAAAACCACTAGGTCCCCTGAAGGCCAACAACCAGGGACCTAGGGCGAAGACGGTCACAGCAGAGACTAGAAAGGTCACTGCTGGAAGAAGTTATGCAGATGCAGCAGCACCTGCAAACAGGGTCAAGACAGCGCCGAAGAAGGGGGTCAAACCCCCAAATTCTGCTGTGGCCCATAACTTCACAGCTGCGCTGGCCCAGATGCAGCAAATGTGCTCAGCAATGAGTGCATTCTTCGCCCAAATGCCAAATATGCTCCAAGAGTAGATGGCTACTACGCTGGTGAAGCCGAAAATCTTGCAGATCGCCTCATGGAATGTAAACGGCCTCCGAGGGAGGAAGCTAGAAATAGACGAAATCTTGGAGAGGTACAACATCGATGTGATGGCCCTGCAAGAAAACAAACTTCGCCAGGATAATACGGAACTTCGAATCCCAGGCTACGAAGTCTATAGAGAACAACGAAGAGCAAACGCAGGAGGAGTTGCTCTGCTCGTCAAGAAGACTATAGACCATCATCTCATCGACACGCCGGAACTGGAAAACATGGAAGCCATCGCCATAGTAGTTTCAACGGAACGAAACGGCCCACTCAAGATAGTTTCCTGTTACCAAGCACCTCAACGTCCTCTCCTAAACCATGACCTGGAGGCCCTCATAACACGGGGTACCCAGACGGTGGCTATAGGAGACTTCAACGCCAAATCACCAGCTTGGAATTGCAGGCTCACTAACACCCGTGGGCGGGCGATGCTGCGATTCCTAGAGGATCATCATGACGTACAGACGTTAGGTCCAGAAGAACCGACATTTGACAACGGATGACATAGGCCCGACGTGCTGGATATAGTCCTGCTCAACGAGATGACCTTCACTGCCGAACTTCAAACACAAACTGAAGGCTCCTCGGATCACAATCCCATCTTCCTAAAACTAGGTGATGGTGTCCCTGAAGAGGAAACTTTCACTAAGAGAAGAACGAACTGGGAAGAGTTCCGAGCAATTTTGCAAAGGAACATTGCACTCGTTCCCAGAATCTATAGTGAGGAAGAATTAGAAGAGGCTATCATCTCTCTGGAAAACCACATCCAGGCAGCGCTAACGGAAAGCACGACGGAAACTGTAACGAGAAGAGTTGCAATGCCGATGGGAGAACTCCCTGAAGATACTATGCAGGTCATTCGAGACAGAAGGCGGGTTAAGAAACTAGTGCAGAGAACAAGACTCCCTGAACACCGAAGGGAATACAACCAACTAACTCGAAGAGTTAAAGAAGCCCTGCAAGAACACAGGCAGAACAGATGGCAACGTCACCTAGAGTCGCTAGACCCTCAGGACAGAAGCATGTGGACTACCCAGAAGGCTCTGCGTGCCAAGCGAAAACCAGTCCCGCCTATCCATGGAGAGAATGGTATTGTCCACACTCGACAGGAAAAAGCCGAGGCTTTTGCCGACAGTTTGGAACTGCAGTGTAGGGAAAACCAGATCGACGACGAGGACGAGGACTGGGAGGACGACGTATTGCGCAGAGTCAGAAGGCTGCGACGCATGCCGGATGAAGAAGTCAGGGAAATCCTGAGAAGCCTCAAACCCCGCAAAGCCCCGGGGTGCGACGGAATAGGAAACATAACGCTCAAGAAACTATCCCTCAAAGGAGTAGCAGCAATGGTTAACATCATCAATGCCATCTTGAGACTACGTTATTTCCCCACCAAGTGGAAGAAAGCAGACATCATCGTGATTCCCAAACCAGGTAAGAATCTAACCTTTCCGTCAAATTACAGGCCCATCAGTCTCCTACCTGCGATGAGTAAAGTAGCAGAGAGGATCATCCTGAAGAGACTTAAAACCCTGACCGATGAGCTCCAGATCATCCCAGATGAGCAGTTCGCCTACCGAACAGAACATTCCACCGAGCTCCAAGTACTTCGTCTAACGGAGTACATCACGGAGGGTTTCAACCAACGTCAAGTCACAGGAGCGATCTTCTTAGATGTAGCCAAGGCCTTCGACAGGGTTTGGCATGAAGGTCTCCTGGCGAAGATGTTGTCGATGGGTTACCCTGTCGGCATAGTCAAGCTTGTGAGATCCTACCTTCATCGGAGGTAACTCCGTGTGAAGATTGCCGACAAGTTGTCAAACTACAGGCCCATGGAAGCAGGTGTACCGCAGGGATCGGTACTCTCTCCCCACCTGTTCACCATCTACACCTCCGACATGCCAAGAACTGCAAGGACCTCTTTGGCGCTCTACGCAGACGACACGGCCATAATCGCAAGATCATGGAGTGCAAGACTTGCCACCCGCAACCTCCAGGAAGCAGCATCCCTTCTGGAAAAGTGGTGCAACAAGTGGAAAGTCAAAATCAACGCGGAGAAGAGCAAAGCCATCCTCTTCAAGAGAGTCAGGAAGCAAACTCCCATAGGACACGTCTCCTTGAACGGCGAAAACATTCAATGGCACGATACCGTCAAGTGCCTTGGCGTTATCATGGATCGAAGCCTGACGTGAAGACAGAACACGGAAGCGATAATACAGAAAGCGAGGACGAGGAGGACCCTACTTTACCCTATGATAGGTAGACAGAGCCAACTCAACCTGAGGAACAAGCTCACGCTTATCAGGACCCTCATTGCACCTATTCTGACCTACGCCTCCGTTGCCTGGGGATACCAAGCAGCCACCCATCTGAAGAGGATACAAGCCGCGGAAAACGTCGCACTTCGGTGCACCGTGGATGCACCATGGTTTGTCAGAAACGCCGACATCTTCAGAGACCTGGAATACTCCCCAGTAACTGAAGTCATCCGGGATAGAGCGAAGAACCTATACGCCCGTGCAGCAGAGCATGGGAATCCGCTGGTCAGACAGGCGACTGACTATGACCCCAACGACGCTCCGAGGCACAAGAGGCCGAAGCTCCAGATCCTGGAAAATGGGTAAGTATAACTAACTCTTTATCTGTTTCAGCCCGATCTGCAAGCCACACCGCAAGGAGACAATGACCAAAAACATCCAATACCCGATCCAAGCAAACAACCAGCTCGGTACCCTTACCCTAGCCCGTGCCGGCCTCTGACGCTAAGAAAGCGTCTCTGGCGGAACACAATCCTGAACTACACAGTTCATACTTCCTTCCGACGAAATCGGAGCACATGATGCCAGTTGGCACCCTGGGCTTCCGACTAGTCAACACCCCCAAATCCCTTTCAAACTCCGAGAGGGCTCGGTAACAGCCGTGCCCTCTCACGACAGACGAAAGACGCTCCCGGGAGCCTATACATGCCAGCGAAGAATGAAGACCAAGACAGAAGAGCGCCAGAAGAAACGACCCAGCTGGCAGGGTCCAACAGCCAGGACCAGGGGAGGTTTGCTAACATCGTCAATACCGTCCGCATTTGCGGGGGGGATAGGCGAAAAAGCAGGCCCACCCCTTACGAGGCCGGTCCAGGTCTACAGCGATGATTGGGACAAAGAGCTCAAGCTCGACCCCTAATCATCCGAGACCGTCATCTTTAGTCAAGAATATTGGCGCGTCCTTGAATTATGGGAAAACACATTCCCTGTCCTAAATCTAAAGGCAACTTATCTAAAATATTCTCAATCTCATTTTCCAGGAATCTCACGTATCTGGCACCAATCAGAGGTCCTTCAAATATAATTGAACCTAAGATTCTACTACCCTCCCGTAATAAATTTTGGTTTTCTTGTGACCAACATTTTGTATTTTGTCCGTTAAATAATCCCAAATTTGTACACCTTGACTCGTCCGAAAATAAAATTAGTCCCAAAAAATCATTGTTTGGCTGCACGTTATTATACAAAATCCAATTGCAATATTCCATCCTACGTTCGTAATCACTTTCGTACTTCGTACAAATGCTGGTGCAATTGGTATTTAAAGGATTTGTAGTAGTATTTGTGCAACATTCCGCCTACTGTTTGGTGACTGATGTTCAATTCAAACCCAACTTGCCTTAAAGAAACAGTCTTATCAACTTCTATTCGAGCCAAAAATTTCCGTTCCTCCGTCAATAATGAAGTTGGCAATGTCTATCAGGATTTAGTTCACCATAAAGGTCCATAGCTGCAATTGCATTTTTTTTTGCTTTCCCCATAAATAATTAACATGTCCACTTTTTCAACTCTTGTATAAATTTGCAGCATTTTAAATACAATTAATAAGAATTTTAAACAATTTTTAAAGACACAATAAAAACACCGTTAAACCAACAAATATTTGACAAGCTAAATATTTCATTGTTTTCAAAGCCACCTTAATTACTTCTTAACATTTAATTAGAACAAAATTATATTTTCTCTTAGCGGTAATTTTGTTTGTATTTATCGCACATTTTAATACAACATATGAATAAATTAATTATTAATATTACTAATAATGGTATTACGGTACCGGTATGGTTCCATTTGAAAAAATTGAGTTTTGTCCCAAAAACAATTTTGGTGACTTTCATTTGCTCATAAATCACGTAATTTAGAGTTTTTAACGGGAGTTCGATTATTCTAGCATTACACGGGTCATTTAGAATAAATCGGAACCGTCATGGCACACTTAAATGAAGAATTAAAAATTATATTATACAAAAAATTGATGTTTGAAATGTAACTTATTTGGCATCGTTGGACTCAGAAAATTATGCAGAATTCCAAAATGCAATAATATATAGGGTGTTACGTTTAAAAATCGAAAGCTAGTATCACTTCCGGCGAAATCGGAGGTGAAAAAAAATCAGTTGTGTGTCAAAAAGTGCCGCTTATTATGTATGTAGTATATCCTAAATTTCAATCAATTATCTTCAAAACTAAAGGACAAAAGGGGGGTATACCATGATCCTGTTACACCCGGTATAGGTGCAGAATATGGTAAATGTGCCAGAAGCGGTACTTACACTTAAAGGGGTGCAAATTAAATTTTTATGTTTCTGTTGGGGTTGAAATAGTGACAGAGGGCTCCTAATTTTTCAATAAGCTACTTAATAGCATAGAATGTGTACCAAATTACAAGTCAATTAATCAATAAAATTAGAAAATAATAAGACGGGCGCACAGGAATTAAACTTTGTGGAGGTGATCTCCACTATAAAATACAATATTAGGACACCACTCCAGTTCCATGAGTGCGGAGGCATTTTTCAATGGCTTATCCTGCCTTTGTAACAGAGTCGTTAAAATCTCGTTAAATAAAAATCGCATACAAGTACCCACTTCAGATTGTCCAGAGAATACGAAGTAGTTCTTTTTTAAATCAAATCCTTAGAAGACCCTTTTATAATAGGACCCCAAAGTGACCCCATGAGGGCAAAAGTTGTAACAGTTCAGTTTATGGGGGACTCTCAGCAAGCGGAAAAGACACTCCTTTCCAAATATAATTTTTGCAACACACTTGTAGAAGTACAGTACAAATGATAATAAATACAAATAATACGACAGCGAATTACAAAAATACACTTACATTAAGAAGAATGTCGGAACTTAACGCATTCGAATGAGGCGAGGAAAAATACCCCGTGGACTCTGTCGGCGGAAGTAGACACTGCGGGATGCCAATCCTTCGCGCTCGTAATCGGCGAGGAGACCGCGTTAAAGCCTTGGTTTCCTTCAACAATCGGTCGCGGAGAACCGACTGTCTGTCGACCGAGAAGGATTGCGATTTCGGTTCCAAATGATTTGCTAGAAATGTGTTTCTTCATATTCGTGGAACTGTGCGTTTGCATTTTGCATGGATACTAAATTGGTTGCACTTTTAATGTTAGAGGAGGACGCTTTGTTCATTTGGTCTCCTATTTCTTTCCATATGTTATTTCTTACAACTAAATTTTTGGAACTTTTAGTATTAACAGTATATAGTGCTGGATATTGTTTTAACAAGTCTATCAAAGCTTCATCGTCTACAGCAGTAAATTTTTCACCCATGTTTTCTCACAATTTTGCAAAGTAAAAGAAACAAAGTTCGTCCACACACTGTCGGTTCAGCTGAATGATTCGGCTGAAATCAAACTCAACAGATTCGGACGAAGAGCAAAGTTAAGAGAACTCAAAAGATAGCATAGTCAGACGAAGAAGACGAAATAGACGAAGACAGTTGTGAACTCCAATTTAAAGGGACACGACATCCAGCGGAAACGGATTCGGGATTTGTCGGGTACGCATGAAATGAATTTGACCAAGCTTACTAAAAGATAGGTTGGCTCATTAGAATCGACAAGTGCTACGTCACGTATAGACCTCGATGACAGCTGCGTATGACTCTTTTTTCTTCATTTTATAGAAAAAAATTTCAAAATTATTCTTTCAATGTACAATTCTATCCTAACCAAATAGATACCTTACATATAAACATAGAAATACTTCATGTGACATATGTTACAAAGCAACCTGTTTTTTTATTGACTTTCGGTACTGACAGTCAGCTGAGTTCGGTCGTTCTATCAGGACAGTGTTGTCCAGTTTTCACTATTGGCCTCACTTTCTAATGTTACATTCGCCGTCTGATTGTCACATTGTGGCAACTGCGCGAGAACTCCAATTTAAATGTCGAGGTCAATGGCGCCATTGCTAAAAGATAAACGGTTTTCCGCCGGTTGTCCTATCTTGTTAATTCTCTACACACGTCAACGAAATATACTCAAACTATCTAGTTCCAAATCTCATTATACTTAATTTATACGTATACCAAATCTCAAGTCGATATCTCAATTTTATTTTATTAATCCCTTTAATAATGGAAGGTGGAAGTCGTCACAAAATTCTAGTATATAAATCGAGTCCCAAGTTTCTAACCCCTGTTTACATAAAAAAGGAATGAGATTAAAATTTAATACAGTTACACGTCTCGTCAATATCTCGTCAAAGATTAGGGAATTAACAAGATAGGATAGCCGACAGAAAACGTTTTATCTTTTAGCAATGGCGCCATTGACCTCGACATTTAAATTGGAGTTCGCGCGCAATTGCCACAATGTGACAATCAGACGGTGAAGGTAACATTAGAAAGAGAGGCCAATAGCGAAAAATGGACAACACTGTCCTGATAGAACGACCGAACTCAGCTGACTGTCAGTACCCAAGGTCACTAAAAAAAAACAGATTGCTTTGTAATATATGTCACATGAAGTATTTCTATGTTTATATGTAAGGCGTCTATTTGGTTGGGATAGAATGGTCATTGAAAGAATAATTTTGAAACTTTTTTCTATAAAATGAGGAAAAAACAGCCACACGCAGCTGGTCTATACGTGACGTAGCACTTGTCGATTTTAATGAGCCAACCTATCTTTTAGTAAACTTAGTCAAATTCGTTTAATGCGTAACCGACAAATCCCGAAACCGTGTCCGCTGGATTTCGTGTCCCTTTAAATTGGAGTACACAACTGTCTTCGTCTATTTCGTGTTCTCCGTCTGACTGTCCTATTTTGTTAGTTCTCTAATCTTTGATCTCGTTGTGATACATGTGTGTACCAAATTTAGTCAATACCATAAACCGTTCCAAAGAAATCATGCATACAAAAAAAAAGTTAGACAGATCGACAGACCGACAGACAGAAATTTATTTTCGCCCAAATTTCATATAATTCTAAACTTATTTCAACAAAAAAAATGAATTTTTTTTACGATTACTGTACTATTATGTGGATGTGGAAGTAATTATCGAATCAAACAAATAACGACCTGCTTTAGCAAGCATTTCCAAAAAACAGAATGATAAAATTTCATGAAAATGTAAACCTTTTGAACGAAAAATTTTCCAAAAGACGAGGTATGTAAATAAATTCATTTTAGGCCTTAGGTCTCATTTTAACTGAATCTTCATAGCCGTAGGGGGTCATGTGGATACTGGTTTATTCTGCATAGCTGTAGCGGACTGTGTAGAAACTAGTGTTAGAATGAGAATTGTCCAATAAGAAAAACAAATTGATTTTAGGATCTTAATTGCTAGCATAATCAGAATTTAACTTACCTTTAGCACCTTCTCACTAGGTTCACCTATTGGACTACGGCCTTACCCCTTACCCCGACCAAATTACGTAATATTTATTTTTTTCGATTTAGTACATTTTAATAAAAGCTTATTTTATTTCTTTTTTGTTTATACTTTATTATTTCCGTTTTAGCCGCAGATAAACATGTGAAGTTGAGTACAAGTTTTTAACAAAAAAAGTGGCAACTTAAGACATAAACAGCCAAAAAAGCATTTCATGCAGATAGTAGAGACTCAGAATACGAAAAAGTCGTCTAAAAACATGTTCCGTGGAACATTGAAAGGTAAAAATGTACTGAGTACTTTATTATATAGTACTTAACATATACACCCCTTAAATTCGTCTGGCGATACTGGTGTCCAAGCACCCCCCAGGGGTGGAAAACCGAAAAAAACGAAAAATTAGGTATTTGTCTCATCTTTCTGCATTTTTTTAAATTTTTGATAAATTATGCATTATAGCAAAGTTATGGCTATTTACAGGTAAGAGAAATGTATTGTTTAAAGCGTACACTGTTTCCTGAAACCTAGCATAGTTCTCTTATCGGGCAAATATTTATTTTGCTATTTTCGTAAATTCATTCCATTTGTGATTGTAGGCAGAAGAACGAAAATTTGAAAAAATTGATAACAATAAAAGTTGTAGTCTATACTATCTGGATTAGACTAGTTTTTACAGTTTTAGTTACAAAGAAAATAGTTAGTTGTTGTTAAAAATATAATTCAACCCCCAGTTGCAACTAGGTCTACTCTGTCGTTTTCCCTCGCACTTTAACACGTCTTCCCGCTCGTCACCTCGGCCCGCAAAGCTCTTCTATATGCTCACATATGATGAATGCATGCATACTCCTGTGTAGAATATTGATTCAATACATGTTTTTAGTGGTGTTTAATTAGATATTGTTATATATTTATAACATTATTTTGAAATATGGAGTCTTCATCAAGTAATACCGAAAACGAATTAAATGCAGAATTTAAATTGCCGATTAAAAGTCGAAAATCACTTAATTCAAGAAAATTATTATCTTTTAATCATGAGGAGGCAGATACTAGAATATTGCTGCACATATTATAAGCCAAATCTGAAGGTTTTACAGAATGCATTATAAGCTGTAAAAATACTTACTTCATTTTATAGAAAGTTTTGACGTAAATGTTTACATGCACACAGCACAAATGAAAATAATAGATAAAAATTCTATCAATCTTGATAACATTTTAAAACAAAATATATTGTTATTATTTCACGCACTAACTAGCCAATTTAATAGAATTGGGAAAAAAAGTAGTGGAAAATCTTTTAAACAAATTTCAGTCCGCTATTGCGTTCATGTGAAAAGTCTGTTTCTTTAGAAGTAACAAAATTTAAGGAGTTGGAAAAGTTTTGCATGTTACTGTACTCTCCCATTAATTGCGATAATATTAATGATTTGAGGGCGAAGATGGCATCTCAAATCAGTATAGACAAATTGACCCCTATAAGTGACGGCTTGAATCAACACTGTTTGAGAGCATTTTACCAATTTATTATATGGAACAGTGCTTTAAACCCAGTTATTAATATGTCGAATCTTTTGGAGTACGGGTGGAGAATAAATGAAGATAATTCTTATTCACCTATATCGACGAATAAATCGCCTATGCCAACTCTGACTGCAGAAATGTAATTTACTTATTGTAAAACAGGTAAAAGTATCGCGAATCGTTTAAACTACGTTTTTCTAATAAATGACATTTCAGGATGCGCAACCATGAAGTGTCAGTGCAAAAAATATAAATTGCCGTGTTTAGGAAACTGGTGTTGTTCGAGTGGGAACTCTTGCCAAAATGATTACACAGACCAAATTACAGTTGTAGATGAAGAAATGGACGATGAATTATATTAGCAAAATGATAATTTCGGAGATCGTTACTTTTGTATTTTATTATAATGTGCATTTTTCAATTAATATGAAAATGTATTACTTTCATCAATTTTATTTGTTTAGTATTATTCTTAATTGGTTTATAAATAACAATATTTCTTATTATTATTATTGTGGCATTTCACACTCCTCCTATTATCATTATTAGCACTATTATTATTATTATTAAGACAAGTAAAGGGTGTGGGTAAATAATCATTCATTATAAAAGTAGTTTTTCCTCCCAAAATTCATCAGTTTATATTTTAAAAACTATGTAACTTAGGTCATTAGTGTCTGCGTTAATGTATTTTTAACTTATTTTTGTTAGGATTACGTCCTAAATTATTGTTATGTTATATCACATTATCCAGGCTAATTTCTAATGAATAATTTAAATGGCGATACTTTTACGACTATGCGAGCAGCGAGTGAGAGAGAGAGGGAAATAGACAGATCTTGAGATAGTTGCAACAGGGGTTCTGCGGGAATTCTGTTAATAGGTTAGTATTTCTTTTATAACTTTCTTATTTATAAGTGGAATATAAAAATAAAAAAATGATTATAATCTAGATAGTACAGGCTACAACTTTTATTCTTATCAATTTTCTAAAATTTTCGTTCGTCTACCTACAATTAGGAGTGTAATGAATTTGCGAAAATAGTAAAATGAATATATGCATAATAAGGAAGTTACATACGTTTATAACAACCATTATCCGCTTCAACTAATGCAATTTCTTCACATATAATTTGCTATAACTTTATTATTATACACAGTAATACAAAAATTTGGAAACTCTTAGAAAGACTAGGGAAAAATCTAATTTTCTATTTTTTTCACCCCTAGGGGTTGTTTGGACACCGATATCGCCAGACGAATTTAGGGGGTGTATACACAAGCCAAATACTGTACAACAACGTAATCCATACATTTTTACCTTTCAATGTTCCACGGAAGACGAGATAGATCTCGTTTTGAACTCTTACTAAGAATTTACCTAATTCCATTATAACTATTTAATTTTTGCCGGAGTCGCCGGTGATACAAGTAGCCCATGCGATGTAGCTAATTTTGTCTATAAATCTCAAACATGTTCGAAGGTGGATAATTTATTTTTATATGGGTTATCTGAAGTGTAATTGATAAGATCATCTAAAGTTTGCATGATTTCCAGACCGGTAACATAAAAAAAAAATCAAAACCATTTTTTCGGTGTTTTTCCAAAATTTTTAATATTAGTGGATGTATGGGAAAATAAAAAATATTTTCAGAAAGAGCATACACTTCTAGGCAAAAAATGTCTCATCAATTTTGTTTTATTAGACACAGGTTTTCCGTAAAAAATTATTGAAGTAGAAGTAGGTGGAGCAAACGAGGTGCGAATCTGCGTCGTGCTATATTCGCAAAATATTACCCCAGGTACGAAATATATTATGAAAATTGCATTATTAAACAATATTTGTTGGAGGAAATATTAGAAATTATATTTATTCTCTAAAAAGTCATACACAACATAATAGCAGTAAAACCGGTATCGAGCGAAGCCGACAGTGGGCCGGTCACCCCGGTTCTCCAAATTAAACTATATTTTAAATAGGCTGCTTATTGCAAGATCACTTGGAAGCCTTCTTATTTATGTCGATAGAAAAGAACATTCTTGTAGAATTAGAAAATGATGAAATCATGGATGAGATTGCTCAAAGAAGTTCTAGCCTTAAAAGTTTATTATTATTTTAGTTAGGTACTTAGGTATAGTTCTCTTCATATAATTAAGAAAAATAAAAAATGTCGGCGTGTTTGATCTTTAACGCAAAGTCAAAGGCGCCGACACTTTTTATGAGACTTAAATATATGCAGAGAACTATAAGTATTTCGTTTTGAATCAAATTTATTTAATTTTTCAAAAAATTTTTTTCTTGAAATCGGTTTAGAATGTCATGAAACGTCGAGATTTTAAATTTGAGCGAAAAAAAAATTTCTGTCTATCTGTCGGTCTGTCTATCGGTCTGTCTGTCGGTCTGTCTGTAACTTTTTTTTTGTCCGCACGTTTTCTCCGGACCGGTTTAAGATATTGACTTGAAATTTTGTACACGTATATATTACAATGAGATCTGGAACTGGATTGGTTTTTGAAGATATCCGGTGAAGGGTTGGGGGGTAAATAGGAGTAAATATGGGGAAATATGTAAAGCAAGCTAAGAGTACAGAAACTTGAAATTTGATGTATGTACTACAAGCCAAGGTCTCAGATTAGTTATATTATTTTTCAACCCCCTCCACCCCTATTCCATTATTAAAGGGGTTGATAAAATAAAATTGAAATATTCACTTGAAATATGGTACACGTATGTATTATAACGACATCTGGAACTAAATTATATTTTGAGAAGCTACCGTTGAAGGGTTGGGGGTTAAATATGGTAAAATAGGGGAAAATAAGTAAAGCGAGCTGGTATGAATACAGAAACTTGAAATTTAGTGTATGTACTAGAAGCTAAAGACTCAATTTTATTAAAAAATATTTTTCAACCCCCCCACCACCCCTACTCCATTATTACAGTGGTTGATAAAATAAAATTGAGATATATATTTGAAATTTGGTACACGTGTGTATTATAACGACATCTGGAACTAGATTATGTTTTTGAGATGATTCCGTTCAAGGGTTGGGGGTTAAATAGGGGTAAATAGGGGAAAATAAGTAAAGCAAGCTGATAAGAGAACAAAAACTTTAAATTCGGTGTACGTACTAGAAGCCAAAGTCTCAGATTATTTATATTATTTTTCAAACCCCACCACCCCTACTCCATTATTAAAGGGGTTGATAAAATGAAATTGAAATATTCACATGAAATTTGGTACACGTATGTATCATAACGACATCTCGAACTAGATTATATTTTGAAAAGCTTCCGACAAAGGGTTGGAGGTTAAATAGGGGAAAATAAGTAAAGCAAGCTGGTATGAGTACAGAAACTTGAAATTCAGTGTATGTACTAGAAACTAAAGACTCAAAATTTTTATTATATTTTTCACCCTACTAGAAACCAAGGCCCCAGATTTCTTTCTAATATTTTTCAAACACCACCATCTCCGCTCCATTATTAATGGGTTTGATAACATAAAATTGAGATATTTACTTGAAAGTTAGTACAAGGATGTATTGTAATGGCATCTGACTGAGATGATTCCATTGAAGGGGTGGATCGTGGTAGGTTGTGAATAGGGGAAAATACGAAGGGTAAACTAAAAACTTCATTTCTAAGGTATTTGGTAGAAACCAACGCCTCAAACTTTTCTATGACATCTGCTCCAAATATTATTAAAATTCTGTGACCAATAATTTTCACATACTAGAGTGCAAATCTGGTCAAAAATCTGGATGTGGAAGTAGTGATTCCTTAGGCAGCGGTTTTTTTATGTGTTTTTTAGCAGGCCGATGGTTTAGTTTAGTCCACTTTTGTCCGATGACCGATCTCCCTCTAACGCTTTATTCCGAAAATTATCCTTGTGAAAGTCTACAATTTTGTGTAAATGGCTTTTTCATTGAAATTCTAAGGTGCCAGGAGAAGGCGTGACCTTGAAAATTTTCAAAATTTTCGCGGCGCTATTGAATAAAAATATTGGAAAAGAAAAAAAATTCAATATTCTTTCATTGAAATTCCAAAGCGCCAGGAGAACGCGTGACTTTGAAAATTTTCAGAAATTTTAGCCTGCGGCGCAATTAGGGGAAGCACAGATTATAGATCCGCAACTGGTGGGTCAATATAAGAAATCAAAGTCGGACCGAAAAAATATTCCAATCCGGGCCTGCAGTGCTTAGTATTATATACGGATAGACAAAATATGCCTTTCCACTAGGTATATTTTATGTATACGTGATACTCTTGCCTGCTTATTCTGTAAGTATCAGAATTTATATTATATTTCTTAGCGAACTACATTCCCGAGACTATAAATATCGGTATTATCAGGTGAAGATTTAGAAAAACGTGTAGAATTACATACATTTTTTTTAATATTTGAAAAGCTGGTATCTTTAACTTTATAACTGAATTTGTTTTATGCATCGAAGTAATTTTTTCTCTGAGTTCCGATAACATGTATATATATTTGTTCCACAAATTCTGAAACTACGAAATTATAATAATTTCAGAAGTAGTGTTTATTTAAACTACATTAACTTAAGTATTGTAAGTTAATGAGATTCAAACTGACACATTTCTCGAAAGTTTCCCATAGACCAAAAAAAAAAAGTTAGAACATATTCTACGGATTATCATACAATATACAAAAATTTTCATTCACATTTTCGAAATATAATTATATACAGGGTGTAATTAGTTTCGTGTCATTAAAAAAAAACTGGTCGTAGGGAACAAGATAAACAAAAAACCTTATATAACATGGGGTCTAAAGCTCATAGTATTGGGGAAGAAAAATAAACAAAAATCTCCAAAATACTTAATAACATAGTTTGAGAACTGTTGGCATATTGGGGTAGGCTAACATTCGTGCAAATAAGTATGGTGAGCCTAAGGGATAATTAGGCCGCGACGGGGGTCATCGAAAAAGCATGCCGACAAAGCAGTTAAAAGTGACCGACAGAGGACACCGCCATGTTTCTTGCTTCTTCGCGGTCAAATTATCTTATTACCCGTGCTATACTCTCCCTTGTAATATTCTCAAGTGATAATTTCAGTTTGTGTCCTTACTTGGTAAACAACGTACACACGACGCGACCTACACGTTCCTTGGTTTTGTATGTTGCTTTTGTTCTTTTTCAATTTTGTGCCACTTATATTAAGATTTATTTTATTGACTACTCGTTCAAGTCGTTAGTACTTGGTTACGTAAGACATTACTTCTCGTTCGTGCTTTTTGTGTTACTTTTTGGATTATGGACCAAGTTTGTCTTTTTGTTTTCTTTATTGATAACGTTAATTCACAGTTTAGTGTGGTGTTTTAAAACGCAGATTTTGGACATTATGGGAGATTGAACTTATCCAGACCTCGCGGATATGCACTTGGTGTATGGAGAAAGTGGTGGAAATGCAGCTGCGGAAGAGCTTTATCGTTTAAGGTTTAGGGTACCTCATTCTTGTGCTCGTACATTTGTTAGTATTGACCAGCGTCTTCGAGAAACAGGTCGTCTCGATGTACATGGAGGAGAACGAGGTCCACAACGAAGAAAGGGTAATTTACGCAGAGGTTCAAATTTTAGAACTTGTAGAAGAGGATCCAACTTTAAGCAGCCGCGATATCGCGAACCGTGTGGGAGTATCCCATTTTGTGGTATGGAGGACATTGAGAGATATGAACTTACATCCCTATCACTATCAACATGTCCAAGCACTAAAACCTCAATATTTTGCAAAGCTAATGCAATTTTGTAGGTGGATTTTAAGAAAACACGCGGCAAATAAGGATTTTTTAAGCGTTCTGTGTTTCTCCTATGAGTCGTGTTTTACCAGAAATTGAGTGTTTAATTTTAAAAATATGCACCATTGGGCAGACGAAAATCCACGTGTAATAAGAAGGGCGCATTTTCAACGACGGTTCAGCGTTAATTTGAGGGCAGGAATTTGCGGTAATGAAATAATTGGACCTATACAATAGAGCAGTAGCAGCTGACGTCACAACATGGCCGCCAAAGTTGCCTGGGTGGTAATAACCTATTGCATTTGTGTGCTTTCTCATTAATTCGAGTTTTTAAAGAATTTGTAGTGCTTTTTTAAACGTTTTTTTCGTGTCACATCAATTTTGGGTGTTTTTCGTCTATTATATATTTCGCGATTTATTGATCTTACTTTAATTTAGTGTTTTATTTGTGTTTTTCAACCGGCGCCGCGGCGCGTTATCTTGCTTACCTGTCAAAAGTTATTAATTTTCGATATGGTAAGTGAATTTCAGTGAATTTATTATAATTTTATTTATATTCTACATTTTAGGAGTCCCCTCATTACATTTCTAAGCTGAAATGTATTAATGGAGCCAACCTATATGATTTAAAAGTGAGAGATTGAAACTATATTGTTGGATGATTTTTCAAAAATATAATATAGCATTGAATTAATGAACCATTGTGACCCTTCTTGTAAATACAATTTATATCTAAACTATAAGACTATTATTATTCATACTTACCCTTATAATTATGTATAATATGTATAATTTAAAACATTCAATGATGGTAGACGATGCTGTTAAAAGTGTGTTTTTTAAATTCTGTTGTGTTTTAGCTCACTTACCTTCACTGGTATTTTATTTGTGTACATTATCAATATTTTGAACCTCTGTAATTATAATTTTAAGAATCAGAACAGATACCAAACTAGGTATATAGCTATATAAAGTATTCGGAGCGTATTATGTTGCATATTTGCTCGCAATTTAAATTAAATGGAAACTGAAATGATCTCACAGTCCTATCTTTTTATTAGATTTACTATTACTCCTGCATTTCATAATACAAACCTCTGATTGTTGTTATTAATGTGATAAACACTTAAACTCGTTACAAACTTTTGAGCCTAACAAAAATAAGATATAAATCAATAAAAAGTTGAAGGGAAATATTTTAAATCGTCAAAAAACGTAGATTTTACAATAGGTTTACAAAACCATTAATATATGATTGATATATTGGCATAAATCAACTTTTAACCTAGTGTAATAATACTACCTAACCTATGTGACTGCCTAGCTGTAACTGAGCGTATATTAATTAAACATTTACTAAAATATGTCTTGATATATGTACAAAAAATGTAAAAAATCCAATATAGCCTTTATTTTCACTAATTTATGGGTTCACAAAGATGTCAACGTTCTTGACACCAAACTTTACACTGGTAAAAACAACACTAATAAAGTATATATAAAATTTTCTCTCGCAGTAGATTTAAAAAATATATATTTATAAACATCACTACATCTATCTGATGTTAAGAAATCCTCCACTTTAATTTATAATGAACGAAAATTGACCCCAACTCAAATGTCAAATTTCTGAATTTTCCACCCAGGCAACTGACAGCTGGCAATACTGTGACGTCACTGCTAGTGCTCTGTTACCCGCTAGATTAAATGGTGATGTATACTGGCTACGCGCAGAAGAATGTGGTATTTGCATGATGGCGCACCAGTCCATTTTAGTCTAGCTGTTCGAAATTTTTTGATCAGAAAGTTTCCTCGACGATGGATTCGACGTGGCGGACCAGTACCATGGCCTGCTAGATCGCCCGATTTAAATTCGATGGACTTTTATTTTTGGGGGCATTTTAAATCTCTGGTTTACCGTGCTCCAATTGACACTTTAGAACAATTATTGCAACAACGTATTTTAATGTGCATAGAAGCCATAAAAAATGATCCTAATTTACCAAATGTGTTGAACAGAGTGCGTATGTCCTTAGTTCGAAGTGTCGAAATGTGTATACGTGGAGACGGAGGTCATTTCGAACAGTTTTTGTGAAAAATTCAAAAGACTGGCTGAAGGACCTCGGTCGATCGCCATTTGGTTTTACCAATAAAGTACTTTATTATTATTATCATTTCAAAAGAATTGTCCAGTTATTGGGTGTTCCTATTAAGCATTAAAAGTATGATAATTGGTATTATTATTATTGTTAGTATTCGCTGTTTTGTTTTGATCTGTTTATTATTGTTTACATTGATTCTCATAGAGACCAAAGAAAGACTCGATTTTTAGTTTTCGATACCTGATTGGGAAAAAATATGCGCTCAATTCGTTAAAAAAATCAGATTTTTTCCTAACTTAAAATACACAACTATTTCCTGTTATCGTATCTTGGACGTCTAACTGTTCGTTTTCCAATTTCATAAATTAATTACTATTTTTTTAAACTTTTAACACAATGTTACAATTGTTAATAAACCACTTTTAAATTTTATAAATTCTTGTAAACGACAATAAAAGCTACAATAACTTTGTTCCAAATTAAAAAACACATGTAAATAAATCCTATTTAAACCCCTGCGGCCATACTATTCTTGCGTTGTGCCGAAAGAGAAGGAATTATTTACATTTTCCTAATTAGTGGTATAAAGAGTTCGGTACAAATAATCCCATCAAAGTGCCGCACTTCTTCCGACGGGAACACAAGATCGGGTATTACACTTTTTTATTATTTCTAATATCCGGAACTATAACATCCATTGACCCTGAAAAGCAGTGGTTCTCAAATGTTTCCTACCATAACATTCAAATTTTAAACCTAGCTCAGTTTCTTTCAAAGTGCCCCTAGAGAAAAAAGTCATATAGGTTTTTTGTTTGTCTAGTCGGTCCCTATTACCAGTTTTTTTAATGACATGAAACTAATTACACCCTGTATATTGATGATTTGCTTCTATATATTAGCTTTATATTAACAACAATTGCATGCATAAGAAAAGTGAGACTTCCAACTTTAAAATTATATCTTAGTTTAGTAATTTGTGTAAATTTTGTTCATCTAAGCAAAGGACTTCCCGGACGCCAAGTACTACAAAACGCGCGTTCAAGCGCGGGCAACCTTGCACCGCGCTTCATTCAATATCTCCATATTTCATTAATTTTTTATGGAAAATCCGTGGTATTAGACGAAATTTTTGTAGGTATATTTTTTGTGTGAAAATGTACGCTATCTCTAGAAATAGTTTTTATTTTCTCCTACCTCGACTCATTTTCGAAATGTTAAGAAAATACCGAAAAAACTAAGTTTTTTAATTCTTTTTTCATGTTGCCGGTCTGGAAATCTTGCAAACTTTACGTGATGTTATTGCTTACCATCCTAAAGCAAGCAGGAGTTCTCTTTTTCGTGTTTTAACTTGACTCACTTAAGATGAAGACACCCTCATATCTAGCTCATCTGAGTTTCGAATATTTTGAAATTTTGGTGGTGAATATATACATACCTACCTGGAAAGTAAGTCTTTAGATGTAACCACATTTGATTTTAGTCAGAGGCGTGCGCTTCTAGGATGGAAAAAGGGAGTCAATTTTCAAAAAAAAAGTATTAGGGTCCTTTTTAGAAGAAAACTAATAAGATATGAGTTCATAATCAGCACCCTTAGAAACCCCACTGTGCAAAATTACATCGTAGTGGGTTCAAAGGTGTTTGAGGTTTTTTTCAACTAAAAACAATTTTTATCTGTAACGGATTTTCAAATGAAAAATGACTTCATTTTTTGTTCAGAATAATGTACCGTACTAGACTGAATTGATTTTACAACAAAATAATTATTTATTTAACAAGACAAAAATTCTAGTTCCTACATACCTACCATTTTCTACCATTTTTCTAACAAATAATCTTTAATAAAGTCCTAAGTAAGCCATGAAAACAAAAGTTATTGCAAGTGCCAATATTTTAAATTTATCTTTATAATTTATTTTGTTGCAAAATCAGTTCAAATTAATACAATACATCATTCTGAACAAAAAATGAAAAATGCATTTTTGTTTCATTTAAGAATCCGTTTCATAGATAAAAATTACACAGGCACACGCACACCAAAAGAAGGTCATGTACCTTTGAGCAGAGTATGATACCCTCTGTTTTAAGCCACCGAATCTGAGACCACCATTAGAATTGCTCCACCACACCAGGACTTTTCCTTAACCTCAAAAAGGACCCAGCAGTTTTTTATAGTAAAAATGGGTTTCAGTCGATTGTTCTGAAACTTGAGGAAAATGTTCTCCTGGGCCCCCTGATTAAATTCTCTTTGACCACCAGTCCGACTGAATTCGATCTTTTGATCTTGAGGCGATTGAAACTGTGAACATCTGCGAAGGTCTGCTTAAATGAAAATATTCAGTAGTCGCGTCATTTTGGCACTTTACCTCAAAAAATATTCTTCATTTCTGTTGCAAAGTTCAGAAAGGCATTTAGAAAAAACAGTACCTTTCATTTTTTGACGGAAATGTTTAATTCAAATTTTGGGTCAACAATTGGCCAATCTTAATGGCCAATTTAAATTAATTAATGGAAAAATTGGTTATCATACACAATAATATGCCATAGAATTAGACGAAAATGGTTACCCTGGCGTTTTTGAGATCGCTAATCACCAATCTGAAGTCCAATTTGGGAAATTCAAAATGGCGGACCGAAAATCGGGCCATTTTCCATAAGAAATGAGAATGGATATCTTGGCCTTGACAATCTGTGCTAGGGGGTTTTCGAGGTTGCTGATTACGAATCCGAGGTCTGATTTCGTAAATTCAAAATGGCGGATCGGAAGTAGAGTGAATTTATCAAGAAAAATTCTTATCTTTTTCGTTTTTGGACTGAAAATGAGTACTCGGGGATTTCTCAGGTCGCTGATCACGAATCAAAGATCTAATTTACGAAATACAAAATGGCGGACCGGAATAACAGTCCATTTCCCAAGAAAACTCGTATTCTTTTCTTTTTTGGGCTGAAAGTGGGGACTCGGGGGTTCTCGTTATCGCTGATAACGAATCTCATGCCCAGTTAGGGAGAATTCAAAATGGCGGACCGGAAGTAGTATATTTTTTAGGAATTACTCGTATTTTTTATACTTTCAGCCCAAAAAAGTAAAAAATATGAGGTTTTCCGGAGAGATTGACTGTTCTTCCGGTCAGCTATTTTAAATTTCGTAAATTGGACCTCTGGTCCGTAATTAGCGACCTCAAAAACCCCCAAGTACTCATTTTCAGCCCAAGAACGAAAAAATACGAAATTTTCCTAATAAATTGACTCCACTTCCGGTCCGCCATTTTGTATTTATCAAATTAGGCCTCGCATTCGTAATCAACGACCCCAAAAACCCCCGAGTGCAGATTTTCAATGCAAAGATATCCATTCTCATTTCTTATGGAAAATGGCGCGATTTCCGGTCCGCTATTTTCAATTTCCCAAATTGGACTTCAGATTGGTGATCAGCGACCCCAAAACCTACGAGTAACCATTTTCGTCTAATTTTGTGGCATATTGTGTATGATAACAAATTTTTCATTTAATTTAATTAAATTGGCCATTAATATTGGCCAATTATAAGGGAAAAAATGAAACCAAACATTTCCGCCAAAAAATAAAAGGTACTGTTTTTTCTAAATAAACTCTGAACTCTTTGCAACAAAAATTAAGTTAATTGACCTTGTACATTTTTTTTGAGGTTTTCAGATTTCCCATGCTAAAGTGACGCGACTACAGATTCATTTTTTAGAGAAAAATAAGCATCTTTTGTCTCTTGGTGCTTTTTTCAAAGTGCTTCCTTCTCCCGGAAAAAATAACAAACAAAAAACGTTTTTTTTATAATTTTTTACGGGAAACGGAAGCACTTTGAAGAAAAACGCCAAGAGACAAAAGATGCCTATTTTTGTTCAAAGAACACGCCTTTTCAGAATTTCTTAGACAAAAATAATTTCGATCAAGAATTTCCCTAGATTTTTATTTTTTTCTACTTTAGAAAGATCCCAAAATATGCAGATATATTCTTTAGGTAAAAATAAGCAACTTATGCCCCTCCCCCAATTTTCTGTTCAAAGTGGTTCCTTTTCCCATAAAAAAAATTACAAAAAAAATTATTTTTTTTGTTTGTTATTTTTTGCCGGGAGAAGGACGCACTTTGAAAAACACCAGGAGACAAAACATGCTTATTTTTCTCCAAAAAATGAGGCTGAATATTTTCAGAATTTTTATGGAATATTTAAGCAGACCTTCGCAGATGTTCACAGTTTCAATCGCCTCTAAATCAAAAAATAGAATTCGGTCAGTCTGAGACTGAGAGAATTTTAATCAAGGGGCCCAGGAGAACATTTTCCATAAGTTTCAGAACAATCGACTGAAATCCATTTTTACTATAAAAAACTGCGGGGTCCTTTGCTAGAAATCAGTGAAAATCTTAATTAGGAGGGGATTAGGAAAAATCCTGACATGATGGAGTAATTCTGACGACAGAATCGGATTCAGCAGCTCAAAATACTGTGTTAAAAAGTATACGACCTTTTTTTGTGCGCCTGTATTATTTTCAGCTGAAAAATTTGTTTTTTTTTGACGGCCCCTATCTTAGATACCTTTGAACCAACTATGATGTAATCTTGTGCAAAGAGTTTTCCAAAGCTGCGGATTAATATCCTACTAATTTTTTTCAAAAAAATTGCTACTACTATTTTTTGAAAATCATCATCCTCCATCCTAGAATCGAACGCCTCTGACTAAAATCAAATATGATCTATAGACTCACTTTACAGATATATATTCACCACCAAAATTTCAAAATATGCAGATATCAATTGACCTAGATTAGTGTATATTCCATTTCCTTTGGATTTTATCCTAAGTTATATTATCATCAATGCTACACGTGTATACTTTTAAGTCAGTGCATCAACTGAAAGTGGTTAAACATTGACAAAGTTGAACTAATCCCTAGCCTGACAAACATGCAATGTAATGTGCAAGTTGAATGAAAGCTTATTAAAAAAACAGCAAACTTCTGCCTCATTTGGGATATTTAAAAAATATACTAACTTAGGATATTAAAATAAGGCAAATTATTCCTTAATTTTATTCCCCAATCCAAATACTTATTTCCAATGATCTGAGTTGTAAATTTCAATTTTTTCTCAATTATTTTCAAAACGTCATATTCTATACCAATCACATCATTATTCACCTTGTAAACAAATGGCGACAAATCTAAATAATGAACTTTCAGTGTAGTATTCCTCCAAAATATTGGCATTGATTGTATGACAAAAATATTGTTTTGTTCTGAAATTTCCTTGCAGGTCTCTAATGGCTCAAAGTTACCAGTCCAATCATTTGCATTTTCTTGCATAAATGGAAAATAAGTAAATATGTCATAGTCACTATCTATGACAATTATATTATAAATAAGATGTTTTGCCAAAAAAGAAAATAATTTCTGGCCCATTTCCGTATTGACTTTTTCTGCCAACAAGAGTACATATTTTGCCCTTGGAAAAAATTTCATACTTTTTAATAAATGTTGAAATGATGTTACTACATTTTTCTCGTGTAATGTAATTATGTACGAGGCAAAATATGGAACATTTTGATTCGTGTGGTTCGTATTAATTCTTGTTGATGGATAGTACAATCTAACATCTGTATCAATTACTAAAAGGGTTTCATTTGGTCCAGTATATTTTGATACAATGCTGTTCAAGCACAACTCCAAGTTTTTCTGAGTATTTTCACGAATTGAGAGGTATATACAATTAGAGTTTATAACAAATACATTTAATATAAGTAATACTAATACCAACGTAGTCATTATTACAATTTCTAATTTGGATTAAAATGGATTTAGTTTCAAGATTTAGGAAAATCAATTTAAAAGATATAAAACTTTTAACTAAAAGCATATTGTTGTTGCATGCGAAACTTTATTACAAAATATGACTACTCACCTACTCCATAAAATAAAATGTATTTATATGATGTTATATATCATGCAAATTCAAAACAAATTGTACAAAATGTTTTAATGTAACTTATGGAATGTTCAGCAAAAATAAAACCGCTGCCTAAGGAATCACTACTTCCACATCCTGAATTCTTTCCCATCCAAGTCTTTTTAAATGAAAACATCTTGATACTACATATGTACTTCAATATGTGAAAATAATTGATTATAGAATTCTAATAATATATTTGTAATCATCTGCCCCAAAGTGGTAATGAGTGATGCCAAAAAAATTGTTGAGAACTTTTGCTCTCGCATTGTCGTGGACAATAAATAAATTGTCAAAAATACCTCGTTTATTACGAGACTGCGATTTTAATAATTCACCAGTGCTATCTGTTTTCACAATACACTGCGTTCTATTATCTAGATATGAAATTAATAATTACAATGTATTTCCCCCAATTCCATACTTTTCGAGCTTCTCTATTAAAATATTATGATCCACAGCATCAAAAGCTTTGGATAGGTCTAAATTTATTAAAGGAGTACCGATTTTTAGAAAAAAAAAAAAAAATTACCTCAGCTGATAAGGTTGTAGAATATTTTTTTTCTTTAAACTTATAGAAAATCAGCAGTTATCGATTGGCGGTGATGTCATTCCGATACAATTTCACACTAAAATGATAATCCAAGTTTTTGGAGTTAAATTTTTTTTCGATTTTTTGGTAATTTTGTCACATATTTGCAATTATTTAACAGTACACACACTAACTAAATGCACATAGTACCATTCAAGAAAATTTTAAGCCCGAAAACGTTTCGGTAAGTGTTCAGGAACCTCAGTAAATGGAATTCTACAAAATCGTCTTTTTTCGAAAAAAAAAAAAAACGATTAATGCAAAAACTAATTAATTTTTTTGCTATTTTTTAACACGTTAAGCACCATGTGCATCTTCAGGGAAGCATAGCAAGTTTGATAAATGGGTGGCCCAATGGGATAGACAGTACGATTGCCCACGCTTTTTTTGTTTCATACTCCTACAGACTGCAGTGTATTTTGCACAGTAATAGAAATTGTATTTGTAAAGCTTTTATTTGAAAACAAATGATAACTACAGTTATTTTTGTAACAAGTACATAAAATCATGTTTTTTGGGACGAATCGTAACTGTTTCCGAACAAGACGAAGCCGAGTCCGGAATAGCCTATAACCGTTCTTGTCCTTTTCGTACGAGCCTGCCATTAACATTTCCTCACTGTTTAGAATACAACAATATGCAAATCCCTGACAAAATATAAAAGAATATTGGACAGGTTTACCCCCATACTTACTTCTGGATGCTCACGGCCCAAAGAGGGTATCTATTCTATGGGGCCGATGCATCTCAACAGATGCATGCAATTAATGAGCAATTAGTTAAAAAGTAATTTGAAAAAGAAGTCAAAAACATGCTGACTCTTCATTATTCAACAGATCATAAGTATTTTAAATAAAATTACATTAAGGCCCCGAGGAATTTTTTTTTTATATGTATGGCGCTTATAGTGTTAAACATGCTTATACTGTACTCGCCAATACTTTAAGCGAGTTTAATTAAATTACATATTTTTTTTAATATGTAATAAGCAATTAATTGAAAAAAATACGATTGTAAGCGGTCTTTTTTAAATAAACAATTTATTTTTAAATCTATTGATATCGGGCTGGGCCTATTTTATTGCTGTTAAAAGTGCTACAAATGTTCAAAAATTTTTTTTTGTACAAAGTCTTGATTTTTTTTAAAACATGAAATATTATTTTGGGCCTATTTTGACCCTATTTTGAATAACTTCTGGACCACCTGTCCAAAACTAGTTCATCAAATTCTACGGAATTTTTCCTATTTGTTCCATATTTTATATTGTGGATGGTTCTGTTGGCACGAAAAATCTAACTTGATTGGACTAATTATGACAACTTTGTTTTCCAGTGTAAATATATCTTTATTTGAGTAGCCGAAATAAAACAATATATCACTACTTTATATTTTATTGTAAAGCGGATATGGCAAGGCTGAAGTTATTGCTACAGCAGAAGATGGATGATCAATGACACATATTGCAGTGCATTATAACATTAACAAAAATTCGGTATCTAACCTTTTAAAAAAGTGGTGAGGGAAATAGTTACTAACTGAAATTGGTTTTTTGTATTGCCACACCCTGTATTTATTATGCACAAATAAAATGCATAATAAATGTGAAAAATCTACATTCAGGTTTTACTTATTAGGAGAAAGAAAAAATAAAAGGTAAATTAATTGATTAACAATATATTTTATATTATCGACAAAAATAACAAAACCTACAGCTTTATCTCTATATTACATAGCATTAATTTTAAAATAGTTTTATAAAAGTAGACTTTAAAAATCAATAATGAACTATTCAACTATTCTTTCACTTTAGGGACCTAGAAAATAAAAGAATTAGATATTAATATACCTGCCATATTTATTATAACTTGATGGCTATTTATAGGCTAATTTAATGTATATTTGGGATAATAGCTATAGATGGCAGAAGTTGTTTAGATTCGTCCACTATAATATAATAATAATAATAATAATTTATTCGTCATAAAAAGTTAATACACTACAGGCATTCCAACTTATCTGACTAGTCAAAGTTACAAACAGTTTACAAATAGTTGAGAAAACAAATCATTCAAAGAAAAAAGAAACATTAAAGCTTAATACAAACACATTATTAAAAAATAAATAGTTAAAAAAAACATTACTGATGTTCCAAGAATTCATCCACCGAATAAAAACAATTTGATATAAGAAATTCATGTAATTTATTTTTGCAGACATTCATACTGTCAGTAGTTTTAAAAAAGTTTATTTTATTGTAGCATTTTATTCCAATATAGTTAGGAGATTTTTGTCCTATATCGAGCCTTGAAAAGGGTTGGCGCATTAGTTGATTAATTTTAGTGTTATGAGAGTGTATCTCATGATTTCTCACAAAATTATTTTCGTTTGCTCTAATGTGCAGGACAAGCTGTGAAATATATAGGCATGGCAACGTTAATATGTTGAGTTTCTTGAAAATTGCCTTACAACTTGTTAATGGATGAGCGTTGACCATACATCTGAGTATCTTCTTTTGAATTATGAAAGCCCTTTCTAGATAGGCCGATGAACCCCAAAAAATCAAAGAATACTGCAGGGTTGACTGTACTAGACCATAATACAAGGTTTTTAAAATAGCAATGGAGACCATTTCTCTTAGGGTTCTGATAATGTAACAGATATTGCTAAGCTTAGAGCAGACATTATTTATATGAACTTCCCATGTAAGTTTATGGTCAATAGTTAAGCCAAGAAATTTTATGTTATCAGCGCTAGGGATGGATTTGTCACATAATTTAATTAACATGTTATAATCTGGAGTAATATTTTTCGTATAAAATTTCATATGAAATGTTTTGTTTACGTTAAGCACAAGTCCATTTTTATTACACCAATCATCAAGTTGTGTAGATGCTGTATTACAATTCTGTGCAAGGGTGTTGATGTTATTATGACGCATTAGGAAGTTTGTATCATCGGCATAAAGAATGGTTTTGTCAGAGGCAATGCAATAATCGGTAAGGTCATTAATAAATATTATAAAAAACAAAGGGCCCAAAATTGAGCCTTGAGGTACACCTAGCTCAATGTTTGTTGAAACTGACTTTATTCCTTCCACAACAACATTTTGAAATCTATTTGACAGGTAAGAGGCGGTCCAGTTGTGCGCTACACCACGAATTCCAATACCGTATAATTTATTTAAGAGGAGTTTATGTTCCACAGTATCAAAGGCACGACTCAGGTCATAAAATAAAGCTACTGAATGTGTTTTGTTATTAAGTGCTTCGTAGATCATTTCAACAAGTTCATGAATGGCTGTAGTTGTAGATTTATTTTTTCTAAAACCATTTTGTGCAGCATTAAGTAGGTTAGTCGTTTCTACAAAATTTGTAAGTCTATTACAGTATGCAAGTTCAAAGATTTTAGCTAATTGACTTTGAAGTTGAATTAACCTGTAATTGGCAACATCTTGTTTTGGCCCTTTATTTTTATATATAGGTATGCACTTTGATATTTTTAGTGCATCTGGAAATACGCCTTCACTAAATGATTCATTTATTAAATAAGATAAAACTGTAGATATCGACTGACCTACCGATTTCAATACCTTACCATTAATACCGTCAATCCCCGCTGCTGATTTAGCAGTTGTTTTATTAATAATTCTTTCAATTTCTTCAGCATTTGTGGGTAGCAGATAAAAACTATGCAGGTGGTTTTTTATTTTTATATTATCAAGATTGGGTTTGCGACAAGATTTGTTCTGATTGGTAAAATAATCATTAAAGAGGTTAGCAACATCTAGCGGGTTTGTAATTAGTTGGTTATTTTTTGATAAGCAAAAACTTCTTGTCTCGCCATGACCTTTGTTATGCTCACTTATTATTTTCCAGCTTTCTTTCATAACATTATCAGCGCAAGCTATCCTGTCATCATTGATTTTTGTTTTATAATCATTTACTATTAACTTGTATAATATTTTAAACTCTTTATATCTAGCTGTGTAAATAGGGTTTTGCAGTTGTTTTTCAAGTTTTTCCATTTCACACAATTGATCATGTAAACTTTTTATATGAGGTGTAAACCACTTTTTATTTGTGTTTTTCGTTTTAACCTTCGTTATTGGAAATGCGCAATCGAAATAATAAGTGAAAGTGGAGTTAAATATTTCAAATTTTGCGTTAAAACTGTTTGCATCATATACCTCTTGCCAGTTTTCTCTAGCAATCAAATTTTGAAAAGTTTGTAAATTGCCATCATTAAAATTTCTTCTATAAACACAACTAGAATTATTTTGTTCCTTAAGAGTTATTAAAAATTCACAAACCTGGTATGTATGGTCTGATAAATATGAATTAAGTACATCTACATTATTCATTTGACAATTAGAGAAAATGTTATCTATACATGTATTACTATGTCTCGTTATTCTAGTGGCACAGTCTATGTGATGTATCATATTATAAGATGAAAAAAAATTTATGAGGCTACGTTTTTCAGAGCAGTTTTCAAGAAAATTCACATTTACATCGCCAGCCAAAATATAGCTATGTTTTTTGTTGTAGATTTTATGAAATAGTATTTCTAAACGGTGGATAAATTCTGTAAAATTGCTGTCTGGTGTTCTGTACACAGAAATTATGTAGACTTTTCCTCCTTTCTTAGATGTTATTACACCTATACATATTTCAAAGTGTTTTTCAATACAACAGTCATATACAAATGGTTCAATATCAATACCATTTCTGGCAAAAATACATACTCCCCCTCTCTGCATTTTAATGCGTGTATAATAATGTACAAGTTTGTAGTTTATAATAGCTGTAGATTGTAATTCATTTTGTTTTAGCCAGTGTTCTGACAAACATAATATATCAATTTTATGTGTAGAAAGATCTATATTTAGCATATCACATTTATTTTCCAATCCCTGTATATTAAAATGCATTATGGTGAGTGATGATTGTTCAGGGTTAAAAAATCCGTATCTTGTTGATTGCTGTCAGTATCTCTTTTGTTTTCGTATCGTGTGCTGCGAGGTTTGTCCAGGAACCGCTGTCCTCTATTGAAATTGAATCTATCAAAAGCTACTCCCTTAGGCCAGAAATTTACATCATATACAGTATCTTTCAGGCATGGATCAAGTCCAACCAAGAAGCAATTATTATTTTCTGTTTTGTGCCATGTATTAAGTAGTTTTACTGACACGCTTTGTTTGTCTGCCTTAGTCTTTCCAGTAATATAGTTTATAACATTTTCTTCAGTTACATGGCTTTTTGCTCTGGACACGAAAAGCCATATTTTTTTATCATTATTTGTTGCTGCTTGTCTGCCCTCAAATTCTTTTTCTGAATGACTACCATATATAGTTTCAGCGGTACCGAATTGTGGTTTTCTACGCTTCCTTCTTACTTCATGAAAATCTTCATTTGTGCATTGTATTTGGGATTGTACTTGTTTTGATGGTGGGCGTTGTACTTCTCCGATTCCTATATTGTGATTGTCCTTTTTGGTTTGTATGTCATTATAGTCTGCTGAGTGTATTTTATTTGGTTTGTTTACTTTATTTTTATCTTGGTATCCCTTTAAAGCGGTACTGAAAAGTTTGGCTGGTTTTATAGTGACGTCTGGTGGAGCATCCGTAAAGAGCTTTACCATTTCTTTATTGCTTTCCCTAAGGTCCGTTACCTCCTGTTTTATCTGAGCTATTTCAGTTCTAATAAGGTCTTTTATAGTATTGGTGAAATTTATTTTAATTTCATCATGCAGGTTTTTATTTGCTTCTTCCAATTGAATTATTTTTTCTCTTAAATCGGTGTAAGTATTTTTACTCAAGCACTCTGTGTCGGGACTTAGTTTGGATAGTTCTTGGTTTTGGTTTTGCAGCTTCTGATTTTCCAATAGCAACTGTTTGTTTAATTTCAAACATTTTTCATACTCAAGCTCTTTAAAGTCACATTCAGAGCAGAAGAACTTTAATCTTCTTTTAGCCAGATTCATACATCTGTCTTCGGTACATGTTAATGATGAGCACTCGTTGCATACTGTTTTCTGACACAAATCACATTTGTATAAAGGTTTTGTATTAGGAGTACTATTTTTGCATTGAGAACAACTCATTTTTTTTGATAAATGAGTTAATTTTGTCTTGAGCACATGGTTGATTTATAGGTTATATATGAATTTTTATAGTTTATCTTTAAATCAGTTATCCTTATTTTTGGTTTATTGTGCCCCTTCAAAATACACAATATTATGTTTAGTTTTTTTGCTGTTTTATTTAATTAATTGCACTTTTTATTTATACTTTTGAGCTGTATCAACTTTGTACACATAAGCTTTGTACACATAACCACACACTGAATGGTGAAATGGAGCCGTCCAGTCAAGGCATGAATATGTTACAGCAATAGATAGTTAGATAGATGACTGAGCAACTGCTTTTAACCGTTCAACGGTTGATCAAACTGCGTGTTGGAACAAACCTAAGGAAAACTTTTGTTTACATTTTAACAATAGATCGAAAATCAGTCAATGTCATTGGTTGGCTATATTTGATACAAACAACAATAATATGAAATTAAAAAAAAGCTGATTGAAACAACTGTCGGTCAACACATACCCAACTATCAATTTGGCTTCAAACAAGGAACATCAACTATGCACCCAACAACATTAACAACCAATATCCAAACAAACAATAAATTAAGAAACAATTTGACAGCAATCTTTCTTGATATCAAGAGAGCTTTCGACAGGGTTTGGCATCACGAACTTTTATATAAATTATATCAAATTCAATGTCCGGACTATATAATATGGATTTTAAAACACTATCTGTCAAATCGTTCTATTCAAATCCAAATTAAAAACAAAATGTCCGAAATGTTTACTCCTGAACAAGGTTTACCACAAAGTTCTCCTTTCCCTCATCCATTACTCTACAATATTTTCTGCTATGACATATATAATTACAATCTGGAACATCCACAGAATATTGACCACAATGCATATATCCAGCAATTCACTGACGACAATTGTCTTGTGTCCTATGGAATAAGTTTCACTCAAATTTATTGAAAACCTACAACACCTCTCGGACAACACAATATTCTGGAGGAAGAAATGGCGAACTATACCAAATCCAAATAAATCCCACCTGATTATATTTAACCATAAAATTTCCAACAATTCTCCATGATCCACCTACTTCAGCAAACACTCCATCCCTCATTATCATGCAAATACCTAGGAGTCAATATTTATAGCAAATTAAATTTTAAATTGCACACCAGATTTTGCAAACAAAATATCATAACAAGAACCAAACACTTTCGATTGTTAACTTACAAAAATGAAGGAATAGATACACGAACAGCTTGCAAAATTTATGAAATGGTTTGTCGACCAATACTAGAGTATGGTTTTATATTATTTGGAAATGGTCAGAAGCCAACTTTAACCAACATCGAAGTAGGAGATAGAAGCAGTCTGAGTAAAATTACGAAGATTAGACACCCCAACAACCCCTTGCATAATCCCTTCTATATCAAAAAACCCATATTGAACCTATCCTCTTCTAATTCAAAAGACTATCACAAAAATTTGCCAATAATTCACTTAACATCGAAATTATAAATCCTTTAATTCACCAAACCAATCCCAACATCCCTCCTAACACAATCCTAACACAATCAATCTACAAATCCCTTATATTACTACGTAGTGACTAATATTATTAATTTAATTTGTTAATACACAATCATCTACTTATATAATAATATAATATGTAATGTTTTTATTTCTTTTGTAAGACTATGAACACAAGTGTTATATTTGTTATAAAAATCAATATGATTGTAAAATAATGTATTGTACATAGGCTGGAAGACCTCGGTCGTTAGCCAATTGGAATTTCCAATAAACCTTTATACCACTATGAAATTAAAAGTTAGAAAAATGGACAACTACAATTTTGGATATACACGATTAAATTAAAGATAACATCAAAATACACGTATAATGATGAATTAATTAAAAGAGCTGCATATCTCTATTAACATGAATTATATTCATATAAGCAGATAAAAAAAAAATCACACTAAAAATTGGTAAATTAATACCCTAGAGAATAATAAAAACTACATTGCAATCAGTCAGATGATCAAGAAATCTGAGGCTGATACTTTTTATTATATATTAAATTTGACAATAATATTCTCAAAGTATCCCAAACCTCTCACCTGCAAGGGCGGACTAACCGACTGCGGGGCCCTGGGCCATTAATGCTTTGGGGCCTGTCCCATCTCATAAGATAACATTTTTTTGGGATCAAGTAGAGAAAAATAAAAGATGTATCTATTTATATATATACAGTTTGACCCACTTAAGATCGCAACACCCCTATATATCCGTTAATTGATACTTTTGATTAACTTCAAACTTTGGTTGTAAAAAAAGATCGATAAGGTGATTCTTTGAACTTAGTAATAATATGTGATACTGATAAGGTATACTTAATCAGTATCTTGAGAAACCCCTTCATACAAGATTACATGGTATTGAGTTCAAGGGTGTTTGAGATAGTACATGGCCGTCAAAAAAAAATGTTTTCAACAAAAACTAATTTTTATCTGTAAAATGGATTCTCAAATAAAAAAAGTGTATTCTTTATTTTTAGTTCAGAGTAACTGTATTGTGCTACTATGAATTGATTTTACAACAAAACAATTATTTATTTAATAAGGTAAAAATTGTAATTCCTACAGACCTACCATTTTTCTAAAAATCTTCAATAAAGATTTAAGTAAGCCATGTAAACAAAAGTTATTGCAGGTGTCAATTTTTTTTTTACTCTTTCTATTATTTTTTAAATTTATTTTGTAAATTCAATTCAGTCTAGTACAATGAATTATTAGCTAAATACTGTAAATACTGAACTAAACTATAATAATAATAGGGAGTAGCCACATTACACTGGGCCTTGGTTGAGACTGGTCAAATCCATATGCATACAGTGGCGCAGAGACTGTGGATTGTGATACGCAAGCAGACAAGGGTAAAAAATGTTGTATATACTTTCATATTGATTATTTATATCGTCAATGAGATCACCAGTACAGAGCGTTGACTGATAATCATAACGTATTTGGTTTTTAAGTCCGTTTTCAGCATTCAGGGGCCCCTTCAGGGTCCAGGGCCCTGGGGTAAGCCACCTAAAGCCCCCCCCCCTTTAGTCGGCCCCTGCTCACCTGAGGCATTGGGCATTTGGGTTTTTAAAAATAAGAATGAAAAAATGTAAACACAGAACCTAAAAATATTAACAGATAGATTTCAAATTTTAAATTGCCATAAAACCCATATCTAACATCATGCGAGTGGATGATTTTCATATATTAGGCAATGGCTCAAGCCTTAAAGAATATATCTCAATGGAAAAAAGTTACAGCAAATTAACTCCAAAGAAATAGGACATTGTTATGTATGGTTGATACATACGAAGAAGTGTATTAAATATAATATTGTTACGTGTTTTCCACCTTTTGGGAAACACCCTGTATGAATCCGTGGGTTCTAAAATAATTTCAACAAGAGATAAACACTAACACTTTATTTAATAATTTACTGATTATACAAAACTTCTTAAATAACCTTTACACTTTGTTTACTTTATATTTAACCTCACTTTTTCGCTTTAACTTCACTTTAGTAAACTTCTCTTTAATAAACTTCCCCTTCCGCGCCGGTAATCGCGCCTTATATACTCTGAAATTGCCTCCAGATCAATCAAGAATCTTCTCTCGCCACATTCTAGAAAAGTCCACTTCTTTCTACTAGTTTCCAGTTACTCACTTTTAGGCATAGGCGTATCAATTTCCAGTTCCAAGGTGGTGTAATTCATAACAAACAATTCATAACAAACATTCTTAATTTTATTACGTAATTACACGGTATAATATGATAGGATAGTTGAGATTTTCATAATTTACTGTAATTTTTTTATTCTCTCGTATAAAGTATTGCATGAACATTTTATGCTTATGAAATTTTCATTTTTTATTTCACCAATGATGGCTAACATATTTTGACTTACCAGTTGATGCCACTGAACCATGAGGTATCTGTCAAGAGTTCGTTTTAAATGTTATGAATATATGATTTATTTTATTTGTGTATAAATTGCTAGAGATTTCAATTTTTCCAGTTTTTTTATGTTGTTTTAAAAGACGAATATACCTCAATGTTTTTCAGTGCCACTTTGCTCCGCAACAAAAGAAAGCCACAAATTTACTTGTGACAAAACTTTCGTTCGTTACATTTAAAACGAATTTTGACAGATACCTCACATGTCAGTAGAGCACTCTGGTGGTCAAACGAAGCCTGTTAGCCCTCGTTACATAATACAGTGAGTGTAGTGGAGAATTAGACATGTACATTTATATAGTGCAAGAGATAAGACAACCCAGCAGCAGCAAACTCGGCACAAGGCCACTGAAGTATCCCAGCTGTAGTTATTCATTGCCGACTGGCACACGTGATGTTACAATTGTTACTTCCTATGTCTAACTTGCCATTACACGCAATGTATACACTTTTCCCTGATGAAGAAACTAACAATATGTGTCTGATGAATACATACAAATTTCTTGAATGATAATAAGCTAGCCCAAGAGACACAAACAAGTTTTGCCTTACAGTTTTGCTTAAATATATTTTAAAAATAAAATATTTTCAGGCCAAAGAATCCCTATAACATTGACTATCTTAGTAACAGCTGTCAAATAAAATTAAGTTCAAGGTCTTCTTGCGACCTACATCTCCCTTTTTAAAGTTTATACCATCAAAAGTAATAAATGAAAAGCATAAAAAACACCAGATAAATATTATCTAATTTATTTGAATATTGGTCTTTTAAAAGAATGCCCCTGTTGTCGATGCCGGTGGTTCTAAGAAACATTTCCTGTATGTTTCGGCATACTGTTTACTATATAGGACATGCTGCCGCTTACTCATCATACAGTGTTTTCGATATGTTTGATTTGTTCACGTAAATTTATTGTTAAAAATAATTAAAGTGGATGTGATGAACGAGGCGATTAATTAATTGTTATTTAAATTAACTGTCATTCACGTAACGATACTTTTCATTTTCATCATTAAAATGTGACACAAGTGAATATGATATGATTTTGTCTGTTCCTTCTTCTTATATTTGTAGTGTATTACGTGAAAACATTGCCTATTTCTGAATAATTTTAATACAAAAAAACAGACTTGAATTATAGAAAAAAATTATAAGAATTTTTTACCTCTTTAGGGTCAACATATTGTGCAGAATATACGTATGTATACCTAAAGGCCCTGTATCTAAGTAAAATTAAGTTAATACTTACTGTAAATTTTTATAATCGAGCAATGGATCCACAATATCAAAAATATTGTAATATCTCGAACTTCTTCTTGCTATGTCGGCAGCTGTTTCTCCACTATTATTTCTAATATTAGGATCGATGTAAGGGTGCATAAGTAGTAACTGAACTGTTTCATAAGATGCCCCATGAGATGCGGCAATATGTAATGGTGTTTGATCTGCAATATACATGTAGCAGATATATTATTTAATACAGTACTACAACTATAAACAAATATATATTCACATGTACCTATTCCGTTACATTCACAGTCAAAGTAGCGTCAATGCATATCTATAATTACATGGTCTTACCTACTAAGGTAAACTGGCCAGTCTTCGACACCCCACCAGTAATCGACACTGATCCCAGATTCGCATATTTTTAAAATAATGTTAAATTATTATTTTGAATTTCTCGTGTCCGCCAGTACCTGGCAAAATTATCTGTCGTCATTTATCATTTAACAGCTATTGTTAAAGAACAATATAGGCCTCCCTTTATATATGTACAAAACCGGTGATAATTCGTCATATGTGTTAGAAAAAAGCTTAAGGTATAACTATGCGTTTTCCTTTATTTCTTCTATTACGTTCATAGCAAAAGTCTCGTTTTTCTACTAGTACTATAAATTTGTAGGGAACTATGTTCTTCATTAAAATGTATCTTAAACTCAGCTACAAGTTTTCAATCGAAGTATCAATCACTGGGATAGGAAAATGCCCCTTTTTTCAGTCGTTGATGCCTCTGTCGAAGACTAGGTTAGATATATTCGTCTTTAATTGGTTGAACTTAACTCGTACAAATTATGGCGGTGTTGCCGAACTTTGTTTTTTACCTTGGAAATCACCCTAACCAGTGCTCGACAAGGATGTCAATCACTGAGGTGTCAATTACTGGATTTTTATTTCATAAAATAGCACCCAAAAAAATACATGCCTGATCAAATGGTTGAAGATCTCCATAGCCCATAGTAAATATGTTTAATACAATCTTTCTTTTAATTAACATGTGTAACAATTCACGTCAATATCTATTATTACTTTAAAGAGATAAGTACGTTCTATAGAAAAATGTTTTAATAGCGTCAAAGACAGGTCGGTTTACCTTAACGCTAGCTAGAGTGAATTCGAAAAAAATAATTTAAGTAAAGGTCATAAATATTAAAATATGTTAAATTTTAAAATTTATGACCATCAAGGACGTTTCATATGTGATCACCCAAGCCATATTTGATCAGGTGATAGAAAGTTATTTTAATAATCATCATATTCCAACACCTTGTATATATTTTGTACATTATTATGCATTTATCTTGTATAATTTTCCACCAACAGCGTGTGTCGTGTTTCATCAAAATTTATATCAAATTAGATATTGAAAAGAATTGTGGGATTTTAAAAATTATTTTCACAACTTAGTATGTAACCTCTATAAACAAGCAACACCAATATTAAAGAATTTGATTAACTTACTTCCTTGAGACGTTGCATTTACATCGGCGCCATTTTGTATTAAGACAGCAGCACATTCTTTATGATTCCACTGACAGCAGGAATGAAGTGGTTCCCATTGCATTTCTGTTTTTGCTCCAACATTTGCTCCGTACTGTATTAAATATTTCACAATGTCAACATTATTGCTATAGCAGGCTCGGTGTAATGGTGTATACTGGTCCTTGTCTGAGGCATTTACTAAATCAGGATCTTTCTCGATTAAAGATTTTACTTCTTCCAAGTCACCCTTTTCGCATGCGGCCAGTATTCTATTTTGCATTTCATCTAGACATATAGAAATTAGAAAATAGATAGGTATCTCTGTAACAAGAAGTAAAACTGGCAAATGGACAACACCACAATGTTGTCATTAACAGGCATCATGCAGATGACAATGTACAGAGGTGTCAGTATAAGATGATATAACTAATGATATAAATTGAAATTTAGTCAACACTGATTACACAGGCACATAAAGAAAGGTTACGTATATTTGAGCAGAGCACGATACTCCCTGTATTTTTACTGTTAGTGGAGGGATTATACATCACAAAACCACAAAAATCAGTTCTGGGGGTACCGCGCAACCCCCCCAAGAAACCACCCATTTGGTTAAAAAAGGTTTATTTTATTGATAACTCGTTAACCGTTGAAAATATAAAAAAATTGCTCATGATACAAAAGAAAGCTTGACTAATCGCCTAAAAAGAAGTCCTCTTGTAATTTTCTTCTATATGCCATGGTTTTCGAGAAAATCGATATTGAAAAAATTTGCAAATTTTGTATTCTTAATGCACACGAATTTTCGTTTATTTGATTTTAGTAGTAAAAGTAAAATCTCATAAAATTTTTTGTTATGAAAATCTTTATAATTATTAGACTATATAGAAATATAATAAATTGTAATGAGTAACATTCACTATTAACGAATTAGCCATGTGAATATGTATAATTTACATTCTTATTATATATGTAAACGTTCCGAAAGAATAGAGAAATGTAATTTTTATGAATTATGAGACATGTTATAGATTTGTAACAATAGATATACGTAAAAGTTTAGGGTAATTAAATTTGAAATATATCAAGCATTATCTTACTGTAATTTTACATGCCTATACATCACATTGTTATATACAGAGCAGGTAATGCTGAATTTACAATAATTTATTTTGATGAAAATATTTATCCTTCTACAAATACCCGCCTGCTGCCTGGGGATTGTTATGATTTCTATCCTTTCTATGGCTATATGATGTGATTATGATGGGAGCAAACAAGGTATGTATTGAAGAGATAGCTGTTATGTATCTAGACTTGTTTTTTGATCGGATACTTGATTTCTATTTGTGGGGTCATTTAAAAATATAGTGTATAAGAGCAGACCACGTAGCCCATAAGAGTTAATGATCAGAATTAGACAGGCATGTGTTGAAATCACTCTAAAATTAAAAAGTTATATGCCATATAAGAAAACGAATTGAGCAATGTATTCAGAATTATACAGTGGGGCTCACTTAAGATAGATGAAGACACCCTCATATCTCGCTCATCTGATATTCGAATATTTTGAAATTTTGGTGGTGAATATAGGTACATTATATAAGTACCTTTAAAGTGAATCTTTGGACGTAACCACATTTGATTCTAATCAGAGGCGTATCAACTTAACACACTTATCTGCACCAACTACAAAAAGCATTTCGAATTTTACGACATATATTTAAGTTTCCACTGATAAGGAATATTCTCATACAACTGTCATTGTCTGCCATACTCTAAGAAACAGGATTGGTCTACCACAGGATTAATCATGTCCTTAGCTAATACAAATGTGTCAGGTAATAGCATGCTAGCTCTTATACTATTATTTTTGTTTATTGTCTAAGAATCTGAACATTTTAATGGACATGATATTATCATTACATTGAAGTTATAAGTCACAAGCATAAACTACCTGAACTCCTCACTCTTTTAAATTGACTTTCTTCTCTATGCTTAAACTATTTTCAAGAATTTGAACTAAACATGCACTTGTAGGACAACATAAATTCAGTTATTACCATTTGGATTCCTAGTTTCATCAATATCATGCAAATCGTCTTCCCAGCCACTAACCTCGAATCTGTCATCGTTAATCATTTCGGAAATATTTTATAAAGTTGTATAATTTTATTTTACAAAACTACAAACAAATTATTTAAATTTAGAGGTTAACATAAACCCGACGTAAACAACTGTAACTGTAAACAACGTAGTAAACATTTACAGGGACATGAAGCCGAAGAGGAAGAGGAAGAAGATTTTTCTTTCTTTTCTTTTTTCTACAGATACCAATGTGACCAATACGAATTCATTTCGACACATAAACAATGAAGAACAGAGGGGAAAGAGCCAAGAAGGATTAACAACAAGGAGTAGTCAAACAGGCGATAGCCAATCAAAACAAAGCAAAGGAAATAACACAGAAATAACTTCAAAATATAGCGTATTCATCAAATGATCAAATTAACCACGGATTTTCAAAGGAGCGATCCAGCTGATGGAGCTGCAATATTAATAAACAGTGATATACGTTTATTTCTTTAGAGGAATTTTCACAAAAGAAGTAGGTAAGCAGGAAAAACGAAAGTTTACAACTAATTTTTGTAATCACTTGCTAAGAATTTAAATTGTTTGCAGTCAATCACGGTTCCCAAGCCTGGTTCACTTTGTTTACATGCACTTCTTATTGTTAAAATAACATGTGTCTAATTAATTTTTACAGAAGTGGCATTAATTTCTGTCGCGTCAATTACCGAATTTGTTGATAGACAGTGTTGTATAGACGATACCGGCAAAGATTAAGGAATTAACAAGATAGGACAGCCGGCGGAAAACCTTTTATCTTTTAGCAATGGCGCCATTGACCTCGGCAATTAAATTGGAGTGCTCGCGCAGTTGCCACAATGTGATAATCAGACGGAGAAGGTAACATTAGAGCGAGAGACCAACCGTTTAGTTAAATGTCCACGGCTGTTCTGCCACGTGTTCGCATGTGACGTGTTTTGTTTTGTTTACATCCTCGTGTTAAAACAGCTGACGACATTCCCGTTTTTTTTTTGCGCTTAATATTACATGTCCAAATTATACAAAGTTCAGATTGAAGTGTGTGAAAGCTATCATCAGTGGAACTTGTTGCATATACAAAAAGTGTGATAGGGGCGTTAGGTCTTTTTAGAATTGCCAAAGACAATAAGTATTTTATTGTTTACAACAATAACGATGAATTTTACTATTGTGCCGATAGCGGAATACGCACCTACAATTTATAAGGCTCTTGTTGTAGCCGACAATCAATATTATTTATGTTTATTTTGGGGACTTCCAATATTTATAATTGTAGACACTTTAGTTTAATACTTATTTATGCCCTCATTCCAGGTAATTCATTACAACAAATATATTGCAAACATTTGTGATAAGTAATAATAAATGAGATTAGCTTTAACAGAGAAGTATTTACGTGTACTTACATATATACTCAGTTCCCTTAATTTTTATAAGCATTCCAAGTTACGCTTTCGTAGATAACGGGCATACTTCAAGTGGTTATTAAACTAGAATTATACTTTAGAAAAAGATTACAGAATTAACTCTATAACACAGCCCCACAACCGAGACAAGTGTATCATGTATCTCTATGTAATTTTCGACGCAGAATCCGAATCCGAGGTCAAAAAAATCGTACACCCTCAAAATCAACCCCTATCGCTAAATAACACTCCCTAAACAGGGTAAAAATTACTATTAACGCTCCACGAATAGCCTTAAATCTCAATAAATCGAATTAAATGTAAACATTCAAGTATATATAACACACAAATACAGAGTTAACACTACTTTCCATTGAAAATCACCCCCATGAATGGGTGAAAACAACCCCTCACATAACAGGAAATTTAAAAAAGCTCAGTGATTGCAAAAAAGCTTACGAGGCCCAGTTATTTTAGAAACAGTACGTTACTGCATTAGTTTCGATGCGATGCTCAAAATTTGCCCCAATAGAGTGGCGTAAACCACCCCTATATCGGGGAAAAAATTTTGTACTCGTGATTTCTATTTTAATCAATGCTAAATATATGCAGCACTGCAGTTTGGAGGTGAATACTTGCATTGCACCAAAGTCATTCAGTGACATCCCCATGAGAGGGTGAAAATTACTCCTCACAACAAAAAATTCAAAAAATAGTTGCAGTATCTTTTAGAAAAGCTCAAAACATCTGCATGTTCTTATTTAAGAAGAATCTTAGACAACGTACTTGAAAAGTACCCATATTATGAAGTAACAAAAATTTACCCGTAGTCTAAACTCAATTAAATTTATTCTTTCTTTTTGTAATATCTTTTGGATTTGTTTTCGAATGATCTTCTGACCGACTGTGGTTTATGCTTTTCAGACGTCTTTTTAAGGACCAACAGTAATATGCCAATATGTAAATTTTCTGGGAATCGAGAAAATGAAGTTTCATCCTCATATTGCACCCTAAAGATTTAAAATGTTTAATCATTTTATCAATTTAAATTTAGGGGTGATTTCCGCCACTCTATGGGGGTGTAGTTTTTGAACATCACATCGAAACTAATGCAGTTACATACTGTTTCTAATATGACTGGGCATCGTAAGCTTTTTTCAATCACTGCAGTTCTTTTAAATTTCCTGTTGTGTGAGGGGTAGTTTTCACCCACTCATGGAGGTGATTTTCAATGGAAAGTAGTGTTAACTCTGTATTTATGCGTTATATACTTGAATGTTTATATTTAATTCGATTTATTGAGATTTAAGACTATTCGTTATTCGTGGAGCGTTAAGACATTTTGACCCAGGAGTGTTTTTTAGCGCTAGGGTTTGATTTTGGGGGTGTACGATTTTTTTTGACCACGGATTCAGATTCAGCGTCGAAAATTACGTAGGGATACAGTTGTCTCGATAGCAGTTCCAAAAAAATATTTTTTTTTGTGGGGCTGTGTAATCTTTGCTTTAGCTGCACTTTAATTTTGCCTGGTTATAATTAATTTTAGATTTTCCTTTATCAGTTTCATGGCTCAAATAATTTACTGTTTAAAATTATATACATACCTGTAGGTATATATATGTTTAAAGTTTATATGATATATATAATTTTATATAATTGTGTGAATAAATAAAATAATATTATTTACTGTTATTTAGATGTGCCAGATGTACCTATACTTTAAAAAAAGGAGTAAAAAAAAATCTGTTTTATTGCGATCTCACAAAATTTATTTGTTTTGAAGGACCACCTTTTAGTAAACCAAAATGGAGTACCTAAGTATGTCTATCTTGTTGCATATTTTTTTTCATGAGCACACTGTGGATGTATGAAAGTTTTGAGAAAATTTTACGCTTATGCATATCTTTTCATTTGGATAATATCCCTGAAGCCGATAATAAGAATTTAATCAATTATCCACTAGACTTAAAAATATTTTTACAGTGTCAGATGTCACATCATTTCAAAAGTTCAGTACATTTCTCTTTCATCTTAAATTTATATTTTATATTATACTTCTTATCAAGCAAAGAAGACAAAAGTGAAATAATCTTGTATTTAAATTCATATACCTATATATCTGCCTAGAAGAATATATATATTTTATTTAAAACGTTAGTAAACATTGAATACTGCATATATTCGTAATTTCCAGTTTTATAAAACAAATCCTACTTTGGCTTTAAAAAGCAATAGGCTATCACTATTAATACATAACATGGACAAAGATTAGAGAATTCTTTAATTTTTGACATAGTTTTACTTGCTTCATCTTTAGGTACTCTAAAAAATATGTTTTACTTGGACTTAACCTTTCTTTTTTCACAACCTTTGAAAATGCAGTGCATTCCACCCACTCCTCGTTTACTAATATTATTGTCTTTATATTCCATTTTATTTTGAAAATATCACACTGCAAAGAAAATCCGAACACTCCTAACAAAAGATCTAACTCAGCTGATCAACCATCAGCTGATTGTCAAAACCATATTATACGCATGTATAAATAATGTCGTGTCCCTTTAACTGTGCTTTAACTCAGTAGAGAAATCCCTTTAAATTGGAGTGCGCAACTGTCTTCGTCTATTTGGTCTTCTCCGTCTGACTGTCCTATCTTGTTAATTCTCTAATCTTTGATACCGGTGTTGTCCGGCTGGCCAACACGAATTTCCCATAAGCGGACTTACTTCTCTCCCTTCTTCATGGTCAGTAGCTAATCTGTCAAGTGTCAATCTGTTCATATGCTGTTCATGGATGGGAACAAAATATCAACAAAAACAATAATTTTTCAGTTTCAAACAAAATCATGGTAAATGGATAAATACAAAGATTAATATTTTCAGTAATTTTAAAATATGTTTTAGGATGAACATAGTAAAGGATTTTGCGTTCGAAGTGTAAAAACAAAAGTACGTGGTGTCGAAATACCTACTTCTGAAAATTTTGATTTTGCAGAAGCTCTGGAATCCGTTTTCCCCCTTTTGGAAATAGTTTTTCGGTTTTTGAATTATGATGATTTAAAAATATGTTGTGATGTGAAAAAAACTTGGAAGGATGCAGCAGAGAAAGTTTTGCAGAAAAGAATTAAAGCTAGTTGGTTTACCTGTTACAAAACTAATATGAAACCCAGCAGAAATATATTTAAACATAGTGATAATCTTAATTTTAATAACGTAGGAATGGGTATCATTCTGTATGATTTCAGGAGAATTAAGCTGAATAAATATATCTGTCTACATACTAATACCTCGGAACTTACAAGGAAAACTGGTATGTAATTCTTTTCATGCAAAAATAGGTATATTTTTTCTTGCCAACTCATAATTTAAAAAATATATCTATTAGTACAGTAGCCAGCGTGCAATCATCTGACACGTTTGTATCTGCTAGAGACGTTATTAATCCTATTTCTGAGAGCATGACAGACAACGAAAATGATATGAGAAAGTTTTCTAGTAGTGCACAATTAACTAGATAACTTCAAACTTAACATATTTTCTATAGTTGGTATTTGCATCAAGCTAGTATTTTTTTCATCGATTAGGTACTTATCACATGGTGAGTACAAAAATATGATTCGCATACATATCGGTTGGTGGATTTCTAGGCATTTGTTATACTAAAAGGTATTTCACTCGGAATGATAGATTTGTATCAAGCTGACTTTTCAGTTATCGATGAATTACCACTCAGTTATCACAAAAATACAATTGATATACTTACATCCCCTTTGGTGCATTTCCATAGACAGAAATTCTTAACCTGCGAGATATTTCACTGGACATTATAAATTTGTATCAAGCTGATTTATTTAGGCTGTCCCTATTCGTACGGATCCCAGTATGTAAATAAATGAACTTTCCAACTGGCGATAAAACTTCAGCCATGGAAAGTAATTTTGTTTTAAAGATTTGATTACAAACACAATAAACTAGGTGTTCTCTGTATAGTTCCGAGTGATTGATATTAATATCTCACTTATCTAGCTGATAATTTCTTCTTATTAACATCCGCTGGACCACAGTATTTGCACATCTAAATATTACCATTTGGTTTTTTTGAAACATAGAAGCAGGTGGAGGCCACATCGAAGATGTACTCTAGTTGCAATAAATAGTTCATAAGGAAGTCATTGAATTTGCATAGTTGTCCCTCTTTTTTTACTTACGTTGTGAAATTTTTCAATAAATACAATTTGTCCTTTTTAAATTGAGTTTGTTTTCAAAGAATTCTTGAAATCTTTTGCAGCAGTTGCAATCATGAAAAACATACTGAATTTCAAGAGTTATTTGGTCAAGTTTGCACCACTAAGAATATTTCCTATATCACTGGTCTGCTGATTAATAACGTATTTAGCTGATACGAATGTATCAGGTAATTGCACGCAGGCTGGCCCCTATACTATATGATAAACTCTAAAGATTTCCAACAGAATACTACTCCTAAACAAAATGTTAGTTTTAATATATGTAATCCATACTTGATTTTTTAATATCTAATATTTTTGGAATCCGTAACTAATTTTAAAATAATTACTTTTGCTGCTTTTATAACTTAATCATTAATATAGCACATTAAAAACCACTGTAAATTATTTATATTGAGAAATGTTGGATATTAATGGTAAAGCCAAATCGGTAAAAAATTTAAGAAATTTTCTAATATAAAAATTAAGTAGTTCCAGAATATCTTGACGAAGAATTGGTACCAAATGCTGTTGATTATTGTGTAATATCTTGTCCAAAAGTTATCTCACATTTTGATAATGGCAAAGGACTTAGAGATATTGGATTAGGGTCGATATTAGATGGTATATTTATTCCAAAGATACCGAAAATTAGGACCGAAATGTTTCACTGCAATCCAGTAAAAAAAGATAGTATTAAGAAATCTCTAGAACCTTATATAAAACCAAATGAGGAAGTGAAATGTCTTCTTTTATTTTGTACAACGGGTCTAAACAAGTCTATATATAATTTACTGGAATACTTGATACCCGAGTAAGTATCTACTGCAAAACAAATGAATGATGGCGAGAGGTAGGGATGTGATGTGCAGATGTCTGATCAAGGTTGGGACCTAAGTAACATTAAAATGGCATGCATTAGGGTCATTTAGCAATATAGCATTTTCCCATTATTTATTTCTCATTATAAAATAATAGCGTTAAAAAGAAATTTCAGTGATCAATAACAGCAGAGATATTCGAACTTAATCAAAAATACACTCCGCCGGCCAAGGCCCGATAAAGTGACATCGCGGTTATGCTATGATATCTCGTATGATATAGTCGGTTAGAACTATACGCCAGCACTGAGAGTCTGACAATTGTAATTATTATTTGGTTAATTCTGAAAGCAATCGATTTTAATAGCAGCTGTTTTAAAAGGGAAGATTCTATTCTAAAAGTAGAAAAGAAGAAATCTCTGGAGGTGATTTTTTCTCGAATGCAATACTCCCTTTCGATACGCGAGGGAAGTAAAAAACATTAAAACCATAGATAATCACTACATATTTACAATACAACTATTAAATAATAGCTAAAAGTATCTACATTAAAAATGTTTATATCAACATGTACGTTGACTAATAATCGATACTATTACCTCTCCTAAGCAAATAATTGAGTGTTCTACTTCACTGAAATTATCAACAAGCATTTCATTTCCCAAATACTTGTCCTCTAGTAAGATCATATGGTCACAGCGTTTCTTTCAAACTTTAGCATTACTTGGCTAATTCGAATGTGATATTTGTGCGCTACCGTTATTTTTAACTGTAGTCCATATCAATTCAATAGTATTTAAATCAGGATGATAGATATAATACCTTATATATGGCTTTGTAATAGATGTAAGGTAATTGTTTTAGTAGTCTGCTTTTCAACCTGATTTTTTATTGACTTACTATAGCAGAAATGGCATCGATTTCGGATGTCTTCGGAATAATATGCCTATAAACATATGCCATTATGGCAGTTACAACCGATATCCCCACATAAGTCAAATGCTATTGAGATATCATATAGAGGGATTTTATTGCAGACAATAAATGAGCTTCTGCGCAACTCCATCCTTTTGCCATCATTCATCTTTATGGCAGTATGTCCTATACCTATCATAATATAGAAAATGGGATTAATAAAATGTATTCAGCTTTACGGTAAAAGTAATACCAGAATGGTTATAATTTCAATATTTCTTTATTGTTTTCTTAGATATTTTACAATCATTCACTACTAGACAGACAGACAGACAGACCTATTTTGATCAATGTTTTTTTTAAATTAGGTTATTTAGATTTTTGTTTGTGTCGAATTTCGGTGGAGGTGTCTTATTTTTGCTTAGTGTTTGTTGTGGTGTTTCTAAAACGATATATTTCTTAATAACACAAGCACACAAAAGGAAAATCATGTGCTTTTGAGCAGAGCATGATACTTCCCTGTATTTTAAGCCGCTGAATTCGATACCGCTATCAGAATTGATCCATCACATCAAGATTTTTCCTAATGCCCTCCTAATTAAGCTTTTTACTAATTTTGAAAAAATTTTGAGGTTAGGGAAAAATCCTGACGTGATGGAGCAATTCTGACAATAGCGTCGAATTCATCGGTTCAAAATACAGGGGGTATGCTTTGCTCAAAAGTACGTAACTTCTTTGTGTGTGTCTGTGTAATTAAAATATGAGATTTTTTTCTTTCAAAACTCTCATTCCCAAAAATATGTTGTTAAATCGAAAGAAAAAAAATATTTAAATATTTATCGCGATAGAAATTTTAAAAACCGACAACAAGAATGTTCCTTTACCACTTAGCAGTGGCGGCTCGTCAGGGGAGGCTGAGCCTCCCCTTGGAAGAACCACCATATCTTCAAAAGTAATATCTTAAGAAATTTCTATTAGGTATATCTCAATTTTCAATATTTTTATTGTTTATAATTCATTCATTAATTTTCAGTGTATATATAAAAGTTTTGCATTTCCTTTCCACAAACATACCTATAACGTTACAGTCCGGATAGTCTTTGTATGCATATTTTCCGGTCGGCCGGTCTTTTACTGAATGAACACTGCGGTTCGCTGGAGGCTAATACGAAATAGCTTCCAACTTTAACGCATTTACTTATAACATGAATGACCTGTGTAAAATAGCAACACCTCGAATAGCCAAAGGAAGCTAGCCTCAGATCTCAGTTCTTTATAGCGCATGTCCACAGGTCGATGAGGAATTCAGGTGATTCATAAAGAAAACGAACTGTCAGTTGCGTTTAGGCGGGCTAGAAATGAGTGCTCTAGGTAAAAATATTCCCAACAACATGTCTTGTTGTCCAGACGTGGTGGATTATTTGTTATTAAATGGATTTACTACTCTTACTTACGACGAAAAGGTAAGAATTAAAAGAAATGCCAGGCCTACACCAGCAATGCCTTCGTTAGTTTTTAAAAGTGGTAAACAAAACAGAGGGTTTTGTGATAACAATTATAAAAAATTCGAGTGGTTAACGGCATCAACAGTTAGAAACAAATTATATTGTTGGAGATGCTTATTATTTACTAATGATCAATCCTCAATTTGGGGCAGGGCCGGGTTTAATAATTTGCAAAATTTGTTGCAAGGTTTAGAAAGGCACGAAAAATCCCAGGAGCACATTTCATCTTGCATTAAATTCGAAATATTTGGTAAACAAAATATTGTAAATTTCTTGGATTCTGCACATAAGAGAGAAATAGAAAATTTTAACGAAAAAGTCCGTGAAAATAGGGAAATTAAAGAGGTTAATAGATGCCGTTATATATTTATCTTCACAAGAAAATTCTCTCCGAGGACATGACGAAAAACGAGAATCGTGCAATAAAGCAAATTTCAAAGAGCTGATAGATTTTTTTAAAACGTATGACCCAAAATTAGAGAACATTTTGAATAACGCCACTATTTTATCCGGAACGTCTAAATCAATTCAAAATGATCTAATTGAGAGTGTTAACTCGATTATTAAAGGCAAAATTTATGAAGAACTATATAATTGCGAATTTTTCTCGTGGCAAATTGACGAAACGACGGACGTTACTTGTAAATCTCAACTTTCCATAATTTTTAGATATGTAATGCACGGAGAAGTTATTGAAAGGTTTGTTGGTTTTCTTGATGTGAGTAGTGGAAGAAACGTGGAGAGTTTATTTAAATTATTAATCGACGAAATTGGTAAATTTGATTTGAAAAATAAATTAATAGCACCAACTTATGACGGCGTTGCAGTTATGTCAGGGCATCTTAATGGACTCCAAACAAAAATAAAAGATATTGCTCCTCAAGCTTACTTCATTCACTGTTACGCACACCAATTAAATTTAGTTCTGAGTAAAGCATGTAACGGAATTAAAGAAGTTAGAATATTTCTTTCAAATATTACTGGTTTTTCGTAATTTTTTTCAAAATCCACCAAAAAAACTGATGTTTTAAATAGAATTAATATGAAACATAGAATTCCGACAAACGCTCCCACTCGTTGGAATTTTTTATCTAGAGTTGTTTCCACTGTTGACAAATACAGGAAAGAACTTATTGACGTTTTTAATTTTATTTCGGAAAGTGAAGATTTTTTAAATGACGATCAGACTTTACGAGCAGCTTACGGATTAAAATCGTTATTGTTGGATAAAAATTTCATATTTTTTTCTAAAGGCTTTTAAAATGATTTTTGAGCAAATTGATGTTGTTTTCCAAATTTTACAGAATAAACTAACTGATATAACATATTCTAAAAATAGACTTAATTCACTTATATCTAAATTAAAAGAATTTCACAATACCGAAATACATTTCAATACTTTATACAATATTTTTTTAGAAAATGTTGAAAAAGTAGACGATGACGATGAGCCAGAGCCACAATGTAAAAAGAGAAAGACAACATATAACTTTGACAGGGTAGATATACATTACAAACAAATTTTTATAGAAATTTTGGACACCATTATAGTCCAAATTGAAATGAGATTTTCTGATTTAAATTCTTTGCAATGTTTCGATGTAGTAAATCCCAATAATTTTACGTTTTCTAAATTATTTCCTACTAGTCTAATGGAGAAATTAATGGACCATTATCCCTTTTTTGACCGTATTTCGTTAAGAAATAAACTATGCATGTTGTATTCTGACCACCAACTTTTAGTAAATTCAAAATCATCTCCAGAAATGCTTACTTTTATATATAATAACAATTTAAAAAGCTGTCTCCCCGAACTGTAGAAACTTTTGTCATTAGTGTCTACAATTCCGGTAACCTCAGCTTCTGTAGAACGATCATTTTCAGCACTTAAACGCATAAAAACATTTACTAGAAACAAAATGACTCGAAACCGCCTCTCAAATGTAAAGGCTATTTCAATAGAAAAACGTTTTTTGTCACAATTGAAGAAACACGATTCATTTTATGATGAAGTAATCAACCATTTTGCCAGTTCCGCAGGTTACCACTCATTTATAAAAATATTTATGTTTTAAAGCAGGGATTAATATAGGTAGTTGTTATTTTAGAAAAAATATTTATTTGTGTTATTTATTTTTTAGGAAATATTTTTTAATTCTCCATAATATAGAGTTCCGCGGTTATATTTTTTATATAACTTCTTTCTCAAAACTGTTTTAATTTTTATTAAAAGTTTTAATTTTACACTCCTGGCAGTGATAATGAATACAATTTTTTGTTTGTAGAAAAACACTTTAATTTTTTTACCAAAACTTTTTATTTTTATTAAAAGTTATATAATTTAATTACAAGTGGAATAGTAGGGCTCCTTTGGATACCGATACTCGAGTCGTAGGAACGAGAATTTGATGAGAATGATTTTTTCATCTCATCATATTTTCTATTTCCTTTTCTTTCTATTCTTTTATTAGTTCTATTCTCTCAAGTCGTGAATCGGTATCCTCACGGCAAAAAAATGTAACGCGCCGTTGTACTACCTCAGGGGTGGTGGGGAAATGTACAAATTGTAGTCATATTACACATCAGTTGTCTTTCAGAATATCAAGCCTCCTCTGCAGACAATATCACGAGCCGCCACTGCCACTTAGCAATTTCTTATTTATGCGAATGCTGATCTTCAACTTCGAGTGAAACCCGGGCCCCGTCAAAAACCGCCGGGCCAGAGGGGAAACGCCCCCACCCCTTTCAACGGGCCTGCTTTTAGTTACCACTTTCAATGAATATTATAACGGATCTTGTAGTAAAAGTACTTTTTGAAATATTTTGAAATCACTGCTTTTAGAGAACAGTCAAATTTGTCAAAGTGAAATAGCTCTTAATACATAATATATAGTATGTGCATGCCCAACATGCTTTAGGCCAGTTTTTTTTTATTATAAAAAACAATATGAATAAGATGCTTTTAATTGTATTTTATATTATATTTTAATATTCAAATCAAATTCGGATCACTTATTATTGAGTTTGAGTTAACAAATTTATAATATAGTTTTTATAAATTATAGCCTATTTTATAAAATTATAAACTTTTCCAATTATTGTTGATTACACACATTAATTTTAGAAATAATGATTCATCGGTGGCTGTGGGAGGAGGTATAATCCGAGGGACGAAAACATTTCAACAAATCACCCCTGCAAAGAGAATTTACTCTAGTAATGATACATTTTGTATAGTATTTTTGCAAGAACGTCATTCTCAACCAGATTTTAATGCATTTTCTTACGTAATATATGGAGATGATCTGTCAAAGAAGGAATTTGAAGATGAATTACTTAAGGTATGTTTTCATACAGTGGTTTTTAAAGTAATATGCTTATAAATTATTTAAAAAAGAATTGTGATTTCATTGCAGTATTTGCAATTTGTATAACGTTATGCACAGTGATATTAATTTCAAAATGTAATTGTCATTTTAGAGTGTAATTGGAATTGATAATAATAGACCAAGCTCCAAAATCACAAAGGTCTACGTCACAATACTACTAAAATTTTCTTTGTTACTTCAACATAAAATATGATAGAACACATCAAATCGATGGCAGACCAATTCAACTTTTTTTAAATTATTTCTAATTAATCAGTATGTTGCATACCTACAACTCGACTCTACTTAATGAAATATATGTACATTGATTGTAGAGAAATATTTATATTCTTGTAAACGACAGTTTAAACTTTAAATTGAAAAAGAAAGTTTGTTTGATGATGGAAGTGATATTTTGCTTTAAGCAGTCTGCCAGGTATATATCAAAAAATAAGGAAGGCAGACCAGCTTAATTAAAAATAATTGATGTTTCTCCTTAATCTTTATAAGTCTCACCAAGTAGTTTGAATAGTATATGGTATACTGACGTTTTTCTATTAATTAATTTGGTTAAAAATAATAATTAAAAGAAATTGAATTGATCTGCCATCGATCCGATCCCAGCAAACATTTTTGTCAAAATTAGCTCCAATTCGACTTGGGACAAGACAAATTTACTTACCAAAGTAATTATAACGTAAAATTGTCTGGAAAAATAGACCTCCGATAAAAATTGACCAATTAGTCTTAATTTAGATTTAAGTTTACGTAAATATTACCAATTAATCTACCTCATACACAATTTTCTTTGAAAGTAAATTCAACGAAAACAGCAAGTGGAAAACTACTAAAAAAAAATCTACCAAAATTGACCTCAAGGGTAAATTTCCAATAAGGTCGAATAGGTAATATAATTAGGTAGTATTTACCTTTTTAGCGACTAAAAATATTTCTAACAGTCGAATATCTTTCTAGGTAAATTTTGTTGGAAATCCTAAGTAATATATACCTAAATAGCAACTTATTTGGTCCCTTTTATTACTCTTCTTTGAAGTAATATTAGGTAGACAACATCGATAAATTCTACCGAAATTATCTACCTGATTTCACCAATTAAGTCAATTATCCTTAAACTGACCTTAAAGTTACTCTAAAAAAATACATTTTAAACCTCTTTGTCGCAATAACCTGTCAAAGCGACCTCAAGGTAAACTTGACTATAAAATAGTAATTCAGAAGCTAACCCCCGTCTAACCTGTTTGTAAAATTCATATTATTTAGGTTATTTGAACAATTGTTCTAATTAGGTTCTTAGGTGGTATAGTTCTTACCTAAAAATTATTTCAGTCATTAAAAGAAGCCATTAACGTAGCATGGTTGGATAATTCGTGGTGCCAATATACAAATGAAGTATGCCAAAGGTAAGAAACCACCGCTTAAGGAATCACTACTTCCGCATCCAGATTTCCCATCCAAGTCTTTTTAAAGGAGAGTATCTTAGACTATATTTGCACTCTAGTATGTGGAAATAATTGCCTCTAGAATTTCAATAAAAGGGCATTGCCAAATGCCAGCCGAGCTTTCAGAACTTTCGGGCGCTGTCGAATACCAAGGCAATATCATATGGCTCCATTATGACAACTCACTCGTCAACACAATACACTAGTCGAGTTAAAATTTACACATAATAAGTAGAATTTCCCAATAGGTAGTATATTCAAAATAAGGTAATATAAATAGGTTATGTATGTTGTTATGTATTACACCCCCTTGGAACTGGAGATTGATACGCCTATGCCTACTAATAGTGACTGGAAGCTTGTAGAAAGAGATAGTTTTCTAGACTATGGAGAAGATTCTTGATTGTTTCTGGATGGATCTAGAAGCTATTTCAGAGTATATAAGGCGCGATTACCGGCGCAGAGGGAGAAGTTTACTAAAGTGAAGTTTATAAAAGTGAAAGGTAGCGAAAAAGTGAGGTTAAATATTAAGTAAACAAAGTGTAAAGGTTATTTTGAAGTATTGTATAGTCAGTAAATTATTAAATAAAGTGTTAGTGGTTTATCTCTTGTTAAAATTATTTAGAACCTACGGATTAATACATTATATTTACCTACAAGTAATTATTTGATATAACAACAGAGTTAATAATATATATACTTACTTTCAATAGGTAAAGTTAACCAAAATGTCGTAAACTTTAGTGTATCTTGACCTGTGATAATTTCCACCTATAAAATACGTAGATTGTCATGGTAATTTTAACTTAGAGGTCTAATTAGCACAAGACACCATATTTTCTCAGTTGAAGTATGATTCCAAATTGTAATGGGCTTGTTCCATGATATTCTTTTTATATGGTGTTTATACTTTTTCATATAGAATAGAATAGAATAGAATTTTATTCATCAATTTAAGTTTAACACACTACAGGTATAAAACTTATCAGACTAGTCCAGGGATACATATACAGACATACATACAACAATACATTCACACTATGACACATCCATACAATATTATAAATCACAAAAGTGATGCTCTAAAAGAAATTAGAATCAGATTTACTCGATATTCTCATTATGCACTTAAAACTTCGTATTGTTAACTTCGTCCGTTCTCGAGAAATAAGAAGGTGAAATTAGTAATAGTTGCAAAAACCGAGCATTCATTTGTGACGTCACTATACGCAAGTGACGTAAGAAGAGTGGCTTTCTGGGACCTTTCAAATTTAACCTGAAAAGTCGAAAAACAGGAATTTTCAAACACTGGTAACTAAATAAATACGCCGAGTTGGAAGTTTGTTCTATATCTCTATGGGAAGGAGAAGGTCGGCGCTGAATCCTAATCGTAAACTGCAGGGTCGAAATCGAAAATTCGCCACGACAGAAACGAGAGAAAATTGTAATTTTTTGACATTTCACCAAATTGTCCTCCCCTATTGTCAAGAAGTAAGCAAAACAAACAATACTTCGAAAACACTTATAATTATAACAACAAAGGAGCATCAAGTCTATTGAGATCGCCGAATCTATGCGTATAGTGACGTAGCGCCTGGCCACGCCCCATTTTCGCGAGGTGGAGATTTGTAATGGTTTTTAAGATACTAAACGTGCGAATACGATTCTGATTTTTTGCAGATCCATTATTTTATACTTGCACTTTCGATTTATGAAATAAAAAAAAAATGCTGAACAAGCCCATTTGTAAAATGAGTGTATATGGAAACAAACTGACAAAAAGTTTATGAAAATACATAATTATACCTGTAAACTCATATTTTACAGGTATAGTATACTTTCGGCACAAAATATTACAATAATTTTGTTATTTGGTAATAGAAATTTTCTTATAGATGAATATTTTTGAGGCGCATTAGTATTTTATAGAGTACCTACAGCTGCTATTATTCACAGAAAAATTTTTGGCGCATTGATTTCAATAAGCGAGAACTGCAAATACTTTCCTCATAAATTGTATTTGTTTTAGTTATCGGCATTCATCTTGTATTGTTATTGTGAGTTAGGTATCCCTTCAGATTTGTAAGTGACTGACAACCATATGTCGACTACTTATGGAGAAAAATACCAAATAAGTGTAAAAATCTTATTTTTTTCCACTTGGTGTCATTTTTCAATTTCACATATGTCCGTAAATTCTACCTAAAACTAGTCAACTTGATGTCAAATTGACGTTGAATTCAAGTAAAATTTACCTAAACAGGTATTAGTAACCAAATGTATTGTGCGACTTCAAGTAAGATTTATATGTAATTTTACCTGTATTAGTTGATATAACTTGAATTCGACGTCGTCTTATTCTCCACTTATGTGGATTCCACGTAGCATCAACGTAAATTTTACCAAAATATGGTTAATTCTAATTTTGCGACTAAATTTATTATGCATAATTTAGGTAGTCTTGACGTCAAATAATACTTAAATGTTTGCTGGGATGTTTTCTATGAAACCTTTTATAGTGAGGACAATATACCTTAATTTGAATCGTGGCTTCTTGAAAGATTTATAAATGTTGCCATTCATCATTTAATAAAAACAAGAGATATTTAATAATATATTATTTAACGAGCGATAATGTAAGTAATAACTCACGCAGATGAAGTTTGCAGTGTGAGCCATAGGTGAGTGCTGTAAATCATCGAGTGTGTTATTACCATTATCGCAAGTTAACACATTCAGCGCCATGGCAGACACTGGTGTCTGATAAGCTACAGTTAGATCGGGCCATAGCGGTCACCGGTGTATGCCCTACTTAACCATTAGCATTGGCCACTGGACACTCACATTCGAAAAGTTCTTATCATTAATTGCCGACCATGGTCCTGTATAATGGCGTACATGCCATGGGTTGTTAATACAAAAATTTATATAGATTTTGAAAGCTGTGTCCGCCATTGTAACCGCTGTGGCCTGCTAAGAATGACTTAAAATTATATGTATTGTAGAGGCCAAGGCGGACATGTCAATCCGTATCGACAGCATAGCGCGGTGTCCGCCGATTTATTTGTGTCTGCTAAAATGACCGCTGCAGCCTAGGAAATTAACCAGTTTTTCAATAAATGTGTCCAGTATGGTCTGGTGTGATAAAAAATATGCATTTTTTTTTGTATAGGGCCAGATCAGACACCGGTGTGTGACGAGTTTGTCTTATTCGTGGTCTCGTGCGTAGATTCAACAATATTAGCTTGGCGCTGAATGTGTTAAGTACTACGATTATAACAACGCATATAAATATAATAGTTTGACAGCGTCCAGACTATTCAAACATGTTAAATCACCTTCCTTCCCTCAATAACATTGGACAATTCTATTTTATTTCGCGCGTTACATGATTGGATAGGCTAGACATGAAGTTAAAGGTGATTGGTGTAAAAATAAATCACTAGGGAGTTATAATAAATCACGCTGTTTGTTTATGGATACTATTACATGTTCAAAAGCAGTTGATTAATTAATATATAATCTAATAAGAGTAGACAAATGAAATTAAAACAACAGAAAGGCAACAATGCAAACCTAAAATTAATTTTATCTACTACTTATAGCTTATGTGTTAGGTACTAAGACAATTAATATTGGTCGCCATATTTAAAATAAAACGTGTATCAATATTAATAGAGGAAATCTCTGAAAATCTCTTTATACATTTTTATATAATTCAGTGATTTTCTTTTTAGTTTAAAAAACAAATATTGCTAAGGTCTTTCAGCATAGCAGTTGGAATATGCTGTTCAGCTAAAGTAAATACAGAAGAAGAACTAATTCTTTTCGATAAAGTTTTTCCAGGCACGCCTTTACTGGGCCTGAATGCTGATGGTGAAATTGGATGGAATTGTTTTCTGAGAAAACCAGAGGACCGAGGTAAGTGTTAATATGCAAATAATATTTAATATTAAGTTATACACACACTGACAAATTTAATAGTGGAAGGAATTTAAAAGTGATGGAATCGGGAAGTTAAATTTTTTTGTTTTTTTTATATATGCAAATGAGTTGAAGACCAAAAAAATTTGCTGCGCTTTGCGAGAAAAGCGCATTAAAGTGCATTTTTGATGCATTTCGAGTGCATCGCTACACTATTTTTGAAATATCTCCGGCTCTAGTACAAAAGTGGGTTAAAAATCATCAGATCTTTACAAACATTCTAGAAAATATATATTTTTATTCTATAAATATGTGATTAAATTTTCAAACAAAGATTTTCATTTTTACGGCCCTAATTGAACATTTTTGAAAAAAATTAAACCCTTGCCATTTAATGAGAAATGGTCGTAAGATACATTTTTCTTTTTTAAAGTGTAGGGTTTTTTTTAATAAAAAGATAAAACTAGACAAAAGACAAAAACTTGATAAAACTACAGACTAAAAATGAGATCCTCAAAGTTATTCTGGAGGTATTCGTCAAAGGTGTAAAACAATTTTCTTTTTAAATAAGCTTTTAGCTTCGTTTTGAATTGGTTTATTTTTAATTATTTTGTTGCCTATGGCAAGACTTTGATAAATTTTATGCAATGATAACCGGTACCGTCTCTGGTTCTTGACAGCCTGTGAAAGTTTGGTACAACATTATTGTTATTTCTTGTTTCAGAATTGTGGACATCACTATGTTTGTTGAGTAAATGTTCATTTTTCTTTGTACGTACAAGGCATTCTAGTATAAAAATGTATGGTAACGTAAGTACATTGAGTTTTTTTAAAGTTTGCCGACAGCAATCTAGGTATTTCAGTTTATCTATAATTCTGATGCATCTCCTTTGTAGTCCAAATATTCTCGATACTTAGGCAGAGTGTCCCCAATAATTAAGGATGGCATAACTTATAGTTGAGTGTATGTGACCATAGTATGCTGTTATCAGAACTTCTTGGCTGACTGTATTCGCTAGGTTCCTGACTAAATAAATGCTTCTCGAAATCTTTCCCAAGTCAGCATAGGATCTAGGTGGATGCCTAAAAATATTACCGATTCGTTTTTTCTTTTTGTTTGTTGTGATTTTTTGTAGGTCGTAAGCTAAATGTAAGATGTTGTGTCTTGCTATCATTTATTCCTAGTGTGTTAGCAGCATATCACGTTTTGATATTTGATTGTTTGTTCATAGATTTAGTCTTGACAAGATCAAGCGATAAATCTTGTTGTGCCTCAGTTATATCATCTGCAAATAATGTGATGTGGTGTATATACTAGAAGCCAGGGCCTAAAATTTTTTTGTAATATTTTCCATCCCCCAACCACCTCCACCCCATTATTTAAGTGGTTGATAAAATAAAATTAAAATATTCGCTTGAAATTTAGTACACATATATACTATAATGATATCTGGAACTAGATTATATTTTATTATGACATTTGCCTCAAGTATTATTAAAATTCTATGACCAATTATTTCCACATACTATAGTGCAAGTATAGTCAAGATGTCTTCCTTTAAAGAGACTTGGATGGAAAATCTGGATGTGGAAATAGTTATTCCTTAGGCAGCGGTTTTTATTTATGATAATATTTTTAATCTTTTACTACATATTAATCCGCCTTCTGCTTGATCTTAATGCTGGGTCACTTGCCACTAATATTTTATGCGCATGAGCCTAAATTCTAACCACTAGTAACCTGGGTGGGCAGCGGACACTGAAATTGGTCATTCTCTTCAATCTTACGCCTGCAGTACGTATCAAAACGGGACGTATGTCTATGTCTTGCATCTTTAGGCGATTTATATCTAGGGAGGGCATGCCATGCCTAAAGAAAACTTAATAAACTTATGAATAATGAATATTGAATTAAATTATTGAGTAGAATATGTTGACATTTGACAATATATCAAAATCAAACTGGAAAATGAAAAATGACTAATTAATAAATGTGTTGAAATTGATTAAATGATTAATTAATTTCTTAATCTTATGAGAATATTGAGAATATCAAATAGAATGTTAATTGTGTACCTAATTTCTAATCTGATATTTGATAAATAATGGGAAAAAAGGGAAGTTAGTGTGACATTAATTATGATTATTATTATTATGAAAATAACATTATTTGTAAATGATAAAATGCAAATTCAAATAGATACCAGGCTTTGTATGTAGTTTGTGGGTGGAATGTGGATACTGCCTCATCCCTTCCCTTTCTTTTACAATCGTAATTTCTCGCCAAACATTTTCGGAAGTATGTAACATATTTATTACAATTTGCTATTTGTTTGTGTTTGTGCAAGTGCCCACCCAGATCTAAGGGCCACAAGCCGCCACTGATCTATCCTGATTTATATTTTGTTTATTTCCAGATACAGCTGGAGAATCCCAAGCTAAGAAACCCAGACAGTTTCAAAAAGTACAACACCAATGGTCTACAATTCTGGTATTAGTTACTTGGGGTGCTATACAGCCAAAATAATTATTATTTAAGTAAGAAAAATTCCGGAGATATTATATCTTGTTTTGTATATTAAACTTAAATCGAACTAAATAAGTATAAAGTGTTGTATATGCTATTTTAAATTTATTCCTTAATCAAGTGTACTTTAATTCTTGTTTTCCATAATTACAAGCATATTTGTATGAATTATGTCAACAATTTTGTACCGAACATTTAACTACAAAACTTATTAAGGCTGAAGACACTAATAAAATTTATATAAACAGTTTATTTGGAAATAAATTTTAAATATTGCATGACAGAGGAAGTCGTGCTATCAAGAAAGTCATGTAATATGAAAAACCTCCACAGTTGGAGTTATTTGTTAATATTTATGATACTAACATTGATGTATAAAATAATAAAAAGATGTATAAAATAACTCAATAAACGTTATTTGATGTACTTGAAATTTTAAATTAGAGTAATGTTTCGTTTTTATATAATTAACAAATTTATAATATTTGCACCTCTTGGGAAACCACCCTCTAAATTTTGTGGGTTCAAAAAAATTAACAAGAGATAAACACTAACACTATTTATTGAAGAATTTACTAATAACTTCACAATACTTTTATCAACTAAAATACACGTTTACTACTTATCTAAAATAACCGTTATCAATATTACTCGATATTTTCACTCTGCTGTTCACTTTGTATCACTTTGGGTTTATCTAACTTCAATTCGTTTAAAAACTCCCTTCCTGCATGTTTACATCAACTTATATACTCTACAAAATATCTCTAGAACCATCTAGCAGAGGCCATAACCTTCTCGTACCGTATTCTGGAACAACGTAGTAATCTCAATCCATCTATAAGTTTCTAGCTTCTAAATAACGTACTGCTAGTGTCTCAGAGATTAGGTACAGAGGTATCACATTACAGACATGCTGGTATTGCAGTTGCCTATCACCATTGCTACCTAATTCCGGATTCTACTCATGCTGCTAGCTGCCTAGCTGTCTCGATCTTAAAATATACGTAAATAACCAGTGAAATGTTCTTTGCTATGGCTATGCTACTGGCAATATTAAGAATGAACCAAGAGCAGGCAACGAACTCGTAATGGTGACCCAGGTAAACAATCAACTACTTTCGTTTTAGGTAAACTCGTAACAGAACTGTACTAAAGCTCAGAAAAATTTAAACATAGTTTTCGATACAAATCATAAAGCAGTTTCTAAGGACTGTCCATGCTACCTGAGACTGGTAAATATACGAAGCCAAAAAATTGATTACCATAGGGAATAGCAATTAAAAACCAACAGTGAAACAAGAAATTCTGAATCAAGACCTCTTCATATCGGTCATGTCTACATTTAATCGATTAATAACTTAAATGTTTTCTTAACCGCTTCTCAAGTCACCGAACTGCTTCGATGACTTTTCTAATTTTATTATTAATGAAAGCTTTGATCTTATTGCACCCTCAGAGACATGGTTGTCAATCGAATTCCCATCCACATTGATATCTCTGCCACGGTACACCATTGTTAGAGCTGGTCGGTCATCTAGAGGAGGCAGCTTATGTTTCTATATAAAAAATAACTTAAATACAAGATAATCTCCACTGACTATGTCGACAATTGGCAACTTGAACAACTTTGGATAAACATAAAAGTTAATAAGAGTAAAATTGCATTTGGTGTAGTATATAGAGCACAATCTACACATATTTCTTGTCTTCAGGAATTGGAAACATTTCTATCAAATATTTGCATCGAGTCTGAAGATCATGGGGGACATGAAATATATTCCTAAGTCTCTTATTAAGTTAACGTTTTCAATTAATGCATTTCTAATAAAGTATAAATCCGGTGAGTTACATTTACCAAATTGTATATATTTACATTTTTCAGTATTCAACACCATATTTTTCTGAGAACACCGGACGTCAAACTGATCAAGGTCTTCCTGTAGTTCTAGGAGTGATAAACTATCCTTTATTTCATATACTATCTTAAGTCATCGGCATATAGAATTACCATACTATGCACAAAACAGTTCTCAACATCGTTGATGAAAAGATTAAACAAAAATAGAGTTAAGTGTGCCCCTTACGGCACTCCAGAGGTAACTTTTATTATAATGGAGTGAAAACTTTTGATTTTTACTGTTTGTGTCCGATTATTTAGATATGATTGTTGAAGCCATGATAACTTACACCACTGATATAATGAGAAATCACATCTATTAGGAGTGAATGATCTACTTTGTCAAATGCTTTGGAGAAATTCGTATAGATTGAATCTACACAGTTTCCTCTCTCCAGAGCAGTGACAATATAGTTTTCGTATAGTAATAAATTAGTACTGATCGACGTCCTTGAGAAAAACTATGTTGGTTAGTGCTGATAACGTTTTTCAATTGGATTTTTAAGTAGTTATTAGCTAAGGACTCTAAGATTTTTGAAATGTGGGACCTTTTCGTTATTGGTCTATAGTTCAGAACCCAGTCTTTATCGCCTGCTTTTTTATATATGGGAACCACATAGAATGTTTTCCAAACTTCTGGAAATATTCCAAAGGACACTGATTTATTAAACAGAATCCACAATGGCCTAGGCCTAAACGTAGCAAATGCACATGTTTTTTTTTAAATGAGCTGGTATTTCATGTCCGTCCGTCTGTCTGTCTATTCATCCGTCGCGTTTCTTGTAAGCACGATAACTAAGAACGAAAAGTCCGATTGTATTGAAATTTGGACAGTAAGTTAGTGTTAGCTAGAGGAAGAATCCTATTGTTTTTTAATAAAACCGATCAATAAATAGAAAATTTATTAATTTTCTAATGAAATGTGGAATATATTTTAGAAAATTATTCTCAATGATAAAGCTGCAAGTAAATAACAGTCTCAGCGTAGAGGTCCTATTATTGAATACTAAAAATTAGCCAGTTTTACGCTCCTTAGCTCCTAAAATATCAAACAACAGACCTCACATCCATAAGGACGTTTGATCAGGGAGCCATAATCTGTCGAACGTCATTTGCTCCATCAAAATCCCATATATTTGATGCGGGGTTTTTTCCATTAATAATAAGTAATTAGCCAAAGTAATTTGGTTTTGTCTTATTTCATAGTACTTTTGTCATTTTCTCTTTTACTAACCAAAAAACTTTTACTTTTTAATAAAATTTATTTAGTTTTCTGTATTAAACAAAATTTAAAAATATATACAGAATAGATATTAATGCAATGAGGTACATTTTCTGTTGCATTTAAAAAAGTACGTTGTTCAGCATGTTTATAAACCCATATTTTCAAAGTTTTATTTTATTTTCCAGGAACATTTTTCGTGGGTTATTTAAAAGTGTTTCATTTAAAAAAGTTTTCAATGTTTTACCATCATTTTTACTTGATTGTATATGATCCTGAAGTGCCCTGCTAAATCATTGGATTTAATACCACTTGGGTTTTTAAGAAGCTAAAATTTGAATACAACTAAAACTGTTAAGACACCTCCTCAGGTTCCTCTAGATCTTTAAATATTTTTGCCTTTTTTATTTGTCTAATTTCAGGAGGAAGTTCCATTAGTCTTGTAGCTATATATGCACCGAAAGCTTCTTCAGAAGTCTGGTGGCGTACAATATTTATTGTGCTTGGCTGCTCAACAACTTCTTTAATTCGTGTGTTTTCTGATATTTCATTTTCAAAAGAAGTAACCTCTTCTAATTCGCCTGAGCCATCTTCAAAGTCTTCCTCTAGTAGAGAAAACGATTTAGGAGATAATTTGACTGCTACTGGATCCCATATTTTAGAACTTATGGAAGATGATGAGGAAGGTCTTAGGCTCTCCTTTTGATCCAATGGTTGAATCTGGATGATAGTAGATCTTTTCCTTAAAACAAAAATACTTGTTTTTATACAAATTAAAAAAAAGTTGAAAACTATGTAGATAGCATTGATGGAGAGTACATTTTTCTGCAATATAATAAACTTATTGTATAAGTATTTGCATATGCAGTGTGCCCAACAAGATCGCAGCACCTCCAGTAGCGCCCCTCATAGATTTCTAAAAGCGCCCTGCTATTTTGCACCCCTCTTGATCCTTCATATTTACAGTTTGGTAAAAAATGTCACTCGTAAGCGTTTTTTAATTGAAATGTTTATTAAATATTGTATGAAGTAATTTTTTTGTTGTAAAAATGATGAAATTGCAAGATAATGTACTGCTATTAAAAAAACGTATTGATTAAAACAGACATTGAAGTCGTAGCCACTGGGGTAAAAATGGCGACCCTGGCTTTGGTGCGCCCCCCGCAACACAGGGCTCGCGGAGGCATTATTTACACTACTGCGCGCCCCACTAATTTTGCCATGTTGCGCAGAATATAGATGATTTTTTGGCAAATGGTAGGTTAACTGAGTGTCACTTGTTTTAACAGTAACAACTCCCTAGAGAATTTCCGAGGCCTACCATGATTCGATATGTAATACCAAAAGTGAGGATGTCATATTAGACATTTTTTTTTTTCAATAAATTTTATAAGAAAATGTTCGGAATCACTTAAAACCCCCAAATCCCAAGTTTTATCAAAATCTGAGAACATTTAAATTTACATGCAAATTATCAAAAATTGGTTTCACAAGTTCTGTCAAGTCACCTATGGATGTGGAGGGACGATATTTTTTCTGAGGGTAATTTGGTCGAAAATGTCGTAATTTAAGTTGAATGTGTAGTACTTAATAAACTTATTTCCCAATTTTCAATTATTTTTTTGCATGGAAATTAAAATTTTCTCAGATTTTGATGAAACTTGAAGTTGGAAGATGGGGGTTTTCCGTGATATTGAATAACTTTTTCTTATAAAATATTTCGGGATAAAATGCCTAATGATTTTTTCACTTTTGATATTACATATCGAATAATGGAGGCCTTGGAAAGTCACCAGGAAGTTGTTACTGCTCAAAATAAGTGACACCCAGTCAACCTACCATTTGCAAAAAAATCGTCTACATTCTCTGCAACACACAGATAGCCCGGGAGGCAGCGACAGTTTTCGTAAAATCATTTCTATAAAGCTAGATTTTTTTCCAAAGAGAGTTTAGATAGTATCTATAATAAGGTGCAATTCTACCAAACTCTTAGTGGCGCATAACTGAGTAAAAAATTAAAGAAAAAAATAGATGGACGAAAATTTCGTTTTTCGAATTGTCACGAATTGTCAAAAAATGACGATTCGCCTTCGCTCCTGCTGGCCTGAATTTTCGATTTTCACCTCGCGATTCACGTTGTACGGTCATTGCCGACCTTCTCCTCGCCATCGAGACATAGAACAGGTCTCCGATCGCCGTGTTTATTCAGTTCTTACGTTTGAAAAATTGACTTGCAGTCGTGCTAATTGGCGACTATTTTTAAGTGGTTTCCCGACTTCGAATTCCACCCGGGGATACCTTTTTTTTTTCGTTTTCAATTTTTTGGCAGATATTTTTTATTCTATAATTGCCATTCGCTCCGTTCTATTGCATTTCTCAAAAAAGTTTTGCATTTTCCGCCGCGAAATATTGATCTGCACTATTTCAATTAAAAATCAGAAATTTCCTTACCGAAATATATAATATAATGTAGTATATAAAATCTTATTAACAGATCTATAAAAATACTGTCTGTTCATTAATATTAATGAGGAATATAATTGTCGTGATACGACTACGTATTGCCATTTTTGCAACGTCTACCAAAGATTTAGCCACCCTATAGCGGAGGTAGAATGTGATTTTTAATCCAAATAGTACAGATTAATATTCCGCGGCGGAAAATGCAAAACTTCTCCGAGAAATGCAATAGAACGGAGCAAATCGCAATTACAGAATCAGAAATATGTGCTAAAAAATTGAAAACGAAAAAAAAATATCCCCGGGCGGGATTCGAACTCGGGAAACCACTTAAAAATAGTCGCTAATTAGCACGCAAGTCAATTTTTTAAACGTAAGAACTGAAGAAATACGGCGATCGGAGACCCGTTCTATGTCTCGATGGTGAGGAGAAAGTTGGCAGTTACCGTACAACATGAATCGCGAGGTGAAAATCGAAAATTGGGGCTGGCAGGAGCGAAGGCGAATCATCATTTTTTGACAGTTCGTGACAATTCGAAAAACGCAATTTTAAATGTTTAATTTTTTACTCATTTATGCACCACTAAGAGTTTGGTAGAATTGCACCTTCATTATAGATACTATCTAAACTCTCTTTGGAAAAAATCTAGCTTTATAGATATTAACGCGAAAAATCTGTCGCTGCCTCCCGGGCTAAGAGGATCAGATTGAAGAATTTTTTGACAAAATTCTGAAACTCATTGAAACGCCCCAATATCAGCTGGTGATTACAGGATAAATAATTCTGAAAATCTGTCAATAAATGGGGGTGGGTTTCACTGATAAACAGGGGAGAGAGAGAGAGAGATACTTTATTGGAAATAGGAACACCCTAATATAAATATAAAATATAAACTAGTTCATTTTATAAAAACTTAAGGCGTTAAAATACACATATAAATCTAACTTAGACATTATCCTATCATAACTAGCACTCCCAAAATAGCACTCTCAAAGAATTATAATAAATTCCATCATAGACGTCACAACTAGAAAATAAACAAAGGAAGGAACTGTATTACAGGACTAGGACGTCAGGTACGCCAGCAAATTATGTTTGAAGTTGTTAAGATTACTACTATCTTTAGCAATAATAGGTAGGTAGTTGTATTCATTAAGACCCTTGAAAAATCAATGAACACATTGTTCATTTATTTCTTTAAATTCCTTTTAGCAATATAGAAATCTTTCTGGTTTCTAGTGAAATGGTTATGTACTTGATAATTAAATGTAATATTTTCATTGAAATAACTTGGAAGCATTCCATTTATAATTTTGAATATAAAAAAATCATTGTAAAATAATTCCACCTTAGCCTGACCGAAAGCCAGTCGAGTGTATTATAAATTAATAGGTGTAAACCTGTTACACTTGAAAATCATTCTCATTCCCCTGTTCTATAGTTTTTGGAGTGCTGACGTACAATTACTATCCAGTAGATACAAAATACTAGCACAGTGTAGTGGAAATGTGATTGAATTATTGTCTTAAAAAGGTTATCTTAATGTATACAGACAAGATATTTGAAATTCGAGAGAAGAAATAGTTTTTTTAAATATTTCCTTGTATGTACGTAAAATAATTTTTAATGTAAGTATATATTATCTATTATTATACCTAAATATTTAATTTCATGTTTGTTTTCTATTTTCAAATTAATACTCTTTATGTTGATTGAATTTTATTTGTATCTACTGATTATTATCATAGCTTTTGTTTTATCAACATTAATTTTTAATTTATTCATCTGCATGTATTGTTCAGTTCTAGTAAGCTCCATATTCATTAAATCAATAGCTACATTAAGATCATTACTACTAATTGCAATGAGTGTATCATCAGCATATAAATTAATAAATTCACAATTGGTAGGTAACATAGTTAATTCCATTCAAGTAGATTATAAATAGTAGTGGGCCGAGTACACTTCCTTGGGGTACACCTATTTCAATTAGATGAGAAAGTATTATTTATTTTAGTAACTTGCTCTCTGTTCCATAGATAGTCATTCAGCCAATCAAGCACAGAACCACCAAGATCATAATGTTTTCATTTATTCAATAAAATGGCTCCATCTATTGTTTCAAATGCCCGTTTTAGGTCTATGAATACTGCCTCGATATAATTCCCTTTATCCACCAATCTTTAATTATTTTAGTTAAATTCCGTTAAAGTTGAACAAACGTTGTCTACATCAGGTAACCGATCTGCACTTGGTGGAATTATACTAATTATTTCTGTAATGCTAGATATAAAATAGGTGTTAAAATATGTTGCTATATCTTTTTCATCATTAACAAATACAACATCGTTTCCTATTTGAAATCTTATTTTTACATTGTCAAAAGAACTTTTTTCACATTTAACTATTTTCTTTAAATTTTTCCACATTAGCTTAGAGTTATTTTTGTACTTATCTATTTCATTTTCATAATATGCTTGTTTCCTTTAATTAAATTTACAACTTCATTTCTTTTTACCCTATAAACTTCCCGATAATAGTCCTTTCAAGCTGCAATGAACATTCTTTGAACAGTTTATATACGTTATAACGATTTGCTGCCTTATATTTAATCTCCTTATCCCAGCATGGAACATTTCTTTTATTGGTAATGTTAATAATAGGGACTATTTCCTTCAATTACCTCTTTACAGTTACTATTAATTTTTTCATAAATATCATCTACATCAACAGAGTTATATGGCCAATCAACTTCAATAAGATTTACGCTAATTTTATCAAGATTACTAGTGCTTAAATTACGGAAATTTATGTTAGAGCTTACATTAATATTTTTATGGTTATTATTGACAATATTACATTTTTTACATTATGATCAATAATCCTTGGAGCATCATCAACTGAAGCCCTAAAATTCAGGGCTGGGTTTCAGGTTGCGGAAATCGAACTTATTGATAAAATGTGGAAATCTTAGGATATAATACAATTTCACTTAAAAAATTTTTTTTAATAATGTATTATTTTACAAAATCAAAGGAACAATCTTAAAAATAAATTTAATCGTTGATTAATAGTCACTTTGTGCTTCGCTCGAATTGCTTTATCTTTGGGACACGCATTCTGCTTCTAATCCTCTCGATACCACATTTTGAACATATTGACATTTCTCACTGGAATTTCCAGATTTTTCTCTCCAAATCTTGAATAAATGAAGTTCTTAGGTTTATAAGGTGGAACATGGGCGCTAGGATCTGAAAGAAACGCAAGAGAGGAGGTATTATAATGTTTGCCAATTTCAACTGCTTACTTATCTAATGTAGAAAAAATCTAATCTATCTAATGTAGGGGTTGAAAAGAAAAGGATAGTATACATTAGAAATGTTGTGTATTGAAAGTAAATTGCACATTGAAATAGTGATTAGTGAACAAATTTAGGAACTGAATGAAATCAGTGACTGCAATATCAATAATAACATAGGCAACACACACAAAAAAAAATGTCGAGTACAAGAAGGCAGACCTATGTATTTTTTCCTTCCGGTAACTTTGAGTTGCTCTATCTTGGAAACGAAGGATGTCTGGTTTCGATTTCTCTCGCCATTCTACGTACCTCTGAATTTTTTCAGATTTTTAGCCACACTTTCATTTTTTGGGGCATTCTTATGGTGTTATTTGAGGTTAGGAAAAATGCAAGAGCCAATCGGGCAAAACGGACATCGGATTCGTGTTCAGCAGGTCACGACCCATGGGAATATATAGGTCTGCCTTCTTGTACTCGATATCTTTTTTTGTGCCTGTGTAATTATTACTTCTGAAATTTAATGTTTTTCGCATGTATCAACATATTCAAAATGCCCTAACTCAAAAAAAAGGCTGTTATAGGCAGTTGCAATTCACAGGATATATATTGAACACTGCATTCAATATCACAAAGAAAATATAAGGAGGAAGCGTGGGAGTTAAATATAACAAAAACGTAACGCAACGTTTCATTTTCATCAAAATTTACGGCAGAAACCGCTCACTCACTAACTGCTTACAATAAAGCTCTTACCTTGTTCTGTATTAGACATTGCCGATTCATTTAATTGAACACAATGAAATCAAAAATTCACAGTTTAAAAAACACTAAATATTCACTGCACAACTTTAACATGTAACACATGTTTCGTTATCAAGCAGTAGAATGCAGGTATGGGGTTTGGGTCTTCTGTTCCTCTAAGTATAATGGTTACCCTTATTAAGAAGCTTGTTTATTTCCCATTTCTCGGAAATCTGTTAAAATCAGTTTATTTGAGATTTGGCCCGAAATGCCTTAAAATGACCCACTCTGCATCATGGGTGGCAAAATTGGTGGTGCGCTGCGATCTTATTGGGCACACTCTGTATATACATGAATATTATAAACTTGTTTATGGATATGTACCCTTCCTGTTCTCAATACATTAAACAGAACTGTATGCCCTTCTCATTATTTTTATTACATTAAAACACAACATTTTATACCTAGCAGTAAGCGTCCTTCGTCTTTTTATATAAGGATTCAGAAACTGCATTGCATCATAAAATTCCCATTTCGATAGAGTTGGTGCATCTGCAGGCTGAGTAATAACGACTCTTCTTTCCCTTGTATATTTGTCCCTTACATTTTTCCATACGCGCATGCAGTCGTCAACTGGAATCCAGATTTAAAATACATAGATTTTTTTTTATACCATATAATTGTTTTGTTAAACAACAAATCTAAAGAGCAACTAAAAAAAAACAAATACTTAGGTGTACTAAACGACACTTACCAGGTACTTTGAGTGTTGCTGCAATTTTTGCCCAAGTATTTTCTCTTAGGGCATTATTTTTAAAACTCTTATGACTATGGTCATAAATATGAGGAAAATTCTGGACCAGTTTTATTAGCAATCCTACATCAACATCTAAAAAATGTTTATAAATATTTATCCTATGACAGTTGCATATATTATTGAAGTATTTACCCCATATAGCCGTCTCGTCCTGGCACTTACTCATTATAAATGTAATTTCGTCACTGGTCATTGGTAATGTATGATAGGTATAACTAAAACAAACATCTTTTATCATAAGCATACATTTTTTTTTTGGGAAAATGTTGTACATAGCTTAATGAACCAACCACTTATTTCGAAATAATTGTTAAAAATGTTATGTACTTTTGTATACATTATGTTGCATCTAAAATAAATGCAGATCTTTAAATTTATCATTTTGCTGCATGCATATATTCAATTCAGTGGTTTTCATCAAGTGATTGTCAATTAATTGTGAAAGAATCGTTTTATATAGTGGCTGTGCTATACTGAGTGTGTATGAGATGTTGTTAATGTACGTTACATTTTCTATTCAACACACACCCTGTACATCAACTTAGTTAAAACCAGTGAAATATAGGACATATATTCTTTACAAAACAGCCATATGGTAAAAACGCTCTAGTATACTTATGTCAATGTACCTACTTAGGTACGTGGCTTACACAGAAATTGCATTAAGGGAAATGCAGATGCTAAATTGCTTAACACTAGGTATGTACGGGGTTCCCAACCGATCCAATTCGTGTCTTGGGTGGTCAACTCAAGGGGGGCACAGAGACATGGCCCTCGATCACCATATGTGCAAATTGGCGCCAGATAGGTGATAAGCAAACTACGACGTTTAAAAAGGGCAGTTTTTAAAGAGGAGTGCTAATTTGCGTCTTGTCTAAGACGTAATAATTTTTCTTGAGTCCTGAGCGTCTCATCGCCGATTCCGTTGATACAACCAATTTCCGAAGATAGTGTTCCTTAGATTCCCTTTTTTGCGTAGTGCCATTTCAATTTTATTGTATTTTTTTCAAAGAATCACATACGGAGTGTTTTTATTATATGACTTCACAGCATTGAAATAAAAACTGAATAAACCGCGATGTGCCGTGAAATTATTTAAAAAAAATAGTGTACAGGGTGTGCAGTGAAAGTGTTGTTGCTGGGCTAACTACCAGTATTTGGTGAGACAATTCCAATTTTCTTTTCTTTTTTCGACAGTCACAGACTAAGCAATGTTTTTATTATTTTTTTTAAACAATTAATTTCTTTCAAGGAAGTAACGATGGTCGAAGTATCAGAGGTAATAAATAACCTAAAAAATAAAAAAAGTAAAGATTCATATGACATTTCCATGAAAATTTTAAAAGGAATCAAGCAGTCCATATTAATACCACTTACAAATCTAATAAATCTCTGCATTTCGAATAACATATTCCCGGAAGCACTAAAAATATCCAAGGTTGTTCCTATTTATAAGAAAAATAATATAGACAAAAGAATTTTTAATAATTTTTTTACATTAAAAATATACTTTCTTAACTCTTCCAAATTCGAGAAATTTTTATATAAAAATTAATTTAATAAACCCTAACCACAGACTAATATCCGTGATACTTTGCATTGCTAAAGTCCTGGAAATTATCCTAAAAATCCAGATAACCACTTATGTAGAAAATAATAACCTAAACCCCAACCAATATGGCTTTCGCAGTAATTTGTCAACGACCACAGCTATCGATAAATTAACATCCATTATAAATTCGGGCTTTGAAGATGGAACATACATCTGTTCCTTGTTTCTAGACCTAACCAAGGCTTTCGATTGTGTGTCCCACAACATACTTCTAGAGAAACTAATATATTACGGATTTTCCGATAGTAGCATATCTTTCCTATCGTCATACCTAAAAAATAGATGACAGTTTGTCATATACAACGGAAAAAAATCCAGCATGCGAAAAATAAACAATGGGGTTCGCCAGGGCTCTGTCCTGAGGCCCATACTGTTCCTAATCTACATAAATGACTTCCCCAACTCAATAAACGAAAATGTACTTGCCATACTGTTTGCAGATGACACTAATTTGACTACCTCTAATGACAACGTCGAGCACTCACTAGGTGAAATCCCTATAATTGAGGCAAACACCCTATCCTGGTTTGCTTCCAACAAATTATGCCTAAATGCATCCAAAACGGAAACCATGACATTCAGTCTTCGCAGCCTGGCGAACATAGATAACCCTGAAGGAGTCAACCTAGATCCGAAATTATCCTGGGAATCTCATACCACACTTATTTGCAACAAAATCGCAAAATATATATATAAATCCTTTATTTAGCCAAAGACTAATAATATACACAAATACACATAAATAATAAATAGACACAGAAAAAAGATATATAAAAACAACACAAGAATTGTATATAACAAACAAGTATAGTACTTAGTATAAGTATATATTTACTTACTTCGCAACCTGACCGGGAAAGTATCGCTAGGGACCTTGCAGACAGCATATCACAGCCTCAGCCACTCCATTATATCTTACGCAATCCTAGTATGGGGACATGCCACCTCATGTGCCAATGTATTCTCAGCGCAAAGGAAAGCTATTCGTATTATTTCGGGAATAAAATACAGAGATGAGTGTAAACAACAGTTTATAAACCTAAGAATAATGGCCGTGCCATGCACTTACATATATCACTGTCTCCTATATGTAAAAAACAACGAACCCTCTTTTAACACCAGAAGTCAAGTTCATCCTTACAATACCAGGAAAAAAGATAATTCAAATAAAAATTTCTTAAGGCTAAACAAAACTAGGGATGGCACAGGCTACCTTGGTATACAAGTAAGGTCTCTAAATCTACCCCAGTTCAAATATAAAATAAAAAATCTCTTAGAAACGCTTTTTATAGTACTACGAATTCCTAAATGGTAATCTGGACAGTCACCTTCAAGTGTAGTGGTACATTCGAGTTATCCTGCATAATATATTTATATTCATGTTACTTTTAAATTGTATGTACGTCTGTGACGTGCACATTTTATACATTGTGTGTCTTTTACCCTAATTTGTTTTATTACATCTATGTTGACGTGTGTAAACACCTTGTGTATTTTAACACCAAATAAATCTAATCTAATCTAAGTTATCCGCTTCTTTAATTTTTTTTTACATTATGCTTCTTGTGCTTTTTCTTTTCAAGTTTATTATTTTTATTTAAGTTGTCTAGTTGCATCAATAAATTTACTAGCTACTTCGTGAACGCCATTTTTACAATTGTTCCAAGTTTTAGCATTTTTGTTTGTAGTACGCAATTATTTTTAACTATTTAGTTTTAACGTCCTGCGAATAAATTTAAGTAACTAATTAATTATTGCAGTAAATTCATCTGGAATGTACAAGTGTGTCACTTGCGTGAATCAGATTTGTTTTTAATATTCATTTTATCGTTTTGTGTGAAATATTTTTTTTTTTGTCATTTAGACACCGTCGGATAAGTTAATTCACTAATTTCTTGTAAATAAATCTTGTACACGCTCAAGCTACAATGCTTGTATACATACATAGTTTCTCAGTTGGTAGTATTCTTTTGTTTATGGTTTTGGATAAACAATTTTGTTATTTTTCTTTTTTATTAATTATTCAATGTAACAAACTTTCACAACTTTACCAGTACGAAGCTGTTATTTTACTTCCACATCCACGCAATGGATTGGAAGTATAGTAATCGTAAAAAAAATGTCAAAAATTTTTTTTGCTGAAATAGGTTTAGAATGCCATGAAACGTCGAGAATTTATATTTGAGCAAAAAAAAATTTCTGTCTGTAACTTTTTTTGTCCGCACGCTTTCTCCGGAACGGTTTAAGATATATTGACTTAAAATTTTGTATACATATATATTATAATGAGATCTGGAACTGGATTGTCTTTTGAAGATATGTGGTGAAGGGTTGGGGGGTAAATATGGGGAAATATGTAAGGCAAGCGGGTAAGAGTACAGAAACTTGAAATTTGATGTATGCACTACAAGCAGAGGCCTCAGATTTTTTTATAATTTTTTTCAACCTCCCACCACCCCTAGTCCATTATTAAAGGGGTTGATAAAATAAAATTGAGATACTCATTTGATATTTGGTACACGTATCTATTATAACAGCATCTGGAACTGGATTATATTCTGAGATGATTCTGTTGAAGAGTTGGGAGTTAAATAGCGGTAAATAGGAAAAAATAACTAAAGCAAGCTGGTAAGAGTACAGAAACTTGAAATTTGGTGTATATACTAGAAGCTAAAGACTCAAATTTTTTAATCATATTTCCCCCCCCCTCCACACCACCCCTACTTCATTATTAAAGGGGTTGATAAAATAAAATTGAGATATTCATTTAAAATTTGGTACACGTATGTATTAATTATAACGACATCTGGAACTAGATTATATTTTGAGATGATTCCGTTGAAGGGTTGGGGGTTAAATAGGGGGAAATAAGTAAAGCAAGCTGGTAGTACAGAAACTTGAAATTTGGTGTATGTACTAGAAGCTAAAGACTCAAATTTTTTTATAATATTTTCCAACCCCCCACCACCCCTGCTCCATTATTAAAGGGGTTGATAAAATAAAATTGAAATATTCACTTGAAATTTGGTACACGTATGTATTATAACGACATCTGGAACTAGATTATATTTTGAGATGATTCCGTTGAAGAGTTGAGGGTTAAATAGTGGTGGATAGGGAAAAATAAGTAAAGCAAGCTGGTAAGTATAGAAATTTGGGATTTGGTGTATATACTACAAACCAAGGCCTCAGATTTCTTTCTAATATTTTTCAAACCACCATCTTCACTCCATTATTAATAGGTTTGATAACATAAAATTGGGATATTTACTTGAAAGTTAGTACACGTATGTATTGTAATGACATCTGATTGAGATGATTGCATTGAAGGGGTGGGACGTGGTAGGTTGTGAATAGGGGAAAATAAGTAGGTTAAACTAAAAACTTCATTTTTAACGTATATGGTAGAAACCAACGCCTCAATCTTTTCTATGACACCTGCTCCAAATATTATTAAAATTCTATGACCAATAATTTCCATATACTAGAGTGCAAATCTAGTCAAGATGTTTCCTTTAAAGTCACTTGGATGAAAAATCTGGATGTGGAAGTAGTGATTCCTTAGACAGCGGTTTTTTTATATATTTAGTTTCTGGTTAGAAAAAATAACTCCGTAAAACTTACTTGTGGTTTGAATGCATTAAATCATTAATTATCCATGATATTTCAAGCCAGAGATTCAATAACCCCTAGAGGTGATTCTCCATGTAATTATTTCAAATTATAATATAATTTTGGTTTGTTTGTTTTCTTTTGGGTAAATTTAAATACCACCCCTGTAAAATGATTTTCTTAATTCTTTAAAAAAATTTTCAGGCTTGAACTTAATTATTCATTATTAATTAACTTGCTCAATGATTAACTTAGGACGCTTGTCCTATTAATTTTTTTCATTCTTTATTTTTTTCTTATGGTGGAAGTTTTGGGAAATTTATATAATCTCAACGCATTTACCAACCTTCATCAGGCCCAGTTGAGAGACCCAAGCGTCTATTCTCAGTGTACGTTTTGGTGGCCAACTTTTACCTTGACCATTGTTTTTTTTTTTTCGCTTATCAATACGTCAGTTTTTTTTTGTTTTGTTTTAGTTTTATCTTACGATTGTTTATTTTTAGTTCTTTTGTTTTATTTTGTTGCTGACTTTTATTGTCCGGCCTTAACATTTAATTAGGTACTATTAATTCAAGACTTATTTTTAATTCAATTTATTTTCATTTAGTTATTTTTTTTGTACATAATCGAGGACAGGGAATAAATGAAATTATAGGAAGGTTGATCCTTTACTTGTACGAGAAAGCAGCCCCAAAAATTTTGAGCAGTTGGCGGAGGACGGTCATCTACTGCATTTAAAAATCACAACGCCTATCCGTAAAGAACTCACCCTGAGAGTCACCCCGATCGCTACCAACTAAATGTGGTGCTATTGGCGTCCATAAGAAATAATTTAGTAGCATTCGCGCTAATTATTTCGTGCTGGGGGATTGTTGCTACTAAAACACGATTGGCGTCGACAATGTCTACTGAATATAGTATACAGGGTTATTCACGGAAAGCGGGTATTAGACATTTCTTAGGATCTGTTGTTTAGAAGTTTGAAAATAGGGCTAAGGGAGTTTTTGGATGACGGATCTAACGAAAATATTTTCATGTATGTGTTACTTCTGCTTACACCACATGTAGCACCTATCTTTGTTATTTTAAATAGAACACCCTATATTTTATTTCATATTTGGATCCCTCATAAAGTTTTAGCTTGGATTTATGTACTATAATATGCTCTTAAACCTACCAATTTTCGAGATAATTAATATTTTTGAAGATTTTTGACGATTCCTACCATTTCGAAAAAAATCGATATCCCCTATCATGTGGCCGATTTAGAGGCTTTCTTCTCAAACTCATATACCTACATCCATTACCCACCAACATTGCCAGTGCCGGTGCTGGGGATTGAACCCAGTACACGTTAGGCAGTCTGAACAAGTGTGCTCGCCACTAAGACACTTTGCCGACTGAGCTACCGTGCTGGTAGATAATAACATCGAAGATAATAACATCAAAAACAAGAGGTCATTTTATATTAAATTTATAACAAATACTTTGGAACAAAGTTTACAAAATTAATGAATACATTGAATATAAATATTTAATGCAACAACTATTCAATATGTCCTGCACTTTGCTGCTGACAAGCCAATATCCTGAAATTAATGGCACTTTACAGTGGCTCAGTGAATTTATTTGCTGAAATTCAGCCTGTACTCTGTTCTTCAGAACTTCTTTGGTAGCAGCTGGCATATAATACAATATTCTTGATATTACCCCAAAGATAAAAGTCTAAGGGGATCAAATCAGGGGACCTTGCTGGCCATCTCCAAGATCCTCGGTAGCCAAACCACTTAAATTCGAGCAATGCTACTAATTCATCATACACTTATCATGTATTATGTGGACCGCAACCATCCATTTGATAATACATTGAATTTTTAGGGGCAAATTATCAATAAAAGTAACAACTACTGTTCACAAAATTTCCACATATTTATTGCTATTTAAATTATTCTAGTAGATATGATACTTCTAGTTGTTATCTACTAATAAGCAGAAAATGTTAGAACTAAATTTGTCCTGGAAACTTGATTTTCGCATCGCATGAGAATTCCCACATAACATCTCATGGATATGTACATCCATAGCATATGCATTAGGTGTTGGAATTTGAATATGTATTGTTAAATATACATATGATATGAGATGTATATTCAGCTACTGATATCCATCAGCGTCATATACACTGTATATTGCTGGAGGTATATACATAATGATTTATACATAACATGTCCATTAAGGTATAATTAAATTATACGCGTACACGAATTTTATCTCATTATCTGATGCGCATGCGCTACTAATTTATGGCATATTATGTCAGCGCACAGGCATCATTTGTTTACGGATTGTAGTTCGTAACAGCCGGCGCCAGCAGCTATTAAGCGATTAAGCCCTGTAGTATTGTGTGCATAGTGTTTATGTGTGATGGAAGTTAACTCTTTCTCAATCTTTGGATTTTATATTTGCTTATTGCTATATTATGCTGTTACATTTGCATGAAGCTACCATGATGTAAGAGTATATTTATTATAATGCAATTCTTTAGATTTGTAAATACACTCTTTTAGGGTTAGAAAATTTGCAAGTTTCATATTTAACTGATTGTGGCAGGTGTGTGTTTAGTTAAGATGGCGGAAAGTGACAGAGGCCTAAAAATTTGCTGTTATGTCATATTGGGTATGTATTTTATAAATATAGTGAATAAAAATTACATATGTTCATATTATATGACTGTTTGGATGAGTGGCAAGCGCGCTTGACTCTCAGCCAGGAGTTCTGGGTTCGATTCCCGGTCGTGGCACTGGGATTTTTTCCGAAAGAAATTAATCCTAGTATACTCGGATATTGGATGTGTGTCCCTTGTCTCTAAATGTGTAGCCCTCTCCCGCACAAGGCTCTGTCAGAGCTTTCAGGGATAAAGGGGGTTGTATTACCTGTGGTGTTATTATTTATTTATTATTTATATAACTTGCTAACTAATATTGAAAATTTTAAATATTGTGTAATATTAGGTTATTTTGTAAAGTTTGTGTATGTTTAAAATAGTTATATAAAATATATTTCTTATTAAAGCTATCTGTATTTTATTACCTCTTATATGGATACTATTGGATACCTCTGAAGTAGTTCCCACGAACATCAAAACACTCGAATACTTTTATTCGATGCGTGCTGCTCCAATCGTGTTGGTATCATGGTATCAAAACTGTTCGTTCTAATCATCTCCTGATGATGCCAACATGACTGGGGCAACACGCGTCGGGTGCAGTATTCAATAAGTGTTTTGATGTCCGTGGAAACTACTTCAGAGATATGTAATGTATATTCATAAAATATACGATTGTGTATATGATGTGTGTTTCATATCCAATGAATGTACATTGCATATGTTTATGTACATTCAATGGATATAAAATAGATATGGAAGTCGGCGACAAACGTATCTGCTGGGAATGTTAATTCCACATCCATTAGATGTACATTAGATATACTTTCTCCATCTCGTGGATATACATATCCATAGATTGAAGATAGTATGTACATTGCATATCATTTTGTTATGTGGGTTTTGTTGTGCCCAATGGCATATATTTCGTCTGTTAAAAATTCCTTTGGAAAATTTTGCTTCGTCAGTTCAAATAATTCTTTTCAAGAGATCATGATTCTCTTGAAGACGTGAGATCACATGCTAACAAAAATCTGTTCTAAGTGAACAAATACTACGTTCCTTACTGTGTACTATCGTTACCACTCAGCGACACTAACACAGTGTTCATTGATAAAACAAAACATTGTGATATTTTTCATTGCCTACTATGTATGTCGCTGTATGTACATTATACAGTATAATTGTATATCTAATATTTTACAAAACTTCGCCCATAATAAAAAAACTGAGAGAGATAAGTATAGGAAATGCTAATCAATTGATGCATAATGCAACACTATTAAATTCTGTGAAAATATAGAGGGGGGTTCCATTTGAAAAAATTGATTTTGAGCGTTTGAACTAAAACAATGTTCGCCTGTGAAAATAAAGTACCCTGTACGATAATCCAAATATGAAATAAAATATAGGGTGTTCCATTTAAAATAACAAAGTTAAGTGCTACATCCGGTGTAAGTGGAAATAACACATGCGTGAAAATAATTTCGTTAGATCCAAAAATCCTCTTCGCCCAATTTACAAATTTCTAAACTAACCAGATCCCAAAAAACGTCTAATACCCGTTTTTGGTGAATAACCCTGTATACAGTCTCAGTTGAGACAGCATAAAAACGAAAACTCGGAGTAAAATTGGCATCTCCTTTCTGTTGACAAATCAAACTCGCTAGGCATCTATCTAATCCCGCCCACATTTCTATATGATCAAGTCCACGTAGACTGTAGACGAGAATTTGTCAACATAAAGGAGATACTTTATTCCGATTTTTGTGTGACTTCAAGGATCAATTCATTGAAATACAGATCAAAAGAAATTCCATATAACAATACAGGCCATTTTCAAAAGACTAAGTGTATTTTCAGAATTTAATGCTCTTGGAAGAGGCTTAAAGTTCTTTTAAAATACTTCAAATCTTTCAATATCACCATTAGAAACTTGGGATTGGTCAATCAAAGCTCCTGATATGTTACGTAAAGGCCTAATCTAGTACACTGACAGATTTAGGATGGCACAAGAGCTGACATAGAAATACCTGGTGAAAGTCCAAAGACAAGTATAAGCCTCTCTCTTGGACAACACATCCACTGTATTCCAGATAGAAATTCTAGCTATACTTGAATGTGTACGCGAGAATGCAAATGGGCGAAACGTCAACCAGACAGTTGGATGGCACTAAAGGTACTAGCATTTAACAACTGAAAGACTCAAGAGTCAAAAAAAATGTATACTCACTATTGCTCTCAACTTGCTAGAGACTTGTTATAATCTGTTAAAAATATGGAACCTTCTTTAATTAAAAGCGTCAAAATCTACAATTGGAAGTGATCTCATATTCTAGCACATATCTCACTGCAGTTAAAGTCACATAGTTCATTGCACCTCTGTACATGGTGCAAATTACAAGAAAACCAAACTTTTGAAGATATCAAAGACATTTTTTTGTGGAAGTGTTGAAAGTGCAAGACGTACAGAAAATGTTTACAACTGTTATAAAAATCCGATAATAGAGAGGTATGGTGAATCTATTTAACAAATTTTACCGCCTCTGAGGTACATCTGTTGCTGGGTATTGTAAATGCACTTTGTGATCACTCATTGAAAAAAGTTCCTACTATATGTATGCAGAGAACCAAATGTTGTTATAGCAAGAAGGAGGTATTGCATAGAGGGTCCCTTAACGGCAATTCTTGCGATTAATTATTACCTAAAATAGATTCTTTGTACTGTACAATGCCTCTGGAATTTGTGGAACAAATCGAACTGAATTATTTGTCTTCACTATAATAATAAGTTGATTTATCTGTGAAAAATGTTATGCATTTGGTTGATTATACAACAATACCTGTTTTTTAATAAATATAAGTATTTAAGAAGAAAACTCACCATGCGATTATTTCAAAATTGGGCAATTCTAAAATAAGAAACGATGGAATTAATTCACACTAGCAAATTTGATGACATTTACTCTTACGTAAAAATACATATTTAGGCATGAAATTTTCTTACCGAATCCCCCACGTGCATGAATTAATTGCCAGTAATTTTTTGAGTAAGTATATGAATTTTTTAAGAAAATTCATACACTTACTCAAAAAATTTCCGACAATAATTCAAGCACTTGGGAGATTACAAGTGAAATTTTTTTTCGGTGAATTAGGACAGGGGGAGCACAATAGGCAAAGGAGATTGCAGTTTAATAGTTTAATATACACTTCAATTGAAATACAATTGAAAATACAGTTTAAAACTTAATACTTAGTATTTAAGAAAAAAATATGCAAAAATATGGCACCTAAATGATTGATCATTTGTATGTGCGGTACCTTTAGAGTTATGTTCAGGCCTGAGGGGAAAAAAAGAGCTTGAAACTTTTTACTAGGCTCTGGGAGCTTACGAGGACTTAAAGCCTTTTGGAGAATTCTTGAGAATTTTAAGTTTTTCTAAAGAACGTGAACATATTACCTAGACCACTCAAAATGGTCTGTTAATAATTTAACAGCATAGTACTTAAAAATGTAATGCATGCATGCATTATAGTTAAGACATATTTTAGTGTGATATTATACCAATAATGAAACCAAGTAAGCTACTTCTAGTAGTTAAGGTACCCACATATTCCATGAGTATTTATTAAGCCGGTAGAGCAGCGAGCAAGATTACAGTTATGTAAGTGGACAATATGGTTAACCGCTGTCTATTTTTCTTTAGATTCTTAGCTGTGGTAGATGGCAATGTCATAGGAAAGTGCTACCTATATATGGTTCAACTCCAAGATGTTAAATAAACAATAAGCTAACCATTATACTCTTCGCCGATTTACTACATTTGTTATATAATTGTTATATAATTTTTTTTTTTGTAAATGATATTAGTTTCAAACATCTTTTGTTAATTACAAAACAAGAAAATTTTTTTTTCATTTAAAAAATTAATAACTATTTTATTTATTGATCGATTTTGTTAAAAAGCAATAGGGTTCTTCCTCTAGCTAATACTAACTTACTGTCCAAATTTCAATATGATCGGACTTTTCGTTCTAAGTTATCGTGCTTACAAGAAACGTGACGGGCGGACGGACAGACAGACAGACGGACGGACATTCTGAAAGTTGTTCAGAATTCGATCACCAACACAATGATATGAATATTTTTTCTCTACGAGCAATATTACCAGTTTTAGAAATGTGCCGATCGAATGCAATATACTCTTCGTTTTGTATTTGCGAAGACTATAATAATAAAATGGTTGAATGGGAGCTGCCTTATGTCAATGTTGACTTGAAGCTTTTGGGGTTGATAGAGAGCTTTCATAAAATATATATATGTTTCTATAAGTATTTTTTTAATGTGTGATAGAGAGCTTTCATAAAATATATATATGTTTCTATAAGTATTTTTTTAATGTGTGGTATTCAAAAATTTTATGTTAGTTTGATGTACGGATTTTTGTTTAATTTATAACAAAAGTAGTAGAATTTTGAGTTATATTTTTGGGTATAGAAATAACACAAATTAGTTTAATTTTTAGCTGAACCTCATCTTGTGTGTAAGTAGAGTACCTAATAGAATAAGAAGAGATATCTTTAAATATTTAGGTATTTATATAATAATATATATTATTATATAAGTTTTCATAGAGATATTCACAATCTTATAAATATATAATATAGCACCCTGCTGCGAATTAACTTAAATACTGCTTATAGGAGATCTAAAAATAAAGGGAAATATTTAGTCCACATGAAATTAAAAAAGGGGCTCAAATGCTCTTGCACCATTTATATAAGAACTTTATTAATAGAAATTTTTAACTGGCCATAGCATTTTATAAATAACCTAAGTATAGAAATTGAACAAAATAGAGAATTATAATAATCTTTTATTATTAAGCTAAGGTAACTATATAGTTATTTTAAGTTTTGGCAGAGATCTCCAATTTTTCGACCATGTTAAAATAATTTGTTATGAAGTGTGTAGCAGAGGCAGTTATGGAAATTTATTTAAACATCGGCCTTTGACTTAATTTATATTATCCTATTCTCAAATTTCACACATATTATGAATAATTACAGTAGTAACAGAAGTAAAAAGGTTAATAAATAATTCAAATACCAAGTAGTTTGTTACGCTTTGCGACTTGCGTTCGTAAAGAATAATTTATGCTTGCGACCGCGTCCATTTTGCTTGCTCTTCCGTTCCGTAACACAAAGAAATGAATCCTTTATTATTTATTGGCAACGTTTACGTAACTTCTAATATCTACTGAATACAACCAGTCAGGATTAAAACATTTACGTACCTTATAAATACATAACAATTAACACTAACGTGTTTAATATAAATATCTGTCTGTATCACGCAGTTTTTATAGGTTAAATGAACTACTGACTAAGTTTATCTTCAAAGTTGGAAGTCGGAATCAGTATATCAGATAAAGAACTCGTCTACGATGGCATATATATTTAAATTGTGGTATTAATGATACTTATACATTATTTATAGAATTTTATGAGGTATGGACACAATAATAATGTATGAATAAAACAAAATTAAATTGATCTGATGCACACAAGTCGTAGACATGGTCAAACATGAACCATCTTCGCTCCCGCAACGTGACGTTTCATAATGGATTTACGTCACTTTCTTTTGCGTGACGATAGGTATCAGCTTCAATTTTTCTTTAAATAATCATTATAGGACCGGCTTCATTTAATATTGGTGACACATGAAAGTGCCAAGCGTGATTTAAATCAAACAGGTACTTACCTCTAAAAATAGCAAAAAAATATATAAATATAGGTACTTATACAGGGTGTTTCATTAATAATTGCACATAAGCTAACTGAAGAATCCTTGGCCCAAAATAAGATGTAACCCAAGACACTTAGATAATATGTCCCTCCTTACTGAGATACAGGGTGTTTTATTTGAAATTTTAAGAATTATTTTTGCCAATGGGCTTAAAAACGATATTTTTTATATATTTTTATAAAAATGTGCACGTTGTAACTTAAACATTGCAATTTAATTTATTTCTCTAGCACTTAAAATGGCTTTACAATTAATTGTTGAAGTTCGAGCAATTAGTCCATGCCCCCATCTTTCCTAATAGCAGCTCGACTGAGTGCACTACGTCATCGACGCCCATTTACCCCGTAGTAATCATAGTACCGATGCTTTGCTGCGATGTTATAGAGATGGCTACACAAAATATTCGTTACCATATACTTATTAACTAGTTAATAAGTATATGTTCGTTACAAATACTGTGTTGTGCCTCGATGTACCAATACAACAATCACTACGCCAAACAAATTATTTATAAGTATGCCAAAAGGCGAAAAAACACGAAAACAATGGTGTGATGCAATAAAGAGAGATAAAAAGAATAATATCACTTTTTCGAGTACAAGTAATCGGTTTTGTTGTGAAGACCATTTCGAAGTTAACTTAAAATTGTAATAGTTATCTCTACCTACATAATGCAATACTTACATTATCCAGCACTCACATACAGGGTGTCCCAACAGTGTATCAGTCATATATCCCAGCCAGCTCGGTGGCGCAATGCTGAAGGTGTTTGGCTTGCTAACCCGACAAGACACACTACCCGACAAAACAACAAACCCCCTCCCCAAATCCCACACATAATTTTATTTTTTTATAAGTAAATGCTCACACATAATCATCATTTTTATATCTTGACAATATTATCTGAAGCAGGTTTTTAATTCTACATCTCTCGAACTAATGAGCTTTAAGCTCGATTAAAGCCAACGCAACACATTGATTATAATTGATATAAATTGATGAAGAAATATCAAGATAAAACATAAAAATAAAAAGAGCCGTGTTTTTCTAAAGTCTCCAGCTATACCATCGGCTGTGTCATGTTCTATATTATACTTTTTGTATAGTTTTAGGACGTGACAAATAATGTACTTACTGTACGTACCTACTTTTATATGTGATATTCATATATATACCTTTAGAAATAAGCTTCATACAATGTAATATTTTAATTAATAAAATTATATTTAAATGGAAAAAAATGTCTGGCTTGCGACCACGGAGTTCCGGGTTCGAATCCTGGCCAGGGTATGGAAGTTGGTGGCGTTTTTTCATGTGTTACCGAGACGGTAGCAGTGATTTAGACCGCTGTTGGGTGGCACAACATGTCTAGTCGCTGTTATCTCTCCTGAGTTCGAGTCTCAGCTGCGGTAGATGGCAATATCGCAGGGAATGGTTGTTGTGTTGATGTCTATGTGTACGTGTCCTGGTTGAGTGGTAGAATAGCAATAGCTGAACTCCGCCAGGACGTTAATAAAAATAAGGCATTAAAATAAGATAGGTAAAAAAAATAAATAAAATATTGCTCTTATTAAAATAATTCAAATTTTTTTGTATGTAACTGGTGTAGTGTCGAAGAGTGCACACTTAAAAATTATTTTTAAATATACAGGGTGATTTAGTACATCGGTGCATATATCTTTACATTTTTTTAATGAGGTTAAAATTTTCTTACCAAGTTTTTAAGTTTTTGATGCCGCATTACCGAGCTTTATTAAATATTGTAAATATTTTTTCCAGATAGGTTTAAAAAGTGAATTCGCTGTGTGAGAATTAAGAAAACATATTTTGCTGTTATGTAGCCCCAGGACGAAAATTGATTATATTTTGTATATCAAGCAGGGTAACCAATGGGAATAATAATTAAATAAAGAACATTAATACAATGTTCTTTATTTCAGTCAATTTTTGGCAAGTTATCCGACTGTCCACGAACAAATCCCTGCTCCATTATTGTCACAACTACTTAGGAACTCAAAATAAGACTGTTTCACTTATATAAATTCATTCAAATAAGGTGAGCGGCGTGTGACATTGGCGCCGATTACGTCACAGCCGGCCAGCTCGAGTTTCGGGCATTGCAGCAAGCCGTATCGTTATTTGCAGATTTTAAAAGCTTATATCTCTGTAATTAATAATCGTATTGACTTGATTTAAACGCTACTGTAATTATAATAATGATTCGTATTGATTGTTTAAAAAAAAAAACGAGACTTTTTAAAAATTTTCCAAGCCCATTATTTTGTTATTAGGTATATACACTGTTATTTAATATTTCTTTTTCATATTTTTGGCAGAAAGTTTAGGTATTTTAGGTAACATCAAACCATGGTAAAAGATAGTTTCTCATTATTACCAGAAAATGTACAGCAGGGACGGAGGATGATGAGTAGTTTCCGCCCTCTAAATTCTGCGCCACTGATGGAATCTTCTTTCCGTATAATTTTTTAATTTCAAAACGTTTTTTTACGAAAATAATGTAGCTACTATTACTTCATAACGATAAAGTAATTATTTTTCGAGATAATTGAAGTTAAAGATAAGTCTGCATAGTATTCTAATTTTAATGTTTAATTTATTTTTCATATTCGTATTTGATCATTTCGGCATCTTTACTCTATTAATAATAGATTTTTCGACATCATTCCGCATAACAATTAAAATTCATTTTCTAATATATTATTTTTTTACCTAAGTATGATCTTTAATGCTATTATCAATTTTTTGCTGGAGAGAGAGATGCTGGAAAACTAGGATGGTTAGCAGATGGAATTGAAAATGCAATGCAATTAGTTTTAGTTAAATTTAGTGTTAGTTTGTGATAATCCAACCAATTTTTTATTGTAAACATGCCTGATTTTACCCGTTCCTTTACTTCATTCCAGCTTTTGCCCAAAAAGAGCAGTGCTGTGTAGTCTGCATACGAAACTCTTGTGCCATTAATATCAAGATTCATTAGTGAATTTATGTACGCAATGAATAGAAGGGGTCCTAGGACTGTTCCTTGAGGAACACTTATTTCGGCGTTAATAGAATCATTATACGAGTTACGAATTTTTACCATTTGTTTCCTATCAGTTACATATAATTTAAAGATATTCAAGACCTCACCTCTAACCCCATAGTTATCAAGTATACTAAGGAGTTTGTCATGAAGTACAGTGTCAAATGCCTTTGCCAGGTCTAAAAACACAGCAATGCTCTTTTTGCCAGCATTGAGGTGTGTAGTTATTTGACCCACAAGTTCACACATCGCATCACATGTACTATATCCACCAACAAATCCAAATTGATTTTTTGATAGTATATTATTTTCACTAAAAAAATTTATCAGTCGAAGTTTAACACATTTCTCAAATATTTTACCAAAGTTGTTCATTACACTTTAGGCCTAAAATTATTAATATCGTGTTTACTTCCTGCTTTGTGAATAAGACTAACAATTGTTGTGTTGAATTGAATTGGGACTGTGCCTGTTTTGAATATTAGGTTTATAATATGTAGAAGTGGTTTTATAATAAAAACATGCATGTCTTTTATTATTTTTGATGACACTTCATCAATCCCAAGAGCACTATTATTCTTTATTGAATGTGTATGATTAATAAGTTCATTGTGGTTAACTGGGTAGAGATGCATAGACGAATTAGAGATATGACTTCAGCGTCGGACTGGGACCAAGAGTGCCTACCGGGCAAATTGCTTTGAGGGCCGCACATCAAATTTTGAAATATATTTTTTTTACATTCAACAATAATGTGATACCCAAGACACAATCAGGTTTTCGTAAAAATTACGGCACATCCACTGTCCTAATATCTTTGCTTGACGATGTATTGACTTCAATCAATTCTGATAAAGTAACATCTTTGACCTTGTTAGACATGTCAAAAGCCTTTGATTCGCTAAACACTGAACTGCTCATAAAAAAACTAAATTATTACGGTATTAATGACAGTATTTTAATGTGGCTTAGCTCGTATCTACTTAATCGCTACCAGTACACTTGTATTGACACTGCAAGTGAGGGAAAAATTTCCTATAAACGCATGCTACTTTCTGGAGTGCCTCAGGGTTCTACACTGGGGCCCTTGCTGTTTATAACAATTCACTAAGACAACTGAATGTAACACAAAATTTCATCCTGAAAGTAATCTATAATAAAACTTGGCTATACCCCACAGATTTGTTATACTCGGAGAATATTTTCAATGTACGATCACTATATATTCTTTCTTCTTGCTCTTATTTACATAAGAATGAAAATTAAAAAAAAACGATAACTCACCAGCACGATACCAGGGGAAAAATACGCAAGAACCTTCAAATACCTACTATGAATAAGAATATCGGTTTGAGATCTTTTCAATACTTAGCTCCAAAATTTTACAACCTTCTACCTACTAAAATCAAACAATCAAAAAATCTAAAAACATTTAACAAGAAATGTAGAAACTTTATAAGTAATCATTACGACTCCTTTAAAACTTTTTTTTAGAAACCAGAATTATTTATCACAAAAAAAAAATAGCAATATATACTTTGCTATTTACTTTAGTTATAGTAACTAGATTGTAACTAGATAGTAATTAGATTAATGAATTATACTCCTTCAGTATACACACTTAAAAAAAAATAATTAAATGTAAATAACTCAATATACACTTCCTAGGCACATTCAAATGTTCAGTCATTTAGGTGCCTGTACTAACTGTACAATTAAGCATATATAAATTGTAACTTATAAATATTATTTCGAAATTGTATTCATTGACAAACTATTGAATAAACTATTTCCATAGTCACGTGAGACATTAAATTATATTTATCTTAATTTTACTTACTTCATCTCTAAGGATGGGCAACCAACTAGTACAAAAATCTATTGAATAATTAGAAATGCATCTATCCTCGTTTAATAAAATAATCGCAGATTCTTTAAGTTTTCTTTTAGTTCCGTTGCTCTCTTTTTCCAAAATCTTCGCCGAGTCCCATTTAATTCTATGATTATTATCCCACGCGGAAAACATTACGTAGGTGAATCATCTAGACCTTTCAATGTAAGGCTTGGTGAACATAGAAATTACGCTAGAAGGGGAGAATTTAAAAAATCCAAAATTTGTGAACACACGTGGGACAATAATCATAGAATTAAATGGGACTCGGCGAAGATTTTGGAAAAAGAGATCAACGGAACTAAAAGAAAACTTAAAGAATTCGCGATTATTTTATTAAACGAGGATTGATGCGTTTCTAATTATTCACTAGATTTTTGTACTAGTTGGTTGCCCATCCTTAGAGACGAAGTAAGTAAAAATAAGATAAATATAATTTAATGTCTCACGTGACTATGGAAATACATAAACAAAGAACTGTCATGGTTGACGGCCAAAAAAGTTTTGAGAATTTAAGTAGATTCTCTTCCGAAGCGTTAACTACCTATAGCTTTGATTTTCAGTTTTTAGTTTATAACATTGTTCTAGTTTATATATTTTTAAGTGTGAGACTTTTTGAAACAGTCAAGTACTCAAGAACCAACCTCTGTCTGATCCGTTTGGCGCAGAGGTTTTTTCATTAAAATTTTTAAATATTTTTCAGTGGCAAAATACCCAATAAAAAGTAAGAAAAACTACTATATTATTATAACTAGTTTTATTGCATTACATAAAAGTTCATATTTTTTTATTTTATTATTTTTTTTTTACCTTATCAAATACAACGATGTTCCAAAAATTGTCCATCAAACACACTGAAAAAACGCATTGAAAAAAATCATGTTTAAAACAATTGTTTTAAACGTGTTTAAAACAAATGTGTTTAAAACCGGTTACTGTGTTTTAAACACTTAAAAAACATTTGTTTAAAACATTTTGTTTTAAAACTGCCAACCCTGCTATACAGTAGATGATGGAAAAAAGTTATCAGGTTTCCTCTGTAATAATAGGGCTAACTACATGGCGATTATAATTGTCATATGTCATCTCTTAATTAATAATTTTTTAGAGTGACCGTCTTGTATGAATAAAGAGGGAAGTTCTGTGTAAATACCTTTACCGGTTTTATTAAGTTAGGTATCCCCTTGGAGATAAAATAGATAGTTTTTTTTTATTTTTTTTAAAAACGAATACATTTTCTGTTAGATACATAACATGTTCAAAATAAAATATATCTAATAGTAAATAACAAAATAAAAGATGAATTATTAATATAAAGTTAGTAAAAAAACGTAAATATACATTTTAATTTGCAAGAAAGCAGCTTAAAAAGGCTGCTAATAAACAAAAGGTATATATACCTTTTGTTTATTAGCGAAAATCAAGCCTTTTTTTAAGGTAATAATTCACAGCCATGCTTTGAAAAAATTGGTTGCTCTTTTCTACAAAAAGATTAATTAGATCTTGAATATTACAGAAATTTTTTGTGAATCAATTTTAGATGAAAATTGCGAAATCCCAGAGAGGCCAAAGTTGTCCATTTTTCCCTCGGTGGGATAAACAAATTAGGATTGAGCAAAAACTATTACACCGACAGCACCCATCTTTTGCACACTTATAAAGTACTATAGAACACACGTTTTTAAAAAGCTTTATTAAATTTTAACAACAAATTAAAAAGTAAGTTATTATAATAATTAAAAAATGACTGTATTGCAGGTTTTTTGCAATCACTTTTTTACCGCGATTATAATTTGAAAAGTCTCGTCTCGTAATGTAGGGATTTTAATTGCGCACTGGTCATCCATTCTTCACTTTTCGCGACCACCGATAGATTTTCCAGTATTTTAAGAAAATTGATTCTCTACTCTAATTGTTGATAAAAACGATGATGCAAATTAAATTTTTTGGCTCACGAAATGAGAAGCTTCTCCTAAAGCCATTCTGCAAAAATTGCGGCTCTACTAATTTAACTAAAAATTCTGCCTGTTTTCCCTTAATTTACCTGGCTTATTAAGCATTAGAACACGAGCACAGGTTTTTCATGTTCATTTCGCGAGCCGGGACTCGGGGTAAAGACAAAAAATATTAATCAAAAGCCGCGTCACCTCCTCCACTTCGCTTGTTCAAGCAGGTCAAAATTACTATAATACGAAAACGGTCTATTTTCTACTGTTGTCACGTTTTTCAAGTTTCGAAATAAAAGTGAATTACTGGATGCTTTGATACTGGGATTTGCAAATGTCACATGGGGCAAGGGAGTCACATTTTGGGTCTTTGGAGGGGCCTACCGGGCATTTGCCCAGTTGCCTGGCGTCCCAGCCCGACACTGTATGACTTAAGTATACAGTATCTTTTACAGATTTGATTTTGTCTGCCATGCGTTTGCCGATATTTATAAATAAATTGTTACAATGATTGGCCATTTCTTTATAGTTTCAAATTTAACGCCATCCAGTAGGATGTTTATATTTTCATTATTGTTAATTCTTTGTTCATTTGTTGCCTGAGTGACTCGACCAACCTTGAATTTATCTGGGAATTTCCTTTCGTTTAAAGAAATGTTGAATATAATTTGTAGAGGGAGCACCAGTAAATCCATATAAGCTTTATAAAAATATGTTGGTACTTTGTCTGCACCTATTGCAATCTTAGGTTTTATATAGTGATTTTATTGCTTTGCGAATCTCATCTGTCGTTATGTTTTTAACAATTAACTTATCAAGGTCATAGTTCTTGTAATTTGAATCAGATGCAGATGATGCACTGGTACTGTAGACGGATTGAAAATATTCTGCAAAAGCATTGGCAATGTCTTCATCATTTTGAAAAATATTATCATTCATGGAGAATCTATATGCAATGTTTGAATTAGTTCTTTTACTCTCTATATATTCCCAGAATTTTTTAGGATTGTGACTGATATCAGTCTCAATGTCTTTGATATAATCAGCATGACATATTTTGATTTGCTGCTTAACCTCTGCTCTTAATTCGCGAAATCTGTGCTTGTACATGGGGTCTTTTTTCGATTTTTTAGAGTATTTTAATTTTTTTTATAAGGTCTGTTGTATACCAGTTAGGATACTTATTTTTTTTAAATATCTTTTTCTGTGGAATACATTCATCTAATATTTGGTAGAGTGCAGTGTAAAATTGGTCGGTGCACACGTTAGAATCTCCAGATGTGATAGTGTCCCTCCAGTTACATTGACTAAGAAGATGATATAACTTAAGGTAATCCCCTCTTTTAAAATTATAACACCTCTCATTTCTGTTAATATCCTGATTCCTGTTAGTATTAACGGTAACAAGGCCAAAATTAATTTCCAGTGGAGGATGATAGTTATCTATTGGTACTAGAGGAGTTTCAGATAGAAACACCCTTGCTTCAGTCATGTTTGTCAATACTAAATCTAAAGTGCTGTTTACATGATTTTGAATGTCATTTATTGAATACAAATCATACCTACATGTTACATCATAAGTTGTCCTGGCCTTAGCTGAACCGCTTGCAAGATTATAAGTTCTATTTCTAATTTCAGGAATATTAAAGTCTCCAAGAATAAATAGATTATCGGAAATAAATTCGTCATAATTTTGTATGGAATCCAAAAAGTTTTCATACACTACCAGGTTGGACCCAGACCTAATATACAGACAGCAGACTACACAGTTTATTTTTTTGACATGAAATTTGACACATATCCACTGAAAGTCAGTGCTTTCACTTTTGCCAACCAGAAATGGTTTGTATTTCTTTTTCACTAAACACAGAACACCTCCCCATCTTTGGGTTCACTAGTACGTTTCCATAGAAAATTTTGGTTTTCGATCTTAAGCCTCTCACATTCTGATAAAGAATCGTAACATCTTTTATGTCATTTATATTTTCTTATTAATTAAATATTAATAATATTTAGTTCGACCTATAGACTCATCATTACCTACTATACTAATATATTACATAAAATTATTACGGACAATTTTGTTAATTTTACATGATGGCATTTACTACATCCTGAAGTAGCCACAAATAACTGGTAAATATATAAATGAAAAGTCAAATTACTGTAAACATTTTATTATTTTTATGTTATATTTACAAACCAATAAATCAAAACAGCAAGTTTTATCTAGGAAATTATTACCTTCAGTTTCTTCGTGACTAAGCTCTATTCGCAATTATATCAGTCCTCTTCAAATCGACGCATTCTTGAAAAGCTTGTACTACCTTTGCACATTTCATCGGTTCATTCGGAAAATGCTTATAACATTCCATAACTGCCTTTTCCTTGTCTTGACATGCAGGTTTTTGGTTTGGATCGGATGATCCAATAGAATGTGCAACATCATCGCACTGCAAAAATAGTTAAGGATTACCACTACGGATAGATAAACTACTGAAAATTTCGTATTTCTGAAAATTTTAGAAACTAACTATATAAACAGCCCCATGATTACAGGGGCGGACTAAAGAGGGGACTTTAGGGGCTTAAGCCCAGGGCCCCGGATGATGAAGGGGCCCCCAAATGCTAAAAATGGACTTAAAAACCATATATATGATTATGACTACACTCTATACTGGTGATCTCATTGACGATATAAATAATAAATATAAAAGTATATATAACCTTGTTTGCTCTTCGCAATCCACAGTCTCTGCGTGACTGTGTGCATCTAGATTTGATCAGTCGCAACCAAGGCCCAGTATAATATGGCTACTCGTTATTATTATAGTAGTATTATAGACTGAATTGATTTTACAACAAAATAAATTAGAAAAATAGGTAATAGAAAAAAGTGAAAACAAAAATAAATTGACACATGAAATAACTTTTGTTTACATGGCTTCCTTACAGGTTGACCATTCTAGAATGGCCGATGAGATTAGGATGCGCAGTGGTCGAAGCCCGCCTACCTCTATGGAGCTCACTTATTTATGTTCCTTACTCGTGTAAACATCGGTGGTACAGTCTCGAGAAAAGTGCTTGTAGTGTATAACATATATTTAATGCACAGGTAGGTACCTATTAGAAGTATCTACTTATACACATTGTTACGTGTACTATCACTAGCAGTATTTATAAGAAAATATCATGGTATTTGAAAGCAAAGTTAAACATAAATCTTTGTCAAGAAATTATAAGTTTTGTTTTAAAATGTATGGAGCAGGAATCTACAGCTGGAGCTCCTATTATACTATTTCGAAAAGTATGTGTACAAATCTATTATCAGTTGTGTTATGTATAGCAAAATATATTTTATTTTAATTGCATACAAAATTATATTATAAATAGTGTACAAAGACAGAGTATAAAGAGGGACATTTTTTGTAACCACGGGTGGCCGCTGGGTATCACGTGTTTAAGTGTCATCATCAGAATCATTATCATTATATTATTACGACTACTAGTAATATAATTTAATATTGTTTGCTGGATTACTTCGGAAGTTGGACAGAGCACAGGTAAATGAAAAATATATTGCAAGCATTTATCTCAAACTTTATAATTGTAGTCTCATTACATTTAATCTAATGTGTATTTATTTTGTATGTTTGCTATATCGTATTGTTTACTTGAAACTAAATCAATTAAATATTATAATTTACAAATATTTCAAATATAAAAACAAAGAACAGTTGTTCATTCGAAAATACCAATTGACCTGTGACATACCGGGATTCTCGGTGAATAGAGAGCACCTTTTACTGAAACTTCTTTCCCAACTGTACTGCGTTCATAGTTAAGAAACTTGTCTCAATCCAACAGCAGCAGATATGAGGAAAATAAAAAAGTGCAAATATTACCCCTACCATTAATAATTACATGAAAAATCATAAATTCTTGATCTATTTCACAAACATTTGATTAATTTCGACAAAAACTTTATGTATTTTAGTTGAATAAAGGTATTTGCATGTAAAAAAAGAAACGAACCCCCAATATAATATTTTCTAGAAATTTCAATAATACAGATTATTCCCATATGTAGCCAACTTTATGGCGAACACTGTAGGTATATAGGCTCAAGCACAAATGAAACTGATAACAAAAAATGAATTGCCCAATTCAGTCAATGAGTTATCAAAAAAAGAAATCAAAGACTAGTATTGTTACAGTTCAGCAAGAACCACGGGTAAGTATGGGCATTTCTTGCCAGGAAAGGACAGGATCGTAGTATTAGTAGGGGAAATGATGTTAGTAAAAATAAAATATTTCATATAATAACAAAAAAAAATCTGAAATCTCTATAAGAATAACGAAAATAAATTACCTATTTTTCTTTCAGCGGTAATAAATAAATATTCTAATTGACAAAATATATATTAAAAAAATTAACAATAATTTCAAAACAAATAAATTAAAACAAATCTAAAAGAACAACGCATTGGCACGTTTTCATAAACACTAAAACACTTTAACACTACACTTGAACAATTTACGACACGTTTTCATAAACAATACAATACTGCACTTGAACAATTTATCTACTCGACACTCGTTTCACCATTTGTGCATTAATATATAACGTAAGAAAGTCGATTTTATTAGAGATAAACACGCGCTAGTAGTAATAAGACAAATTTTTTGGGAAAATAAAGTTTTAACAAAACTCGCGGCGCGATTTAATAAAATAAGAATTTTAGAAAAAAAATTATTAACTTTTAATAGAGCTTAATCAAATAAAAAAAAAAGTAAGTAGAAGAGGATCGAACTCACAACCACCCCATTTACATTTATTGCTGTTCGAGTATCTTACCGATTGAGCTACGCGAACCTATGTTTATTATATTCTAAAACGTGTAATATGTACATACTAGAAAATTGTAACACTTAGTGGTTTGACATTGTTTGTTTGGCGGATGAATATCCACTATTTACCACTAAAAATAACTTAAACATTTCATATAAAGACGTTTTTCATATTTAGAGTGGTGTTAGTTCACAGGAATAAATAATATTCGTCGTAAAATCGGACAGTTTGAGAATCGCTGAACTTATGACTATGTTTCTCACTCCTCAGTGTACATTTCTGATTTCCGTCTCAATAGAAGTGATAAACATACATTGACAATGTTTACAGGCTATTGCTTTAAGTTTGTGGTCAAAAAGATTGTGAAAACGTATGTGCAACATTAATTCGTACATCGGTCAATTAAACTGGACCTGACTCTATCGCCTTATATCCTTAATGTTGTGCATTTTAAAAACATTAGAGAGAACGATCAAATTTAGAATGAAATGGTGGATCGATACAAATAATCTTGATTTTGACTGTCAATACGGATTTAAAAAAAATTCTAGTACACATCATGCAGCTGGAAAGCTAATTACGGTTATTCAAGAAACAACTTTTTGGGAGCAGTAAATCTGGATACTGAAGGCGCTTATAATAATGCGAATTTAAATATTCTCGAAGACATACTCATACAGTTACGTCTCCCACGTATACTTTGTAGAAATATAGTCAACTTTATCGCAATCGTAAAATTTATATTCGATGCCAAGATAATGGCGTGCTTGGCCCTAGATTTGTTTCACAAGGCTTGCTACAAGGATCCGTTTTAAGTCCCATTTTATCTACACATCTAATCTGAATCGTTTATGTAGAAACAAAGTGATTCAGTATGCAGACGACATTGTTCTTTACAATGAGTCTAGGAGACTAGAGACGACTATAGAACTCCTCAATAACGAAATGGTTATTGTGAAGTCTTGCTTAAATAATAAGAATTTTGAGATGTCAATAACCAAAACTAGTACTTCAATTTTTTCTCGGCATAATATTCCTAATTTTGATCATATTAATTTGGCTAATATAAATATGAACTATAAGAAAGAAACAAGATATACTGGGTTTATCTTAGACCAAAAGCTAACCTGGAAGGGGCATATTAACAATTTACTTATACGGAGTGAAAAATATATAAATATACTAGAGCCGTTTGCACAGTATCCTGGGGAGCTGATATAAAAAGAGCCATGTTAATTTATAGAGCCACAATTCGGTCAATTTTTGATTACGGGTGTATTTTCTATGGAACCGCTAGCAATACCTTATTAAGTTGTCTTAACATACTACAGAACAAATGCCTGCGGCTGCGTATAGGGGCTATGAATTTGATGCTGATCGAGGCTCTTAGAGCTGAAGCATTAGAACCCCCTTTATATTTAAGGAGACAGTTCTTGGCGGAAAAATTTGTTCTAAAACTTATTGCACAAAACCAAAATTCACTCTGTCATTCCATTTATGTTCTGATTATACAAGAACTCACTAACAAATATTGGAGACTCAAACCATCTCCTTCACTGGCAAATGCATTTGTTGAAATGGCAAAATATAGGGACACAACAATTGACCACACATGGTCACAAAATCAATTAGAGTTAAAATGGCTTCTCTCTCAAATTCCGACGGTTATACCACCTATCGTTGAAAACAGTGCAATTAATAAAAGCATTTTTTTGAAAACTTACAAAATTTTGAGGATTACGTCAAAATTTATATTGATGGATCAAAAAGTGAGCAGGGTGTAGGCTGTGCATTCTTTGTGCAACTATTAAGCCAATAAGAAAAATAAAACTTTTGAGATATGCCTCAATTCTCTCTGCCGAAGCTTATGCTATAATAGAAGTCTTTCAGCCGTATTCACCAATGCTAGTTAAGTAAATAACGGTTCGTTAAACTGCTAGCGGATTGTTAAATAAATCTTTATGTATTCATCGACTTTAGTTAGCATTTAACGCGCCCTCTAACTTGACTGACGAATATCGGGTAGGCAACTAGTTTAACGGCTTGTTAACGTTTTTAGGTTGAGGTTATGTTATTTGTTGACAATTGTGAAGTGAAGCTACAATTTGATTTGGAATAATTTGGATATTTTTGTTTGTTAATAAATAGTAAAGCTTATCACAACAATGCACATACCCAGGTAATTTAATAAGTGCCTGCATCTTTTTATGTGTAATAATAAAGAATCAATTATTTTCTTATTTTCCACAATGTGGAAAAAATCTTGCACAGTATTGAGCAAATTTTCTCTCTCACGTTCGGTACATTTTTTTGATCTACTTTTCTTTGAATCCATATTTTCAACAAAACTACCGACACCAACACAAGAGCAGATATAATAAACAAACTGATGAGATTGACATTCCATTATTTCCATTTGAGCGCATGCACTACTACCCGTACGGAAAACGTTCAAAATTCATATTTATATAACCTTTTGTTAAATATTCTAATATTTCATTTAGTGAATACATAATAGCACTAACGGCCATTTAAAATTTAAGGAACTGTTAGTAAATGAGTTGGTGAATACGGTTGTTTAAGTATGTGCTAAACAATAAGATAAAGAAAGCACTTATTCTAACAGACTCAAAGTCCATCGTAGAGTCTTTGAAGAACATAGACAATATTAAATCATCCCTCATTGGGGAGATTTTCAAAGTATACCAGCAGACAATAAACGTTAACTTAATTATTAAAATTATGTGGATAAATGCACATTGTGGTTTAGAATATAATGAAAAAGTAGACTATCTGGCTAAGGAATCAATCATAAATAGCACAAGGGAAATCAAAGAAAATACCTTATAGTGACCTAATCCCAATATACAAACAGAAGAAAAGAGTGGGAACAAATATATAAAAATGCTTATGCCGACAAATCAACAAATTATTTTTTGATACACCCTAAACTCCCCAATAAACATTGGTATAATAATGTGCATATATCTAGAAAATTTTACACATCTGTTGCAAGACTCAAATTTACCGTGGGCGGTAGAAAAATAAAAATATATAATTTTTGTACATGTGGACAACATGGGGATATAAATTATATATTTTTTAATTGTGTACTTAACCAAGATCCTACGAAGGTTTTAATGGACAAATTAACAAAATAGTGGAAATTTTATATTCCATTAAATAAAAATATTATACTGACTTTCACAGCATTATGTAATTTCCTTAAAGCAACAAATACAAGTTTATAAATAAAGCAATTTTAGGTTAGATTTACTAGATCCTCAGTGTTAACTATCCCTGTACTATTTTTAAACCATATCATACCGTGGTCCCCCTATCCTTTTCTATATATTTATAAAGTTGTCAAGATGGACCCCTTGACGTGAAACGTGTGGCCCTGTGTATATATCCCGGTGGTGGATAGATTTGTACACTTAGGTGTATGTACGTGTGCATTTACACGTATGTGTGGTACACATATACATTGTTATATAGTTCTGTTTTAGGTTAGTGCATAGAAAAAAATAAAGGATTAAAAATCAAAACAGATTAGTCTTGTTTGCATGTGCACCAGTATATTACAAATCAAGAGCTACTGGCTGATGGTTCATCCAAAGCCAAAGAAAGGAAAAGAAACTCCAACTCGACTTGAGAAAAGACAAATTATGTAAAACTGACTGGAAAAATAGACTTACAATAAAAAATTACCAATTAGCCTTATTTAGATTTCAATGTACGTAAATGATACCAATTAATCTACCTTATAAATAATTTTCTTTGAAAGCAGTGAGAGAAAAACTACTAAAAAACCTACCAAAAATGACCTCAAAGATAAATTTCCAATAAGGCCGAAGTAGGTAATATAATTAGGTAATATTTACCTTTTTAGCGACCAGAAATATTTCTAATAGTCGAATATCTTACTAGGTAAATTTTGTTAGAAATTCTACGTAATGTATACCTAAATAGCAACATATTCTAACGAACGAAAAGTCTGATTGTATTGAAATTTGGACAGTAAGTTAGTGTTAACTAGAGGACGAACCCTATTGTTTCTGAACAAAATCGATCAATAAATAAAAAAGTTATTAATTTTTTAAATAATTTTTTTTATGTTTTGTAATTAAACAAAAAATGTCTAAAACCAATATTATTTACAAAAAAACTGCGAAGAATATCCCATAGAATGTGCAACAATTATATAATTAATTCCTTATTGCTGACACCAATTTTCAAATTTCGTACCTATATACTTCTTCATATAAGCTTTTACTTTACCAGGTATTATTGAAATTACTGCTAAATTAGCCGATTCTTTTATATCAGATGGAATATCCACATCTGAATCAACCATTTTTTACTTAATTTGCTTGTAGTAATGCTCAGGTAAAGCGAAAAACCCAAAATTTAGTTACGACTGCAAGTGTAGCTATGTTTGGAAGCGTAAAATAGAATTCAAAATAAATTGCAATTTCTTTTCTATTTTAGAGCGGGATTAGATAAAATGTTGTACTTAACACGTTATGAAATAGTAATTTTACTAAGTAAAATTAGTCTTTTCATAATTGGTTACGTAATAAATAACTATTATATTAATATATTCTTCCAATCCCATATCGTTGCTATGTAAACATTACAAGAATGTCTACTGGGTTTGGAATGTCATAAATTCAGCTTGGGAAATGTGCGTTATGAACAGGGTTGATAAAAATCATGATTTAAAAAAGAAATCAAAAATCACAATTTTAAAAAATAATAAAATAAATATTTTTTTACATAAACATCCTAATAATTGTCATTAACAATGTATTTAGTACTTATAAAGATAGTTTTTGTTTAAACTTACAAATGGAATAAATTGTGTACATTGTATCTATAATTGTAAAATAAGATAGAGCATATACAGGGTGTAATCAGTTTCATGTCATTAAAAAAAACTGGTAATGGGGACCGACTAGACAAACAAAAAACTTTTATGACTTTTGTCTCTAGGGGCACTTTGAAAAACACTGATCTAGGTTAACATATTTAATATTATGGTAGACAACTATTGAGAACCACTGCTTTTCTTGGTCGATGGACTTGTACTTCCCAATTATACAACTTTTAAATTGTCATAAAAAAGTGCAGGCCGGCACATGCGGTGTCAAAGGATCATCGACCGCCTTTGATGTACCGCCTCAACTGAACTGAGGCAAGTATAAAGAGGTAAATAATTCGTTCTCTCTTCGTGCACAATTGCAAGCAAATAATGGCCATAGAGGTTTAAACAGAGCATTTCTTTACATGTGTTTTTTAATTTGGAACAAAATATTGGATTGTTTATAATTTAGAAAATTTAAATGTGGTTTATTAACATTTTTAACATAAATGAGTGTCCTGGGTTAAAAGGTTACTACCTACCTAAATGATTCAAAATCTCTGCATCTGTATCAATACACAGTTCGGTACGTCGAATTAAGTGCATACGCACTTCGTTCAATACTAAACACTAAACTATCAACTAACGTTGTCAATAAAGAAAAATAAAATACAAACTTGGTACAAATGCCAAAAAGGAATACAAAAACAACGAATAAGTAAGTTGTGTCTGTACGTAATCAAGAATTTAACAACTTGAATGGTAAGTCAATAAAATAAATCTTAACTATAAATACACAATGACGCGAAATTCAAAAATAACAAAAACAATGAACTTGGACATGTGTACATAACGAAACACCGACATGACAGTAACTAAAATATTGCACAAGGGTGAGTTAGAGTATAGTTTTCTTCAGATCAGATCTAGATCTAAACCTACCTCAATATTTCAGCAGTTCTCAAAAAAATTTATTGAAAATTTGCGAAATTTTTGTTTATTTTTTTTCTCCAAAACTATGAGCTTTAGACCCCATGTTATATAGGTTTTTTTTTGTTTGTCTTGCCGTTCCCTACCACCAGTTTTTTTTAATGACATGAAACTAATTACACCCTGTATACAAGAACATTCCTGCTCGAACTTGAAAATTCGCCTGTCTTTATAATGCGGGGATGATGCGAATTGCCATTATTTGCTAGTCTGCCGCGTAACAAGTGAGAAAGCGAGTCTGAGTGATTATATTTATAGCATTTAAATATTAAATAATGTTTTAACATGTCCTCTAATAGAAGTGGAAGGAAAAAAGATCCTATTTGGCAATAATTTATTGAAAAATCAAGTAAGCTTGATGGAAAAAGTGGTAGTAGAGCTACATGTTAAAAGTGTAAAATAGAAATGCAAGGGCTTGTGGACCGACTGAAAGTCCACTGAAAAAAATGTGCTTCGCATAATGTGGAAAGTGTAGAAACAAATAACGAAGGTCCCTCTATTTCAGGAACAGTGTCTGTTGATGTTTGAATGGACTGTAGTGTCACTTATTTGTAACAAAATGTGTAAGCAAATTTAAATATACATATTGCTCGAATTTACAATGTTATGATGTACTTATGATATTTTAGTAATTTTAATGAGCATTGAACTGTTCTTCTCTGCTCTTACTTCAATACTGTCCTATATTCATCAGTTCATCACTCATCATCTTTATCCCCTCCCTTTCCAGAGGCGGCGCAGTTTTTATAGCACTTCACAAAAAAAGTGTCAATATTTCAAACATACACCCCATTGAAAGTTTTTTGCTTCCAACAACTAGTCTCTCACAGGTAATGGACATATTTTTGAAAATGAACGTTTGATGTCCCCACTATTGGGTGAATAGTTGCTACTCTGCTAATATTATCTGAGCCAGGATGTCGTCCTAATATCCATTTTTGAGGTGGAGTATTATTTTGTTTTATGATCACCATAGATCCTACTTCAGGTTTTCCTTGATTTTTCTTCCAGGAACTTAACTGCTGCAACTCTGAAACGTACTCCTTTTGCCAACGACTCCAGAAATCTTGTTGAATTTTGCATATGAGTTGAAATCAAGATAATCTCCCTATTTTTATGTCTCTCAAATTGGGTTCTGATATGAATGTCAACAGTCTCCTAATTAAAAAATGAGCCGGGGTTAACGGGTTTAGATCATTAGCATCAGCTGACATTGGAAAAAGAGGTCTGGAATTCAATATTGCCTCAACCTGAACGAGCAACGTGTAAAATTCCTCAAAAGTAAGGTGAGCGTCCCCTAAAACTCTTTTTAAATGGTGCTTACTCGATTTAACCCCCGCTTCCCATAAGCCGCCGAAATGTGGTGAATATGGAGGAATAAATTTCCACTCGATATTTTCATGCAATATACATTCAGTTAACTCCTTTTCGGTTTGTTTTAGAAATGTTTTTAAATCTGAAGCTGCCGATACAAAATTTTTGCCATTGTCAGAGAAAATCTGTGTTGGCTTTCCTCGGCGAGATACAAATCGTTTTAAAGCTAAAATAAACGCCTCTTTTGTGAGTTCTGTTACGAGTTCCAAATGAATCGCTTTGGTTGAAAAACACACGAAGAGACTGACATAACATTTGCTCAATTTAGCACCACGACTTTTTTTGTTTTTCACCCAGAACGGTCCTTCATAGTCTACTCCCGTTACGTTATATTAGGGTCCTGGTAGTAGGCGAGCCTATGGTAATTGTCCCATAATGGGTTGTACAATTTGTGGTTTATACCGAAAGCATGTGACGCATTCTCTAGTTATTTTCTTTGTTACGCCCTGTGATGGGCCAGAATTTCTCTCTGAAAGATGCTAGCATATGTTGAGGGCCCGTGTGTAATAATCTTAAATGTTCATTAGCAAAAATCAGCTTTGTTAGGTGATGCTTGGAACATAATAATATAGGATGTTTTTTATCATACAAAAATTTTGAATTCTGCATGCGCCCTCTTACGCGAATGACACCTTCGTCATCTAAAAAGGGGTTAAGCTTTAAAATTCGACTTTTGTTAGAATTTTTTTTTCCATTGCTTAAATTTTCGTGTTCAACTTGAAATGATTCTTTTTGGGCTACTCTAATTAGGTACTTAAAGGCATGGTTAATTTCTGTTAATGAAAGGGGGCCATTTTGACGCTCCTCCCGTGGTTTCTGGCAATTATTTTTAAATCTAAGTAAAAATGCAGTTACTCGTTTGACTTTATTAATATTAGAAAATCTTTTAAAAGGAAAGTCACTGTCTTGTGTTGAAATAAAAACTTGTCTGCGAGTTTTTAATTCAGGTAAATTCTCCGATTTTGTACTTAAATTGGGCCAATTGGCTTGGTTTTTTGTTAGCCAAGAAGGGCCATGCCATCATAGCTTTAGATTTTTTAGTTGACTTGGATTAACTCCTCTAGTTACGAGATCCGCGGGATTTTCTTTACTACTAACGTGATTCCATGGGAGGTGTTTTTAACCAGCCCAGCACGATTGTCGAGTCTGTCCAAAAAACGCATTGGTCAATATTTGTGTCCCACGAAGTTAAAATTCGCTTTTCAAGTCGTATTAAAGTGAGTGCTTCACAAAGCTCTAACCGAGGCAGCATGATAGATTTTAGTGGTGCTACTTTCGATTTAGCACAAAGTAAATGTACTGAGACTTCTCCCAGATAATTTTCTGAACGTACAAAAATTGCACTGCTGCCGTATGCGGCTTCTGAAGAATCCGAAAATCCATGAAATTGGATATTTGTTGCATTTTCGCATACAACATGCCGATTTATTTTAAGTTCACTTAGGATGGGGAGCTGTTCCCGAAATTTCGACCAAGTTGTGTGTAAGTCTGCGGATAGCGCTTCATCCGATGATAACCTATCTAACCACAATTTCTATATGATAATTTTTGCTATTATAGTACATGAACTTAAAAGTCCTAATGGATCAAACACTTGTGCAGTACTGGATAAAATAGTTCGCTTTGTAATTTTATGACTATGAAATTCATTAATGACGTAAGTTAAATTGTCTTTTTGGTAATGCCAAATAAGACCTAAAGTTTTTGCGTTTTCATTGGCTCCGAAATCGACTATTTTTGCTAAGGAATCGTTGTGTTTTACGTGTTTTAGCACATCTGGATGATTAGAATAAAATTTTCTAAGCTTAAAACAACCGCTGTTCAGTACCTCAGTAACTTCTTTGCTTATTTGCGCTGCTTCATCAATCGAGTCTACTCCTGTAAGTCATCAACGTAGAAATCGCGTTCAATTATTTTTGCAATGTTCAGCTTGCTTTCTCTAACGTCTAAACCTAACTGATATAAGCATCTAATAGCTAGATATGGACGCGGTGGCCGTGCCATACATGACCGTGTTTAATTCGTAAATGTTTAGTTCTTCGTTGGGATTTTCACGCCATAATATTCTTTGCAAAGATCTTTGTTCTGGATTTATTAAAACTTGGCGATACATTTTTGCTATGTCACCAGAGATATGACGTATGTGTGTTTACGAAAACGTAATAAAATTGAGTCCTCCTGAATGGTTGGACCGACCATTTGTAGATCATTGAAAGAATAATCCGAAGTTGTTACGGCTGATCAAAAACTATAATAAGAAATTGTTGAGTTATCAATATTTTGCACTTTGGTCATAATAATAATAATAATAATGCTTTATTTATCCAAGAGATCATACAATGATATAGGATACGTCAAATACATTTCCAGAATAAGATAAAGATATTAATACATTAAGAATTCATCTACCGAGTAGAATGCATTTTTTAACAGAAACTTTTTTAATTCTGACAAAAACTTGTCATATATGACCCAATTCCTTGTATTCCAACATAAATTGATTGTATTGGTTTTTTAGAAACCGTTTTTCCGCCTGTTTTCGTGATTCACCCAGTTTTTCCAAAGAATCTTTTAATGGTATCGAAACTATGAACCTGACATTTGTGTCACGTGTTGTATGTTTTATAAATTGAGCTTTGCAAGCTTTTCTTCTTGTGATTGTGCTTTTACTGGAAAACCTTCTTCGATTTCCCAAAACCGAGATAGTAGTTGCTGAACTTCAGAATTTTGAGAAAAGTTACACTGAATTTTGTTTGGTACCTGTACATTTATTGGACCGGAAATAATCCACCCAAATTTGGTTTTTTGTAAGACTGGTTTGTCAACACCTAAACAAATTTGGCTTATACATAATAGGTTCCAAAACAAGTCCGCTCCTATGAGTAGATCTATTTTATCTGGTTTGTAAAACATTGGATCCGCCATTTTAATATTTTTCGGGACATCAAATTGTGGTATATCTGACTTTATATTAGGCAAATTTCCTGTGATATTTTGAAGTACAAGGCACGTGATGTTTGCAGTGAATGAATTGTTTTTTGAGCATATTGTAACTTTACATTTTTTGTCGATTTTAGAAGTTGCCTGATTTAAATCTGAGACTGAAAAGTTTATCTTTGTTGTGTTTATTTTTAATTTTTCGCAAAGATTAGAAGTTATGAAACTAGACATAGATCCCAAGTCAAGAAGGGCTCTAACTGTGTGGCTTTCACCATCTGCGTCTAAGACATCCATACACGCAGTAGATAACAAAACTTGACGTATAGAACAACTAGATGACAAGGAGACGTTTTGCGAATCATTTTCTAATTTTGTTTGACTTGTTACACCCACTGAGACTGTACCGTTGCTGTCATTGCTAGTCGTAGGCACGTTTGTTTTCGTTTGCTCAATATGGAGCAATGTGTGGTGTTTAAGGTTGCACTTTTTGCAATTGCCTAAACGACAGACCTTGCTGTGGTGTCCAAATCTCAAACAGTTTATACACAGTTTTATGTTTCGTACTTTGTTAATTCGTCCTGTACCGGTAGTTTTAAAAAATCGTTACAGTTGTAAATATAATGATCTTTTTTGAAAAACGCGCAATTGGGAGTGCCAGAAAAGAAACCGCTTGTATTTGTGTTTTGTTTGAAACTTTTCTTTTGCGATTGATTTTTAACCTCTAATGTTTCTAGCATGTCTGCGCGACCTTTAAGAAATGCTTTCAAGTTGTCTAGTGTGGGTACCTCATTATCTATTTTGCATTGCTCCCATTTACAGGCCGTGTTTTCGTCTAACTTAGTGCTTATTAAATAAATAAGGAGAGTAACCCAATTATTTGTTGGTTGATTTAATTGCTCTAATGCTCGCAAATGTTTGGATAAAG